>CM052062.1:13025058-14225058 GCA_028476895.1 Tetranychus truncatus
CATCTTGTCCGGGCTTAGTTCACCATCTTTCGGGTACTAACATATATACTAGTGCTCCGCGAAAATCTCGGTAAAGTGGATATATCACGGGCTGATATTGCGGTATACTTTTACAAGCATACATCATATCAATTTCTTTCAATTCGCCTTTCAAGCCTAAACAAGACTGATCAGCTTGCATACATGTTAGACTCCTTGGTCCGTGTTTCAAGACGGGTCGGATAGAGTACCGATCTACTGACCACAGAATCACTAGGTTAACGTAAGCTTGCCACTTTTACCAACAAACCACCAAAAGCCAGCCAATCCATGAGTTGTTTCAACACCAGGTGAAGAAACAGACATCATCAACGAAAGACTAGTCGGATTCGTCAGAGCAGATGACAAGCATTGTTGACCCTGCATAAGCAGAGATTCATCTCCAATGTGACTGTGGTAACAGTTGCCAACACTAGCTCACAGGCTAAGTCTAATAACGCAAGGAATATTAGTAGCTGTGAAAACTAAATGCTGATTAGGTGTGTGTTTAGTACACCTTGCTGTTATCACTTGAACAAGAGTTTTGCACTCTCCTTCACATTGGTCGTGGTTTGAGCACGAGAGTTGAGAAAATGCACTTCTCATGCACATATTGCACTCTTCCTATCAATAAAAAGATCCAAGGGCAGGCTAAAAGTTACCCCTTAACCTACTGATCTTGGAACGCTGTAAAGCATTCTTATCACTGAATAGAAAAAGGCAACAATACACAAGAGAAGCTGAGTTCTCCTCTCAGCTACACTTCGTGGTTCTATCCGTTTCTCTACAAGCGGTTTCACGTCCTTTTGAACTCTCTCTTCAAAGTACTTTGCAACTTTCCCTCACGGTACTTGTTTGCTATCGATATTACCATCGTATTTAGTCTTAGGAGGAGTTTACCTCCTAATTTGGATTGCACTCTCAAGCAATCTGACTCTATCCGCGACTAAAGCCAGTAATCGATATTCCATTTACCAAGATCTGCCACCGGCCTAGAACCGTCTCTGGGAAGAGGGCCCTTGTCAGAGGGACTTGCAGATTTAGTTGAAATAATCGTGACTCTAGCCATTACGCAGCACCGCTTTCCACCTTTCAATGGAAAACCTTTGCGCCGGACTCATCCCTTTTCACTCGCCGTTACTCAGGGAATCTCATTTGATTTCTTTTCCTCCGCTGAATTATATGCTTAAATTCGGCGGGTAACCTCACCTGATCTGAGATCAAAAATATTGATTAAGTTGATTAATGTATATTTGTGTTGTTTGCAAGCAAGCAACGTAAATCTACTTTAACGTTTGCACAAATTTTGCCTTTGCATTACTTCTTAGGTCTGCTTTAACAGAATGAAATAGCTACTATTTGTATGCTTTATACAAGTGCAATAAGATTCATTATTTAGCAGGTTAGTTGATCACCATAGTTATCTGCAATACGACTTTAGCGTCGTCAGATAGGCGACTAACCTTAGAATCTCATGCTAGTATCTATTCATATATACTGCTTGCAGAGATGAAATATGCATTGTACACAAAATTTATCATGTGAAACAAGTAGATTTGAGATTCTCCTTACTAAATTGCAACGAATTGCAATTAAGAAAAGGAATAAAACATCAAGATTCATGCATATAAATATGCAATCCTCTCAAAACAATGCATATATGGTAGTATGCAAGTGTTTTGTTGATTATTTTACATCTCAACTCTCAGACAGATGTGACCTCGGAAAAGACCCGAAAGCCGCAATGTGCGTTGGAAGCTCAAGTGCTCGGCGTGTCCTGCAATTCGCACCGATTATCGTAGCTAGCTACGTTCTTCATCGATTGGTAATTCGAGTGATCCACCGCTTGAAGATGTATCTTTGCCACCGTGGGACTTTTAATAAGTATCCTAAATCTGCATTGAGAGGGTTAAAACAGTTGTATTGAGTTTATAAAAACCATAGTTGTCTTTACTTAGATAGGCGAAGAAGGGTAAAACTTCTTTCTTTAAACCTTGCCGTCAGTATAAGCTGAAGACTTGAACAGGTACCAAGTTTGTAGCAAGACAGGCTTTTGCATTATAAACTACAACTGTTTTGCAAAAAGAAATTATGGCTATCGTTAGATAACCCTCACTCTTTGTTGCATTGGATAATGAAAGATGGATGTATGAATGAACGAATGCAATGCAAATAGAATCATGTTGCAATGGCTAAATGTTTTCAATAAACATTCACAATTGCGACTCTAATGCAATTTACAGTTCAATTGCATTCACCATATTAGCATCTACAATATCACCATGCAGAGTGTTTGATTGTTTGAAGGTTGTATTTCTCTTATAATAAGAGGGTAATACGTTAATGATCCTTCCGCAGGTTCACCTACGGAAACCTTGTTACGACTTTTACTTCCTCTAAATGATCAAGTTTGAACATCTTTCCAGCACAATCCGACCACTAGTTTCCCAGTGGTCTGGATTGACCAGTCCGAAGTCCTCACTAAATCATTCAATCGGTAGTAGCGACGGGCGGTGTGTACAAAGGGCAGGGACGTAATCAACGCAAGCTAATGACTCACGCTTACTGGGAATTCCTCGTTCATGGGCAATAATTACAATGCCCAATCCCCATCACGAAATGGGTTCAAGCGGTTACCCACTCCTTTCGGAGCAGGAAACAGTATGCACGATGACCACTTCAGTGTAGCACGCGTGCGGCCCCGGACATCTAAGGGCATCACAGACCTGTTATTGCTCTGTTTCGTGCGGCTGCGAGCGCCGCTTGTCCCTCTAAGAAGTCCTTACAGTGCTACAGCATCCTTACCCTAGCCAATTCTGCAGGCTAATAGTAGCAGAGCCCTCAACAGCCGAAACCATCAAGATATACTACCACCTACAGGTTGACTAAGGGGGAGTACTGCAGTGTAAACTGCAAGTCTATTTAGTAGGCTAGAGTCTCGTTCGTTATCGGAATTAACCAGACAAATCACTCCACCAACTAAGAACGGCCATGCACCACCACCCACTGAATCAAGAAAGAGCTCTCAATCTGTCAATCCTCTCAGTGTCCGGGCCGGGTGAGTTTTCCCGTGTTGAGTCAAATTAAGCCGCAAGCTCCACTCCTGGTGGTGCCCTTCCGTCAATTCCTTTAAGTTTCAGCTTTGCAACCATACTTCCCCCGGAACCCAAAAACTTTGGTTTCCCGGAAGCTTCCATTCGAGTCATGAAATTAGTTACTCAGAATGATCGCTGGTTGGCATCGTTTATGGTTAGAACTAGGGCGGTATCTGATCGCCTTCGAACCTCTAACTTTCGTTCTTGATTAATGAAAACATTCTTGGCAAATGCTTTCGCTGTAGTTTGTCTTGCGACGGTCCAAGAATTTCACCTCTAGCGCCGCAATACAAATGCCCCCGTCTGTCCCTCTTAATCATTACCTTGGATTCTTAAGACCAACAAAATAGAACCAAGGTCCTATTCCATTATTCCATGCAAGATCATTCAAGTTAAGGTAGTGGTACGCATCATATAGATGGTTGACCATACCGTTTTTAGGCACCTCTTTCGAGGTTTTGGACGCCTGCTTTGAGCACTCTGATTTTTTCAAGGTAAAAGTCTCGATCGCTTGAATCAACACTCGGTAAAGAGCATTGATAGCAAATATCGAGCAATTTTCTGTCTAAACACTATGAATGTAACCACCAGGAAAGAGGAATGAAGGTTCAAGCTAGCATCCTTAGACACAAGCAAGAAACCTAACATCACCATCTAACCCTTTAATCAGTGGACCCCATAGGTTCGACTGAAATCCAACTACGAGCTTTTTAACCGCAGCAACTTTAATATACGCTATTGGAGCTGGAATTACCGCGGCTGCTGGCACCAGACTTGCCCTCCAATAGATCCTCGTTAAAGGATTTAAATTGTACTCATTCCAATTACGGGGCCTCAATAGAGTCCCGTATTGTTATTTTTCGTCACTACATCCCCGTACTGGGATTGTGTAATTTGCGCGCCTGCTGCCTTCCTTAGATGTGGTAGCCGTTTCTCAGGCTCCCTCTCCGGAATCGAATTCTCAGTGGGAGTAGTTATCATGCCACAACCCACAACGAGGCCCTACCCTTCCATGCCTGCCTTAAATATGTATGCTGTGGTAACCCGTGAGGGAGACACACATACGTAAGACAGACACTTCCGAAATAGAACCTCTAGGCTCATATATATTATTTTAACGCTCCTTACGGAGTTCCACAGACTTATTACGTTGGACATAATTCTCCCATATAGGGTTTAGGGCGGTGTGTAATACAATAGGAGTCGCAAGCGATGTTCACTATTGCTACATGTTTCTCGATATGAATGAGTCGCAAGCGGTGTCCATTCAAAAATCGTTGTAATCGTTTTGTTTGACCTTACTTGAGCCCTACTAGGCGCTCGTGCCGTTCCTTACCAGCACCATGACGTATCAGTGATTACTCACTGTTAACATCAAGTTTTGCCCTTTTATCGTTGATATTGATAAGGGCTTATTGCATCAATACTTTGCCGAACCACTGAACGCCGGGCCATTCAATGTCAATCGCATCTCCACGTGCTTTACGCGAAAAATTCAACTTGGCAGTCTTTTGCACCCACTAAGAGATGACTCCGCCGATTGTCACCCTTTTTACGTTGTTTCGCCAAGGATTTCTAGTAACAACGGATGATATAATAATACCACCAACGCACTAACATTTGTTCACCATTTTCATGTCATAAGCCATGATGTAAGTCACCCCCATATAACTCATCTCATGATCATTTTGTGCACCCGCACGATGAACCCACATCGTAGCGGGTATAATTACGGAGGAGGTCCCCAAACTCCCTCACTCTTGTAACTTAGCCCACATTCTGGAGGTTCGCTTGTAGTACCACAGAGTGATACAAGTGTACGCTCCAGAATTCTCAAGCCTGTACAGTTATATTTAAAATAAAATATTTTGAAACCGGAATCGAACCCTAATTCCCCGTTACCCGTTACAACCATGGTAGGCGCATAACCTACCATCGACAGTTGATAAGGCAGTTGCTTGAGGGATACATCGTCGGCTCAGAGGCCATACGATTTGCTCAGTTATTCAGAGTCATCACAAGAAATGCAATCGAAATTGCTAAGATCCCCACTGCTAGTCCTTAGACAGCGACCGAAATCACTGAACAGGGTTCTAGGTGAATAAGAATCATTGGTCTTGTACTAATAAATGCGATCCTTCCGTCAGCAAGCTGAGGTTGGAACACTTGTTCATGTATTAGCTCTAGAATTACCACAGTTATCCATGTAAAAAAGAATATCCGAGGAACCGTAACTGATTTAATGAGCCGCAAACGTAAGATTTGGCCCTCCTCCACCCCGCCGCAGGAACCCCTGTTGGGGTTATTTTTGCGACGGCGATCTTTATTTGCTAAGATTATCCACCAAGCGGACCATACGTCTGAGTTTCAAGGAAATGATAGGCTGCGCATAGAAACAATCCTGTTTGGAGGTCATTAAAAACGACACTAATCCATTCATATTAAATTGCGCTGTTTGAAACAGCGAGACAATAAATACCATATCATAGTGCCTCCCAGTTCGCACTGGTCAGCGTTCGACATCAATCACTTCATAATTTATTGAGCCCCGTGCTCGCTAAACTATGATGATATGACGTCTCCCAGTCACACTGGTGAGTTTTCGTAGGGATACAGTCTACTACCAATTTACTAATTAAAGTCCCATTGGTCTGGGCCGCACACCGGGCGTGCTACCAATTTACTACAAGAGTCCTATTGGTCAAGGTCGCAAAAGTCAAAAAGGCTTTTGCTCCCTGTATCTTGGCTCAGGTTAACCCGAGGAACGCTTAGTATCCGCCAGCTAAAGACCCGGTAATGGTCAGAAGCCTATTGGGGACATAGCACCCCCCCACCACGATGAGGTGGTCCCTCGCGGGAGGGACTGATTTAATGAGCCCAATCGTAAAGTTCGACCCACCTCCGCCCCGCCGCAGGAACTCCTGTTGGGGTTATTTTTGCGACGGCGAACTTTATTTTTCTTGGACGTCCCTCATACGGGAGTTCAGTCTCATCTGCAGGGACGTAATGGGCTTGTGGAAAATAAAACTACTTGAATGGTGTGTTAAAAGTTTTTCTACCCACTGCTTTGGAGCCATTCAAGTTTCATAGTTACTACGTTTTCAGCGGGTATGTGTATAATACACATACGGATGTGTTTCCATAAGTTTTTTTAAGCACGAAGGGCATCACCTCTACCGCTGCTGGCTAAGCTCCTACCCTAGAATTCCAGTTTATTAGAACCAGGGTCGTCACTCCGATCAGTACTCTTCGGCATTCCGCCTGAGTTAACAGGCTCAGCCTCAGAGACATCCTCTCGAGCTTGTTTCCCAAGGCCATCAGTCTTAACTGTATGCGATCAAGGGGCATCACTTTCCGTCTCAAGTCTCTTCCAAGTTTTGTGTACGAGTTACATTACGCAACAACGTACACTCCTCCTGGGGGTGACTTTACTGTCTGTTCAGTACAACATTGCTGTTGCACCAATCAGCTTTCGAACTCTTCAAGTAACCAGCGTACTCAAAAGGATATCCTTTGCTGTGGGCAGAGGTTAATAATTTAATTGTGTTTTTGGGTGTATAGGGCCCATAATGCGGCGATAAGCATCTGTAAAATTTATTTAAATTCGCCATGGTTAATAAAAATAATAATGGAATATATAGTAAAAAACCTGAATTTGGATCCCGTGCGATCCCTCTATCATCCAATTCCTCAATTTCTTTTCTTTGCCAGTAGTATGTTTGAACCAAGTCGGTGACTTCATTCTTAATACGTACATCGAAAATAGATTGAGAGATTGGCGGATAGGATATGTTAAGTGATGTACACTTGGCCGTTAATGCGTGAATCTGCGGTTGCAGAGCCGAGCATTCGTACAAGTGTACGGAGTCAGTCCCATCTCGCGACATAGTGACTCCACAGTGACAATCTGACAGCGGAAACTTTGCAGGTTTGAACTGGTTTAGTCTATGAGGAAAGTTCCCATGATCCGTCACCATCTGCAAAATGCTTCTATCAACAACCATACGGCCGCGACGATAGTGCTCAATCACAGACGGGATGTACCTCCTAAGTTTAGGATGTTCTTGCTGGTGGGTCCAACGTAGTTGAATATCCTCCAGCAACATATTATAAGTATCAGTTCTGCTACCGATCATGTGTCCTTTGCGGATATGATAATTGAGCGCAGCCTGTTTTATCAGGTCTCGCACTGGCATCACGCAAGCAAGGATTGGTAGATACAAGGTAGGTACCGTAGAGTAAGGCTTCAGAATACACATCAGCGCTTTCCTTTGGGCCCTTGCCAAGTATTCACCGCTATCTCTTTTATCAAGAGACCCGAGCATTAGAGTTGCACAGTAGGTAATTGTACTTTCAAATATTCCCTTGTAAATAACTCTCAGATGGCGTCGAGTTAGCCCCCAATCTTGATGGTTAAAAGTGCAAAAGGCACTGAACGAGGCCACAGCCTTGTCACTTATGTACTTAATGTGCGGGTACACATTGAGTCGTCGAGCCAGGATGAAGCCCAAGTACTTAATTTGGGGAGCAAGCGGTATGTCATATGATGCGGTTTTTACACGATCACCAACATACCGCGTGCTATGAGACCCTTCCTTAAGGAGGACAGCTTCCGTTTTGTCGGGATTAAAAGTGATCTTATGGGTTTTACCCCAATTAAAAATCAGATTGAGAGCTTTCTCCACCCTTGCAAGCAGGGGTGTTTGGTGCACATCTTCCACGAGCAAGGATAGATCGTCTGCGTACGCAGTTAATGAGCAGCCTTCGAGTTCAAAGTTCGCAAGAAGATCGTTAAAGAGGTAGTTCCAGAACTTAGGTCCTGAGACCGAGCCCTGAGGACATCCTCGATTCACTTCCCTTGAACACTCGATGCTCCCTATCCTCGCTCGTATGCTTCTTTCTGCTAAGAAGCTAGCCGCAAAGCTATAAAGGTTTCCAGGGATATTCTGGTCAGCAAGAGACTTCAAGATAGCAGGCCACCAAGCATGATCAAATGCACCCCCGACATCCAGACTCACCATGAGTACGAGTTTGGAAGAACTCTCACGCACCTTGGTTACAATGTCAAGCACTGCATCCTCGGTGCACTTGCCCATGGTAAAGCCATATTGGTTACCAGAAAGTACAGGAGACATGTATTGGTGGATTCTATCAATCATCAGCCTCTCTAACACCTTTGAGAGTGTTTTTAACAAGCATATGGGACGGTAGCTTTTTGGAACCGACGGATCTTTGGGATAGCCTTTATACAACAAGATTACTCTTGCTGACTTATAAGCCTTAGGAAAGTATCCAAGACTCAGGCAGGAATTGAAAAGTTTATCCAGCAGTGGCAGTAGTACGTCAGCAGCACCCCTAATGATGGAAGGTAAGATCCCATCTTCACCGGGGGCCTTCTTGCACTTGAGCTGCATGATAGAATTCTTAATTTCCTCTTGACTAAACCTTCGTTCTATACAGCTATTGTTGTAATTTGCTGTGTAAGCTCTTAGAGCAGTATCTTCTGGTGCATCCTCCTCCACTTTGTCCGCAGGGAACAGAGTGTCGAGAAGAATATTCAGATTCCCTGCTATATCACCAGACCTTGTCATCTCTTGAGAGAATGAAGGGAGGGATTTCAGACTCACCCGCTTTTCTTTTAATGCTTTATATGCGGGTCCCCATAATGTATCTCTGTGCCGCTTGATGTGCTCCTTGAAGCTATGCATCTTAGCGGCTTGAATTGCTTTCTTATAGGATTTACGCTTTTCAGCAACCTCTTCAACCAGTTCTGCTCTTCTGTAGGGGGCGTGACACTTGGATAACTTTGAAAGTAATTTGGTTATTTCTTTCTTCAAGATGCCTAACTCTTTAGTCCAAAAGGTCTTATGAGTATAGGTCTTACTCTGCGAGTTGGCCGTCATAGCCGCCACCAACTCATGTTCCAACTTAAGTGCGAACAAATCGATATTCTCAACGGTGTTGCAGGATAGTGCCTGCATCTCTTCAACTACTCGACTTATTTGCAAATTGAACCTTTTCCAGTTAAAGCTAGAAATGACAATCTGCTGTCTTTCGTCCGTTCTTTTTGTGTAATCACTCAAGATAGTGAAGGTGATAGCGTTGTGATCGGAAATGCTAGCACTTTCGTCCACAACCCAGTCATTGATCCTTCTAGCTATCCTCCGAGAAGCTAGGGTAACATCAATATTTGATGACCCTACATGTGATCTAAAGGTAGGAGGCTGCGCCGGTATATTCATTATACATAGCGAATGCTCGTTAATGAACGACTCAACCTTACTACCTCTAGCTCGGCACCTCTGATCTCTAGTGTGAACACTATGCCAAAGGGGGGAGTGAGCGTTAGTATCGGAACCGATAATCACGTCTACACTGGGGTCTACGCGGCTCAAGATTTCCCGAAGAAAATCCGTGTGCTTCTCAACCGGGTCAGAGTACTTGAAGTAGCTACTGACCACAAATGATTTGATTTGTTCGACGTAGCAAATCGCATGATGTATATTCTGGAGTTCCTGGTCATATAAAATGTCCAAGGAATTGTGAACCAGTATACACGACTGTACTACTCCACAGGCACCGATGAACTGATAGTCCGGGTACTGTGATCGCTTTTCCCCTATTTTATTATAGGGTTCTTGCATAAGCGAGATCCCTATATTGTTATCCTTCAAGTATTGGAAGTGTTCTTGTGTCCGCCCCCAGCCACCACCCAGGTTAATCTGCACCACCTTACAAACTGTAATCGGTGGATTGAATTTCCTTTTGGATGGCTGCAATTCTAGAGATACAATTGAGATCATCGGCGCTATGGCTAACCGATGTTCTCTTCTGGAGTTTGCAATTAATGCAACACGCCGGCTTATTCAGGTTGGGACAATCGGAGCTTCTGTGGTCTTCAGCACAATGAGAACACTTGTGTTCTCTTTGACACTTACTAGCAGAGTGACCAAAGCCTTGACACTTGAAACACCTACGCAATCTTATAAAGTCTTCCACTCCACATCGACCGTGGTCAATGTAGAGTTTAGGATGGCTCAAGATGCGTCGGCGTAATGTCGGACTGACTTCAATCACTACGTCAACAGTACTCCTTTTACGATTGCCTGTTTTGAAGGCCAACTTGAGCTGGTTGCTGAAATCAGCGGGCTCTAACTCCTGGAAGTTCTGCAAGTGGATAGCCTTACAGAGAGCTTCCTTTGGTAAGTCTCGGGGGACGTGCCGAATTACCATATGGGGGTTCTTCAATTTATCAGTCTCAACTTTAAAGGTTGAGTTGCTGATTGCCAACAAGAATTTGTTAGTCTGAGAATCCGAGGTCTTAATGATCAGCATGGGTTTGCTGAAGACCATTCTGATACTCTGCAACTTGAGCTTGTTGTTAACCGGGTCTACGGCTTTCAAAAATGAAACCTTGAATGACTTGACATCTTTGCAAGCAGATACTGGCTTAACCACTAGGGTAAAAGTTTTCTCACGCTTAGATGCCACCGTCTCTCTTCTGAGGATGGAAGAGTAGCTACTGCTAGGGACAGGTGCAGGCTTTGGTTGCGAAACAGACTGGATAGTCTTTGCAACGCTAAGCTTTTCTCTCAACTCGTTGATTTTGTCAAGTCTGGACTGGAGATTTCTACGACTCTATCCAGTTTGATCGCGAAATCACCCGTTAGGGTTGATGCATGAGCCACAAAGCCCTCTGCCTTGGCTTTATATTTCGCTGCACGAAGAGTGGCTTCAACAGCTATCTTTGTGAGATCAGCGAATTTGGCCTGCAGAAAGACTTGTGAGGCTTTGCTGATCTTATTCTCCGGCTGCGCACAGAATTGAGTTATCTCCTGATGCAGTGCCTGGATATCCGAAACGGATAAGATCTTGGGCGATTGAACTCCCTGTCCTTCTTCGCCGCTCATTTCTGAGCAAAGAAGGGACGATAAGCATATGTTTCCCTGAAGGGAGATGGATTGATACTAACTAGTGTAAAAGCAAGATCGCACGGTTGTTAGTTTAAGAGGTGCCAAAAGGCGGTTAAAACTATCAAAGGATAGTGTAAAAAATGTGGAAAATCAATTTAAAGTGGTCGCCAGGTTACGGCTCACACTCAAATTAAAGGGTAGAGTGGTTATGAGGTGGGATTAAGGGCCCAGGGACTCATGGCAGTCATGCATGTTAGTGAGAACAGTTTCAACTTTGATAAGTTTTGTTGGTGTTCAACTCATCAGTTTCGTGAACATATCTTCGCCACAAATAAGTTTCCCTCAATCCGGGTTACTCATTCGTGCCCGGTTACACCACGGGGAGGTGATATGCCACCACTAGTTGCTATACGTCCCCACCAACATTCAAACCATCACTTTCCACTGGGCCCTCGTTCCTAGGTTTAATGCCTCATCATGACTATCTACCAGAGCAGAAAGAAAGATGAGGACTACCTTTACTTGAGAGCTGTGAGCGTGTACTTCGCGTGATAAAACAATAACAACAATAAATGTAGCAAGAATGAAACAATGTATGCAGTTTTGAATGTGGTTTTGAAAGTGATGGATAAAGTATACTAGCCGTAACCACTGATTTAATGAGCCATTCGCGGTTTCACTTTATAACAGTATGTACTTAGACATGCATGGCTTAATCTTTGAGACAAGCATATGACTACTGGCAGGATCAACCAGGTAACTTGATGTTTTAGCAAAGTAAAATGCTAAACAAGTTGTTTTTGCAGCTATAAATACGATATCCTCAGATAACAACCAGCAAGTGGATGCACTCACCGTTTACCCGCGCTTGGTTGAATTTCTTCACTTTGACATTCAGAGCACTGGGCAGAAATCACATTGTGTCAATACCGTTCACCGGCTATCACAATGCTTTGTTTTAATTAGACAGTCGGATTCCCGGGGTCCGTGCCAGTTCTGATTCAACTGTTTTTCGCTGGCCGAAAGGATTGCCCCCTGCAACAGACACTCTCATCCAGGTTACCCCTTCAAAAAGGCTGCACAAAGGATCCTAGCTGAAGCAATCCACAAGATCACAAAAACACAAGTCCGGCATCAGTTAGTTACCCAACATCAACCAGTCTCGTTATTTTGCAGTACTTGCTTCTGACTTCAGCCCGACCAGCTCAGTTTTCAGAGCCAATCCTTATCCCGAAGTTACGGATCCGCTTTGCCGACTTCCCTTATCTACATTATTCTAGTGACCAGAGGCTGTTCACCTTGGAGACCTGCTGCGGATATGGGTACGGTCTGGCGGGAAAGTTATAATCTCTAACATAGATTTTCAAGGGTTTCCAAAAGTGCACTGGACACCGCAAGAGCCGCGGTGCTTTACGGTACCGGAATCCCTATCTCCGGTTAAACCGATTCCAGGGACTTGGTACCTTACAAAGAAAAGACAACTCTTCCCAGGACTTTTGGAAACATCTCCATGTTAGTTTGCGTTACCGCATTTGCTTCCGAAAAAGCAATCTCCCACGCCAGGTTCGGGAATATTAACCCGATTCCCTTTCGCGAAACACCACAGTCAACTTGATAATTGTATCTGGGACTTTGGTTAGGGATTTCTCCCCATCGCTTAGGACCGACTGACCCATGTTCAACTACTGTTCACATGGAACCCTTCTCCACATTGGTCCTCAAGGGTCTCACTTGAGTATTTGCTACTACCACCAAGATCTGTAATAGTGAAAGCTCCAGGCTGACTTACGTCAGACACCTTCGACGCTATCACTACATTCTTCCTACTCGTTAAAGCTTATATCATGATAAATAAAATATATGATTGCCTTAACGGTTAGGTATAGGTTCAACGCTTGAGCGCCATCCATTTTCAGGGCTAGTTGCTTCGGCAGGTGAGTTGTTACACACTCCTTAGCGAATTGCAGCTTCCATGGTCACCATCTTGCTGTTTAAAGTTGTTTGACTCAAGATATCTAACGAAACAAATTTATCAGAATGCTGGATATAGTTTTATATTTTGCTGAATACTTTATCAGTATGGTTTAAAATGAAATGAAAATATGAAAGCTGTTCAAACAAGTGGAACAAACCTTTTTGTCAAAGGTTGAGCCTCAGTAGATCGCAGTATGATAACTTCTTACTTCTTACTTCTAAGTACAGCACTCTGGCAAGCTCTTGGGTGGTCTACGGATCATTTCATACTCAGGCAGACTAACATGAATTCGTTTTGGATTCATAGTCAGAAGGTGTTGATAACTTTATAACAGTAACGCAGTGCGTATGGCTTTTTGTAAATAATGTACAAGAAATTCGCTACAGAGATTTGACATCGTTTTTTCGTAATAATGAGTCATCAGTAAATCTTAAATATAAGCCTTCAACATGTAAGGAAATACATTAATACATCATCAACAAGCAGGTTCATATGAATCGCGTTCTTTATGGCTTTATTCGAATCCGACTAAGTTTCTGCTTAAAACGTTCTCAGTATTTGTCGCTTTGACAGCTCTTGTAGTTTAGTAGTTAGGAGTCTAGTAAAGTGCGAAGTTAACATCGATACAGTAGACCCTGAGTCAAACATACAGAGATAGTGGCGTTTTAAGCGTTACAGTAGCGAAAATCTGTTGATCTTCACGAGACGAATCTTCCGAAGCGTTATTTGAGTTAGGTTGTTGGTTGCCATTTTTTTGTTCAAGATTGAGACTGAACGCTTTTGTATTGGTTGTAACGCTGGGCAATTTATTCTCTTATGGCTAGGCTTTCACAGTTCCAAAAAATAGGCCGATTGTTCACTGTGTGACGTAAAGGTCCATTTTGATTGTAATTGCCTCTTGGCCGATTGTCCCGATATCGTCCACGCACTAATAAAATGTCTAAAAATCAAAACATTTGGTAACATTCTCAGTATAAAAAGCAACCTGGGTAAGTATTTATTTCTTATGCAAATAATTATTGAACAATTTTTTTAAGAATATAATAATACGAGCATTAAAATCATAAGATAATCATTCTTAAAATCAATAATCAGTGTGGCTGTGTTCAGTTACTTCAATCAAATTTTTTCATAGTTTTGAGTACTCGTTTATAAAGTAAATGATAAACATCCTTTGCCCAAATGAAGTCCATATGGTTAAATGAAGGATCAGATATACTGTACTCGACCACTTTCACTACAATTTTAACAGAAAACGAGTTTAATTATTTTTGTGATTAAATTGGCATAAAGTCTGCTTCTTACCTTCCATAGATTTTCTCAATGTTTGGACGTCTTGCGGACTTGCTAATAAATCATTGAGAGAAGTAAAAAGGAAAATTGATTTTGACTTGATTGCTCCTAAATCATAAGCTGGGGGTTTAAAAGAGTAGTGATAATATAAATTATGCGCCATTCCATGATCAAATTTGTAAAAACCTTTGTTGACAATATTTTGCGCAAAATGAAGTAAATCCCAGTTGGAAGTTTCAGCAAAGCCTTGAGTATAATAAACAGGCAGTCGAGTATAGTTTAGTTGACTTGGATTATAACCGCAAGCTAAGAATAAAGGAATTGAACATGCATCACGGAGTTTTGTTCTATCACATTTTTCAGCCATTTCATTTTGTAGTTCTTGTGGGATTGTTAATCTGTTTGGAAAAAGATAAAAAATGTCTTTCAAACTTCGCAAACTAGCTAAGACTCGAAGAGGTGACTCTATATGAGTAACGTGTGCCACTGGTGCTAATGCAATGAATGGCTCTACTTTAGCTGCATATTCAGGCTTTTCTGACAATAAACCGAACATAATAGTTGTGCCTTGAGAGTGACCAATCCAACCAAGAGATGCTGAGACATGGGAAAGATTAAGTAGAAAATGATTAGTTAGTGATACTATAAACTGATAATGAAGACTTACTTGAGTTTGTTTTATACAAGATATAATTTATAACTGCTGGTGCATCATAAGCAATCATTTGGTCGAAAGAAAATCGCCAAAATTTATCTGCGACTATAAAAGTTAACAAGAGGTTATTGGGTTATTCGTTTGCGGATTATCAGTTGGTAGAGTGCGAGAAAGCCTCAATTCCTTACATTTATCTGGATTGAGGGTTGTGTGGTTTGTTGAGTATTTATTTCCTCTTGAGTTTGGTAACCAAACATCGTAGTTAAAGTTAGCTAATAGATAAGCTAAATTTCGACCTTCATCCTGCAAAGATTTGGTATCTAAAGATTTAGCAGTCCAATCAGCAGCAAAACCTCCTGGAGCATTAGTAAGGAAATGAGCAGCAGATCCAAATAGACCATGTTGAAGCACGTAAGGTTTGATTGGATTTTTCCCTCTTTGCCTGAGAACAG
Organism: Tetranychus truncatus; assembly: GCA_028476895.1. Classification (NCBI taxonomy): domain Eukaryota; kingdom Metazoa; phylum Arthropoda; class Arachnida; order Trombidiformes; family Tetranychidae; genus Tetranychus; species Tetranychus truncatus. The sequence goes on from CM052062.1 coordinate 13,040,460, forward strand.
GATTGATGATTCTTTGAACTGAAAGTATATAATCATCATCTGTTCTAATCCAGTGATTTTCGCAAATAAAACCTCGAGACTCGATCAATTCACATGGAGTTCCTCTTTCATCTGGATCTTTACCATAATGAGTGCGCAAAAACTCGTAGGGACTACACAAGACTGAACACCAACTGATTGAAATTAATAGAATAAAATTGCTTAATGATGAACGCAACATCTTTATCAAAGTTGTGTTTTTTCAAAACTAGCCTCTGTATTCATCCTCGCCTTTTATACGAAGTGGCAGACAATTATTTTAATAAGATAACGTAACAGAATTAGATTGAAATGATGAATTATGATTTGTTGAATAATTTATGGTAACGTAAACAGTTTCTCAACGACTAAACACTCAGATTTTTCAAGATTGCCTAGTGCCTTGTATGCTGTTTGTAATCGATATGATTCTAACTCAATCTATTGAAATACTCAATTAATGCATAAATAAGCTTTTAATGAATCTGTTACTCGAAGCAAGTCAATAACAAGATATTAATAACAATAGTACTTGAAAATAAGTTTAGGGTTTAGTCTTCAAATTTATAATTAGCTAGCAATCAATTTATTTGCTGTACATGTAAAATAAAAAAACGTGAAATGTAAACCACATTTCAATCCATTTTATATAGAGATGTTCTGATATGATTTATCGATCGAAAGATAAACGAAAGATCAAACGCGCTCGGCTGTTTCGTAGCCTCATAAATACCATACCTTGCTATGCACCATACCCTACCCAAACCAACCTTACTCTGTCTTACCTTTCTACCCATCACACCCTACCCTACCTCAACATAACCCTACTCTACCTTAACCTACCGTACTAAAAATAACTACCCACTCTTTCTATCAATTGGACTTTATGACTTGACTCACATGCATCATACCGTAGGCTTCATTACTTAACTAACACTCATAATACCGTAGCATCAATAGCACAACTTTACCTAACCCTACTGTGCGTTAAATGCATTTCTGGTGGCTTCTCTAGCGTGCTATACATTTACATACTAAACTAAACATGCCTACTGAGATTGGCTGTGTAGAACGCAGTAGTAGATTGCGCAATTCGCAATATTTCAAGAGTTGCCATCATTTGCAGAAGTATTCAAGTTTATGCGAGGGGGTTAAGATAAAGCTTCGCCCTAGTCATTTCTGTAGATCTTATTATTCGAAAGTAAACCCAATTTCTCATCGTGCAAGATGTTATCTATCAAAAAATATGTTATTTATATAGTTTATGACAACTCACAAGACCTTTTATACCAAAACTCAGAAAATGCGTTTTTTGCTGTGCTACTTCCCGTGTAACTTTACTGCGCTTGCATGGATTTTTGTGAAAATTCATTTGTGTGTAGAATTCGCTATACTCTATAGAATTATACACTATGCGTACTAACTACCCTAACTAGTATGGATCACTAATTATGAGCTACTTTCGGTATCTCCGGAAGTAAGCACTTCCGCATAATCAGACTTCATAAAGTGAAATCTTGTGACAAAATCAGTATGTGCACCAATTTTCATCAAATCAAAGGGGTCTAATATGCAGCCTTACCGTTTGTCTGTATGCAAATTGTGATTTAAAGTGTTGAAAAGAAGTTCAAAGTATCGAAAAATTTAACATCGATACATATCGCTAATGTTAGTGATTTCGATCGGTTCAGCTAAAAAATCGATCGAAAAGATCAATCGCTAATTTTATTAGATACCGAAGTTAGCCAAACTGAGCATCCAGCCAGCCAGCTATCTCTGCATTTACTTTAAGCTAGTTAAAAGTAAATAGCGCGACCGGCTCAAGCCAGTCGAATTCAAATTTAGTGGCTAGCAAATCTGGTCGTCTTTTTCGTTTGGAAATAGTTTTTTTTCTTGTACATGCTGTTTTACTCGTAATTTGCATTGAAATCTGAAAAATTCATTCGAATTTAAATTTTCAAACTAGCATTTAAATTGGCTGAGCAGCTCAAGCCGGTTGAATCAAGCCAAGCTTGATTTTAGCAGAATTGAGCCAACTGGTTGAAATCTTACTAGCTTCGGTATCTAAATTTTACAAAATCATGAGTAACACTAATTTCAGTTTTACGTTGAGTCCTGAAAAATCCAACAGGTGCCGCTACTCACTGTGATTTCTAATTCAAATCGTTTGCATCTTAAAACTAAGAGTAAAGTTTGTGTTTTACTTTACTGTATGTCTTAAAAGTAAGTGTTTCTATGTAAAAATAAACGTATTATTACTGTATAACAGGCAAAACTTTCATCATAAGACATAAAAACATTAGTGGTAAATTTATTTACATTTTTTTACAACTTACTGTGTTTCTGTTTGGATTTGCTATTATATCGAGTAGTACCTATGAGTGGTATATGATATCGATACCTTTCGTAATAGGGTAAAAAATACATTGTTCTTGAGGTTAAAGCTTCACTAAATATTTCCATCATTTTATGGTTTCAATCAGCTCTAGGTTGGTTTAAATACATCGAGTATAATTTGATTAAATTCTTATATAATCAATAAATACCCATCAGGTTTTTCCATTAATTTTATGCTTACAATTATGAGCCCAATAACCCTTTAAATGATTTTCTGAATAGTGATTTCTATGTACTAAATGTTTACTCAATCAGCTTATCCGAAAATTAAACCTACAATCATAGTGGTGAATAGATTTTACTTGAATTTATGTTAAACATTATACTATTAAATTATTTGTTTATCAATAGCTATCAGCTGACTTGAACAACTAAATATGTTATTATCATGTCAGGTTGCAACTTATTTCGTATCTTATAGAATTGATTTTTTTTATTTTTCAATGAAATCCAATCTCAGTCAACAAAAACATACAAATGCATTAAAACCAGATACATTCGCAGAACATTCTATAGCAAAATTAACAAAGAAATGAAAAAGTGATTCTGTATTATCAATAACAGATCATTCAAACTCACATGATATATATTAGTAATAATAATTTTGCAACCCTCTCAAGTTTCAATCTTAGCATCTTAAAGTGTGGTGAAAAACAACTCTAATGTAATTTGCTATGGAAAATGATACAGTTTAAGCAACCCGTGCAACATTGGATCGCACTGGCATCAATGAGGGACAGAAAGGTTGAATGACAACAAACTGGGATTGTTCAAGGTCCAATCATCCAGGTTGTAGTTTCATATTCAAGGTTGTAGTTTGATATTCATAATTATCAGCCATCTTCAGTTATAAAAAGTTTCAAGCGTGAATTAATCTTGCCTTAACCTTTCTCTTATCCCTCTAGGGGAGAAAATTCGATTCTTGTTTTGGTGTATCAATTGATTTAATCATCATCTTCTCCATCGTTAGAGCTTGAATTCCAATATATTTCATTGACTCTTATATCAACATCAGCATTTTTCGTTTTTGATCTTCTCATCTCTTTATGGTTTACTCATCCATAGGTTTATCTTGTTAAGATGCATTCTTATCTGAAAATGACAAAGTAATGAAGACTTCATTGAATGCATGCACAAGAAACAGTTATCAGTTGAGAAGTTAATCAAAGACTTTTATATTGAAACAAAGAAAGAAGAAGAAGACATGGCTCTGAAAGTGATATTTCACAAGAGGACATCAAACGTGACTCCAAAGGTATATGATAACTGTTTATATCGATGCTAATCACTCAGTAAAGATGAAAATCAAAGGGTGAAGATGACGAAATGTCTCGATACATTGATATAAATGGTATGAGAATCGCAGTTAAATAAACACCAGAAAAGAGTAAATCTGTTCTTGCATGATTCTCATTTATCAAAAAAAGGCATTTGAACTGCTTAAGATTACTTTTTGCGATTTTGATACAAGTGTTGGATCCATCTAATGTAGTGGCTTTACTTTGAATGTAAAGGTACTTCAGACTTTTGTTTTGCTTTGTTAGCCTGTTTGTTTTCATCAGCATCATCACTATCGCTATCATCATTGTATTCGTTATTATGCAATCAATCGAAGGAGAAAGTGAAGAACAAAATATCAGGAGATTCCAGGGTTTGCGTCATGATAAGGTATATTGTATTATACAGAGATATGACTAGGCAATTAACAGTCAAGGTGAGCTCAATGGAAAATTTATTAGAAGGAGATCCACTTTTCGTTGGCTCTTCATTCATGTTGCTTGGTTGAAAGACTTTCTCAGTCATTAGCATAATCACATGTAATATCGTAATACTGCAACATTTACTAAACTGGATACAAATTGAATCTACTTGAAAACATGTTTTGCCTTGAGGAAAGCCTAAAGACTGCATGGGAAGCAATCAACAAACGTTCAACAATGCTTCTGAAGATTCATTTTGTTTACTAGCTTGAGGTTAAATACGACTAGCTACGGCCAATCATTGAGCAATGAATGACCCTGTTCAAGATTTTTGTTTACCTAATCACAAGGATGAGAAGCAACAAGTATGATACATGAGATGAGAAGCCACGTGAAAATGACATCGTCATATGCAAAACAATATCAGCTGAGTGAGAGAGAAACTTAATAATCTCAGAATGGTTATCAATTATTTTCGTCTAATTGTTATCATGTAATATCATCTTCATTTTAATTATCTTGATTGATCGACTATCTGTGATAAGGGGGTTTGACTTTAAACATGATCTTTTTAATTCAATAATTCAACCTCCTTCATCACATTGATAAATTGATGGTGAGAGTGGATGATAAGTTGAGAGAGAAAGAAGGTGATAGGGAGACTTGCTGTGAGAAGCATAAATACATCTAAATAGAGTGAAAGTGAAAATATATCAACAAGATTGAAAGAAGCAAAAGGTTTTAGTGGTTTGTTTGTGTTTCCAACTGAATATCAGTTACTGCTTTCTTTCCATAGACTATTTTACTTTCGTGTTATTTTCACTTATTTCTGTCAGAACTACATCAATTGCTATAAAGTGCATCACTCTTGATTATTATCATTAAGAGGTGATTGATTCAAAATTATCGCATAGTTTAAGTAAGTGGAGGTCTTCCCCTCAATTAGATTACATGATGCGATTACTTTGGAGCAAAAGTTAAAAGTCGAAACGTAATTCAATCAGCACAGCAGTTTTTTTCCTCATCATTGAACCTTCAAAATATTTCCACTTGTTGGATCCACTCACTTTCATCATCAAATTCATTGTAATATTGTAATTGACTCAGGTAATAATTTGTTGAATCAAAAAAATTTAGTTTGTTAACAGCTTATTGTGTTTGGTGTCACCTTACATTCAAGAATAGATACACCGTTCAACATGTTTACTACTTTGATATTGCTGACTGGGTTGTTAATCAGTGCTGTTCGGTTAGAAGATTGTTTCCAACAACATTTCCCGGATAATGGAATCGTTTGTGTCTGTAATTTGACTCATTGCGATGCTCTTGCTATCGACAAGATTGCCGTTCCGGGTACAGTTGTTTCATTCGAGTCCGATATAACTGGTAAAAGACTGCGTAAAACAGTCTCATCGCTGGAAACTTTAAAAATTAATATTAATCACTCATCCACATTCATAATGCACATTGATAAAGCTGATCGTCGCCAGAAAATCAATGGATTCGGAGGATCATTTACTGATGCAGCAGGTTTCAATATATTTTCCCTGCCTGAAAATATGTCTCGTCGATTGTTGCAAGATTATTATGGAGCCGATGGTATTGAGTACTCTATTGGACGAGTACCAATTGGCTGTACTGATTTTTCGCCAAGAAATTATTCTTACGACGAAGTTGATGGAGATTTTGATTTGAAACATTTCGCTCTTGCTCCGGAGGATCATCAATTTAAGGTAAAAATAAAAGCAATCGATAAAAATTTATTTTCCTTACAGAGTTTCCTTAGTTTCTTAAGCAAATTTTGTATTCAGCAATTGAGTCAGAATCTCTTTTCTTTTGCTAATCTAAAAATTTAGATCCCCATGATTAGGATGGCAACAAATTTCACCAATCGTCAAGTGAAATTATTGGCTTCACTCTGGGCTCCACCAATTTGGTTGAAAACCAACACTAGACATGATGGAATGGGAATCATTAGAGGTGATCCAGGTGGACCATATTATCGTACTCTTGCTAAATATCACATAAAGTAAGTCGATGAAGTTTTTAATGACATTTGGTATTCTTCAATGAGTGAAGATAATAACCCATTATACTGATTGTTGCGACTTTGAAGTTCTTTATTTAGAAATATGAATAACACTTGTAAATATAATTTGTATTGAAATAATCTATTGAGTAGTATTTACTTTCATTTTACACTTGACAACTAATTAACTATTGTGTAACATAGCTACAGTTTCATCTTCAATGTGGATTGAGGTCATTGATTGACAAAACTCATTTGAGATGTTAATCAATTTCTGTTTAAATTGTAAGAGTTGGGTTGATTATTAGACTTGATAGAAAAGCTATTATATTATTAAATATTTGTCTAGATGCTTGCCTAGATTTAAGTGTTTATTCTCATAATGTCGTTATAGCTAAATGTCTCACTGTCATATTTAATAAGCAAGCAATCCATTCTAATTATGATGATGAGTTAACATTAATTTTACTGTTGGTCGACACTTAATAGAACCGATACAAAGCCGAAATATCGACTGAACTCTCGTGGAGAGTTATAAAAGGGCTATTTTTCGGGTAAATAGCAATGAAAAGAATTCACGAGAATCTCCCATCAGCATCTGAGAATAACGACCGTAATAAAAAACGTGAAGTAATGAATGTCAAACGAATCAGAAAATAATTAGTCAGCCGAACGTTTATTGAGCTATCACTTTTCCTCACTTATTATTGATGAGATTTCCTTATTTGCTATATTAAATACTTAAACATCTGGAAGGATTTTACAATAAATAAACATTAATTTATCTGTAATTATAAAATTAGATTGCACAAACATAAGTAAAAGTTCTGTTTCAGCTGAACATTTATGATTCTCGCTTGTTCAACTTTCACATTTATAACTTAAATTTTTAACATAATTTACAATAGATTTCTCGATGAATACAAGAAACTTGGAATTCCGTTCTGGGCTATGACCTCAATTAATGAACCTGCTGGTGGACTGAAGCCTCGCTGGCATAATCCATCAGTTGGAGCGTCTCCTGAAATGATTCGTGACTGGATTAAACAAGATTTAGGACCTTTACTGGAATCGTCAGGTTATGGCAAGGATAAATTACATTTAATAATTCATGATGAAATAATGAGCATGTTGATCCATTACACTAAAAATATCCTGAAAGATCCTGAAGCAGATAAGTATGTCTCTGGAGTCGGTATTCATTGGTATGAATATGGATTCGAACCTTACACTCCGATGAATTGGGTACATGAAAATTATCCAGATAAATTCTTAATTTCGACCGAAGCTTGTGAAGGTTGGGGAGGTAATTTCCAAGGAGGTAAATATTTTCTCATTTTAATTGAATGATAATCATGTGGTAGTTTACTCGAGTAGATTAGGAATATCTAATAAAGATAGAAATCTTTATCTCTTATAAGTTTGATGTTTCTAAGTGCATTAGTCTCAAGTAACCATTATTTTGACTCAAAAAGTAGCCAAAAAGGCCAAGTTACGAACTTGAAGATCGATGAATGAAGGTCATGGTAAATATGAACTAATCGCAATTTTCTTTTCTAATCCATATCATAGTTCGCATTGGAAACTGGACCAGAGCTGAAACATACGCTTGGGATATCATTAATAACCTTAATCATTGGGGCACTGGTTGGATTGATTGGAATCTTGCCCTCGACCCTCTAGGTGGACCTAATTATGTGCACAACGTCGCTGATTCAGCTATTTTGGTCGATGCCAAAAATAAAGTTTACTACAAACAGCCAATGTTTTACGCTCTTGGACACTTTAGCAAGTTTTTGAGCCCAGGCTCAATAAGGTTAGGATTCAAAGACAATATTGACCACCCAATGATAAAAGTGACTGCCTTTTTGGATACAAATGGACAAGTAATCATCATCTTGTTGAATCGTAAAGAGGAAGCAATTGTTGCTTCAATTGCTGGTGTAACCAATCAACCATTTCAAGTTTCCCTGTCTCCCAGGTCTATCAAAACTCTGATTCTTCCGTCATCATCTCTATCTTCAACACCTTCGAAACATTAGGATTAATAAGAAAAGTTATATCCATTAACTAGCATAATTTTAATCGACTTCTTACTAAATTCATTGTGCATATGTCATCGAAAATTTCTTTTTCCTATTGACTATTCTCTAGTCATATTCCAACTGTATAACTTTAAAAACTGCTTAATAGATTAATAACATTATATTTTTAATTTTATCAACCAATTTTAGCATCTGTTACTTTTATTTAGTATGCGTGTATTTCCTTGGTCGATCCAGAGCAAAAGAAAGAGTCCAGATTTAATTCAAATCGTGCCTTGATAAGTTTTATACTAGTATTTTTATGCAAACCGAATGACTTGCCTTGTCTGAAAACCAAAATGCTGTTGTAAAACTACAACGAGATTTTTAAACAAATCTTTTACTTAAATCTTAAGTTCATCATTCTATTCAACCAGCGATAAAATCTACGCTGCAAGAATGACAGTTCATTACTCAATATAGATGTTTTGATCACCTAGTCAACTGAGAATCTAATAAGCAAGCATTTGAATGAGGTGGTTAACGTTTCGTAACAAGCGGTAATCGATATTGAAGTTGATATTTTGTGCACATTTCATTTTGAATTGTATTTTATTCTTATCATATATGCTTATAAGGCAATTTTATACCATATTGTCATAGTTTCGCTGCAAAAACTATTTGCACAGCGGTGCAGAAACTGTTTGGTTGCTAAATTTAATCGAACTTCTTCATGACTTCCAGCACCCGTTTATAAAGTAATTCATAAACATCCTTTGCCCAAATGAAGTCCATGTGGTTGAACGAAGCTTCAGGTACACTGTATTCGAATGTATTTACTGAAATTAAAATAGAATATGATTTCATTATTTCCATCATTGAATGGTTATATATTCATGTTTCTAACCTTTCATAGCCTTTCTCAGTGTTTTGACATCTTCTGGGCTTGCTAATGCATCATTGAGAGAAGTGAAAAGATGAATTGATTTTGATTTGATTGCACTCAAATCATACTTTGGAGGATATACAGAATAGTAGTGCCATATATTACCGACAGTTCCATGATCAAACTTGTAAAAACCTTTGTTGACAATATTTTGCGCAAAGTGAAGTAAATCCCAGTTGGAAGTTTCCGCAAAGCCTTGAGTATAATAAACAGGCAGTCGAGTTGAGTTCAACTGTTTTGGGTTATAACCACAAGCTAAAAATATTGGCATTGAACAAACATCTTTGAGCATAGATTTATCACATTTTTCAGCCATTTTATCTAAAAGTTCTTGTGGTACTGTTAATCTGTTTGGGAAATCGTAGAAGAATTTCTTGATACCATGAAGATAAGCCAAGACTCGAAGAGGCGATTTTATGTGAGTGACGTGGGCCACTGGAGCTAATGCAATGAATGGCTCTACTTTAGCTGCATATTCAGGCTTTTCTGATAATAAACCGAACATGATAGTTGTGCCTTGAGAGTGACCAATCCAACCAAGAGATTCTGAGTCAAAAAATAATGAGTTGATCAATTAGTGATACAATATACAATGTAACTAATAACTAAAGCTTACTTGAGTTGGTTACATTCAAGATGTAATCAATAACTGCTGGTGCATCGTAAGCAATCATCTGATCGAAAGAGAACTTCCAAAAACCGCCCATTACTATGCAAGTCAAGAGAAGCATCATTTAATTCAAGAATTGTCAGTTTATATAACAAGTCGAAGAGGGTTATTCCTTACATTTATTTGGATTAAGGGTTGTGTGGTTAGTTGAGTATTTATTTCCTCTTGAGTTTGGTAACCAAATGTCGTAGTTAAAGTTAGCTAATAAATAAGCTAAATTTCGACCTTTCTGGTTGAGCTTCGATGAATCTAATGATCTAGCAGTCCAATCGGCAGCAAAACCTCCTGGAGCATTAGTAAGGAAATGAGCTGCAGATCCAAATAGACCATGTTGAAGCACGTAAGGTTTGATTGGGGTCTTTCCTCGCTGCTTGAGAACAGGATTTATTATTCTTTGAACTGAAAGTATGTAGCCATCGGCTGTTTTAATTGAATGATTTTCGCAAATGAAATTTCGAGACTCGATCAATTCACATGGAGTTTTTCCTGCATCACGATCAGCATTGTAATAAGAATGCAATGATGGTAGGTTTAAAAGTTCGGATGGGTTACACAAGACTGAACACCAACTGATTGAAATTAATAGAATAAAATTACTTAATGATGAACGCAACATCTTTATCAAAGTTGTGTTTTTTCAAAACTAGCCTCTGTATTCATCCTCGCCTTTTATACGAAGTGGCAGACAATTATTTTAATAAGATAACGTAACAGAATTAGATTGAAATGATGAATTATGATTTGTTGAATAATTTATGGTAACGTAAACAGTTTCTCAACGACTAAACACTCAGATTTTTCAAGATTGCCTAGTGCCTTGTATGCTGTTTGTAATCGATATGATTCTAACTCAATCTATTGAAATACTCAATTAATGCATAAATAAGCTTTTAATGAATCTGTTACTCGAAGCAAGTCAATAACAAGGAGAAAAGTAAAAAAAGTTAAAAACACTTGAAATAAGCAGAGTTTTGATTTTCTATGCGTCACAATTTACTTACGATATGCTTAAATGTAAAATAGCAAATGATAACAACTAGCAAGTAAAGCTAAGAGCTAGAAGTAAGTTATAAGGAAGTGTGTTTAATGAGTGTTAAATTGATACATCAATTTTTAATTTATGAACATTGATTTCAATCAGTTCTTTAAAAATCTTAATTATTTTCATAGCGATGTGTCCTAACAGGCGTCAAGCTTTGGCCCGATTAGTATTTTGTAGCATCAAAAAGTTGTTATAAAGTAATTGAAGAATGGCACTGGTAATAAGATTAATACTAAATGGTTGATCACAATGGACTATAAACAGAAGAGAAACCTGGTGGGTCAGTTTTAAATAAATGTTTGGAAAGCTTTGGAAACATAGCCATAAATTTGAACCTCGGACCCATATCATCAAGAATCATTTTAGCTCCGGAGATCAAATCTTTTTTCTGTTCAGCATTAGCTGCTTGAAGAAGCATTGCTAGTCGGACAGCTATTCCTAAATTTTTGAGAAATGTCTGTTGATCGATTGGCCCATAGGTAAGCGATTTATCACCAACATGCCTTTTAAGATAACCAAAATCAACATCAGCTGTTAAATCAGCTGAGCCCGGTTCTTTGAGAGGATCCCATTGACTATGATTACGAAATGCTCTGAAAGTATCTCTTGATTTTTTCTCTTTATCATCATAGCCATAATCACAGATCAGGAAACAACCATCATTCCTATTTAATCTTTCAACAATTTTTTCCACAGTTAATGCTGCCTCAGGACAAATCTCTAGATGGTCCAAACCCAAGTCATGGTCGTGAGTAATGAGAAGTTTACTAGCTGGAGTAGGATGCCTTGATATAATATAACGAAGCTCCTCATTGGCATCAATATCGACAAGAATTTCTCTCCATTCACCGGATTCATTTTTCTTCAAAAAGATACGATGAGGAAAAATTTAGATTATTTGAACATTGAAATTTATGGAGATATTAATATAATTGCAAAGCTAACCTGAAATTTATGGATAGGTAAAGCATCTAGAAATTCGTGAGCAATGTACACAGTGAAACCTGGCACTTCAGGCACTTGATCTAATGATCGATACCACGTAATTGGTAAACCCAATTTGGTTAAAGAATCATGCCTTGTAAAATCATCTTTGCCCAGAACAGAAACATTACCACATAATTTCTGCTCTTGTATTTGGACCAGGTAAGGTGATATTTCAACCAAATGAAGTGAGGCTTGATCTCTTGTATGACTGAATTTATTTAAGACACGCGAAATATCAGAGACTAAGGTTCCTCGCCCAGGTCCAAGTTCAACAATACGCAAAGGTCGACTGCTATTAAACCTCTGCCATTCATTGACAGCCCAAACTGCAATAAGCTGTGAAAAATAATCAATTGTGAGTAAACATAACTGCTAAAATGATTCTTGTACAGCAACAATATATGCGAAAACAAACCTCTCCAAATATTTGGGATATTTCTGGGGATGTTGTGAAATGTCCTGAACGACCGAAAACATCTTGTTTCATATAAAATCCCTGTAAACAAAGAATATCAGTATAGACGCAACTCAATGTTTCTCGGGCAAAATATTGTAAATTATATTTTAGATACTTACATTAGATGGGGCTGTCAAAACTAATTTCATGTAATCCATGGAAGATGTCATTCGTGTTTAGATGTGCTCATGTTCATGCGCTCTCAAATTTGATCCAACAACATGTTTGGGTGATAAGTGAGAATGAAGGAGTGAATTTCAAGTTCAAAGAGTGATGAAAAAATATTGAGAAAAAATTATTAACAATGCTTTTGGTGTTGATAGATGTAGTGTGAATTTTATGTTCATTGAGCTAATAACAACTCTTTTCAGGCTTTCATCAACGGTCACATCACCCATTTCTTGCAATGTTATCAAAGTATTTAAATCAAACTATTTTTTTTGTTGTGTTAACTTTTTCAATGGAAATTAGTTGTGAATTAGCAATTAGACCAATTAGACATGTTAAAAAACAAGGTGAGTTTGAGTAACTATTGAATAAAGTAAACATTAATTCTCATAATTTTTGAATCAGCCACAGAAGCACTTGACTCAGTTTACCAGGAAGATCTTTGTCCACGAAGCCGAGAGGAAGCAGTTGCTCGTGGTCGAAGTTGTTTGAAGAAGTGTGTTTCAGATGCTGATTGCATAAGCTCTCGAAAGCGCTGTCTTTGTGATGGACTTTGTGGTTGGAGTTGTGTTCGTCCTGGTGAGTTCACTTCTTGTTGCATTATAAATTATGTAAGGTTTAAAAACTTTTGATTAGAGAGTTCATTTCCGAATCACATAAAATGAGGTAAAATGACTTATGTAACTAACAGAAGTTGTTGGTGTTTGTTGGATGTTATTGAATTGAATATTACTTCAATGATTTGATTTTTCTTTTAAAAATTTAGGAATTTAGTTTTGAATTTGCTTACTTGATCTATAAATTTGTATTGAAGAGTCGAATGGCGTCGAAATAAACTTTATTTTGTTTAATTGAAATAGACCTTAACTGTGATGAAATGACAACCGTTAAGAATGGAGAGTTCAAAGTATCTGGAAATCACTTCGGAGCTCGTGTTTCATACACATGTTTAGATGGATTCTACATGTCAGGTCCAAGAGAGCGAGTTTGTCAAGGTGACGGATCATGGAGTGATCAACCTCCAGTTTGTCGCAAAGAAGGTAAGTTTGTTAGCTTCAATGTTTATTGAATATTGCTATAAGTTTATCATGAATACATGTATGTAACAAAGAATAAACTACCTGATAAACCACAAATTTCATCAGCATGTTGGCATGATAAGTATGATAAAAGAAGGAATAGTTAAAACATTAGATTGCTTCTGTTTGTATTTGCTATGCTCTTCGCCTTTGCTATTACTAACTTGTTCGGTAATGCTGAATTAGACTCGTTTATTTTCAATTGACATCAAGCCTCGACCTGTAATGTGATCATTGTTTTACCGTAAACTCGGCCCTTTTATATCATAGCAATGTGCCGATCGCCACTGGCTGTCCCTCACGCCCGTCATAACGCCCCTTTAGATCAAACTGAATTCCCTATAGATGATATGGTCCAATATTCGTGTTTCCCTGGCTATGAATCGAAAGGTTTCGCCAAAGCTAAATGTCTTTTTTATAATGGGACTGCACAATGGTTTGGACCTGATCTTAAATGCATTCGTAAGTATATAGTGTTCATACTATCTTTTATTTCATAGGTGATTGCAACACTTCCAGAATTTTCACAACTATATTTCCGATAGTAATATTCACATCCCTAGGCATGAACATTTCAAGCACCATACATCACCAATATTGTTGAGTGTGAACTGAACTGTAAAAAACTGAGTTATTTATTCAAAGATAGCACTCATATTTAAGAACTCCGTTTGAAGCATAGTAAGTGAACACTGCTGTTTCATTGTTGAGTCAATTCAGTCTATTCACATAACTTACTAAATGCTTACATCAATCAATTCCCTATTAGCCAACTGATTTTTCGAATCGAATCAACTTGCAACTTATTAGATGATAAAAAAGGTAACATATTATCAATAATTTGGTTTAAATAATCTTTCATTGGCCATTGGGAGTCTAATTTAAAGTTGCTTTCAATCAGTTTTCTGTAATGAGCCATCAAGTCATGCTTGCCAGATTGACTGAGCCACATTCAACAATGTTGACCAACATATTAAACTATTAATAAATGTTGCATAATCCAAGTCTTTGAAAGTGTTTGCATTCATATTCATTTACTTTGAAGGGACAAATTTATGACTTTGAGCCTTTTTAACTCGTAAAGAGTCTCTTTGTTTCTTAAACTATAATTATTTTGGCAAAACGCAACTCGAAGAAAAAGAAAGCGAAATCATAGACAGGAATTATATACGAAACGGAAGTTGAGGGCATTTATTATTTTTGATGTTCCTTCATCATGTTCACGATAGAAGTATAAGAATTTGAGGAAGGCAGGATAAAGAAAAAAATGATTCCTTTATTTCCGTCTGACAAAAGATTTTTCGAGTTTCCATTGTTGTAAGATTTTTTCACCTTATTCCTCTGAGCATCTTCAACTTTTCAGCATTAATGTAATGAAAGAAAATCTGATTTTGATAAATGTAATAAAAAATGTGAAAAGAAGAAAAAGAGGAAAAGAGGAAAAGAATAGAAGACAAAACGAATGAGAACGATAACAATAGAAGATGATATTGGTCAGATGGAATATTTGACAGAATGAAGTCATTCTTCTCACCTTTATTGTGAGCAAATTAAAATAACAATGATAATACAGAAAAGTGTTTTTATATTACATAATTAATGTTTGTATTGTTAATTGATTAGCTAAAAGCTGTGGTAATCCTGGCGATATTGAGAATGGACAAAGAGAGGGAAACATTAATTCGTTTACCAGTAAGGTTACCTATTCTTGTAATAAAGGTTATCTCATTAAGGGTCGACCTAATCGTTATTGTCAGTCTAATGGTCAATGGAGTGGAGTTTTGCCCACTTGTATACGTAAGTGACCAACTGTTATAAATTAAATTGTTGATTGATGATTGATGATTGATGATGCCACTTACTATCATGATTGGTCAACATTAGCAAATTTAATTATTATATTATTGACTTTTATTCTTGCCTCAATAATATCATGATATACTTTGTTTATCATCGCTCCTTTCGTTATTCAAGTTATTTCCGGTTTCATGACTTTTATTATTTGCTTTCTTCATATTAATATTTGCATCTTCAACCAAATTATTATATTAATGTCATTATTGATTTATGTTATTATGTCAATGGTTGGTTTCATATTAAAATGTTCAAGATAAATATTATTAATAATAAATCTCAAACTATTCTTCTTCACCCTTTCGTTCTTTATTGTTTTCATGTTTGCACATTCGTAATCATTAATATTAAAATATTGATTTACAGCGACATCAGCAAACACAATCAACTTTTTCATTCTCTTTTCTTCTTCCCTCATTGATTTGCTTTTAAAATCATCATCAAAACATTCAAGCTGTTCGATGTGATAAACCTGTTGATCCCGAAAACGGCAAAGCACTTTATTCATCAACAAACTATAAATCTGTGGTTAAATATGAATGTCGATTTGGCTATTCGTTAGTTGGTTCGGCTTCTCGAACCTGCGGTCCTGATAAACAATGGGAAGGTGAAACACCTAAATGTGTTGAGGTTGACTGTGTTTTACCTCTTTACTTGGCTAATGGTTACATTGATGGTCGACGGACGAGTGTCGGTTCAGTCATTTGGTTCAAATGTTATGACGAAATGGTTTTCATGGGTCCATCAGCCTCAGCCACCTGCCTTGAAAACGGAACTTGGTCTCACCCTTTACCTGATTGTTTATCTCCTTGTATTGTTCCTGACATTATAAATGGTCGGATAAACAATGTTGCTCCAGGGTCTAGAGTGGCTCATGGGACAGCAATCAATGCAACTTGTAAACCTCAATATGAATTATCGTCCAGTTCATCACCGTTCCTGTGCAACAATGATACATGGACTCACATACCCAAGTGTATTCCAGGTAATTATTTCATTAATAGTTTTTATCCTGACATTAAAAGTAATTTTCATTTGCCTTTTTAAGCAACCCGATACTTTATCATTGTGTGAATGTTTGTCTAACGATTTCAATTGCTCAACTGGTTGATAATATACATCATGGCTGAAAGGAGAAATAAAAGAAGAGCATAATAAATGAAAAGGAAAAAGGAATAAAATGATATTTTCTTTGCCATGAAAAGGCAATTATGAAACAATGATGAACAACTCTCTATGAATAAGTTGAATTTCTTTCTATTTCGTTTTATTCTTTGTTCTTTTATCATGAGGAAGAAGATGACAAAAAATGTTACATAAATTCAATTAAGATTGTGCACATTGATGCAGGTCTTGAGGCTAATCAAGAAGAAGATGACGATAATGGTGATAATATTGAAGGAAAATGCTGATCCATATGAAATTTATCTGCATAATAATTCAATGCAACAAATTCTGAGCTTGACTTTAATTTATTTCTTTCTTTCATTTCATTGTTAGTAAACTAAATATTAATAATTTCATCTTCACTTCAAACTATATTCAAACTTGAAGAAGAAAGATTTTCCAAATTGATTTTTACTGTTTCAAATGAAGGAATGTAAATGCAAATGTATGAATCATTTGATTAAAGTCCCTTAATCAGTGTAGCTCTTTCAAATTAAAATTATTGATTCGATTCATTTTACTCTTTTTATTCCATTTGTTCATTCACCATTCAAAGTCAATCAGAAAATTTTAATGACTTTTAGCCAAATCAACGCTGTAATTATGTTAATCTAGAAATAACTGCTACTTTAGTCAATCAAATCAGTTGAATTATTTCATTTTCCCAACTGAATAAAGAATCATTGGACCGAATAAACAAAAGCAAGCATTCTTCCCATCTTGTTGAACATCTGAAAATAACATTATTAGTTTTTGAATTTCAATTTTTTTTTCATTTTTGGGTTCCATATTAATTGTAAGAATCGAGTGAATCTATGAACATTTTACTCTTCTTTTTTAATGAGAATCAATGATCACAAAATGAACTCTCCAAATCTTATCATGTTATTACTGCATTTTGAAATAAAAAGAGTTGAATAAATGTTATGTGAATGGTTAAACTGGTTTGACAATTGAAGATTATATTTATTATAATAACATGATAAGTCTGGAGTTGAAAGGAAATAGGAATCAAGGGAATTCAATATTGCGATTATTGTTAGTCTGTCAAGCAACTCCAATTGTCCATTTAATTTAAACATTGACTCTTCTACCTTGTTAGTGTTGAAAGGCGATGAACAAGAAAAGTAATTTTCTTGATCAAAGTGAGAGTATAAAATGTTATAATACTTGCGAGTCACATTCGTTGATTAAATTGTCACTGTTAGTCTCACATGGTAATGAATAAGAGTGAATAAATGACTCGAAAATTTTGATTATCTTTTAAGACTCCTCGACTGTATCAAGGTGCATTAACTTTGTTTCAACTGAATTTAGAGTTTATTCAAGCGTGTTTTGTTTCAAGCAAAAGTTTACTTGTTAATTATTTCTAAATCCTTAATTTTTTCTTTTCCTGATTCCCATCAAACTATTTGCTTATAAAATTACATTAGTCCGGTGTATTATCTGATAATTAGTTTGTAACATAGTAAACTGTTCCCTGCTTCACTTGCCATTCCTGAGCAATAAACACTCACTGCTCAATTCACCATGATCAACATTTGAGATTCCATCCATTTACAAATAACTTGGCAAAATTTACTCAAATTTACAACCAAATCCAATGCTAAAACAGTGAACTTGAAGGTGCATAGAAATGAAAAATGAATCTTTACATTCTCTTTATATTCATTTGAATCACCTTCAAACAATCAACTAATGTTGAACTGTTGAGAATGATTTGTCTTTTCCATTTTTGGTTGGCTATTTACTGATGAAAGATCATTTGATTCTGCCCATATTTAATGGCAACAATGTCCAATCCTAGCAACAGCTATTCTTGGCTTCTTTCATTAATTTCATCCCATACATTCTGTCTGATAATTTCATTTATTGTCTTATTTTATTGCAGCCCGATGCAAAAAGTTACCTGAAAAACCCAAACATGGAATAGTGATAGCATCCAAGACTGACCATGGGTCCAGAGCACTTTATAAATGCTTGGATGGTTACAATTTAATAGGATCCAACACAACTCAATGTTATTATGGGAAATGGACCAAAGCTACTCCAGTGTGTAATGAAGGTAATTAAATGGAAAAATTAATCTAATTAATTGATAAACAGAAATAGAAGTAAGAAAAAAGACAATTTTAAAGCAATTATCTATTGAGTACAATTAATTGTTTCACTGAATCTTAAATGATGCAGCCTTTTTTCCTCCTTTTTTTTCGTCAATTGTTTCTTCTTGATATCATTGAAAATGAAATGAACGTAAAACGATTTTGTTTAGTTTTTTGTCCATTTCCTGGTTCCATTGAACATGGCCGAGTCCTTTTGGTAGGTCACATGGGAATGTATGATTATCGTCCTTACGTGCGCCGAGTCATTAACAATAAACAGATTATTTATGAGTGTTCGAAGGGATTCCTGGTCTCAGGTCCACCCGGTGCCACCTGTGTAGATGGTCATTGGTCACCTTCTGAATTGCCTAAATGCGTTAAAGGAACATATCCTAGTATTCGTTGGGATAATCGACGAAAGAGATGGACAAATGGAAATTATATCAATATTAACATTTAATTCAAATTAACTCAAAATCCTTTTGCAATCAGATTTAAAAGGTCAGTTTCAATTTAATCTTCTTTTGTCCATTTCATCATTCTTTTTCTCTTTCATTGTTTAATCGAGCGAATTAACTGAACAGATTAAACAAAAAATGATTAATCATATTTTCATCATCTATTTAAGTGGACAATCTTTCATCATAAGTGTAGGTCTATTCATTTGCCTCCGATCAAGGCAGTCATTCTGATAGCTAAAAGGCTGAGATACATCATGCGATAATTTGTTCAAACTTATTTATCGGTCTCAGAATCTGTGTTTATCTTTCAATTTAGACAAAACAAAGTCTGGATTCGTTGGGTTTGGCTTCAATAATTTAGTCTGTATTCAGATGTTGATGAGAAGAAATGGGTTTAATTAAGGAGGAAGAAGCTGCAGCAAGGTCTTCTGTTTATCAATATTTAAAGCTATTCAATTGACCGTATCTGAAATTACTGATCATTTTGTATTTCCTGTTTCCTTATTAATTCCGATTAATCAGCTGACTGTAAATCAATTGAAAGTAAACCTTGGATGGACATTACTATTGTTCGTGTTGGTCAAGGAAACAAAACTTATCCTCACGGAACATTGATTCAAGTTTCATGCAGCAATGGCTATTCATTAAATATTGGTAAAAATCGAACTGCAAAGTGTCTTAAAGGTCATTGGAAACCTCGTTCACCTTCATGTCTATTATCACCTTGTTCCCTTCCCCATTTGGATAACGGACAATACTTTATAAATTCAAGTTCGTCTTTGCCTTCAGGTTCACGAATATCATCAAATGAAACAGTTTCTATTGTTTGTGACCCAGGTTACCAAATAGTTTCTTCATCATCATTATTGACTTCATACAACATTACGTGTTCATCAGGTCACTGGTCTTTAGCAAACAGAGCTTGGCCTGAATGTGTTCCATCTTCATGTCCACTTCCTCAAATATTCAATGGTTACTATTTATCTGGTTATCGAGCAGGCCTGACCATCTCTCATGGCTCGTCTGTTGAGTATCAATGTCTTTCTCCATATCATCGACTCAATGATGGACTGATCAAGTGTTTCAGAGGCTCTCTTAGCCCAGAAGTTCCACTTTGTGTTGATCATCCGATGACATCACCAGCATCATTTATCAACGAAAAGAATGTTTTCCAAAAAAATGAAAGTGAATCGAGTAACAGAAATAAGAACGATAACAGTGAAGAAGAAGAAGAGAAAATTGAATCAATTATCGAAGAAGATGCAAGAGAAGAAGCTTATCTGAGTGGTTTGAACGAAGCTTTAGCTGCTTATAAATGGTGTCCACCTCCACAAAAGATTGACCAACAGCTAAAGTATCACCATGATCAACTGTTGACCACTTTAACATCAACATCAACAACAACAAGCACCACTATTGCACCTTCATTATCCTCATCATTACCTTTAACGAGTGAACAGTTGAATATCACTTGGTCTTTACCATTTAGTTCGGCTGAAAGTGCAACTGAATTCATGATCGGCAACATCTCAATCAATGAAACAAATGATAAAATAGTTTTGAGTGAATCTGATGTTTACAAAAGAGGCTATTTGCCACCTGGTTCACAACTGGTCTACAAATGTGTTCCTCTGGCCGGTCCTGGAGTCAATAGAAGACGCAATTTTCGTAAAACAACTTGGAAGATTATCTGTGACTCTTCTGGTTCTTGGTCAGCATCAGGAGTACCATGTGAAGAAGAGGAAGATGTTAATTTGGACTATTTAGCAAATAAAAGTTGCACCTTTGAATATGGTATTACAATCGGTGAAAATGTATTGGCTTTCATTGAAGATTCTCAGACAGTCCATGATACTGATTATCCTCCAGGAACTACAATACATGTGCGGTGTGTTGATATCGGTAAATATAGTCTACATGGCAGTGCTCAACGAAAATGCGTTTATGGCGATTGGGATGGCATTAAACCCACTTGTTATGGACTGTCTCAGCAACACGATTATGCATGTAAGTCCCAAATCACAACAACATTACAAACACTTAGTTTAATTTTGGGTTTTTCATTTTAATTTGCAGTAGAAAAGCCTCCGACTATATTGTTTCGGCATCTAGTTGGACCCATTGCTCAAAGCAATGATGGTAAACTAATTGTTTATCCTGGAACCATTTTGCACCTTGAATGTCTCTGGATACGTAAATTCGGTACTCCTACTTGGGAAGTTAATCATGCTCATCGAGCTTATCCTCAAGGCTGGACAACTGATCCTGCTCGTGATTCATCGCTTGAATATCGCCTGTCCATTTATCATGCCGATGAAACAGACTCAGGGGAATATACGTGTGTAACTCCAGTCAAACACCGACATTCCGTTAAGATTGAAGTAAAAGGTAAGTATTGATAATTGGTTGGTTATCTTGGAAATAAGAATTAATCCAATTCAATTCCCTATCCAGCAATTTACTGTCCAGAATTGAGTTTACCTGATGGAGTCCAAGTTAATAACAATGGATTCCGAATGAATACTAAAGTAACATTCAGCTGCATTCCGAGAATGGTCTTGCAAGGAAGTGATTCAACAGCGTGTTTACCTTCTGGTCGTTGGTCGAATCCAGTACCTAAATGTTTATCACAATCATAATTATATAATCGTTTCCGTCGCGAATCTCCTTCAATTTGGTGCTGAAAGCTGTACAAGTTTTATATTTATAATTTGCTAACATCTGCAATCAAATTATTAATAAAATTTGTTTATCCAATGAAATCGGTATTTTTGTGATGATGGAATGTAGCGAAGATTTAAAAATCAATTCATGATTAGACAGACCTTTGGAAAGAAGAAATCGCTCAAAGGGTCGCATTGATGATGAATAGTCACATTTGGTTTGTAACATTATCTCAAAAGGAAAAGTGCCTAAGGGTTATGGTTTGATTTAGGAATTTTTTTCGTTAAATTGATAGAAACTTTAGAAGATCATAAAAATCGATCGATCATGAAAATTGCCCCTGTGAAGTTGAAGATAACATTCATTATGTGTGTTTTTGAAATATGTATTTGTTTTGCTCATTTTCAGTTCATTACAACAGGTATGATTAGACTTAGCATTTGGATAAAAATTGAAACAGAAATTTGAAAGTTCAAAAGTTTCACCAGACGTACTTTTTCCCTTATTCCTGTATTTATCAAAGAATTTCCAGTCATAGTTGGCCGGAGAATAATTTTAGACAACTACAGTGCATTGCAAAAGTTTAGGAAACGCGTTTTTGTGCGACTAATTTAGTCGTTTAATACTCAAAATGAATCGAAATTGGCAGGAATATTAGGACTAATAAAAGTAACATTGTAAGTTAAAAAATAATATCCCAGTCGAATCAAAATAGACGCATAGAAGAAAATTCAGCGTACGAATTGAAGCGTTTTTCTTTATGCATGCAGTACATATTTTTTGTCATTGCCTCTTCGCGTTTTTTGCGTTTAACGCAAAAATTTTCATCTAAACAAAAGTAACAATGTCAGCTTCCACAATATACTTCAAAAATTAAACCAAGTCTATTTAAATTAATCACTAGCTCAGTGGTTAAAGAGTTGGTCAAGTTAATTAAGTGATTGATAGGTCGAGTCTTGATTGAAGTATCTTTTTCAGAAATTTAAATTGGATCGAGCGTGTAGCGCATATAAATTTTAATAAACGCAAAAGCTGCGCCTTATTTGACCAATTCTCTTACTGCTCATTCTTCTGGCGTGTATGCCTACATCGACTGGGATCATTAGAAAACTTTTGCAAAAATAGTACAAAATCGACCATTTTATCGATTGACTATTGAAGGCTTCGAATCAGTATTGCTAAAGTTTAGGAATTCCAATTTTTCATGTAAATTAATTAAGATAGTCGAACAATTTTTTGTTTGATTGTTATTCATTTGGTGATCAAACGATTATCTAATTTTGACAAAATTTTCATAAGTTTTTATAATAAAAATCTCAAGTTAATTTAACATGGAACTCAATGAGAAAAATGGTTAGTGTCGGACATATTTTGCAATTGCAAAGAAGTTTTGCAGCCAAAAATTTTGAAAATAGTTTCAATTATAGCTTATATTATAGTTTCAATATAGAAATTTTCACTCGCGATTTTTGAAAATATCAGCCATCATCTTATTTGAATGCTTATTCAAATGAGTTTCAATCGTGTTAATTGTACAGATGTGCAACTTGTGAGATGATGGCTGATATCTTCCGACATATCGCGAATGAAAAAACTTATGAAAATTGTGCATAAGTGCTGTTATCCGAGCGAGTCCATTTTGACATTATTTGCGCCGATACGGTAATTAATTGATTTTTGCTTCTCACTTAAGGCAATTTTCACTGTCGCCATCTATTGTATTTAATTGTTTTTAAAGCATTGCAATTGTTTAGCTAACAATACAAGAGCCCCTAGATGGCGACAGTGGAAAAATCTGACTCCCCAACTGCAAAACTCCACAATAGGTGGCGTCTTAAAAGCTGCGACATTACTGAAGAGCAATTGAACCAATAAAGAGTGAACTGTTCACTAGTGATCCAAGTTTTTACTTTTTAGAACATAAAATTGAATCTCTTTAACAAAACAAAAATGACAAAATATAGTTATTTAGAAAAAATGCAAATGCTATTTAACAGCATCTCTTGCTTTTGCTCAGCTCTCCCAAGTTGTTCGTTTCAACACATCTGATGTTAATAGAGGTGGAACTCATTTTCACGGATGAAATTGAGTGAAAACACTGATTATCGGACGCTTTTTCGATTTGAAACAATTCCCTCGATATCTTTATATAAGCCTTATATTTCAAGGCTCATTAGACTGTAAATTGTTTGATTACATTCTTCATAGCTATTATATTAGATAATTAATTGCGATCCAATATCATCGTTAAATTAGCTCGGTTTGTGGTGATTTCATGAATAAATGAAGTTACATAATAAAGAAGGGTACGAATTAAATTTTAACAAAATTCTGATTGGTTTTATTTTTATATTGGCCAAATGATTCATGACTGTGAATAAAATTTATTGTTACAGTAAAAATGTATTAACTCAACTTTTTGAGTCAACTTGATTGTTTCCAGTGAAATTTTGTTCAATTTTCGAGTTGAGCACTTATTTTGGTTCGATATCTTTATCCAGATGAGTTGCTTCCCTTAGCAGCCAATAAGTTTTCATTATACCTTTACCCTTTATGATAACATCGCCTCTTTCTTTGATTTCAAACTGTTTGAAGCAGTCCAAAAGCTTTTTAGTTGCTGAACTGATATGAATTTTTAAAGCTGCATAAAAAAATGAATAAGAGATTATGCATTTCGTTATAACTATAAACAAGAAATAACAAAATATGATAAAATGGAGTTCTTGTACTTGAAAAGATCAACATCCATATGCTTATTATTCGATTGCTATGTCATATTGTGCTTATAATAAAATTTAAGCTAATCAGATATGCATTTACTAAATGTAAACTGTTTATTATCATTGGAAATTAGCTTAATCTGTTCAACTTGATTTCAAAAGCTTAAAAACTTAACAACTTACAAAATCACTTAAGATCTAATCAATCTTCATTACCATAGCTGATCTGTGTGATTAATATCTCATGATTTGCGTCATTCTTGATCTAGTGGAAAGTTAGTTTAGACGAACTAGAACATTATTCACTTTGTTGGTTTTATAATAGAACTCTTAACATGCACATAAAGGATTCGACTCTTTTCCCTAGCGAGATAAAATTGTAGAGCAAAAAATAGATAAGCAAACGTTAATTTAAATTTACATCGTACTAATACTCTTATGCAAATCTATTGCCATTCAGTTGTGAAAATTCGCGGAATAATGAAAACAAACCTTCTCCAGTTGATTCCATACGAGAGGCCGTGTTAATTGTATCACCAAAAAGACAATATCTGGGTCTTTTATTACCAACAACGCCAGCACAGCATGGACCTGAGAGATAATAAAAATAATCATTTCGTTGGAATCAGCTCTCAATAAAATGATATCAAAAGTTCCGGTTCAATAAGATTATTCACCAGAATGGATTCCAATGCGAAGTTTTAATTTATCCTCCTTTCTATGCCTTATCACGAATCCATCAACTGATTCAACCATTCTGAGAGACATTCGAGCAATTTGTCTAACATGCTCGTGTCCGTTTCTTTCCGGAAGACCGGAAACAACCATATATGCATCTCCAATAGTCTCAACCTATTAAGTATTATTAAGTGGTAAAGGAAATGTTATAGGATGATTGATTAGCATTAATTTACAAAAGGAGAAATTGAAAGTAGTATATTTTTCAGGTATACTGTACCTTGTAGACATCATAATCTGATATGATGGAATCAAAACAAGTATATAAGTCGTTGAGAAAATCAACAACTTCAATTGGTGTGCTTTCTGAGCACATTTCAGTGAACCCGACAATATCACTGAAGTAAACTGTAACAGAGTCATAATAATCAGGAATAACACTTTCTCCGATTTTCAATTGATTGGCAACAACCCTGAAAGAGATCAGAAATTAAAGCATTAGGTTCTACATTTGGTTAAATTATTCTGATGTACCTTGGTAGTATTTGATATAAAAGTTCTTCAGTTTTCTTTTTCTCTTCAGCCAATTCACTGGTTCTTTGTTCAACTATTGATTCTAGCTCAGTCGCATATTGCTCCATTCTTTGTAGCAACTTCTCGGTTAAAGTGGTATTTTCTGGTGAATCTTCATTTTGTCCAGAAGATCGTGCAATCAATCTTATTTCTCGTTTAATGTGATTAAAATCAGGCCTTGAGTGAGGTTCCCGGGACCAACATCGAACCATATGATGATAAAGTTCTTTGTTTTCACACAAATCAAGAGGTACATCAGGCCTTAGATCATGGCGAACAATATTATTCACAATCGCTGGAAGTTAAAATAAAGAAAGTTAGCCATAAAATATTGATGGGATGTAAATTTACTCACTCTTAATGTCCATACAAAGTACATATGGATGAAAAGGAAAAGAACGGGTGATAATTTCTTGCAAAATTATCGAATAGCTATAAACATCAGCTTTTTGTCCCCGATATACACAGTCGTAACAACGTCTTAGTTTGTACTTGGAAACTTCTGTACATCGGCATCTGGGTACACGATAATAGTTACATTAAAATTTGATAAATATTTTTGATCCAGTTTTGAGTCATTTTTGTATTGTACTAAGAAATAAGTTTACTTACTTATTTTTCTCGATTTCAATTTCACCACTAACATAATTAGATTCGGAGAGATCATTGTTATGCATATCAGGTGAAATGTATAGAATTGAATAAGGATCAGTTTGACCATTGGAGACTACATCATTAGTTTGCACTGAAATAGTCAAATGAGGTTCATGGGTTGAAATTAAAGTTTTGGACGAGCTTTTATTTTGTTGTTGATGACTATTGTCTCCTGATGAATTGTTAGCTGTAATTGATGCTGCTGATCTTAGCTTTTCTAGTCCAAAGTCAGATAGTTTAATGCAGAAACGAGAATCAACCAAGCAATTTGTGGATTTAAGTCGTCCATGGAAGATGTGTTCGCTACTATGAAGGTAACACATGCCTGCAATAATATCATTGATCAATGAAAATCTGAACATCCAATCCAAATTGAGAGAAAAGTTCATCAATAAATCACGCAGTGATCCTTTCGGACAATATTCTGTCAGGATTACATTAGGAACATCAATACAAGCTCCGATGAAGCGAGCCAGATTCTCGTGGGAAGTTTCTCTCATCTATAAAAGATAAAAACAATTCAAGTATAAAGCAAAATTAATTTAATCCGAGTTAACATTAATTAGAATTAAATTTATCTTAAAAGATTAACTTTGAACTTTCACAATTCCTATTCTATCGAATGTAAAATTTGACACGTTCAAGCATAAAACATAATACAAGGTAAACTGATAATAAATTGTCAATTTGATTTCACAGTCAGAGTGAATTAAATGTGAAGTTCAATAACGTAAACTAAATTGAGTTGAGCAAAAAGCGATAAATATTAAAGGAATAAATTAAATGAAAAAATTTCAAGAAACCATCTCAAAAAATGTTTCCTGGTCTGGTTAGGTTCTAGTTTTCTTCTTAAATATGATTCAGAATAGCAATAAAATGAGAATTTATTTGGACTGCTTGGACTGGCATTGTCTCGACTAACAAGTCTCTTTCAATTCTGATAGCATTAAATAATAACTTAACTTCTTGAGGAAGTTAATATTTTAGTGATGAATATCTAAGAAAAGTGATCAATCATTGTCATCATCGATAATTTTACAATACACAAATTAACAAATCAAAAATGGATACTTACAATTTTCAATTCCATCAGAATTTCTCTGGTTACCTCGATTTTATGCGATGGCAATTTCTTAATTGCTACCCGATTACCCTACCCAAGCCAAAATTTTAAGTTATAATAATCCTGTTGGGCCTATTAGGGGAGGATAATGTCGACATGATAGTCTTGTAAGCATGCAAAATCAAATAGTAATCATAATGTGATAAATGAGATTGCCTACAATTAAAGGAACTGACAGTTTCCTCAAGATCAAGATTTCTCTGATCAAATAATTCAGATTAGCCTGTTGCAAGATCAAACTAATCTGAGCTCTGAAAGGGAAACTTCTTTAAAATAAATTGAACAAAATAAAGAGGATCTATAATGGAAGCTTTGGTTAATTGGAATCAACAGTAAATCCTCATTTTGGGATAGAGTAAATGATTTATAATGAAAAATTACCTTGTAATGGGCACATATGATTTTTCCTTCATTATGATGAATTTCATTTAATTCGCCCTGAATACAAAATGCCAAAAGGAAATAAGAAATTGTTTTTTTTGCCAATTACAGTTACAGCATACAATTAAACATAGTGCAATATTTACCTGACTTGACGTTGTAATTTTACTCATAAATGATTGCCGAGGTCCATGGTCCAGAATAATATCTTCCCAACGAACTTTCCAAGACATGTTAGCAAGAGCAGCTTCCAATTTCACTTTGCTATGAAAAATTGGTTGGAAATGCAAATGATATTCACGTATTTACATCTCATTTAATCAACATTTAATTTACACTTAAAAACAATGCACAATAAATTCAAACTTAACACACATTTGATATTTTCACACCAAAAGACAGAGCCATCTAGAGGAAGTCAATTGCTATCTAAACCTAATCCCTTTTTTTACACTAATCTTTTTTGTGATTTTAATCATCAAGCATAACGAGTTTACTTTAATCATGTAACGAAAAGCATGTTTAAGTGCGGCGTACAATGCCCTCCGTGTCATCTGTTCTTTTCAGTAGCAATAAATCCCAACAAAATCTTGTCTCATTATTTCTTATTTTCCTTTCAGAGGAGAGTTAATCAGTCAATTTCTAATAATTAGCAATCAAATATTAATTAGACGCTTGTCTAGTGCATTGTTTAATTGAAATTTCCTTTGAAATGTATTGTTTTTGGTCAAATTAAGTGTGAATTTACTGTAATGTAATCAATGTGCAAATAACTCTTAGACAAGCTGCTACAATAAAACGGGAGACAATTTTGAAAAGTACAAAGAGCGCTGAAAAACTAAAATTGATGTTTTCACTTACTGATAAATGAATGTTGATGCCACCAATATTAGTGCAATGATTATCAACAAAGTGGCTAACAATATATTCCAGTAAGGTACATCTAAGGTAAGGGAAACTTATTTAATCAATTGTTCTATTTTGAAAGAGTTTAGCCATCATCAAACCTTTATCGCATGCATTTCCTTTGAAACCACATTCTGGAATATCTTTTGGTTTAACTCCAAACTTTCCTGGTGGCCATTTAATTTCTTTTTCTTTGGTGAAACTTTTTGTTGCACCATAATAACGTAAGACAACCTGCGAAAAAGCATTGGTTCATTATGATTTACCAAATTGCTAAGATTCAAGTTAATCTGATAATTTTATTCCAGATTGCTCCATAAATTTATTCTGTAGTAGTTTTTCCTTGTTAAAATCAAATGGCAACAGTCTGAAACTGTTTGATTTAATTAGCTCACGGTAAATCTTACAAATGGTTCAATTAAGACAAGTTACGATTGATTCAATTAGCTAAGCAACGTTAAAAGGCGTAAATAAAGTCTTGTTGATTGGTTCAACACATTTAGATCTAAATGTTTGCCTGAGATTATGTTCGTACGAATAATGATTTTCTAGGAACATAAAATATTCTACTTTCATCATTCTTAACATCATAAATCAACAAGGAATCTAATATGAACAAAGTTCAATTCTTGCTACAAAACCACATCATTTTGCAACAAAACCTGCTCTTGTATCAACAATATGTCATATTATTTTACATAAATATTTCAATTTATTAGTTAATATAAAACTTGATTGTCTTTAAACGCAGTAAAACTTATCTTAATGGCAATCATTTCATAAAAGGTTTTAGATGCAAAAAATGAGATGAAAATTTGTTCAATACCATTTGTATTATATTTGTATCCAAATATCATGATCAATGTCATAATTAAGGCAACACTTGACCCCGTTCATTATTGATAAATGAGGATATTATCTCTTATTATTAATAAGATGTGTAAAGTGTTATCAAGGTATATCTAGTTTGAGTAAATAAACATTGACCATTAATGATATACTCGTGAAACAGTTTACCTTTACATCGAGGATGTTGATTCTGATGATTGGAGTCACAACCATGATAATGGCGGTGACACCAGAATGAGTTTGAAAAACTAATTTAATTGTCAAACAATAAAGTTACAAAATAAACACTTTACCTCAAATAATCCATCATCAATATTTGTCTGATCTAGTAGAGCATAATCAGCAATTCGATCTCCTTCTTCATCGATAGTTATATCTCCAGAGATACCATTAAGGGTTAAATTGCGCATCCTTTGGACAAGTAAAACTCCATCATGAGGATCATGATCATCATTTAAAGTTTCACGTATGGCTCGACAAAGGAGAAGCACAGCATCATGGAAACTGGCTGTGAAATAGTTGACCTTTAATGATGATATTAATATTGCAACAAAAGGAAATATCAATCAAATAAATATGTTTTTATAAGCTGACCGATTGACTTGCAATCCAGAAATAATGTTATATAAACCATTAAACCAAATTCTGGTTAAAAATGTATACATAAGGAAGTCTAAAGTACTCATTACATTTATTAATATCATTGACTTTAAACTCATTGTTGGTGAGTTGTTTATGTAAATCAGATGAATAATACTTACAAATTGTTCATTGTATTGATAGCCATAATCACGATATGCTCGAAATTTAACTTCGTCTGAAAAGTTTTTATAATGATCGCCAGGAGGTTGATTCAGGCTTACAATTAAAAGAGATTGATAGGCTTTCTTTAATTGATTTGCAATGGACTCGTCTTCTGGTTTGGCAGTTTAATTGTAACAAAGAAAATATGAAAGTAATTAAAGTTCAAGATATTAGCTGTTGATTGATCTAAATTTTGAGTTTATTCTGTTCAGCTGATTAACTGTTATTTTTGTTTGAAATTTAGTTACTGCTGGTCTGGTTACATGCTAGTCATAAACAGTCTTATGGGACGATAAAAAGACATTAAGACACAAGAAAAGTGATTAAAGAATCCCTCAATAACTCAAAAAGCATCAAAACAATTAACTTACCAACTCCACGAGACCAACTCATGTTTCCAAGAGCTTCAGCTTCAATCAGTTCAGGATAAATGAACACATATTCACCCTGAGTCATTCCTTGATGATGAGCTTTCAATAAGATTGTCCGTACATCTTTATCACCTCCAAGTATAATGATAACTGCAAATTAGTTATTAAAAGCGATTAATGATTATTCAATAATAATAAATATTCTTACTTCGTGAACAGGTTTTCATTCGTTGTAGGACTTTGTCAATATCAGTAATAATAACTTTATCGAAATCGCGGAAATATGTTTCGCGGCAGTTGCACTTGAAATGTGAATATTTGGGCAATTTGAGAAGCTTCAGAAGGACATCGGCTAACGTGTTGTAATAAACGTCTCCAAATCTAAAAACCAAACCAAAGATTTTCCACTTGAAATAGTTAAGGAAAGCCAGGATAGCTCGAGCTTTGTCCCTCATATCATAAGAAAGTCGTATAAGTGAGGTCAAATCGGATCGATGGATTGGAATTATATCACCCAATCCAGTTAATATTGGTATCTTTTTATAAGCAGCGAGTTGGGATACAGCCTGAAATAGAAAAGTATACACACCGAAAACAAGAAGGTCGAGATTAATAATTTACTCAATGATGACGAAGTAAATGATGACTTTTATAAACATCTTTCTATTTTAATCTATTGAACATTTTATATTGAACAGAACCAAGGTTACTGTTCATTTTTAAAAAACCAACTTCATTGGTGCATTGATGGAAATATAATGTTAAAATTCTGCAGCTGAAAAATAACTAAAAAAGGCTCAGAATGATGATTATTCTCGTGTGCTCATCAAACAAGCCTTTCTAACTTCAATGGATTCAGTTTTCTAACATCATTCAGTCAACTATTTCATCTTTCAGCAAATGGTAATGTCCCAAGTTGATGATGCTGAGCCTGATTGGAAGCTTACCTGAAGATCATTACTGCAAGCAGGTCCAATAAAACCAACCAAATTTCCCTTATATTTTTCAAGTAAATCGTAAGCTTGGCCAATTGCTTCTCGCTCTTTGCACGTATCTTCATAATAGCCTGAAAATGGTATCAAAGTTTAGTTAAGAGAAACGCAAGAAAAGATATGATGATTTAACTACGAAACAATGATTTTCCATCATCATCAATTGGAGGAAAATCCTTGATTCACACGTCCATGATCATCAATTTGACAAGCACATCTAAATTTTCAACACACAGTTTGTAGTTCTCGTGGAATAGACATAAATCGAGTTACAATCTACATTAATATGTATGAAATGTATCTCTCAGTCAAATTATTTGGTTCCTTTTGAGGGATAACCTGAAAAGGAAGCCCAGATTCCCTGCAAACTCTGTAATATTATAACATCAACAATTTAAATACAACTCATGCTTGGTCTTACCGTAATATTTATAAATTCAATACTCATTCCACCATAATACAAGTTCGCTTTGCAACTGAAATTGGATCTTATCAAGAATTTAGTTACTAATAAAAAGCTCAAAGTAAAAAAATTTTTATATCAATAAATTTCTTTGATTTAGTTTTGAAAAAAGGTCCAATAAGACAAAAAGTAATTTTAAGTGAAAAATTTCTCGATTAGATCCCATTACCTTTAATCGAATCAAAATTGCTATAGCAGCTATTGTACTATAATACAATAATGTGGACAATATCAATTCCAGTATTTTATTTACAAATAAACTGGTACTTTGCTAGTATATTTGTTTTATCAAATTGATATAGAAAAAGTTGCAAGTGTTTATCCAGAAAAATTTCAATTCACTCAATATTGAAAAAAAATCCGATTTTAATTTACACTAATCAGTTTGATAGCATTTTCAATGGCTAAGTTTCGTGAAACAACTTTAAATAATACAAATTAATCAATGTAATGGAAACGTATAACTGAATCAACTGAATGACTAAAGTGTTTAATTTTTTTAATGGGTACAAATAGTAATTTTGTTTCAACTTAATGATCTTTACTTATAATACTGGGTAACATTGGGTTACCAGGTTTTAGGTTAAAGTTGTATTGATTGAAACGGTTAGACAAAGAAATAATTATTTCTAGGTTGAATATCAACCGCATTGCATCTACAATCAGCGAGGTTTAAGATATTATTTGTCACAATTAGAGAATAGAGGTCAATTTACCTTGATTAATGTTCAAATTAATGTCATAATAGTTTAGACACTTTTCCCTGGCAATGTCAATAGCTGGACCAATATGAACAAGATCAAATCTCACAGCGTCTTTACGATATCTTTTCACCATAAGAAGACCAACATTGAATGAGTTGTTCGATTGATTTAAAGAAACAGAATATTTGTTGACTTGAGTTGATGTAATTAACTGTCCATGAAATGTTAACACAAAAATAATCCAATAAATGATTGATATTGTAAATCCAGCCATGATTATTTGAAGACACAATGTCAAGTTGCTTTGAAATATGACTACATGCTTTATTAAGATACAGAAAGCTGACGTGATGGCAAAAAACGATTCTTATCAGATTCGTCTTAATTGTTGCGTTGATTGTAAGTTGAAAAGGAAAGCTAAGAAACATAAACTTTGAATAATTCAATGTAAAAATATAACATGAGAAGCGAAAATAACAAAAGCTTTAAGTTGAAGCTTATCTAACAGATTGTCAGAGGTTAAGAGACTGTGAGATAAAAGTGAAATGCAACTTTCATTGGATTGCCAATGAAGATTGAAGCCAGGTTTATCTTCGTCTTTTCCCCTTCAAATTGTGACTCTCTCACTAAGAGTGTATACTCTTTACTCTCTCATTTCATCTTTTCCTTTGCTATCATGAGCTCTTTCTGTCTGTCTCAGTTTCATCTTCATGTCTAATGCCTGAATTTAAAGAATAAGACAACTTTTTCATTTTCATTTCTTTCCATCTGACTCATAGGTTAACTTCAACTGTCAATAGTTGGCAACATTTTTCTTTTCAATTAATACACCAATGTAATATCACTAGGCTATCGCTGGGTTTGAATCTGTATCTTATCAAAAAACAACAAACTCAACTGTAACAAGGAAAAGTTGAACTTGTGTTTCATTGGCTTACATGTACGTTTCCCTTGATTCTTCTTTTTGGGACAAGCTTTCACATGAAACCAAGCGTTTATGGAATACATTGAAACTTTGATGTTTAATATTGCAATGATTGGTTAAGTGATGAAAAACATGAAGGCGTCTTTGGTACCACTCAATCAACAGTTATCAATCATGTCCAAAACACACACCTCATCAAAATTAACTGCCTAAGATAAGGTAGATGAAAATCAAATTAAAATTAAGTTACAATTTGAGTTAAAATGACTAAACACCATTTCAAAAAACTACAGTAACCAGGACCGGCTTTTTCCACCACTTTTCACAGTCATTTCACTGTATTGTCCACCATATTGCCCACCACACACACAAAATCAACCAAATCAAACATCACTTTGTAAAGAGACTTTTCTCAACAAATTTGTCCAACAAATTGTCTACCACTTTTGGATATGATACCGATTAGTAGAGGATGTGTTAGATAGTATAAAAGTGGTCAAAATTTTGCTGCATTTGGATTGTGGATAATCTTATAAAATTTGTTTGAAAATGTGGTGGATGCAAGCTGGTCCCGTTAAAATTATTTTAATTCCTCATGCGGACAAGTTTCATGGTGAAGAAATAGACTGCAAAACATGAACTAGCAGCATTCACGATTTAACTTGAAAGCACTGGTGTGAAAGCTGGCCGGATTTGAAGCAAAACGAAAGTTGATGAACTGATGTCCATTAGGTTATTAAGCAAAATTCACAAGAGCTAAATCTGGAAATAATCAAGTTAACACAAACTAATGAGAAACAAATTCTGATCAGCTCTCATTATCATGAAAAATCAACACCATTTACTCCTTAATTTGATTGATCATATCAATTTGATATTATCAAACATCGATCCATCATTAGTTAATAAGATATTAACTAATTTTGCTTGAGTCTTCACTTCTGTCATTGATTTTCAATCGTGCAAAGATCAGGCTTTGTTTTGTTTGATTTTTCTGGTTAAAATAGGTATTTGTTGGTAAAACAAGCAGAGAGAAGAGAACCCAGAGCCTTTGATTAGGAAATTGATCATTGAACCAACTATGGTTTAATGAGGAAATGATGACTCAATCAAAGTAAATTCATAATAATCATGACCATTGAAACAGGAAAATTTCAATAAATACAGAAACAGAAAAATGAGCTGTCGATATTTATATCAGAAATTAAAGTGAGTAAAAAGGCTCAACAATTTTTATTGATATTATAATCAGGTTCAAAAATTGATTTTGTTGGACATAATATAATATATAAGATAATAATAGTATCATAATAAATGGCCAAACTTACAAAAAGGTTTTCCTGTGACATTGATTGACTTTCAGTAAAACCTCGAAAAGGTTTTCATTGTTTTCAGGCCGGCTATGTTTAGTTTAGGGTTTTGCCTCCTACACGAACTTTCGCTACACCCTGTTGTCATTCAGTCAGTCGATTAAATTTCAACCAAGTCTATGTAACATTCAAAAATTAAATGATTGAATTGAGAAAGGGAAATGGTTATAATTATTCTCCTCTTTCTTTATTCTGTCTACTTCCCTGTCTCGAAAAATACATTTCTTATTCTTAACAATGGTTAGAAGGGCAAAACAAACTCTTTGTTTAAATATAACGATTATTGAGGAAAGTTGAAATTTGGACTCCTAAGTTGAAGGTTGTTTTGGGTTGGATGTTTTAAACGGACTTATTTCTGAACGGACTAATCTTCAGATGTGCTGAAAAAAATTATTGTGTAATGCTGACTAAGCTGAATGGTCTAACTTTAACATGGCTACTAGGGGGAGGATGCAGAGCCTCTCAGCCATGTGCTCAGCTTGACGATATTTGTTGTCAATAAAATGAGGTAACTTCGAAATGAATGGAAACTAGTTCTTCGTCAATTGGACTTAGTTCTAATCAATTATTAATTCAGCTGAATTTTAGTTAATCAAATGAGAATGTCTTTCACAAAATTATTATTATTAACAAATGTTATTAAATGGTTTTAAAATGTTACATCTGATTCGATACATTCATCGACTATCTATCATGTATATTTATCACATCGCAGTCAATGAAGACTCAATTGAAAAATTCCTCAATCACGATTGTCTTTTGTGCGCGTTGCAATCAAATAAGAACTTAATAGAAAGTTCATAATAGTTAATAATAGAGGTTTTCAATGTAACTGACTGTCTTACTCAAGTTTTGTTGATTGTATCCACTTTTTCAGCCCATATTTTCACATATTTACGCAAAATAATAGTCTTACGTTTTCTCGGTTCAAATACTGGGTGTTCAAAAATTGTCCGTTTTTTGGATTTTAACCAAAAATATGAATCATATTGAATTTTTATAATGATTTTCTTTATTTATACACTAAAGGTAAATTTTCGAGCCGTTCAAACACAAAAAAATTTCGGCGATTTGCATGCTTTATAATGCGAATTTTTTCGCAAAAGCATTATTCGATCAGCAAGAGCCTCCAAATGCAGCAAATTATAGCCAAAATACATGAAATTGCTTCAAAAAGCAAAAGCATATAAATTTCATCGCACACATCAGCGATTTTATTAATGCAGGAAAAACGCCATTGAGACTCTTGAACAGCTTTTCTCTGTGTGGGACTGTATGCAAGGTCTTAAAAGAACGAAAATGTGTTTAGAGAATTAC
Organism: Tetranychus truncatus; assembly: GCA_028476895.1. Lineage (NCBI taxonomy): Eukaryota > Metazoa > Arthropoda > Arachnida > Trombidiformes > Tetranychidae > Tetranychus > Tetranychus truncatus. The sequence continues at coordinate 13,077,055 of CM052062.1, forward strand.
CTTTTCGTTGGGGATGTACTAGAAACCAAAACTAGGCTTGAAAAACGTTTTTCTCAAAATATATTTAGAAAAAAAGTTCACGAACAATTTCTGAACACCTTGTATAAGACAGAATAAAAAATGGAAACTTGGTTCATTCACTGTAATGAAATTGAATTTGGCGCTTGTAGTGTCTCACATTGAAATTTATAAAATGTCCCTAAATTTAATTTAATTTAACCCAAAAAGATCTCAAATTAAACATTAAAACAAACATAATTATTAAGAAATTCATGAAATTGTGAAAAAACATGGGAAAACGAAATTTTGCCTTGAAAATAGACAGTTACACGTAGAGTCGCATTTTGAGAGTGATTACTGTATAGCTATTACTCTTTGTTAACAATCTAAAGGATAATTTAATCGATTGTGAGTGAAAGTGAGAATAACATTTACTGTTGCACAAAAGCCTTTGTATTACAAATATACATTTATTGATAAACTGTTTCAAGTAAACAGTATAATTACTAATATGTAACAAGGTCACTCTATGGTTCTGCTGAATTACAAGCTGACATCATTACAAACTCTTATTTGAATCAAACAAGATCTTTCCTGGTGAAACATCATCAACATTTAAGGTTATTATAATTTAACATGAGTTAATTCCGGTTTCATTTATTGATACTCCTGATTACTCAATAACCTGTTGTTGCTGATCTCTAAAGCTGCTTGAGTCTTGACTCTTTCCGTCTTCTCTTCTCTCTCTTTTTAATCAAAACTTTTCCTCTTTCTTACTCATTCTTGTTTACTGTTTTCCATTATTATCTTTTAAGTTGTTCAACATAATATTTTGAAGCAGAGAATAATTTGTGTTATTTGTTGACATCTAAGAATCACTATAATCTAATCCGCGCCATGTCTGATCCTTTCATTTGATTTTTATCTCACCCCTTTGTAGTTCTTTTCTCTAGTTTCCTATCTTGTTATCCAATTTCAAACGTCTCCCAGTTGTGTTTTAATTGACTATGATCCTTAATAAATCATTTGCCATAAAATTTAGTTCTTATTACCACATAAACTATATCAATCATATGTTTAACTGATACCATCTCTGAGCTTGTTGGTAATTGGTAATTTCTAATGTTATTGTTGTGGTGAAATAATTATTCTTGTCAACTTAAAACATCAAAACTGGTAAGTAAATTTCACAATAAATATTGTTTTGGAATTAGCCCAGAGTTTTAAAGTCATGTAATTGTATGCTTTGTATGCTTCATTTTACACCAGATTTTGGCCCACTTTGGTAACTATTCTGAAAAAGCTATCTGCTTGCAGCTGTCTAATCTTCTGGTTATAAATATGGCTCTCCAGGTTTGTTGCTATTTTTTTGAGCTTGTTTTTGTTTATGAAATGCTACTTAATCTTCAATGTTTTCTTTCTAGATCAATTTGCTAAAAGGTCGGCCTTTCATTATGAATTTTTCTCGATCTTTAAAGTCTTGGTCCACCAATAATGCTGATGAATATAATAATTTGATGAAAAGTAACGTTCCAACCGACTATTATCAAGCAAGTTTGCCGCAATTGCCTATACCGAGTTTAGATTTATCCTGCCAACGTTACTTAAATGCGTTGCGGCCAATAATTTCTAATGATGAACAATTTACCAAAACTATGAATATCGTTGGTAGCTTCAAAATTGGGATTGGTCAACAATTACAAAATCATCTTTGTGAAAAGAATCGAGCTCTTCGGCATACAAGTTACATTGCTGGTAAACAAATTGATAGTTATATCATAATACTACCAAAATGGTCTTTCTCATTTCAATGAGATGACATAATCTTTTTTTGTCTTTGTAAGAGGCTTGTTTTTCTACTTTTCTTTTCTGCCTAATCAGATGATTGGATGGACTCATATTTATCTTCAAGATTGTCTCTTCCTCTGAACTTCAATCCTTTTCTGATTCTTCGAAATGACCCCGTGACTGAGTATAATCAACCTTGCATTAAAGCGGCAAATCATCTAATCAGCTGTCTTCGATATAGACGATCGTTTATCGAGAATCGATTGGAGCCCGACGTTAAAAAATCGATGGATAAGGAAATACCATATGATATGAGTCAACACCAAAATTTATTTGGTTCAACTAGAATTCCAGCTCTCAATCTAGACTTCTTGCAAACATATCCAGACTCTAAACATATTATTGTGATGAAGAGAGGTCGCTTTTACTATTTCAATGCTCTTGATGATAGTGGTAATCTCAAAACTCCAAATTATATTTATTCTTGTCTTAAATATATTTGGGATAAACCAGATGAGCCTGAAAATTGTCATAAAATCTCATGGTTATCCTGTTTACCTCGAGATGATTGGGCTCGAGCACGGACGCATCTGCTTGAAAATCCCAGCAATGTAGCAAACTTTGCTTTGATTGATTCTGCATTGACGTTCATCTGTTTCGATGTTGATGTTGATTTTGATGATATTACTAACCCTAGAAAGCAGAGAGAAGCTTATGGGCACAATGCTTTACATGGCAATCTTTCTTCTGAACAATTCGCAAACCTTCAACAGTTTCCTTTAAATCGGTGGTTTGACAAGTCATTTTCGACTATATTCACAAAAAATGGAGCCTCTGCAATTAATTTTGAACATAGCTGGGTTGATGGTGCAACAATGAGTCGTTTTTATGACAGAATCTATTCTGACTCTACTAAAAATCATTTTGTTTCGCCTGGAGATAATTTCGACCGTAAAGTTTGTGGCGAGGTTAAAGAAGTTACATTCAAAATCGACGAAGGCTTCAAACCACACATTGAAGCAGCAAAAAGAGCACATGAAAATCAAACGAATAAGCTAGAATTGAATTACATTCAAGATTGTCGAATGAATACTAGCTACTTGAAATCGAAAAAACTAAGTACTGACTCTATTTTTCATTTAGCTTTTCAAATGGCTTTTTTTAAAATCTCAGCAGGACAAACTCCGGCTACATATGAATCTTGTTCGACTGCGCACTTCAAACATGGTAAGATATCTTTATCTTCATTATGTAATTTTATTTAAATTCTGATGACTAACTATTTGTTTATTTCTAGGGAGGACGGAAACAATCAGAGCTGCAACTTCATCTACACAAAAGGCTTGTAAAATGTTCCATGTTTCAAGGGAAAAGTACGTTTTAAATGATTTACGGTCGGCCATAAACGAATCATCTCAGACTCATTCAGTCCTCGTAAAGGAAGCTTCTCTTGGACAGGGTTTCGATAGACATTGGTTTGCTTTGAAGAAAATAGCTGAAAAACAAGGAATGAATGATGTTTCCATTTTCAAAGACCATTCCTACCAAATAGCTAATCATTTTATTCTCTCGACTTCTCTGCTTTTTGCTGGCAACATAACTGGTGGTGGATATGGGCCTGCTGTTTCTGATGGCTTCGGTCTCGCTTATGGCTACGAGGACAAAGATTTAGGGGTCTTTTGCTCTAATTGGAAAGATACAAGAAATGGTGCTGAATTCGCTCAAGCTGTGGAAGAGTCTTTCAAAGATATTCATAGTATCCTCGAGTCAACTTGAGCAGTTGTAATCTTTTTTATATTAAGTAGCAGATTTTTGGATTTAAGTTAAAACTCATTTCTCACTTTTCTTGACACTCATTCCAAATTTTTAGCTAAATATTGTTAAACATAAAAAATCGTACTCCGAGAACGGCTAAAAAAGCCTAACTTTGACTCATATGAACCAGATTTAAAATTGTCGAAGAACATTATATAAGAACATTATATAAAAGTTATTTATCCAAATTTATTTATTATATTCACTTGATATTTTTGTGGACAGGTAGTCAACATATTATAATTTAAAGCGAAAAGCAAATAAAAATCCATTTTATTCACGTGTAATTTTGATATCATCAAAAATCAAATCCACTTTGGATGGATAAACGACGTAAAGTTTACCCTCTGGATCAACAACTTTCACTGGTTCTAACTGAAGTGTATTAGGAACTGGTGCATCATTTTTGTCTTTCAATTCAGCTCCTAATCCAATTTTGAGCATCCCATGAATCAATGAGTCCATGACTTTCTTGCAAGTTGGTTGACTATCACCAGACACTTCTAAGAAAAGGTGTTGCGTTTCTTCCGAGATTTTGGTGCTTTCTGAATTAGTTATCGGTGGGAAAGAAATGACTGTACCTCCTGAATCAGTTAAGCAAGGAAATCTCGATTTGCCTTTCAGTAGAAGCAGATACTTATGTACTCCAGAATATGCATTACGTTTTTTCTCCTTGCGATAAGCTTCAGCTTCTTCATTCAGAACTTTATACAGCTCACCAGCAGTCATTTCAGAATGTCTACCAAGAGGCTGAAGACGGATTTTAGCTGGTGGTCGTACATCGAAGACTATATTTCCCTGAATTTTGAATAGATCGTGTGATGCGATGGTAGCATTCTTACGCTTACCACAAAGTAACCCATCATGTAAATCCGATTGGAGAGAAAGAAATTTCTTTACTAAACCAGGCCGAGTGAGGTCTACATTTCTAACGATACAGCAAACAATTTTACGAGTTTCTAGGATCGCTGGAGTAGCAGTTACGAGCCTAAACTCAGTTGGCGCAACATTTAATATTTTTATTGTTTCCATGTGTGCTTCTTTGTCATCTAAAGATCTAGACGATGATCGACGTCGTCGACGAGCTTCTCGGACTTTTGCTTTGGCATCAGCAAAAGTTTCTTTCAAAGTTTCGACACTTTTATTACCTCCTTTGATACAGTGACCGCGAATATAATCGATGATTTGTTTCATTTTGCCTTGCTCGACCAATTTAAGAAGCTTTCGATCAGAAAGTTTATTACCTTTCAAGTGAACCTCTTTCAAACGATTACAGTCTCCTAGTTCACCAGGTACATCAGTTATATTATTTTCAGTCAAATCCAGTACTTTGAGGGCCATCAATTTACCAATAGACGATGAGATATCTTGAATCGAATTATTTTTAGCATGGATCTCGGCAAGATGTTTGAGGTTTTCATCACAAAGGCTCGTTGGGAAATGTTCCAATTTATTATATTCAATTTTAACCACAGTCAAATTACTCAGATTTTTCAAAGTTAGCGGTAAATCTGTTAATTTGTTAACATTGGCAACCAATGACTGGAGTTCAGTTAAACTGCCCACTTCATCTGGAATTTGTTCAAGACAGTTGTTTGATACATCAATGAACTTGAGTTTAGAGAGACGGCCAATATCAGGTGGTAGACTAGTCAATTTATTATTCCTTAATACGAGATTGGTCAGATTATCGAGATTAGCAACTCTATCCGGGAAACTAGTCAATGGTGTGCCGCTGATTTCGAGAAAATTTAGTGTTCTCAATTTAAAGATGATTTCATTCAATCCATTCTCTTCTTCAATATGCTTACATGCAGGAGCATCTTTAAAAACCAATTCTCTCGGCTTTTGTTCAATCAGTTGCTTCCAATCATAAGCTTGAGACATGATTAGCTGGTGTTTATAATTCACGATTAACTAAAAAATATAAGAGACACAAAAAATTAACAAACTTATTAAGATTTAACAATCAAGGAATAAATTCAACTACAAGCAATGAGTTTTTAAAAAAAAAATTAAAGAGAAAACTTCCAACTCTGCCATCTGGTGTTACATAATTTCCAATGTTTTGCTTGTTGTCAATAAATTCTAGACTTGATAAATGTTTATATTTTCAAATTAGAGAACTCTTCAGAAGTCAATAATTTTAGAGACAACAATTGTTTAAATTTGATGGCTCTCGAAGTTCGAGCTTCAAATTGAAGGTATACACTAGCTAGAAAAGTATCTCAGGTTGGTTTCTCTTTCCTTTTTCAGACATGGCACAACCGAAAGAGTTTATTTAAGAAATGATGTAAACAAATTCACAGCATGGTCAATGGTTCCTAAGATTTTTGACATTTGGGCATTTTTATTGAAATCATTTTTAAAAATTGAAAAACTGGATAACAAGGTCTTGTCTAGTAGGTGTGAATAATCACAGGCTCAATTTGTGAATAAAAGTTACTGATAGTTTCCATGACCTTGCTTAATCAACACTTTGATATATTTGTGTCATATTTACGATAATCATTTATTAGTTTTGTACTTCAAATCTAAAATTTAAATCAATATTATAGATTTAGTAAAAATCAACATTAATCGTGTCATAAGCAAAAAATGATGTACACAGTTGTATCATAAGCTCAAAAATAGCATCAAAAAGTTGTTATAAAGTAGTTGAAGAATGGCACTGGTAATAAGATTAATACTAAATGGTTGATCACAATGGACTATAAACAGAAGAGAAACCTGGTGGGTCAGTTTTAAATAAATGTTTGGAAAGCTTTGGAAACATAGCCATAAATTTGAACCTCGGACCCATATCATCAAGAATCATTTTAGCTCCGGAGATCAAATCTTTTTTCTGTTCAGCATTAGCTGCTTGAAGAAGCATTGCTAGTCGGACAGCTATTCCTAAATTTTTGAGAAATGTCTGTTGATCGATTGGCCCATAGGTAAGCGATTTATCACCAACATGCCTTTTAAGATAACCAAAATCAACATCAGCTGTTAAATCAGCTGAGCCCGGTTCTTTGAGAGGATCCCATTGACTATGATTACGAAATGCTCTGAAAGTATCTCTTGATTTTTTCTCTTTATCATCATAGCCATAATCACAGATCAGGAAACAACCATCATTCCTATTTAATCTTTCAACAATTTTTTCCACAGTTAATGCTGCCTCAGGACAAATCTCTAGATGGTCCAAACCCAAGTCATGGTCGTGAGTAATGAGAAGTTTACTAGCTGGAGTAGGATGCCTTGATATAATATAACGAAGCTCCTCATTGGCATCAATATCGACAAGAATTTCTCTCCATTCACCGGATTCATTTTTCTTCAAAAAGATACGATGAGGAAAAATTTAGATTATTTGAACATTGAAATTTATGGAGATATTAATATAATTGCAAAGCTAACCTGAAATTTATGGATAGGTAAAGCATCTAGAAATTCGTGAGCAATGTACACAGTGAAACCTGGCACTTCAGGCACTTGATCTAATGATCGATACCACGTAATTGGTAAACCCAATTTGGTTAAAGAATCATGCCTTGTAAAATCATCTTTGCCCAGAACAGAAACATTACCACATAATTTCTGCTCTTGTATTTGGACCAGGTAAGGTGATATTTCAACCAAATGAAGTGAGGCTTGATCTCTTGTATGACTGAATTTATTTAAGACACGCGAAATATCAGAGACTAAGGTTCCTCGCCCAGGTCCAAGTTCAACAATACGCAAAGGTCGACTGCTATTAAACCTCTGCCATTCATTGACAGCCCAAACTGCAATAAGCTGTGAAAAATAATCAATTGTGAGTAAACATAACTGCTAAAATGATTCTTGTACAGCAACAATATATGCGAAAACAAACCTCTCCAAATATTTGGGATATTTCTGGGGATGTTGTGAAATGTCCTGAACGACCGAAAACATCTTGTTTCATATAAAATCCCTGTAAACAAAGAATATCAGTATAGACGCAACTCAATGTTTCTCGGGCAAAATATTGTAAATTATATTTTAGATACTTACATTAGATGGGGCTGTCAAAACTAATTTCATGTAATCACTGACTGTTAATGGTCCATTAAAACTGATTTTCTGAATAATTTGACGATGTAGTGGGGCAAGTCGTTGGACTGATTTGAACATCATGCATAAATAGTGAAGATATAAATATAATATACAATAAACAGTGTAAACAAAAGCAAAAATAGACAGAAAGTCAAAGAGCAGAATCAAAAAGGAAGACAAATTCTAAATGTACTGGATATCATGTGATTGTGTGTGGATTCACTCAGAAATGAATACCAAGAATATGTGTTATCAATCAATTGAAAGCAACATTATTAAAATTTATTAACAAAACTTTAATTGAAAATAGCTGATTTGATAAGGGAAAATGCACAAATCTAGATAAGATTGATCAGCCTAAGGTGGTCTCATCAAAGAGTTGAAGAGACTGAGGGTTTGAAGGAGTATCAATCTATTGAAGAATTCTGATTATATCTAAACATAACTCAGTAGGGAGCAAATTTGAATGCCAATTCGATTTTACGTGCGAGCTTCTCATAATTCATTCTACATGAAACTAATGAATTAATGGGAATTTGAATTGAAAAGTAGCTATTTATTGAAATGTATCATAAGTAAAATATAAAAACAAGAACAGATCTCGAAGAACGAGGAGAAAGCATATGGAATGAGTTGTTTTGTAAACAATTGAACGATAATACAAAAATTGAAATTTTGGGAAGACATTCATGAAATGAGAGTAAAAGAAGAAAAATCAACATAATTGATTAGGATTAGAATTCGAATGATTAGTGATAAGGTTGCATCAAGGTAAACAATCATTTGGAAAGCCACAAAACAGCCTAATAGCCATCATTTTGTTGCAATAGTGATCTTGGAGGAGATGGATTAAAGTAAATTACAAAGTCCTCATCATCTTCCATATAAGTCGAAGAAGAATGGTCAAATGAAGCTCCTGTCTCATCTTCATACTCTTCCGCTCTAAATGAATTGTTATTTTGAGTTGTTTCATTGTCATCTTCAAACTGCAAGGCATTAGCGGAGCCAATGGATTCAAGCGAGTCTTCATTACCCGATGCTTCAACTTCAAACACAGGAGCAACCTGACATTGGGATAAGTTTTGCGATAAACTAGTATCACTTTGCACAACAAATTCAGAATCACGTAGACTTAATGTGGTTCCAGTTGCACTGTCTATAGCGATCACACTACTTCCAAGATCATCAAACATCTCTTTAGTATAAGTTGTATCATTGATTTTTTGATCCTTTGAAACTTTACTTTGTAGTGATTCATCAATTTTATCAGTATTATCAGTATTATTCGGATTAATACTCGAGCAAATTGATTCAACATTCGCATCTGTGGGTTCCATTTGAAGGAAACTTTTTTCGGCTGTAGCGCTGCTTTTGATCGCTGCTGCCACCTTCTTAACAAATGAGGCATTTTTTAAGTCCAAATTGAGCGTATTCTTCAACTCGTCTGGCATTGATTCGTCTTTGAGAAGATGTCTTTGATACATTTCAGATACTTTTTCAGGCCACCTTTCCAGAGTGACAGAGTCACTAAGATATTCTTCTTCTCCGTCAGCATATTTCACCAAATGAAGAATTTTTGTATCATATTTACACCATTCAACTATTTCGACTAGTTTCTTGTTTCTTTCATACCCAAAATAACGATTGCCATATGAGTCATCATCGGATGAAGATGTTGATACTCTTCTCGAACGTTTCGATGTAGAGGGTTGTTCATGACGAGATGAAACTTTTTCCTTAGACGCCTTTGAACAATTGGGTCGATGCTTTTTTCGGCTGCGTTTATCTTTTGAGCTTACTTGTGAACTTGGTTCACTCTCGACACGACTTTTGATGTTTGCAATTTTCTTAGAGTCTTCATTGGCAGTCCTGTCTTTTCCTTTAACACCTGTATTTAAGTACATTTGAATCTGCTCCTTATCTTTGTATTCACTGATCTTCTTGTGCTCTTTGGCAGATTCCTTGGGTCGCTTATATTTTTCAGATGAACTTTGGTCAAGTGAAGCCATTGCATCACCAAATCCAATATTTACATTACCATCCTCATGATTGTTTTTATTTTTGGCTTTGCTGGATGAGATTTTCTTTTTGCTTTTCTTGTTTCCATCTCCAGCATCAGAATCATTACCTAAATCACTTTTACTTTTAGACGGCCGCCAGGAATTATTAGATTTTTTCCCTTTATTTTTGAAATGTATGCGTTTTTTAACACTACTATCTGCACTGGAATCATCAGAAGAGATTGGACCAGAAGAATCAGTTGAAGAACGGTTATCTGAAGAAGAGAAAAACATATCAAGAAACAAGACTCAGTCGAGTTGAGTTAAATTAATTTAAATTAAAATAAATTAATTAAACAATTAATTAATTTAAATAAAAAACAAATCAAAAAATGATAGTCAAAAGATGATTAAATGTGTTAAACAGCAATCTCACCCAATGTGTAAGCCTTCTTTCTCTGTGCAGCCGCTTCTTCGAATTGGGATATCAAGTTTTCACATTTAGCGCAATTTTCAATTGGTTCCCAAGTATTATCAGCATCTGACCATCCAAACCACTTTATACGGTAATAAATTTTACCTTTTTCAATTTTTTTATCTACTACTTTCTCAACCACATATTCATCGTCGGCATCCGGACTTTCAGATAAATCCGAGGTCTTATCACTCATTACTTTCGCACTTTGAAACCGGCTCAAAATAACATTCAAAAAGATATTTAATATTGAAAGAAATTTATTCACAATATCACTAGATTAATCCAGTTGAATAGGGACAAGAATTTAAAAATAAAAAAATAACTTGAATGATGATGAAAACTAAAGTTAATTACGATGATGATGATTTTATCAATGAGGACAATGATGTTGGAACATCTAAAAGTTTAAAAAAATGATCTTTGTTAATTGGTTAATTCTACTCGATATTTGTTGTGGCGCCAGCTTTGGGTACAAATCATCATTACCTTAACCTGATTGCTCACCTTTGTTTACAAATTTGAGTAGATTAATCTTTGGTGGTTTACAAATTGTGATAAAATATAATTATGTGACAATTTATAAAATTTATATTTTATATTAAAATTATCTGTTTTTCGCATTTAAAGCTAATGCTTCCGACTAATTAAATAATGATGGATGACTACTTTCATGCTGCCATGATGTACCCAAGTTTTTATCAGTTTAATGTATGTTTAAAGACATGATTGAATGATGAATCACTCTGATTATACTCGTCTTAATTTTGACTACTTGAATGGAAATCAAGTCAATTTCTTAATTTGAAAGATGGCTCAACAGCAATCGGTTCAATTACTATTGTACCGTTTTCTTTGGAATTGGTTTTTCCTTTACTGTCAGTGATTAACTTCCTAAAATCTAAGTTGAACTGGTGTATTAGTTTATAATATGATTCCAAAATTTTCAGCAACGAATCACGTTGTTTTTCTGTTAAATCTGGGTGATGTTGAACTGCAATGCGAGTTGATATTGGTGTATGTTTCTGGTTAAATGAATCAGTTGATTGAGGTAAAGGGGCTACTGAGTGACCAGCTTCATTAGAGGCTGATGTTTGCTCAAAATCTTCAAGATCAGTAAACTGTGATGATGCCAAATTTCTGGCCCCATTGAAACCTCTTGGACTTTCTACTTGGTATCGATAAGGAGTGCTTTGAGATGTTATTTTATCACCTGGAAGATAGTCATCATCATAATTATAATGGTTTGATTTTTGATTCCAATTGCTATTCCAAGATGGAACCCTAGAATTTGTTTTCCAAGAAGAAGTTAGTGTTGGTGGTGCCATTGTGGACGTAGAGATTGTCGGTTTTGACTGCATCATTCGGTTATGTTGGTTAAATGGTGGCGACGAATATGTAGACACTGGTGGTCTAGGAGTAGTGCTTGTTATAGAGGGTGAATCGATTGCTTTGATTCTTAGAGACTCGAATCTTGGACTTGTTGTCATCTTTACAGGCTCTGGGAAATATTTTTTTTGCGCTTGAACTTTTAGGAGCTGTTTTTTGTCATCTTCTCGAGGAACATGGAAAGCTTTTATCGAAGAAGATAAAGGAGTTGGTCTTACAACTGAGGCCGATGTTACACTCAGAGAGGTAATTATTTTAGATGATTGTCCCGTTGGGTCGGACGTAGGATTGCTATTTTCAATTGATCGATCAACGGCTGAAACAATTTTATCAGGATGCTTGATGAAAGATGTTGGTGCTAAACTGGGACGCTCCTTGAGTTTTAATTTATGTTGGATCGGTTTAGATGTGGTCGAAGGATAGTTAATTGCGAAAAATGGCTTAGCTACACTTTCAGATGTTTTGAAAGCGACAGATCGCTGGTTTGGAGGCTTGAAGGGCCTTTCTACCTGAATTTGGTGATTCCCATTAACATGATAACCAAATTTATCATTTATCTCTATTGAAAGTGGCCTCTCAAAATTATCAAAGGGGCCTTCAGCCTCTGAAATTGAAAGAAAATATATTTGAATGAGCTTTTTAAAAACATCATGGATAACATTGAAATGAGATTTTTCTTTATATTGAAGTGCCATTAGGTTCTCCGAATTTGAATAGCGTTGGAAAAGAGTAAATCAACCAACCTCGAATGAGGAAGATTATTAGTTATGCTCAAAGGTAAATAAAAGAGTTGTGATTGATTTGCGCTTTAAAGTTTGTTTTTAAAAGAGAGTTTAAATCGCATGCCTAAAGGTTTCTTAATTAATAAAAGGTGAATCAAAATAACCCCATACACAAATCTGAATCACTAAAAAATAAATTGTTACTTTAAATTGAACTAATGAACGCTACCTAACAGGGTGAGAAGTTTTAGTTAGCCAAAAATGTGAAAGATCAACCTTAAATCAAGTAAGATCAAGTATGTGATTAATTTTTTTCGGTCATAGTCAACCAATAATCTTGAAACAAATGCATTTTTCATTCAACAGCAATATTTTATGGAATTACTCCGGAAATGTTCAAATACAAATGATATAATTAAAAAATAATTGATTCAAATTTCGAAAGTAAAAAAAATTCAATGCAATCAATTTTAAAAACAGATTGGCTTATTTGTTATGGCGTTTGCATTTAGCGATCGTTTCAATTTTTGCCATTTTATCTGATAAATTCAATTCTATAATTTATATAATAATTATAAGTAATACCCAGTCATTTTATGGCTAAAATGTAATAAAATTCATCCAACTGTGTTGAGATACAATTCATCTGATCTTCAAGAATTACTAATGCAATACAACTATGATCTATGATCAATGAGTATTCAATGATCTTTAACCAATATAATACTAAGGTAAAGTATTACATAGGATAATCCAATCATGTTAAACTTGGCAATTTTAAAAGCCCATCTTCACTCAAACATGTGAAATGCGCGATATAACCGCGATATTAGACAATAATTATAGTCATTAGCCATCAAGATAACCTGATAATAAATCAAGTGACCATCAACTTGAGATAATTTAGATCAGAGATGATCTTACGAGAGGAAACACAAGCAATCATTAGCTCTACTTAGTGATTTAACCTGTAACAGCCATGAAATTTTTTCATTCAAGAGTTGAAGATAATAAAATACTTTCAGACAACATTCACTATTTTCTCATAAACTTTTACCACCAACAATTGATGAACATGATATTTCAAATGAAATGAGATATTCCCTTCTAAATGAACGCTGAAACAATAAACTCAAACTGTCACCGTGACATTAACTTTGACCCAACAAGTCCACTCAATATGGATGCTTGTTCAATTTAGACTTCCTGATTAAATGTTAAAGTTTGATGAAAACTGCGGAGGTTGTCGTTTAATCAACACCTTAGAATCGATTCAATCTATTGATCCATAACCAACCAGAACTTTTATTATTATAATCATTATCACTAACTGCTCCTCCATAACCATCATTACTATTAAATGTCTTCTTCTTTCTTGTGGTGATCATCCTTATTTGCCCCACTTTAACTCTACATGCTTCATTTGTATCCAATCATCTCCTTTTATCCGACTTACACCCTCGGCCTCCGTGCTTATTCACAATCACACACTCACGCTCTCACTTTTGGCTTTGTAGATCAATAAGGTAAACTCATTTATTTCTCAAGGTGAGAAGCGAAAGAAAAAAACAATGAAAAGTTTATCTTCTTATTCATTTCTCATTCCCTTTATGCCTACTTAAATGGATTGAAAACATTGTGATACTTTGTTGGAATTAAATATTGAGAAAAGTTGAATTAGTATTTGGAACGAGATGTAATTAAATCATTTAATCACAATGGGTTAGGTTATTAGCCATCTTCAGTGTTTTTTGTTGGTCTTTATTTGCTACTCAATAAATTGATTCATTTAATGATAAATTGATTTTCTTCTTTCACTTCATTCTGATTAGGAATTGATTCAATTACAAACTTGTCTCTTGGGAAACATCAAGTGCATTGACGTTTTCGTCTTTTTACACCTAATTGATGAGAGGATTTATCTTAAAACCACTGAATTTATCTGAAAAATTCAGCTATGTTTTTTCAATTTGACTTTGGATTGGATTTGGATTGCAAATGTAAAAAATTATGAAGTCTGATTACTGATTAAATGCAAATAATTTTAAAGGTTCACTTTTAGTATCACAGCTAATGCTTGGCAATTGTAAAATTAATTGATTTTCACAATTAAATATGAACTTGGTAACATGTTAATGAGGCAACACTGAGAGGATAATCAACTAAACTCACTATGTTTTGTTTGCCAAATCAATTTCAAAGCCATTAAGAGTAATTAAATTGATCCATAAACTGAAGTGAACTTAAAGTTTTCATGCAAACTGAATTTCCTTATCTGAATATAACTGTAAAGGCTATTTGAAAATCCAAATTGAACAGGTTTGTCCAATTCATAGTGACTTTAGCTCAACTTTCAACTTTTTTTATTATTTATTTCTTCAGTTTCGCAGATAAGCGATAAATATTTGAACCAATTTTTAAGTTTAAATTAGCAACTATTATATGTTAACTTAATTATAACCAAATGTCCATTGTTAGCCACTTCATTGCAGTTAGATGCCAAGTCAGTAATGTAAAAGTTTTATTAAAAACCAAACAACATTTATATTTTTGAATTCCTTGGCCAACTTTGCTACCAATTGAAGTAACATAACTATAATCACATTGAAGCTAACACTTCTAACAATTGACATCAGGAGGTGAAATATTTACTAATTGAAACAATCAGAAGCATTAACATTTGAATTTCACGACTGATTAGCGAGTAATTCAACGAGCTAACGAAATAGAAAAACTGATTCACAACAAATATTCCCATTTCAATTTAAGTATCCAATAGCCATATTCATCGAGTTAACTGAAGGCCATCTTTTGCTTACCTGGCGGTAACATGTAAGTATGTATTGTTTGACTATCCTTATGCTGATAATCAGGCAAAACCTTTGTCATGAATGGAAACGATTCATCTTCGCCTGGAACCATCACTTCATCCATTGATGATTCAACCATTTGACGATCAATTTGATCATAGATAACAAACTTTCCATTATGAATATTTTCACGAAAATCATTGTTTGATCCAGAATCAAATACTTCCTCGGACAAAACAAACTGTAAACAACAACACTTGACCACAAAAAGGGTTAAACCAAACATGATGATTGTGAATGATCGACTCCGTTAACAATCAATAATAATTTAATTGGTTACAATGTCAATATTTATTGATAAATAAGTTGACAGAAGATGAATCAACAACTAAACTGATGTTTCAAAGAGTTGAGGTTAAACATTAAACAGTAATAACAAAACATTGGTATAAATGGCAATCTTCAAAGCGACTCTTGAAGTAAAATGAATTTACGTTCTGAAGTAAGAATCAAAATGAAAATGAGAGAGCGACGAAGATGACGGCGATGACGACGATGATGATGATGATGATGATGATAGGGAATGAGATGAAGTAAAGATGAAAACTTGTTGCAACTTGTTTACTTGTTTAAAACGTTATAAACTATCAACAAGCATTTTTAACACTTGACTAATCTTATATCAATCTAATTCTTGTTTCTTATTTGGTTTGGATTATTCAGGCTCCAATAATGATAATAAGTTTCCTCATAACATTATTCATCGAGAAATCGTAGGTCAGATCAGCGTGTTTTCATAAGCTTCATTATGATTGTTGTTTGCATGTAATAACTTTTTTTCTCATCTTTCAAAGTACTACTTCAAGTGTTATCATTTGATTTTCATCCAGAAATTTGATCCTTTACTGACTTTAAACCATAAAAGCGAAAAATAAAAACATTATTTACATTAAACTTAATCAACAAACAATCAACTTAATGTTTATAAGGTCATATTTTGTCTCATTCAAATTGAATAACAATCAGAAGTGACAAGTCGATACAACTCAATCCTCAGGTCATTTGGTCAAATCTTGAATGAGAAAAGTAACAATGAATGTTGAACAGTTGAATATAAAAATTAACATTTAGTTCAGCACTTGACAAATATTGCAATTCACTAATAGTCAGGGTTAAGTTGACAAAATTGGAGGTTCTTTCATAGTCGCCATCTAGCAAGAAGTAAAAGTACCGCAATCGGATTAAACTTTTAAGTTTTCTGTTTGTGTCTCTGGAGACTGCAAATGCTCGAGGTGACGAGACTGGGAAATTAACGTAATTGTGACCTTTTTTGTTAACTTCAACTGGCTGGTATATCTCAATATTTATCCAATAATGATCTTAGAAATGCATTTTAAATCAATGAAAATTAATTGAGTTTTGGAAGACAAAACAACCCAAATGACTAGCGAGAACGGAATTGTTGCCAATTAAAAATTTTACAAGATTAGTAATTAAATGCTGTTGTTGACTGAAATTCAAGGCTTTCTTCGACTAAAGTTGGTTCCTTTTTGTTGAACTGTGATTTAACTGATTGCTAGAATACAATTAGAGATTTGTTTGCCAGGAAAGTTGATGATTATTGAGAAGAGTTAACAAGAGCAAACAATAACATTCCAATCAAGAGTTGATTAATTAATTATCTTACCACAGAAGTTGCGTTAAATATAAAAAGTGAGTTTGCAGTTGTTCAAAAACTCGTATCATTTCATCTGAAGTATAATAAATGATCGACTTTTTTATGTTCAACTCTTGGAAGCAAAAGATGATTTGTAAACCTTGAAATGTTTTGGTGTCAAAATTATCATGATTTACGAGTCAACTTTGGTTTCCTCTTTGGCATCGGATTTTCAAATGAATTTACTTGTGACAAATTAAATAGTATCAATAA
This sequence comes from Tetranychus truncatus, assembly GCA_028476895.1. Taxonomy (NCBI): domain Eukaryota; kingdom Metazoa; phylum Arthropoda; class Arachnida; order Trombidiformes; family Tetranychidae; genus Tetranychus; species Tetranychus truncatus. Next base: position 13,094,046 of record CM052062.1, read on the forward strand.
ATCACACAAATATTAATGATTCAGGGAAGATACAAGAAAAGATATTCCAAGAAAATGGTCAGGAAAATATTGAATATTGTTAGCAGGATTTTCATGATTTCTGCTGAATTTTGCTCAACAAAAGTTTACTCAAATTGAAACTTTTAATTAACGTCATCAACAAGCTCACACAACACCAAGAACTGAATCCAGCGAAAAGTGAAAAGAGTTTAAACATTTTTATTCAGTTTAAATTGTCTCAGAAAATTTAATTAAGAGACTTTGACATCAATTAATTAATCATAAAATAAAATGAAATTTGCGTTAACCACTTCAGTTTCAGCTAATTAAAATACTTTCAGTTTAATCTAATAATATGACTAGTTAGAGTAACTCAGTAGCTCAATTGGTGTGAATTACATGAGATTCAAATGTAAACAAGGTCATCATGATATTGGAAACTTAACCTAAGCTTTGAGTCTCAATTTCACTTGAATATCAATGTGTAGGCGAATAGTTCATTGATAGAGTAATAATGATTATCATGGAATACCATGGAAAGGCCTAAAATAAATTTTTAACGTTAACCTTCGCAGTTGAAGATCAGTTAATAAAGCATTAACATTAAAACAAACTGTTCATTATTGACAGCTTTTGCTTATTAACATGTTTACATTGATTAAGAACTATTTTGACAACTCTTTCAAGTAAACGGATTCACTGAATGCTGAAGTAAATACCTTTTATCAGTGTTTCATGAGAAATTTTGAGTATTTCAAAGTGTCAGTCATTAATACCAATTGATCAGATGTAAGGGTTGAAATATCAACAGAAGCTGCAAAATTCAGAAGTTAATTAATGCTTTTCATTATTAAAATGCATTAATCTTTATTGAGTTGCTTCCACAACTGTTTACTTGATAACAGTTTTGCATTGTTGAGATTATCATCATTATTCATTTCATTTTTTGAGAAGATTAAGGAATCTTTGTTATTGAACAAGTTATTATCACCGGATTACATGGTTGGTGATTAGTGAGGATTTATTTTTAACATAAACTAGAGTTGATAGCATCAATGTTGTCCTACTCTTAACAAGTCTCCATTTCTGCTCATGTTGGAAATTATGGCGCAAGTATCATTCCCATGCAAGTAAAATTGGTGAAAATGAAGCCTGAAACATCGCCAAGATGATTCTTTTTCTGAAAGTAACCAGATTTGCAGTTTGTGCGATTTGTCAGTGCAAGTGAATGATTAACAGAAACGAGTTGGAAGGGAACGAGAAAAGATTGTAAATAAATAATCAGAATATTTTCATCAATTTAACATTTAAAACTTCGAGTTCTAGCATTTGTTACATTTCATTTTGTTAACTGTGATTATTTTATGCCAAGTGTTTATAAAATCTTGTTGTTCTCAACTGCATTGAATAATGTTTAAAATAAATCCAAACGATCTGTTTGCCGTAGGTGCTGGTGTTGATCAAGCAATCACTGGTCAACCTGTAAAGTTCCTGATTCGTGGAGTAAAGGGGCTTCACGATTGGATACATTGTGACATTGATGGACCGGCTCAACCATCGCTCGAGCGCGAACTGCTGGATGATGCCAATTTAGAGATCACATATACTCCTCCACTTCCAGGTGAATATAAAGTCACTGTTCAAGTCGATAATAAGCACATCAAGGGAAGTCCTTATACAGTTGAAGTGATTGGTGAAAAAGATCCAAAGTTGGAGAAAGTATCCAGAATCGATGTGGCAGGCAAAGGTGTTACAATTGGGAAGAGCTGCATGCAAAATGAATTCTGGATCGATGGACGGAAGGCAAACATAACAGCAGGTCTAACAGTTCACATTAAAAACCCTCAAAGAGCCTCGAGTCACTTGAAAATCACTGATATGGGCGATGGAACCTTTAAATGTGCTTATAAACCGACAGCTCCAGGTCTCTATATTGTTGATGTAAAAGTTGAAGGTGTTCATGTTCCTGGAAGTCCATTTTATGTGAGAATCACGTAAACAACTCGAAAAAAGAAACGACTAGAAACTGGCCAATATATCGAATGAGCAAAATTTATCTTTTTTGTGTCTGTTAATTCAATCTGTAAATCAAAATTATTAAATGTAAAAAAGTAATCAATATTATTTTGAAAATGAAGAGTTTGTGCATTTAATCATTACAACAGACAGTCTAGTTTTCATGATTCCAAAGCCACTTACAGCCGTACATTTATTAATGTTTTGATTGCAATCAATAATCAATTTAAGTTGCTGTAGTCGATACAAAACCATAAATTCAGTGTTTACACGTTAAAATGTTCAATCAACTGAACAGAGCTTAAAATATGTTTATTGCAAAGAGAAGTGCAAAATGTTCTAGTTATCGAGTTGAGAATGATGGCTAAATCTGTTCAGATTAATTGTTCAACTGATATATTTATGAGAATTACCTTGAATAATTAGGTGAACAATTATTTTTGTCTCTAAGTTCGCATTTGAAGACTTTAAGTTGAGATGACAGTTGAAGGTTTAAAATTGGTTGACTCTTTCCCGGTAACTTCAAACTTGTTTTTGGATAAACAGACAACTACTTTTGTTGCTTTAAATAAATGGTAATAATTTGAGTTTCATTGGTTGGATTACATGAAATTGAGTTGATCATTAAACCTCAGCGCTTATCATAAACATCAATTCATTTTTCTCACATCTGTATATCATATAATGAGCTTATTTACTTATAATGATAATTACTATTACAATTTGATACAGTTTTGTAAACAATTGTACCAGAATGATTTTTTATGATCATGTAAATTGGCTTTTTGTTTGCATCAATAAAAGATGAATCAAAGTTATAAGCTAATCCGGTCTATTGAATGTGTTACAGTCAAAAAATCTTGATTCCGTTTCGATTGACTTTTCCTAATGATTCTAATAACGATCTTGATTATTCCGTTGATGATGAACTAAGGTGATTTCAATATGGAACAAGAAGGATTAATTGATGCGTGATCAATGTTGCGGATTTGTTGACCCGACACTGAATCACTGAATATTGGGACTCATTTTTCGCACCATTTACACTAACCACAAAATTTACACCAGTTGACACTAACGCTTTCGAGTTTGTATCCATGTAAAATACACCGTCTACTGTTCAAAGTGTGATTAGTTCAGTGTAGAGTAAAAGTTGCACTTCGAGAGTGAGAAACAGGTTGTTGAACAGATTGCAGATATTTTGGATTTGAGTGATGAAAATATGGTGAAAAATACTGTATTATTTAGTGCAAAGAAGTCGATAAAAATGTCTATTCACTGAAAAGCGGTACATGACCAGGCAATTGTCTCAAATTTTGCTCTGTGAATGAAAATTTTGATGTTGATCTGGAAAATATATTTAATTTTCAGTAGCGTTGAAGATAGTTTATCTGAAATGGTTTGGTTATTAAGGCGCAAAATGTAAATTGATTTGAATTCAAATTTTCAAATTTTCATTTACATTATCCTTAGAGATGACATGAAAGAGTCCAAAGAGTAAAGAGTCTTTACTCTTTGAAAGAAGCACAATTTGAAGGGGGAAAGACCTGGCTTCAATCTTCATTGGCAATCCAATGAAAGTAGCATTTCATTTTTATCTTTCAGTCTCTTAACCTCTGACAAATCTGTTAGATAAGCTTTAACTTAGAGCTTTTGTCTTTTTCAAATCTATGCTATATTTTTACATTGAGTAGTCAACTTCTTTACTCTTTTTACTCTTTGATTTTTTGTATTTTCTTTTAGTTTTCTCTTTGTTAATAAAGCATGTAGCTATATTTCAAAGCAAATCAACATTAACAATCATGATCGGGTTTACAATATCAAATATTTATTGGATTATTTTTGTGTTAACATTTCATGGACAGTTAAGTACATTAGCTCAAGTCAACAAATATCCTGATTCACCAAATCGATCAAACAACTCATTCTATGCTGGTCTTCCGAAAAGCGACCGTGTATACTCTGTCAGATCCAGCCTTATTGGTCAAACTACTGACGTTGCCACACAAAACGAAGATCGCCTTACTCAGTTTTTGAAAACTAAAGGAGTTGAATCAAAGGTATTCAATGATTTGAATCAGTGCTTGACAACACTTTCTCTCGAGCTTAAAAAACGCGATAAACTCATTGAGCATTTAAAGGCTAAAGTGGAGAAAATATGGGTAACAAATCAACCACAATCAATAGAAACGACGCTTCGAGTCAATGGAAACGTTTATGTAAAAGGTAGCTTAATGGCGCCGAAAATCCAGATAACATTGCCTTTAAATAAGAATAAATTGTCCAGCCAAGTTTTTGAGAAACGTTTAGATCGAGCATGGAAGGAGGTGAAGGTGATCAAAGATCAAATCAATAGCCGTGTTGTCCGGAAAGATCGTGATAAGCAAATGATAAATGGAGATATTCATTTTCAAGGCCTGATAAAAGCTAATAGAGTGATTATCGAGTCAATTAAACCAACCACAATGATAAATGGAATCACTTTGAATGAATTAAAGAACAATGTTCTGCGCAAATCAGGCAACCAAAAAATTACTGGTCGTTGGACGTTTGAGTCTGGACTTTATGTTGATGATTTAAAAGTAAATGGTCTTCTGTCTGGTATCAACTTTTCAAACGTACTTCAAACCAATTCCGCGGTTGAACAAGCTATTACTGGTCGATTAAAGATTCACCATGGATCATTCAATTCACTTGCCTTCGAGTCAATTAATGGTATAAATCGAGAAGAACTAGTTTTAAAGTCACGCCTGCATCAGAAGATAACCGGTCCCAAACAGTTCACCAATGTTTCTTCAATGGCTAACATTAATCTTACAGGGAAATTAAATGGATACGATTGGAACCATCTGGTCAGACATTCAATCAATATTCACAGACCCTCTTCAATGATCTCCAGCCTTCAGTTTGATACTGCACCATCTATAAAAACATTGCAAGCTCGATCAGTAAACAATATGATAATAGAAAATTTAAACCAAGGATTAATACCGGAAGAATTAAACCATCTCTCAGGGCCTAAAACATTCAAATCACTAACAGCATCTAGAGTTACTTTAAATGGAAGACTCAACAATCTTCAGATTCCAAATGATTTGGTTACTTTGCGAACTTTGAACAGCATGCCAACTATAGTTTTGGATGGTAATATTTCATTTGCTTCAAGTTTAACAATAGCTAAAATAAACGACATTGATATAAATCGTGATGTAGTTCGTCGAAGTGCTATAGAGCCTCAAGTTATCCATGGTAGAAAATTTTTTGATAGCAGTATTAAAGTATCCAATATCATCTCAAAACAAACAAAGCTGAGACACATCAACCTAAATGATGTTGAATCAATGATATACGATCAGTCAATTGTTAAAAGAAGCAACGTTGTCTATGAAGGTCAATTGTTTATTAATGGAAGTCTCCAAGTTGACGAGATAAACGGTATTCAAATTAACTCGTTATTAGACAGCTTATTCTCCAAATCAAGAGACCAAAAGATCAGTTGGGGCACACAATTCAATGGCTCACTTTCTATTGAATCAGCACATACTAAAGAAATAAACGAACTCTCGATCCCTGATGATTTAGTCCAAGTCAACTCTGGTGTAACTGGCAAAAGAATTACCGGTCGTAAGATTTTCGAACATATAATTTTCGGTTCAGGAGATTTGCAAATGAAAGGCAAAATTTTGAATGGAAACCCTTGGAATTCAATAGCAGAAACAGTTATCAAAAATGGCCATGATAACCGAAAAGAATGTTATGGAAAGAAGACATTTGCATCTATCGATGTAATGGGTAACATAATTGCTGAAAAAATTAATCATCTCATTCTTGAACGAGATGTAATGTTAATTAATGAAAAACAAACTCTGAGTGGTAAATGGTATTTTGGCGATAGTATCAAAATGAATCATATCTCTTTTACAAGTCTTAATGTGAGCACTATAAACAGCCTTTCGATCGATGATCAATTGGATCGTCTGGTATTGCATGATCAACCATCCGTTACGCTGGAGAACAAAGATTTCCGAGGTGGTTTATTCGCTGATGATATTGTTCTGGATGGGAAAATAAATGGTGTCAATTTAACCAACATTGCATCGACTGTTGTTACACTAGACTCTCCTCAAGCTATTCATTCATCTTTAAGATTTGAAGATGAAGTAATATTCCATCATGCAATTAATACAAGATCTGTTAATGGGCATGATCTTCACGTACATTTTAAAAACGATAAGGCAAGATCTACCGCTAGGAACTTGACAATCAATGGTAATGTCTTTGTCAACGGTTCAATTTTCTGTGGTACTTTGAATAACCAATATGCTGAATATTTGAATAATTATATTCACGCGTCAAAGTATGATAATCAATTTAACAGGCCTGTGGTAGTCAATTCAACAGTAACAGTCGATTATCTGACTATCGATGGATCAGCTCAGCTAGATGGGATTCATCCTGAAGATTTAATTCGTCTCGATCAGCGTATTGAACTAGATGGTTCATTAACTATTAATGGTAATGCTCGGGTTGATTCCCAGTTGATAGTTGGATCTGGTATCATCAACAATTGTTCTCTACAAGACATTTTAAAGTCGAGTCGTCCTGATTATTCACAACGAATTTACATTCCAAACGCAATAAATTTCAATGAAGTAAATATTTTGGGTAATTTACGGTTGATCGATCAGACAATTAACCATGTAGATATTGACCATGTTGAATCTCAGATGATTAGAGGCTCAGGTGAGCAAAGTTTAAATGCAACGATTACCTTCGATGATGATATTCAAGTGGATGAGTTATATACATCAGCTAAAATCAATGGAATCGATATTATTTCTATTTATGAAGACAGTGTTAAAAAATCTGCTCCGTTTCAAAAAATTACTGGGGAAAAAGTGTTCAAATCGCTGCAAATCAAAAACGGAGATGCTCTCTTCAAAGGAAATTTAATTGTTGCAGGTTTGGTCAATAGCTTCAATTTAACCAAGCTTAATAGTGAAATTATCAGGCCATCAGATTCTCACCATGTTATAAGAGGTCGCAAAATATTTTACTCAGACGAACCAATTGTTTTGACCAATGTAAAAACGCCTGTCTTGGCTCAAGTCAACTTTAGTGACATCGTGTTGTCTTACATGAATGAAACTATAACAACATCTACAAATTTCACGCAGCCAATAACAGTTGAATCGCTTGAGATACGCAGACACCAAACTCGTTCACCAAACACTAAATCTCTCAGCGATACCGTGGAAGTTGAATTCAAGGATCCTGTTACAGTTGAAAAGCTAATTGTTAAACGGATAAATGGCATTCCAATTGAAAAATTTGCTTCTACTACTAGATTATCCATTCTTAAAGGAAATTATTCAATTACGGGCAGAGTATATATTAGAGGAAATTTGGTCACAGGCCCACAATCATATATCAACGAAACCGATTTGACTATATTATCACATAAATTAGTCAATATGAAAGAAGCTGCTACATCAAAAACTGAACTTTTAAGAGAGATTAGAGTTCCAAATGAAAACCTGAAAGGATTCAGTGCAGCAGCCAAACTCGAAAACGCAGTGGAAAAGGTTGAATTCACCGTGGAAACCCAAAAAAAGGAGTTACAAAGAATTTCAAGATCAATTGGTGAACCACGATTGAAATATGAATATTTTGATTACATTGATAATTTCAACGAATTCGATATCGATGCTGACCATATTGATAGCATTTTAATTTCCCGTGATTATCGTTTGGAAGGAGATCAGTCCAGTTCATCTTCGCACAGCATACAATCTGATTTATGGTTTGGTCGATCCATCTACTTGTGGTTTGCTGATCGAACTGACTCATGTGTTCAGAGGACCTTCAGTTTTGACATTCTGGGAATCAAAAAATTAAAGGAACGATTAACCAATCGAATTGGCCGAGATTTTCCTCCTGTAATATTTTATATGAACAATCATTCAATCAGTCTTTCAGCCTGGAGTAACTCATCGTCACTAGAATGTGATAAAAAGCGTCTCAATTCTGGTCCAAAATACTCTCACATCATAATAGGATATCAGAGTGGGTCAAATTTGAATGACTCTTTCTATGCTCAAGATTCTTATGATATGATCCCGGTGCAGATTTTTTCTGATATCAAATATTTTATTGATTCTCAGCAAATTCATGCAGTTACACTGCAACCTGCGGTTGGTTCATTGAATTCTGATTCCAGAGTTTTGGTTTATCGTTGTACTCCAAGGGAATTTCACGAATCTTCCAACTGTGAAAAAATTGGTTCAATTAAGAGCTCTAGAGTAGTCTCAATCGAATTATTTTATTCTACTATTTTCCAAACTACGCTATTAACTATATTAGAAAAGCCTCTCAACTGTTCATTCCAACCAGCAATATTTTTCTATGTATGGAGCTCTAAAGAGCAACGATTTGTTCATCACGGTTCTATACTCGCTTCAAGCCCGTCTGAGATGTCTTTCATTGAAGTAGCTCAGAGCAAGAAAGTTTACTTTATAGTTGCCAACACTTTTGAGGCTGGTTTTTGTCCCAAAGACAAAATCCGAATGCACAATTCAAGTTCTATGGTTAATATTTACATGCTAAGCAATAGTGAATCTTCACTTATTCAACCTGAACTGGTACAATCTTTCCCGTTAAATGTTATCTCGATGAGTTCTTTCAAGTTAGGGCCTAGTCAAGTTTATCTGGTCTTTTCTAGTAAATCATCTGGTAAACTGTACTTTTATCAATATCATGAAGGCAAAGAATTTGTGCAAATCCAAACTCAAGACAATAGAGATGGTGAAACCGTCCAATGCTTTTGGTTTTCATCACAAGAATTAATCATGTTAACTACAACTGCGAACAAAGAAAAGGCTAAAGTCTATAAGGCATTCATAAGTGGTTTAAATAGTTTTTAATTTTTCTTAATTTGTCAACTAAAACTTTAAATTTATTCAAAATTATTTTTGTTTTAAAATTTTTTACAGATTTTGTTCTAATAAATTAAATTCATTTAATACAGTTAAAATCTAGTTTTGTGGTTTATTTTCTGAAAGAAGTTTCGCTTAATTTGTTAGATATAAGCGAGAAGAAGGAAAAGCGAACTTTTTTTGTGGTATATGTGATGATTGAGCCAAAGTAATAACGACAAAGACAGAGGCTTTGACTAAAATATTCATTAAATTAAATCTTTGAACTTGGAATCAAACAGAAACCCAACAAAATGAGACCAGTCATATTGTGATTGTAAATTAATTGTAAGAATCTACAAATTTAGAATCAAGTTGAAGTGGTTTCTGAAAGTCTGAAAGTGGGTATCTTTTGGCGAAGGTGATGGAATAAAAAACAGAATTCTTGTAATATACATTCTCTTAGATGAAATGTTTCGTTTAATTGATTAATGACAGGTTAAGGTTTTAAAATTGTCAAGGCAACTATGGACAATTAATTTACACGATATTGACAGAGTTATGATTAGATAAATTTTCATTCACGGATAACATAAAAATTATGCTGCATCAGTCGATCAAGCCAGTAACGGACAAGTGTTTTCTTAAATTTTGAGCAACAACATACAATTATGTCAAATTCAGGCAAATAATTTCAATCTTTCCTGCAAACATAAATAATCTATGAATTCTTTCTAGGAGTTGATATGATTGGCATTGGTATCTTGGATGAATTACACTTAAGTTGTGAGCAGTTTATCACAGAATCATTTGGTTTACCATCATATTCAGCTTCTAAGTTGATAGACTCACTACTGTTTACAATTTTACAAGGCATAGCACGTTCAACACGTGATTGATATTGATTAACAAGGTTTTCCATCTTTTTCAAAATATCGTTATGTAAACTAAGTTGATCTTCAGATTTCTTGAGATTTTCTCCAGTATTTTTTTCATCTGATCCATGGTTCTGGTGGCTATCATTATTATTATTGTCACTATCACCCGAAGACTTAGTTTCAACAGTTACTTGTGGATTCAGTTTAGTTGAACTATTAACAGACTGGCCACTATTAGTAATTTTTACCAATGTATTTAATGGAACTCGACTAGGGGACGAATCACTGCTTCTTGATCTTAGACTAGGCCTGGGTCGAGTACCAAATCTAAGAGGAGATCGACTAGATTCACAAGGCTTAAATAAATCTGGATCCAGCGCTGGCCTGTTACGTGATTTAAAAGTCCACGTTCTTATGGCTTCAGAGTTTTCGGAATTTTGTCGATATAATTTGCTGTTAGCAGATGATACATATCCAAAGCGATCTGCTCGACATGATCCAAGAGAAACTGATTCAGGTAAACTGCTACGGGGAGTATTGAGTGAATATCGACCAACAGAACCACGAACAAATGGTGATGCATTGGTGTTGCTATTTCCAAAAGCTATTTTATTTGTTCCTGGATGGTCTGATAATGGAGTTCGGGAAGATTGAGATGATGATCGACTTCTGGGAAGAGAAGCATAATAATTACGACCCCTTTCGAAACACGAGACTGGAGTTTCCTTAACATCTGAGATATTTCGTTTCGTGTTCGTTTTGCGATTGGGTGTTGATGATATTGAATGAACAACTCGAGCTCTTCCATTAATAGGATTATTCCAGCTCATTTTAGAGCTAACCTGAGTTAGATCTTCACTACTTCGCGATTTATTTAAATCTTGATCACTTCCAATGTCCTGATCATTTGGTCCTTTTTCACCAAATCCTCGGGAAGACATTTTTTGCTCAGAGCGTCGATAACGACAGTTACGCTGGAAGGGTGATGAAAGAGTCGATCCATCCAATCTAGTGGCAATTCCATTTGATTTGACAGTTTTATTAGTTAATTCTTTGCTTTCTAAAGTAAAATCGTCACCAGCCCAGGAAGGTTTTTGAGTACCAAGCAAGTCACTTGTTTTCATTATTTTCCTTGGTGAGCATTTGCGTGTTCTGCCACCTATTGATGTTAAACGAGAACAAAACATTTTAAAAATTAGTGAAAACTTTGAAAGATTAATATTTGATCAAAAATCAATTCTACTAGATAAACTTGAACTCGATTGCAATCATATATTGATTTATAAATTTGTTATTCCTTGAACTCAATCGAAATCCATGATAATATAGGTAAAACAATTAAATTTCCTAAATGTTCCACTTTCTCTTGTTCCAATTTTCCTTCTGTTATTTTATTAATAGTTGAATATAAACTATTAAAATATTTATTAATAATCTTAAAGGAATATATTTTTCCATCTTTTACACTTTTCTTCCTTTTTTTTATATAATTTTTTCCATGTTTTCAGGTTTCAGAAGCTCAGGAGTGACCTTCACCGCCGACGATTCATAATCCCACTCGATATTGTTTCCTTTAAACCATTTCATTAATTGGTATGTGAGTGTATCAACAATACAAGGTCAATTCAGCTAATTTCGTATTTTAATTTACTCCATTACAAAACGCAAATCACTCATTTAACTCATTTAAAAATCTATTTTTCTTGTTTTTATTATTTTTTTTTGAGTATTTATTAATATCATCAACCTACCTGTTGAACTTATGGCAGAAATTTGATTGATTTCACTTTCTGAAAACTCTGACGAGGAAGAATCATGATATGTGCCTCTTTGCGGTGTTTTCACGGCATTTGCTGTTGCAACTGATGTTGATGTTGGACATGTTTTGCTTGTCTTAGCTGTGACTGTTGTCTTTCCTTTATTTGATTTGGTAGCTGATTGTAATTCTTGTTTTGATTGTAAATCATCATTCGGCCGATTATCCAGTTGAGTAGGTGAAGGACTTTCCATTATTACACTTGATGTATCGGTTGAATCATCAGAATAGTGGGATGTCCGTGATTCTTGACGGTCAATAAGTAGTACTTCAGGGTAACCTGAGGACGATGTGGAACAAGAAGATGATGATGAAAATCGAGGAGTGCCACTGGTTCCATTGAATCCTTGAAATTCTTGTCGAGGTTGATGAGTACCATTGATACATTTATTTCCATTTGTCACATTATTTACAGTCGAGTTAGGGTTGCGATTTGATTGTGATCCCATTAAATTGATGTAATCGTCTTTCATAGGGCCACTGTTATGACGTTTCAAGTGGTGATTTGGTGAGTAAGAGTTGGATGAAATTGAATTTTGACGTCCATTCAAATAGTTGACGGCATTTCCATTGATCAAACTGACGCTGCCATTGACTTGGTTCACATTGGGCTCATCAGGTCTTTAATAAAGTACAAGATTAAAAAATTAAAATCCAAACTCCTTTGAGCATTAATTTAATGATAACTTACCGATTATAAGTGACAACCATTTTAGGCCCAGAAGATGGATCATCACCTTCAGTGAAAGTCACCTTTGCGGAGGTTGAAAAACGATGCCCTAAAAGTATGAATAAGACGAAAATAAAAGAAAGTAAATTTTTGTTATAAACTGTGATTAAAGTATGAATAAGGCTCATCGTTCACAAAATATTATGCCATAGCAAGGGTTAGATTAAGTTTTCACCTTAATCTGTCAAATAAAAGTATCTGATTGAAGCCTTGATAATGGCAATGATTAAATTGAACTGCCTTTGAATGCCAGCAAAAAAAGTATTAAAGTGAAATATTCAGAGTTAATCAATGTCAGAATTACTCCTGCAGTTACTACTACTATTAAGTGTTATTATAGCTATCAGATATCATAATCGTTTTCAGTCATCAACTGATTGTTCAGTGTGATGTTCACAGGATGATTGATTGAAGCATTTTTGTCCTCATTTCTCTTTTCCTTAAAAATGATTCAAAATTGTGATTAAATAAATGACAAAGATTCTGATGTCTTCTTGATAGTTCAATAAGTTACCTGCACGACATCGACATGGGTCATGGCGATCAAGATAGTGACCGAGGGTGTCCCAACCACCACCAACGCGAACCATAACGTGATTACGAAGGATCTGTAAATTAATGACATTTCGTGTAAATTTATGATTAAGAAAGGAAAGATTATAAGATTAACTGAGAAAATGTTATTTACCCGAACAAAAATAAGAACTTTAGTATCACCAATACGATACTTTCCATCAGCAACTTTGATCATTGGGAATTTTGACGGACAGGAACATCGACTCAGAATATCAACAACCTATTCAAGATCAAAATATTGATATAATTAGCAAGTCTGAATCATATAAGAGCATTATTATTATGATATTACTATGGTAAAGAGCATTAAGAAAATGGTTCGAGTTGACAATTAATGAAAGCATCTACCGGACAGTTCTACTCGATTAATTACTTACTCCATCAAAAATTTTGTTTTGATTTAAATGAATAACAAACCGTTTACATTATTCTTACGAAGCTAAAAATTGTCAAATTCAATTTTTCTTTTGTTTTAAACTTGACAATCAAAAGCACCAGAAATGGTAATATTGAATTTATTCATTTCTGATTCTTTTTCTTTTCATTGGATATGCCATTAAATACTTGACTTTTAACTAAAACCAGGATGAAAATCAGTTAACATGTGGTGAACTATGTTTATCATCATGATAATGAGACTCATCTAGACAGAATCCAAAGCAAATTCACACCAAACCTTTAGTCATTTAGTTGATCGATAGAGTCCAAGATAATTTTTTATTTGATTTTGACTCAACAGAAATGGTAAAGCAGACATTATTCATGAATTTTTTTTGCAAGAAGAGTCAAGATTTATGATCATGAAAACAATAGGAACCTTAAAATAGATATAGATTGAACAAGTTTCATCAATCAGTAGACTAGAAGGAAACTGTCTCAAGGTTAGTTTCGGGTGGGATTCATACCTAAAGACAAATTATATAATGAAATAAAAATAAGAATAAGAATTTTTTTCTGGCAAATCAATAATGATAACAGTTAGCAACAAAATAACCCACATTCACAATTCATTGGTGGACAATCATTAAAAAACATTGTTTTTGAGGCGAATTAAAAGCCTTGAATCAATCTGTTCGAATATCAATTACAGATTTAAATGATTACTTGAATAAATGTGGGCTTCTTTTTAATTTCCAATTAAGGTAAAAACCATTAGTCAAGCATTGTTTTTCCGTTTTTTTCACAGGGAAAAGATTCTCATTAATTTCATAGGTTGTACAATTAACCTTGACTCAAGTCATATTTTCTGGCTGTTTTGATTCTCAATAATTCTGTTTCTTCTGATGATGGTTTGTATGATTATTGGTGAACATAAATTGTCGTTTCTTAACTAATCGTCCTATTTCAACATGACAAGTGTAGTCATTTGAATTAAAGTAGGCACAATAAGGATTATCTTATTTGCTGATAAAGATGATGAAGAGGATGTTGATTCAGTTTCTTCCGGTTACAAGCTAATAATACTAATGAAATGATATTTAATTATCGTGTCATATTTGATGATCTTTCAGCTCTCAACTGCGAATCCATAATCACATGTTTGTCTCAATGAGGTTAAACAAGCTTAATGGTCGCTAATCCCAAGTAAAGTTAATCTTAAAGTAATCAATCATATCATTACTATCAAAATTTAAAACCGAGTTTGATCTGAAAACGTGTTAATTGAGTAATTAAACGAAGGGTCATTCAATGTCCATTTGGTCAGATGGTTTTATGAATGATTTTTGATAGAAAATGTATCTTGACGAGTAAAAGTGTGGATCAATATAACTGTAATGAAACAAATCACCTTAACAAGATTAATCATGTTTAAGATCATTCATTATCAGATAAAATATAAACAAAAGACCCACGCAAGTTTAAATTATTGTGAAAGTGCAATTTGATTATGAAAATATTGGTTCTAATCATTTCAGACTTTCCCTTTCATACAGAATATAAACTGATTAAAGATGATTTTACCCAACAGCAATCAATCTGTGCTTCTTTTATTGAATTGAATATTGATTTTTATTGCCTTTTTTAATTTCACTCGATTCTCATTTTCAAACTCGAACTTGCAAAATTGGTTAAAATATTTTTTCACTGTCAGATAAACGTTTTATTGATTTTTTATTGCGATCTAGAAATGATGTTCAATTTAAACCAAAGACAACTTTATTATAAATTAAATGGATTCGATGTTTTGCATGTTTAACTTATTTTTTCTGTCAATTATTCATAAGTCAATTTATCAACTGTTTATAATCAATCATTTGAGCCTGATTATGACACAAAGACAATTCAATGTTTTTTGGTTTGAAGCTTTGAATTTAATGGCACATTTCACCCAATAAGTAGTGCATATTTAGTCTATTAGGTGTCACTGTTTTCATATGCGATATTCACGGCGGCGCCTTCAGCTGCTAAACATCAACAGTGAAATCATTAATAGCATTTTGATCCATCTAATAATTTTCAACTTAATTTGTGATTTCATTTCAAATATCTATTTTTCTTGTGCTATTTTCGTTATCTTAATTGCTAATTTATGATTATGTCAATAAATTGTGCTATGGTATAATTGGTTTGATCAATGACTGTCACGGAATACAATAGTTTTTGCTCTATTTGAGGATTCAGCTTGGATGGTAATTTTGATATTTATTATTTTTTTGCATTTGTTTTCTGGTTAATTTCTCATTTCACACACGTCAACCAATTAACTGAGAGAACTTCTCTAAACTTTTAAAATTACATGATTGTTCATTGCTTTCGTTTTTTCCTACAGAACTGGGATCGATCGATTGGACTCATAGCTTTGACAAGTACTGGCATTTCGCTGTTGACTTATAGCTTTTTTATCTTGATTGTACCCATTTTACCGCCTATGGAAATTGATGCTGATGAATCCTTTTTCTCTCGTGGTCTACTTTTTTGGTTAATCACTCCTCCAATAGCAATCGCTTCTATGATCTATCTAACGTCATTCATCATACTTTTTAGACTCTATATGGAATTGAAAACATGGAAAGAAAAAGTAGTAAACAAAGAAGCTGAAAACTCGAATAATCGAATAACTGAATAACTTGCTTGAAAAATCGTCAAAATCTTATCATGAAATTTGATGATTTATATAAATGTTTACTTTTTCAAATGTTTGAGAGCACCGCAAATGATGAATTGGTTAGCATGACCTGAGATTGATTAATATTGCATGCAAATGGTTAATATTGTAATATGATTATCATTAAGAAAAGATGATACTTTTCTATGAATAAAAGTAAGATATATTGCAAGCAATTATAAAATCATGACAATGATGACAATAAAAACATGCTCCTTCTACGAATGGCAAACAAATGAAAAGTAAGTTTTAAAAAGTTGGAAATCAAAAACATAATCTAACTCAAAGTAACTGCAAGAAAAAGCAATCACTCGATCGCCAATAATTTTATGGACGAGGAAGATCTCGTCGACAAATTTTCACATTCTGAACAAATCCAAAGCCAAATCACTTCCATGGATTCTATCGAAGAGGATCCCGAAAAAATGGAACAGACTGATTTTGAAAGTTACCCAGCATTTCGAAAGTACTTCAATAAACAATTGGTAGATATTGATTACTTGGTTTATCCCAAGAAACCAAAGATGTGGTACTTTTGTTTTGGATTAACTTTTCTGGTTATTACCGGTTTAAGAGCAGCTTGGCAAGCAAGTTACACTCAACTGTCTGTCTTTTCCTATTATATTGGTGATATATCATTAGCCGCTGGCGATGCTATTCGTAAACAATTAGCTTCAATCTATTTCATTTGGATAACTGGTTCTGCTATATTAGCAGTGAATCTTTATAAATCTCAACGAGACCCATCGCTTCAACATTGGGCCAAAATTATTGGTGAAGTGTTTCAACATTATTCAATTACTCATCATCCCATCTACCCTGGCTTACCTTACAAGTTGATTAAAATGTTTGCTATTTTTAATCAGATCAACTTTTACTCCGGAGGATCATTAGCCCTGCTTTGTTCATTGCCAACTCTCTATGTTTATCCACCAGAATATATAATCTATGCTATCTCTTGGCTACCATTTAATGTGTTTACTGGTCTTTTTTGTGGCGCTTATGTGATTAATTTCACTTCTCTCTATTTCTTGTTTGTTTACATTTTCGTTCAACAAATGGACAAAATGTCTCAATCTTTCACACCTATCTGGACTATAGTATCACCATCACCTTCGTCTGATTCATTGTCAATAAGTGACTCAATGATCAAATTTCAAAGCTGTTTGTTGGACAGTTTGCATCAGTTGAACAGTTCAAACAGATTTTGGTTCTTTCTGAACAATATCATCTTCTTAGTTACATTTTGTGTCCAATCCATGCTTCTTTATATAATATTTTTCGTCAAAGTTCCAAGTTTCTTGTTAGCTGCTCTGATTGGCTATGCTATTCTTAATTTTTCTTGCGGTCAATCATTTCATTTCATCTTTGGTGCTTACGGACAACGAAAGGTAAAACTCTTATGTTGTTTCCCAAGCTCTATTGACTAATTTGTCAATCAACCAATTTACAGTCATTTTATCATTCATATATTCCAGATAGACCGACACCTGCACAAATTGAAGCAATCACTTTACTCGGACATAACTATCAACGCTAAAATAAAATCGATTACTTTTTTAGAGCACATGGAGAATCGACATTTTTTCAATGTGTTTGGTTCCCTTAACTATTCAACTCATCATTTGGTCTTAGTAAGCGTGTCACCATTTGTCAGTAAAACCAGTCTAATTGCTTTACATTTCTTACAGGCAATCCTAGAAAGTGCGACTAATCTATTATTGATTATTACATCACTTGGTAGAGCCAGAAATTTCATGAAAATATGAGTTACAGAGTCCTTTCTTCGAACAAACGACTTTCAACAAACATCATTATGGCGAATCTGTTAACCACTAATTGCAATTAAATAGTTTTGTTATTGATCTTTAAATTCGTAAAGTAAGAACCAGATAATAAAGGAATGAAACCATTTTATTTTCTGATTCATGTATTTCAATTCGTTTTCAATAATAATGGTTAAACTCAACTATATTAACATGAATTTTTAGTCATGATTTCACATGAAAGATCTATTATTTACTATTTGATAGAGTTTATTCTCGATTTACTTCTAAATCGATGAAACATGTCACTGATGAGACCGGATCATAGTCAATGTGCAAATAGCAAATCGTAAAGGTGACTGAAGGACTCAAGAAAAGTTCGCACTTATTGATTTGTTGAAAAGTAATAGAAAGTGGTAGTTACTAATTTTAAAGTCAAGGTTAGATTAAGGTGATTGTTATTCAGGACTAAGTTGATTATTTAATTGCAAAATCTGATAAATTAATTTTCATTACATTGATCTGCCAATTTTAGACGTTTAATCACATGAGTTTTGACATTTCAGTTTTTGACTCATTTGTTAAGAACCTGAAATACAATTTTAATTAACCCAATTCAAGTTGAAATGTCTACAATCGATTGATTTTGAGCCTCAAAGTGTCATTAATAGTTACTTGTTTATCATCAATATTCAAATAATTAGATGAGTTTCTTAATGAATAAATAAATATTCTGAGATTCTAATAATACTTTGCTCTCATTGATAATTTAATAATCATTAGATGATTTAATAAAATAGTTGACTAAATGACTAAATAACAACTATTAGACTTGAGAATGAAAAGTGATTAATCAACATTCAAATGATTATTTTTGAATTGTCAAATGACCAATTGGCTAAAATGATTCAATGTTTTTCTTTCTCAATTTAATTCCGAATATTAAATGATTGTAAAAACACCGAAATCGGGTCAAAATTCAAGTTCAACTGGAATTTAAAAAGATTCTAATTTGTTAATCTTTTGAATTGCAAATATTACTTATTAATTTGTTACTTAATCAGTATGGAAGTAAAATGCAACAAATCTATTGACTCAAATTGTCAAATTAAAGTTAACATGACGTTTAATCTGTTAATCAAGATGATGTCTACTTAATTAATAAATCAGAACGATAATGAATTGATGATATCAAGAATATATCAGACAATCTGATATACAATATCAAACCAACTCATGAAAGCAACTATCAGAGTTTCCTTGAATCATCATCTGCCTGGTTTCATTTCAAAAATGAATTAAACATTGAGTCAGTTTAACTATTAATAAATTAGACAATTATTTTGATATATTCTGATGAATTTCTGAATTCATGATTAAACAGATTTTACGATCTCAAAATTCTTTTATTGATTTTTTATGATTTTTGATTAAAACTTTAAATCATTAGATTCAATAAAACGATACAAAATGAGCTGAACTGAAAAGGTTTTCAATCCCAAATTGATGATTCTGATTGTCAACTTGATCAAATTTTCAATACAATTCAGTAAAATCTCATTTCGTTTTGATTTGGTGAAACTTGATTATCAAAATTCTCATCATGTCAAGCTGATTTAATTTCTTAACCTTCTGTAATTTTTCGTCTTATGACAACAAATTGACTTTTAATTGGTAAAAACAGTTTCCAACTGAGAATTGCTTTTTCCAATCATGAAAGGATGAATAAAAATTATCGATCAATGAAAATGAGAATTAATAGGAAAATTCTGACATTTAATTAAGAAGTATAATTATAAAGTTAATTGTGAAAAATGGATAGAGTTTGTCAATCGTGATTAAATGAGCTTGAAAATTGTATCAACAAATGACAGGTGAAAGGTTCGAGATTGTTATGGATAGCTATCTGAGTAGAAGGCTGCACAACTTGCTTTCACTACAAGTTTTAAGTTCGTATCTAGGATCGACCTTTTGGTGTATCGATCTAACAATCATGCGATTAAGTGAACTTGAGATCTTTTAAAAGATGGGACACAATTCAAGAAGAATACTGAGAATTATTAAGATAACTTTATTAAGTTTCACTTTAGGAATACTGTTGAGAAAGGTTGAGAATATTTCTTTAGAGATGGTGAAGTCTATCAATGAGACTTGGATAAATTGAACATGAATTGAACAGTATTACAAGTTTTTTATGAATTATAAGGGTTGACTTGACAAAACTAAACATAATAAGAATACAATGAGAAGTCTTGAAGAAGTGAATTAAATTGTAATGAAAATGTGGTTTTATACCAACGGTTAAACAAAGAATAAGTTTTGGAGGGAAAAATTTAAGAAAGTAAAAAGATTTTTCTGTCGTCAAATGTCTGACTATTTCGGTTACAATATGAGTGAATAAGAGAGATATCTTATCTCTAATTAGTACTGTAAAAGCCATAGTGCTTTTTACCCATTACATGTCATGAGACATATATCTCTAGAGAGATAAGGGTAGCTTTGGTAGTGCTTTGGAGATTAAAACTAAGGTGAACAAAAGTTGAAAAAGCAGACCAAATAGAAAGGTAAATTTACTCGTCTTTCTTTTTGTCACTTAATTTTCACTTTTAAGTTTCAAGGATTTGAGGTTAACCAGGATTGTGGTCAATCTTTCCAGATTAGTTTCAGTGAATTATATGGTCTTCAATTTACAATTAAGATTAGCACTTTGAGCTTGAGCTTGGCTGAATGACGGACAGAAATACTTGGTATTGTTTAAGCAATTAAATAAAAAAGGTTAAATGAACAATTTGAATAAATGTGAAATGAAATTTTAAGTGATTCTAAATTTAGAGATTCAAATCAAAGAGAAGGCATCGAATAAATTCGATAAGTCAGAATTCTACCCTACACTTCCCTGAATTTGAGACCTTGATTACTTATTGAATTTAGATTGAGGCAGCACGATTTGATGCTGAATCTCCTGAGGATGATCTCTGTCGGGTAGGATAGAAAATGTGGGCTCGGACTTGTGATGGTTGGATGTCTCTTTGAATGATAGTCGTTGATGATCCTGAAGATCCTGTGCTTGAAGATGTGGTTGATCTATTTGAAAAATTTGAAGTATCTGATTGACTTATTATGTGTCCAATTCTTTGTAGTGGACTTGGAGGAATCTGCTGGTAAATTATTCGGCCTTGTCTATACCTGTGAGTTGAGGAAGGAGGAGAAGAGGAGGATGATGTGGATGTGGAGGATGAAGAAGTAGAGGAGGAAGTAGAAGAAAAAGTTGAATGGGAAGAAGTGGTAGATGTAGTTGATGCGGCGGAGGATGAAGAAGTTGTTGAAGTTGTTGTGGCGGTTTCTGAAGGGAGCGAGACTGGAGAGGATCTCGGTGTAATTGTAGGTTGTGGAGACGGAGTTCTGATTAAATCAGCTAGATATGAGTAAATTGAAGATGAAGGAGAAGCTGGTTCATTCACTTCAATTCTAGGCGGAGGAAAAGCAGGAGATAAATTTGGATCAGAATCGTTATGTCGGCGTTTCTTAGCTCCAGAAGAAGTTGTTGAAGAGTTTGAAGTTGGATCTTCTGTGGTTTGAGACCAAACAGAATGACTGGATGTTTCGGATGATTGTGATGCGGAATCTGGTTGAATTTCGAATTCAGGAGCAATATCTTTCAGAGGGATGATTGGTTGATCGGATTCAGAGTCATCAGAAAGATCGATAAGAGGGAATTCTGGTTGTGGCTTGGGACTATCAGGAGCAGGAGGAACATATTCAGGGGGCTCGTGATTATCAGAATAAGAGGATATAATTGAGGAGGAGGAAGAAGATGAGTCTATTGAGTGTACGGAAACATTTGATTCACTACCGTAATTTGAATATGCGGAAGAGGCAGGAGATGAAGAGGGTGGAACGCAAGGTGCACGGAATTCTGGTTTACCATGTCTTAAGACATATGCCCAATCTGCAGGCCAACGGGCTTGATTAGTATCGACTCTTTTTCGATAGATTTGAAGGAGTCGGGAAACTCTGGGATTTCCACAAGTTTGAGCCATATTGGTGTGATTGATGCCACCATGCTTTTTGGCTTTTGATTCGATTTCTTGCCAATAAGCCATGTAGAGGTTCATGCCGGTTATGGCTTCTACGGCTGGAGAGTGTGGTTCAGCTCGAAGAGTGAATCCAGGAAGTAACAAGAATGATACTAGAGATAAGGCAGCAGGAGAGGCATGATATGGAGAAAAATGTTGGGTAATCTCCCTGAATTTGTGCTGTAGAGCATAAATTTCATCATCGTGCAGATCTAATGATCGCATCATGTTAATTAGACCGGAACCTACGATAGCGGTAGCGGTGAGAAAGAAAGCGAGAATTTGATCTCGAATAGATTCAAAGGATTTGGCACTTCTGAGGTCTCTTTGAGTTAATCCATGGAATTGAGTGTCCATGTGATCTATATCTTCATGATTGATTAGCGATTCGTAAACAATATTTCTATAGCCATCTACGATGACAACCCAAATAGGACGTGGTCGCATAGCGTCTCGTCGTCCATCAGCGGAGAGTCCACCAATTCGGCAGAATGCCATGTGAACACTGAAGGTAGTTTGAGGAGAAGGGTGCCTTTCGATATTTTCTTTGATGAGTTTCTCGGTTTTACTACGTAGAGGAGGCATATGAATTGTAGTTAAGGAATGAAATTCTCGAGTTGCAACTTCAAGTTTGTTTTTGCGATTGATTAAGTGCTTTTGATTTGTAGTGGTTGGAAATATGTGTTCCATGCGAAAACCACGCATAGAGGGGAAACATTCTTTAGCGAGTATAAAAAGTTGCTTTTGCTGTTCAGGGGAAATTCGTTCAAGAGGATTTATTCTTATAAAAGGCATGAGTCTTTCTTCTGTATCAGGGGCTACGGTTTTATGATAACTAGGAGTGAACTTTGGAGGAAATCCTCGGGCTACTTGGACCCATTCTTCCGAATCAGTTAGGAGGTAGAAGGGGACATTGGACCAGGTAATAGTGTGGGGTCTAGGTTTAATGACCTTAGGATCAATTTTCTTACCAAAAATGGGATTAAATCCAACAATTTGCTGGATGAAATTTTCACCTTCGGAAAGAGGGTGAGTAGGATCTTTGAGTTGCTTGGTAGCATCCCAGAATCCAAGACTAAAGTTAGCTATGGATCGAATGGCAATGGGTCGGAGATAAGGGTCATTAGGATCTTCGTCCTTCATATGAGATAGACAAGCCCAAAGGTTCATCTTCTCATACCACTGATTATCGTGGGATCGGTAGTTCTCAGGAAGTTCGAAATTTCCACAGTGGAAATGATTGGGAAGGAAATTTGCAATACTTTTAGGTGCCTTTTTGAGTTCTTCATGAACTGGTGTTGAAATAATTTGTTCAATTGGCTTATCTAATCTAATTTGTTCAGTGAACAAGCCTAATCTACAACTTTCTTCGTGTTTAAGAAGAGATTCAGGAGGAAAACTAGAAGTGCATAAGGTTCGTCTACATTGAAATGTAGATTTATTGTAAATTTCCAAGGTCTTTTTATTTGAAAGGGTCTGATAGAAGGGATAGTCATCTCTCTGAGAATGATATCTGACACACTTAGGAAGGATACAGAGGAATTGATTTGGGTGTGTGAGGGGAAGGAGTTGAAGTATATCGACAAGTTTTCGTAACCAATTTATGCATGGCAGACAATAGCATTTGTTGCATGATCTGCATTCCCTAGGTTCTATGCTAATCTGTTCACAGAAGGAACATTGAATGGCTTTTATAATTGAATCAATTTCTGAATTATTTATATTAGCTTTAACTAATCCATGAGGAATCACTGGTAACTCTATGGTTTTAATTTCAGGGTTATGGTAGAGATTGAGAAACAATTTGTATCGCATCATTTTGTCGAAATCTTGTCTGATAAGTGCAAAAGTTTTAGCTTTCTTTTTAACGATTTCTCTAATTTCTAGAAAACGTTCATCGGAAACAAAATCAGGAAGAGGTGCAGTTGGAAGAGGAGCGGGATATTCATTTTTTGCAAAGGGATAGTCGCTAGGTTTAAGATATCTGTTGGGCCATATTTTATTGGTAGTTTTATGAGGATTTGGTACAGGTCGGAAGGGAATTCTCGGATACTGATTCGGAATATTTGAGGCAAGAGTGGAGGACTTACTGATACTGTGATATGGAGTTATTTGAAGATTATTTTCATTGATAGCTTCAGCTTTGGACTTTTCATTGGAACCAATTTTATCGGTTGGAACGTTCTTGAGAGTGTCACTTTGATTAGTTGAAGAACTGGGAACCTTTGACTTTGCAAAATGTTCAGGTTTCCATTGCGAGGGAAGTTCTTTATAAAGTCGATGACTTAAAGTTGGAGGATAATTGGAACTAGGAGCTCGAGGTTCTCGGCTCAAACGGATAGCAAGAAGTTCTTCTTCATCAGTTTCATCGTCACTGAGAACTGCAGCTTTAAAATCATAATTAGCACTGGTATACTTTTTATTTGGCGGTGGAGGAGAAGGAAGTTTTGATGATGTTCGTGGTTGAGATGGAACTTGTGGTTGAGTTAACGAGAACATGGGGCGATGAAATCGCTGAGTTACACTTGAGTTTGATTCATGGGTAACTTGAGTAGGAGGTTTTGGCACATAAATCACTACATTTGGATCATCGTTGAACCTAGCTTGAACCAATTGTTCATCTGGAAATTTGTTCAACGGAGTAGGAGATGGTGATCTTATGTTGCGAACTCGTTGAGGAGGAGTTGGAATGCGAATGGTTTCTCCGGAAGGAAGAATTTTCTCAATTAGGGTTTTCTTGATTGGTTGCATTGTTGAAGTTTGAATCAGAGAGTTTGAATGTAAGTTTAACTCGGAGCACACTTTGAATAAAAGGTTTATGAAAAACTGAAAATTGGTTTGACTTGAAGATTGAGGAATGAATTCACAAGGAATAACGGAAAAGTAAAATTTTGTAAAAGATTTGGAAACTGATTTATGGTTCGGGTGAAGTTTAGATCCTTTGAGGGATGGAGTTGAAATTTTAATTTGAGAATAAAATTTTTGAAGAAATGTTGAAATTGAAATTTTTGAACTTTTGAAAATAATTTGAAAGCAGAATAATTGAATTGAAAAGGATAAAATTAAAGAATTTTTTGAAATCTCTTGAAGATTGGAACGGTTAAGAAGTAGTTGAAAAATGAAAGTGAATATGAAAAGTAAACTCGGATTAGAGGTAAAAGGTGAAATGAAGAACTTTGAAAATTTTTTAAAGCTTGAGCTTAAGTCTGGACTTGGGAGAGACGAAAAGTGAAATGAAGGGCTGAAAGAGTCTTTTGTCTTAGTGTTGGTATCATTGGTACCATAGGGGGATGAAATTGTTTTCCCTTGTTTGCGAGGACAATTATGATTGGTTAAAAATCTGGTTGAGTTAAGGTTTGATACTTTTAAGAGTTTATCGGTACCAGGCTTTGTTAAACTAACCGATGAGATAGCATAACATATATATAACACATAAGTGTTGGCGCCTAAATTTTGCTTTTTTGTCTGGGATCTTGTTTGCCTCTTTTAATATCATTTGAATGATTAATTAAATTTTTCTTTTGGTGGGAAATTTCTCTATCTGCTGTAATGTATCTTCGTTTAGGTTTTGATTGTTTGGCTTTTATGGGAAATTCATTTTGAATATAATTTGAATTCTTAGGAAATTTTTGGGCATTCGAATTTGGATTAATTGTTGAATTTAAATCAATATTTGAATTAAGATTTTCTGCACTTGAATTGTTTGAACCTAAAATCTCTTGAGAGATTGGTTGAGAGTTTAAATTTTGATTAATTGTATCAGTTTTATTCAAAGATATTTTCGGCTGGCTTTTAACTAATGTAGACATATCTGGAGATATGCTTTTCCTAAGTAAATTATTATTATCTGAACTTGAATTTGTTTGGTTTGATGAAGAATCAAAGGGAATATGTAAAAATTGGTTTAAGTCTAAATCATTTTTTGAAATGATTATGGAGGGCTCTGATTGTTCTAAGCTACTTGAAGATTCCTGAGATTTAGTTAATTGTGAATTTGCTTCTAATTCTGAGTCTGAAAATTGAGGAGGTAAATCATTTGAGTGATGGGCTGAAATATCTAATTTATTGTTTAAACTTGAGTCTGAAGCTAAATTAGGAAGATTGAAGTTTTCTGGTTCTAAATAGGTTTCTGGATTGAAATAATGATTTTTCAATTTTTTCATTCTTTCATTAAGTTCACCTCGGTAGAGTTTTGTGTGGGAAACGTTTGTACTAAACAAACCTAAATCTTCTGTTTCTAACAGTAAAAGAGATCCTTTCTGAACTCCACAGACTAAATAAGGGCCATGAAATTTTTCACGTAATTTCTTTGATATAGATGGATCAATTGATTCATTTTTAACAAAGACGAAATCGCCTAAGCGATATGGGGAAGACTTATGTAATAGTTTGATTCTATTAATTTGATATAATTGTTGCGAGTGTAACCTAGCGTAGGCTAATTTTCTAGCTTGATTTACATTAAAGTAATTGGCATCAGGGAAATCTAAGAGATTATCTAAAGGCTTTCTCGGATGTCGTCCGAAGACTAGAAAATAAGGGCTAAATCGGGTAATTTTATGGACGGAGGAGTTAATTGCAAATACTGACGCTTCGAGCGTATTTTTCAGGTTTTTAGCTGAATTTGCAATCACGTATGATCTCAATCTTTCGGCTATTGTACGATTACATCGTTCAACGATACCTTGAGATTGTGGATGGTAGGGATTTGCTTTTTCATGCTTTATTCCATGTTCTTTAAGGAACTGATGAACCGCTTCACTTGTGAAGTTGGTTCCCTGATCTGTTTGGATTACTTTAGGAAATCCATACGTTTGGAATAATGATGTTAGTAAGGCTATAACTGTAGAAGCTGTTTGATTGTTAGTGAGTCTAGCGAAAACATATCTTGAAAGTATGTCAACTAATACAATTATATATTTCTTAACTTGATTAACCACAATGGGGCCTTGAACATCCAATTCGAATCTCTCAAAGATTTCTCGGGGAATAGGTTTAACAGAGGGATCTACGTAAATAACATTGGTAGGTTTTGCAATTTGACAAACTATGCAATTGTCACATAGCTGTTTCACCAGGTCTTGTAGGTATTGGCACCAAAATCTTCTTGCAATTTGAAGATAAGTTTTCTCAGGGCCAAAATGTCCACCAAGAGGGCTCTCGTGCTCGTAGGAGAAGATATCTTTCAGGAGCTGAGAGTCAATCACTAAACGGGAACCGAAAGGAGTATTGATGTCTTTCCTGTAAAGTAGTCCATCTCTGATGACATAGCGTTTTAGCGCAATTGGATCATCAGAACGGTAAAGTTGAATTAGTTTTTGAATATCTGGATTGTTGGACTGAGTGAATCTGACTTTATCTTTCCATTTGTTGAATTCGGAAGGAGAAGGATTAGTAGAAGTTTTGATATGGGATTTTTCAGAGGTAGTGGAGTAACAAATAGCGGGAATAAGGTTTAAATCATTCAAGTGATGAATTTCGGAATAGCAGAGTGCATTTAAACCAATATCATAATAATGATTGTCAGAGGGGTCGGTAAGATAATCAGTTAAATAAATTCTATCGAGGAATTCTTCCTCAGGGTCAATCGTTTTTCGATGTGACCATGAATTTTGATAACGGGAGAAACAATCAGGAGGATGAGTTGAACCTTTTTTATAAATAACTTTGAAGTTATACGTTGACAACATAATTGACCAACGTTGCAGACGGGAATTTTTGAAATTTGTTTTGGTTAACTGGCAAAGAGCGTGATGGTCAGTCTCAATTAGGAATAGATCACCTTCGAGGAAATGGGTAAATTTGTTAACACCGACAAAAATTGCGAGGAGCTCTTTTTCAGAGACAGAATAATGTTTTTGATATTTTTGAAGTTTTTGACTGTAGAATGAAAGGGGAAGCCAATCTTTGACTTCTTCAATAGGATTTTCAGGGTCATAAGAAGGGGATTTAGGGTCTTCTTGAAGAAGAATGCCACCAACAGCATGATCAGAGGCATCAGCGGAAATTTTTCTGCGTAAATTGGGGTCGTAATGGACTAACATAGTTGTGGAAATGAGGGAATTTTTAAGTGTATCGAGGACTTGTTTATCCTCAGGAAGGATTCTGAACCTTTTTTCTTTTGAAATGAGGCGATAAAGAGGAGCAGCTAAAGTTGAAAAGTTAGGAATATAACGGGAAAAGTAATTGTAGCATCCAAGTATGGACTGCAATTCGCGTACATTGCGAGGATAGGGGAGATTTTTCAAAGCTTCGACTTTTTTGGGATCGGGACGAATTCCTTGTCCAGAGACAAGATGTCCAAGAAGAAGGATTTCTTCAAATCCAAGATGGCATTTTTCGAGTTTAATTTTGAGATTATATTGTTTAAGTCGAGTAAGAACAAGTTTAGTGTTAGCGAGCAGATCAGGAAAATCTTTTCCTACGACGGGAACATCATCAAAATATCCAATACATTTTTGATAGATGAGTCCATCAAGAACTTTGTTCATGAGACGCTGGAAGATGAAAGGTGCACTAGCCAAACCCATAGGCAAGCGTTTATAATGATACTTGCCATCAGGCGTAACGAATACGGTTTTCTCACGTTCTCCAGGGGGTAACTCTATCTGATGGTAACCTTGAGCAAGGTCGAAAATATTGAAGTATTGGCCACCTCGAACGACTTCTAGGCAGTCGTCGATTCTAGGCATGGGATAACGGGGGACCTTGGTAATTCTATTGAGCTTTCGGTAGTCAATTACCATTCGGAAACTTCCATCAGGCTTTGGAACCAAAAGTGATGGAGATCCACCAGGAGCTTCACTATGCTCAATGATATCATTAGCTAACATTTCATTAATGATCTTTTTAAACTCGAGTCGTCGATGAATAGCACAATTATAGGGATTTTGATTTGGGATTTCTTGATTATCAAGATCAATTTTGACAGGGCAAACAGAAGAGGGGACGAGTCCTAAGTCGTTTTTTGACTGAGAAAAACTTGATTGGAAAGAATCAATTAATTCAGTTAATTGTTCTTGTAAGGGCTTTGGTAAATCTGGATTGATGCGTTCTGCTATCTTCTCTCGGAACGGTTGAATTTTAATTTCTTTATATTCTTCTTGAGTATGGAAATCGCATTTCGCCATTAATGCGGTTGAATTTTCAATTTGAATGGGAATTGGAATGGGTTCAGTTCGTTTTGGACGGGTATCAATAATATAATTGTTTTCAGTGTTATGAACAGGAAGAGTAGTGGTATCAAAGATTTGTTGAGTTTCCTCAGGGGTGCAGAATCTGAAGTAAAAGGTGGGATCAAGCGGAGTAGAGTTGAAATATTCTGAGCAAGTAGTAGTATAGTTTTCTCCATCTGATTTTAGATTGAAATAATACAGATGAATAAATGCATTTCCAATGAGACATACGGGTTCAAAATCTTTAACAATATGCAGGCGGAAAACTCTTGATTCAGCCATCTGAGGATGTTTAACCACAGCGTAAGCAAAACCATGGGAAGGTACATATTGTTTAGCAGCAATTCCCTTTAAAGATCGAGTATAAGGGATAATGTGAACACCAAGTTCTTCGGCAACTTTGGCATCCAAGGCTGATAAAGTGGAACCAGTGTCAAGCAAAACTCGGCCTTCTCGAACTAATTCTCGAGTAGGTTTACAAAGTTTGAAGGTTGCTTGAGGCATATGACATAAGTTTGTGTCACCCAACTGGGTTAGAAGGGGAACAGTTGGAACAGAGGAAAGGGTAAATGCAATAGCGGGATCTCTCAGAGCATCGGAACGAGGCTCAGGAGGAAGAGTAATTGCTAAATTGGAGGATGATGGATTGGTGTTTTGAGGGGAAGTGGCACTTGGGGGTGCCGTAATTGCTCGAGTGTTAGGATTTTGTCGGGAAGCTTGATTATTTTGAGGTCGGGTTCGACATTGTTGAATGGTGTGACCTGTTCGTTTACAATAGGCACAAGATAATTGGTTGGAGTTGGAATGAGAAGATTGACTGGGACGATAAGGTTGATTTCTAGAAGGGATATTTCGAGGTTCAGGTTTTCGTAAGATACTATTAATATTGGAAGTACGGGGTGTTTGCGAGGAATGAGGTTTATTTTTATGATAAGTTTTGTTTTGTTCAGCCTCGAAATGTTTACGGATAAGTAAATTGGTAATTTTTGGGAGGTCATCATTTATTCCTAATGTATTTATTTCATGGATAATGTAATGAGGAAGATGATTAAGAAGCTCATGCTTAAAGATTTCTTCGGTATAAGGTCCTACGGCCTTACCAAGTGAAGTTCTCAATTTTAACAAAAACGTATTTGGATGATCCGAGAAGTTATATTTTAACTGTCTGAGTTGGAACTGAGCTGAGTACTGCATTGCAGGAGTTTTGATCGCATTGGTTAATGCAGTCAAGTATTCCTGATATCGCATGATACTAGGATCTAAGGTATTAGCGATAGCTAAAAGTTCATGCGCTAGCGATTTTTTGAAACAGCGTAATCTGGTAGAATCATCGACGTTCTCTTGTGAGAGTCGTTGTTTCGTGTTTGTGATAAAATCAAGAGGGTCTTCACCTTTTTTAAATTCGGGAACAAAAGGATCTGGTTTCAGATTTGAGAGAGCATTAATAAGTATATGGGATTCATTATGAGAAGGAGAAGCATTACTGAATGAAGGAGGAGGAGGTTGAATTTGAGGAGATATCGGAGGAGTATCAATTGAAGCACCTAAAGAGTTCAAGATCTGAGTGAACTTTCGAATAGTTTCGATAGATAGGGGAAGGGAATGGATTTCGGAATGGGTTAACCCCAAAATTGCCTCACGATCTCGACCTAAAGATCGAATAATGGTCTGGATTTCACTTTCAGTGAGTCCACGAGCTCGACAAGCTTGAATCCAATCCGGGGGTTCGACGGATGTGAGGGCTGTTGTGGGCAGACAATCAATGTCTTCATCAGTCATGTTTTCCCCAATGCAAAGCATATGCGTTTTGGCGCAATCAATGAGTCTCTTTTTGGCTAAACAAGGAATTGGTACAGTTACTTGCCAAATGTTGAGTATTTCAGCGATAGCTTCATTAGTCATTTCTCCGACAATAGGAACATCATTAGGAAGATCATATCTTCTTCGACGAGTTTCAACCATTTTGAATGCTTAAATTTAAATGAGGTTTGAGGATGCACGAGATTACTTGAGTAATGAGTTAAGTTTGAATTGAGCTTAAAGTTGAATGTGGATTAACTGGGATATAGTTAAAGTTGAAAGAGTTCAATTTATCGGTTTGTTAGAGGTGTGAATGAGAAGAGAGTTTGGAAGGTGAAAATTTATAACAGGTTTGAGTTTAAGTTTGAAGGAGTATTCTTGGAGGAATTAGAGTTGAATTGTGTGATAATGGAATGAATATTCTTTGAGGAATAATCAATAAGAAGACTTAATACAATTTTACCTTGTAAAAGCTAATGAATAGCTGAAAATACTTGAGTGATCCTGACTGGGAATTTTTGTTGAGAAGAAAGAGATTTCGGAGAATCTGTTGAGTTGAATTGGAATTTGGATAGTTCAAAAGAACTGAATCAGGCACTAAGCAGAGGGCACGGCGAGTCCGATATTCTAGAGAGTTTGAAGGGCACAAGGTTTGAAACTTATAACCTTTCGAAGGTCAAATTGAGTTAAGTGGGGAGAACACAGAATCACAAATCGTCAAAGCGATTTACACACGCAGAAGGGCGATCCTGCCGTGGTCGCCAAGTGAAAGGTTCGAGATTGTTATGGATAGCTATCTGAGTAGAAGGCTGCACAACTTGCTTTCACTACAAGTTTTAAGTTCGTATCTAGGATCGACCTTTTGGTGTATCGATCTAACAATCATGCGATTAAGTGAACTTGAGATCTTTTAAAAGATGGGACACAATTCAAGAAGAATACTGAGAATTATTAAGATAACTTTATTAAGTTTCACTTTAGGAATACTGTTGAGAAAGGTTGAGAATATTTCTTTAGAGATGGTGAAGTCTATCAATGAGACTTGGATAAATTGAACATGAATTGAACAGTATTACAAGTTTTTTATGAATTATAAGGGTTGACTTGACAAAACTAAACATAATAAGAATACAATGAGAAGTCTTGAAGAAGTGAATTAAATTGTAATGAAAATGTGGTTTTATACCAACGGTTAAACAAAGAATAAGTTTTGGAGGGAAAAATTTAAGAAAGTAAAAAGATTTTTCTGTCGTCAAATGTCTGACTATTTCGGTTACAATATGAGTGAATAAGAGAGATATCTTATCTCTAATTAGTACTGTAAAAGCCATAGTGCTTTTTACCCATTACATGTCATGAGACATATATCTCTAGAGAGATAAGGGTAGCTTTGGTAGTGCTTTGGAGATTAAAACTAAGGTGAACAAAAGTTGAAAAAGCAGACCAAATAGAAAGGTAAATTTACTCGTCTTTCTTTTTGTCACTTAATTTTCACTTTTAAGTTTCAAGGATTTGAGGTTAACCAGGATTGTGGTCAATCTTTCCAGATTAGTTTCAGTGAATTATATGGTCTTCAATTTACAATTAAGATTAGCACTTTGAGCTTGAGCTTGGCTGAATGACGGACAGAAATACTTGGTATTGTTTAAGCAATTAAATAAAAAAGGTTAAATGAACAATTTGAATAAATGTGAAATGAAATTTTAAGTGATTCTAAATTTAGAGATTCAAATCAAAGAGAAGGCATCGAATAAATTCGATAAGTCAGAATTCTACCCTACACAGGCAATCAAAACTAATGAACAACCAACAAGATTACCTTACAAAGGTAAAGGGTTAAAAGATTCATTATTTTATTATTAATACAATAAATCGCCCGAAAGCAATCAAATGAAAAATTATTTAAATGATACTTTTCATTCTCAATAGATTATTTATAAATTGAAATAAAATCTAAATACAATTTGACATTAATTAACTTATACCAGGATACATCAGATTTGTTTTCAAATCAAATTCATCAGCAATATAACTCTTTAGTCTCAACTAAATAAACAAAACATGAAAATACATTCGCTTTGAATAAACATAATCTAACCAATTGCCTTATCAAAAGTTCTGATGAGTTCATCTTTCATTTTCTGGTTCATCAAAAGACACATTAAAATATGTAAAATCTCAAAGTGATTAAGGTCAATAAACATGTGGATTCATGGACATGACAAAGGGATTGAAATGATTGTGACAATTTATGATCGTATGAACCAAGAAAAAGTAAAGCAAAAAAACTTTTTCGCGTTACATTTCAAATGATAGTTGACCATAAAAATGCTGTTATCTTTTCACAAGGGAGTTTTCACTCGAGATTAAAGCTGAAGGTACATTTTGTAAGTGCAAAAAGGAGGTGAAATCAAGGGTAAAAGTTACGACCCAAAACATGTAACATCTTTTATTGCAAATTTATCCTTATCAGTTCAACGAATGGTTCCTTCAACTGATCCATCTTATGAGCATTGAAATTGTCACAAGTCTTTAACATTGAAGTGCTTAAAGGGCCTCTGTGATCGATACAAATATAATCATGTTTCATTTTTTCAATCTCAATGATGTTCTTCATCATCATCACCATCATCACCTAAATTTACCTGCTCAGATTATTGATGGTAAAATTGGTCTTTCCAATTATCTATGCATTCTGAATAGTTGAATGATTAATAAATCAGATTGAGTGAGCAAACAACAAGAGTAATTATTTAAGATTGAAATATACTTTTGAGAGGTTGATTTGCCACGAAATTGGTCAAATCTTGAGCTTATTATACATTTACTGATATTAATTGCAAAACGATAATTTAAGGCGCTAAAACAGGCAACAGTTTTAGGTTAGTTGGGAAAGGTTTGGTTAACCCTGAAAATGGAAAATAAATGATCATTTGAAATGAAAAAGTCAAAAGTGAAAGCGCAATTTTTAAGTTTCTATCGATTCCAACAAATTCAGAGTAAATCATTTCATTTGATATTTAATTAGTTGCTAATTGAAACTACTTGAATGAGTCAAGTGTATCCATTGACTGTACCAAGAATCTTTGTTATTGAACTGCTCATGGAATTGAAATTGCAACCTTTTCTTGATGAAAAAAGCGAAAATTCAAACTAATAAAACATCAAGATTTAAAACTGATTATCTTTAGCATAATTTCAACAATAAATCCTGTTTCAGATTATCTGGACACTTTGAAAACGTGGGAAACAGAAGCTAAGATAATTTTGCTCAAAGTTAATCAACGATTCAGTTAATGATTGTTCACAAGTTAAAAGTAAAGCATGAATATCATCAAAGTAAAAGATCATCAATTTAAACCTGATTGTTAGGAAAGAACATCATGTAAATGAGCGAAAAAATGAAATGCTTGTTTTGAGGGTGAAAATTCGCTTTGAGAGAAATTATTCAATCAATTAACAGAATCCTTAAGGCTATCAAAGTATTGATCATTAATATTGTACTTTGAACAATCATTAAATACCGAATATCAATGTTCCACAATTCATGATGACTTTTCAAAGAAGAAGACAATTCGATGACTTTCGAAGGAAAGAGTTGACCAGATGAGCAAATGTCAAATGAGTGATTCAACTTCAAGGTTAGGATTGAGTGAAAACCATGCAAATTGAAATTATGTTTGTTACTTCGAATTACAACAGTTCGAATTTAAAATTACATTAAGTTTAAACCATGAATTTGTATTGTAATCGTTGCTCAGTCAGTTTGGTGCTGACACACCTTAACACATGTTGAGGTTGATCATTTTCCAGGATTCTAATGATATCTTTCCTCATGTTATATCAATTGATAAGGAAAGAATGACTAAAAATATTCAATTCAGAGAAAATTGAGACTCATGATATACAAAAGGAGCGGTTCTGGAATAAAATTGTGGAACAAAAAGATGAAATTGAATTTGCTTAATTTTATTGGTTTTGTTAATTGCGCTCCAAAATTTAAACCATTACTAGATTCATGTATCATGTAGTATTTGGAGCATCAACTTTTAGACTGATTAATCGATTATTGATTATTATCATTATAAGTTGCAAATTTAATGATCATTAACAGACCCATTTGGAAGGTTGAATATGGTCAAGTCAAGGTTGCATTCAATTTACTTGAAACTCGTCGAGTTGACCGCTCTATCAATCCATCAAGTTAAAGTTAACCGAATAACTGAAAGAAACAACTTTCATCAAATGCACCAAAACTAAATCTGAAAAGTTGAAGCCAATTTATAACCAAAATGAATTGAAATGGATATCGAAGGATTTCGAAGCAAACAAATGAAAGTCTGTAAATGTTAATCAAATAATCAAATAATAAACTAATCAATCGGTTAGATCGTTTTCGCATTTACAGCATAAAAATGAAGAAAAGGTTGAAATTATTTTCAATATTTCAACACGCAATTCGGTCGGTTAATTATTAGATATTCAAGTGTTACATGTTTAGTTGATCACGCAATAACAATCTGGACATTTCTCAGCATCTATTTTATAAAATTTGATTAATCTAAAATGTTCGAGCTTCTGATTGACCAACTGCTAGGAAAATCAAGATTCAGGTCATTAGAATAAGCGATAAAACTTGAAGTTTGGATGCTCATCGATAATCTCGAGATTAACTTTGAGATAAAATAATTGGCTTTGCTGAAGAAAGTTGATCTTTAGAAATATTAGCGAAAATGTTCGGGTGTTTCCTTGTCCAAATATCTGTACATTATGTGCTTTAATGGAAACGTGATTGTATTAATAGAACGGTTTATAAAGATGAGGATAAAAAATTGAAGGATGCTGAGACTAATAATGAGAAAAGGAGGATAAACGAAGCTTTATTTGAGCATTCAGTGGAGTTTAAATGTTCACCATCTAATTAGACTGATTGGTGTTTCATCAATTAATCATGGATTTAAAAGCTAATTAATCTTTACCAAGTTAACTTTGAATGAGCACCAAAACACCAACAGGTTTATCCTACTTGATAAAAGCGAAACTTGATTGTTTTCCTTTTATTTTTGGTTAATAACTTGATTCAATTGTGACCCATTGTTCAGCAAAACTGAATTAACTTTACTTGCTCATTTAAACAACAGAAACGTGCTATTGGATTATATTTTCAATCTTTAATTCTGATAAACTCTGATTCTAAATTAAGTCAACAGCAACATTAATGTTCTGTTTAAATTAACATGGCTTTTATGCCATCAAATAGTAAATCTTGAGCAATTTGTGCTCATTGGAAATCAGAATTTAGTTGATGCCTTTTTCAAGACAAAAAATTATTTAATTCCAAGATTAGTTGTTTGCTAACCCAGAATCAGAATTGGAATTTTGAGTGAAACTTAATTTAGTTTGTATTGCATTTGTTTTCAAGGTTAATTAGGAAAAAAAACGAATCAAGGAATTGCTTTAAGTTATGATCAAAACTTGATCAGTAATTATTGTGTGATGATGGTAAGAGCAGGAAGATGATAAAATGGTGACGATCAAGGCAACTCAATTTATCTTATTTTTGGGTGAAAAAGATTTCATTAAACATTATTTTAAGGCAAAGCTATTGATCACGTTTGAGTTTGAAAATAATTTTTTGAATCTTAATTGTGAAACTAATGATTATTTTATCAAAATGTTTGAACAAATAAAGCAATGAATAGATAATTAATTGAGAGTAATTAATAGCTGATTGAAGCTTGAATCGAGATTAACTAATTGCTATTACATAGAGTCAACTTTTATCAAACTGTGAACAATATCATTTTGAGATAAACTATTAATAAATTGAGGTCAACATGGCATTTGTGGTTTTTTATCAATAAATAAGTTCCGATACACGATAATAATCATGGCACACCTTTTGCAGGATAAAGGATGATATTGACTCGTAACTGATCATCATCTTTTCATCTTGTTTGCATCAATTATAATAAAACACACAAAAATGCTCAAAATGGTTATTAATGATCGAAAAAGAAGAATGATAAACTCGATCAAAAATAATACTAATTTAATGCGAACCAAGTCTTTTTACCTTCAACATCCACCTACATCAAGTTTATCATTGTTACTCCATTTCAAGTTAACAATCAAAAAGGTAACTTGATTGTCAAGTTTAACTGAATTAAACATAAAACTGACCTACAATTTGTAGTTTAAATATATAATCATCATCATGATGAACTGACTAAAGATTGGAAAAGTTGCAAAAACTGAATAAGAGGAGCTTTTTGAGTAATCATATAATCAATCAGATGATACTTTTAGCTCAAATGAAGACAAACTTTTTCAATCAAAATAGATTATTGAACATTTGATAAAATCATTGAATAGTTAAAATTGAATGGAGACTAAATATAGCAAGAGTTGATTGTTGAGAGAAGCTGGAAATTAACAGAATATTCTGAGGAAAGAAAACAAAGAGAAGAATAATAATGAAGCTCATGGAGATTGATGAAATGTAGCAAAGCCCTTTAAAGTTAAGATTAATCAAAGCAAAATCTTAAGCATTTTCTGATTAACGCCTGTAACCAATCAAATTGACCTTCAATGGTGAATGGGTAAGGTGTGAAAATACAGAAAAGTGAGTAAAAGAAAAACATGAAAAAAGAATTGATGATTCAATGAATCAAATGGAAAATGAATTGGTGTAACAAAATTGCACTATTGGAATATTTATTGTTGATTCACAGTTGGAATGAAACTTTTATTCCCAAATGTTTTTGTTCAGTTGATTGTCTCTCAATGAGAAAGGAATAGAATCGAGATTCAATTGAGAAACAAAGGGTTATCGGTGACACACTTGCTGTCAACTTCATTTGCGAAATGTTCATCTGTTGCTTTTATTGATGTAATTGAAACCAACAGTTACTTTGATTATTAATGAAAAAGCCAAATGGACAGGAAGAAGGAAGATGAATCAAGATGAAAAAGATGCGGACAAAGGTGGAGATGCTGATCAAGTATATAAATTGATGAACCAGGAAATATATTGATTTAATTTTCTGTTTATTGCTACTTTTCAATTGATTAAACATCGGAAATTATCATTTGAAGCAAAATTTTACTAAACTGTAATTATTCATTTAACTGTTTCTCAAGTCTCTTTATTAACTGAATTTCAAGAGTCTAATGTGAGAACAATCAACATTAAAAAGGCAACAAATTAACAGAATTATAATTAACCAATTGGTTAAAAATATCAGTGAAAACATGAAAATATCTTCTTCTTGTCCTTATTTCCTTATATTCACTGTTATATTAATAAGTGAATATAATGAAACAATTATCATTTTAGGTTATCAACATGAAGAGAGCAAAGAAATGAAATTTAATGAACAGAATCAACGGATAAAAGTTTAATTTAATTAATTTCATTTTCATCACTTGTCCGGTCAAGCATTACTCAATGAACATCAACCATAATTACAAGCATAATAATCGTTTTGCTTCTCATTACTCAAGATGCGGATGGAAAAAGGATAATCTCGAGAAATTTATTTCAATCTTTTAGATATGATTAGCATGGATCATCATCATGACGACGATCAAGACAATGCTGAATATATGATAAGCTAATTAAGGTTAACTATCTTTCACTTTCAACTTCAATTAACCTTTTCATAAGCAAACAACTAAAAAAGCTCAACAATTCATGTTTTGTTAATAGCATCGAGTTATGTTAATGAAAACTGGAAACGTTACATCAGCACGTTTTCACACTCTCTTTTGTGGTTGGGTGTTGGTTCATCATGCAGTGAATCATCATAATTAAGAAAAGAGAATAAAAAATTCAATTGGAATCGCAT
Organism: Tetranychus truncatus; assembly: GCA_028476895.1. Classification (NCBI taxonomy): domain Eukaryota; kingdom Metazoa; phylum Arthropoda; class Arachnida; order Trombidiformes; family Tetranychidae; genus Tetranychus; species Tetranychus truncatus. The sequence goes on from CM052062.1 coordinate 13,132,749, forward strand.
TGAATCAACATAAAATGAATTAATGTTGAACTCAGTAAAAGCTGCTTGAAGATCAATCTCAAACTATCAGACTTTTATAGTTAAACTTGGAATCGAGAGATTTGCAGAAATGTCAATTTAACCGGGGAAATAAAGGTTTCTGGACACAATTACAGCTACAATTACATTTGTAAATCCCAAGCAATCAAACTGTTTATTGAAGGAAAACGTGAACTCAGAAATCAGAACTCGAATTGTTACATACAATGACTCTGACTCGCTATAAACTGATCAATAAACTTTGGAGCAACAAGAGCTTCTGTACTGATCTTGATATTGACAAAGGCTTTTACCGCAACTTATGTGAGGTTAGGTTAAGCCATTGTATTTGTAAAGCCTCTTTAGTCTAACAAAAGGTACAATTAATTCAGTTAGCGATCCAGTTAATTTAATATGGACATCATTAGGAGACAACTAGATGGATACAAATCCATCATTTAATCTCACTTTGAATGGAAAACTAGAATTGGTGAAAAAATTGAATGAACCCAAACCAGGTATGAACATTGTAATTTGCATTTCAAGAAAAGGATGAAAACTATTAGTGATAAACATCATTATGCAGCTTAAATAATGCCATTCATATAATTAACATTAAAAGGATCATTTCACCGGTTATGTTTTGATGGGACAAAATGATTATATTGAAAAGACAGTGAGTAACATCGTTTTCACCATTAACATTGGACATTGTTTGCTTCAAATAAAGGATGATAATGATGATGATGCTGGTGATAATGGTGAATAAACAAGGGTGGTTCTGATAATCTTAAAGGTAAATAGAAGTGAAAAGGAAATCAATTTTTCTGGTTTCTTGGTTTCATTCATTTCCATTGTCATTTCAACATTTACTTTCACAGTCAAGTCAAGCAAATACAATTGGACACAATGACATTGTTTGGTAATGAAAAGCAATATTATGAATCAATAATTGAAATCAACAGCGATTTTCACTTTCAGTAAACATTAACTTCGCAACTTTGCAGAGTCACATTCAGATTTGGAATATTAAATGGCCATGAAAATGTTCTGATGCTGTGTTTACATGGTAAAGTGCTACTGATTAATCTGTTGGAAAGAAATGGTTAAAAATATTCCTTCACCTGAATTGAGATGAAATAATTAAGAAAATGACCTGAATAAGTTATCAGACCAATTGATTGATAACTTGTTCTCAAGATAATAGCAGTTGATTGATCATCTTCATCACAATTTAGTTTTTAGAAAATATTAATTTTCTATTTTTTATATAATTGTCATGATTGATAAGTTGACTTTGAATGTATCATTAATTGCAATTAACCAATAAGCATCAAAAAAGTAAATAGTTCTTACCATTTCATGTAAATTTTTCATCGATTGAAATTGTTTTCGATTCTCTTTATCATCATTTTCCTTTGATGTCGAAGATGAAACAACATTTGATTTGGAACTATCATCAACTGCATCTTGAGCAATTTCTCGATCAATCTCTTGTTCCAACTGAACCAACATCGGAGCAATCATTCCAATCTTACTTCCTTGTCGAGCAATTTCAAGTAAACATAGAATAAAAGATTTCTCATTTTTTCTCAAGACAAGATCATCTGTTTCGAAGAGGAGACATTCCATGATTCCCAGTTTGCGACACCAAGAAATGAAATTGGAAACATTATCACGAGCATGAAAAGTTCCAGGCACAACTTCAACTCGATATGAAAGTTCCTTTTCAACTGGAATCGAACGATCACTCTTAGGATTGGATTTAGCTTTTCTTATAACATTATTGGCATGTCTAAAAATAAAGAAACAAAAGAAAAAAATTAAGTCAATATTGTATTCACTGTTATCTAAATAAACAGAGGTAAAGGTTCAGTTATTAGGTGGATTTGGGTGGCAAATGTCATTCTGTTTGTTTTATAAACTCAATTGGAATGAATGGCAAACTCAAATCACCAGTTTTTCGCTTATTCTGTCAAGAAAGTGACCATAAATAGAAGGGCGAATCCCTCAGATTGACAGGTTATTCTGAATGAAAATTTGACACAAAATTGATTCAATTTTCAAGTCTTTTCACCATTTGACAATAAACACAAATAACGGAAATATTTATTTCAAATGTTACTCTCAATCTTTTCACTATTTACTAATTAATCAGCATTTAATTAGAAAGACGAAATGGCAATAATTATTGTTGAAAGGACGGGAAATGGATGGGCAACAATGAGAATTGTTTATGAGATGAAGCCCAAGATGAGGATGAATATGGTAAAAAAGCATGTTCATCTTGCTTATCTTCATCACATCACCAGCAACACTAGACGAGTAACGGCGTGAAACAGTATTTTCAAAGGGACTTCATTTACTTTTCTTCGAACTCATTTTTTCCATTAATAACCAGGGCGGAGTTTACTTCAGGTCATATTTTAAAAAAAGTTATTTCTTTCTTTACTACTCAACATGTTCCTCTTTCATCTTGAATCATCATCATCTTGACAGAGAAGAGGAGAGAAAGAGAATGAAAGAGAAATGAATAAACTGAGTTGGTCGGGTCTTGGGGAGTTTGGAGCAAAGAGCAGCTAAGAATAAATAAAATGTTAAGATGAGTACAGAGAGAAGATGATGAAGACGAGGAAGATGGTGAAGAGAGGGAAAGAGAAACCTTTAAAGGCAGTGAATCAAAGAAGAAGAAATGATGAAACTGAGAAAAGGAAAGAAGATATCAGAGACTTTTCTTCATCGTTTATTATGCACTTACTCAAGATGCAGTTTAACATCCATTCGCTATTATTTTCAATTTAAATGCCGCTTATGCTGTCAAAATCCCGCTGAGTGACAATTTGACCTCTTGTCTTTCATCTAACAAAAAGGTACTAATATTTACATTGTAAGGTCAAAGGATAGTCAAGATGAACATGATTCAGTGATAAAATAGTCGATCATCAGTTGAATCAATTTATGTTAAATCAACGTCAAATCTTTCAACATTAATGGTAAAAGGTCCGTTTAAAAGGAACCATAATAATTTGGAGAAAATTAAGCGAAATTTGTTATCGATTAAAATGCAAAATTGAATCAATTGAAGAAGACGAATGAGCAATTTGAATGAAAAGCGAAAGCTTTTGGTGGGAAATTTTGTTTCATTTGATTAAATTGGAATAAAAGATTCGTAGGAAATGGTGATTTTGAAAGTTGGAGATTTGATTGGGAAAAAGATGAGTTTTGAAGATGAAAAGTAACCAGGAGAGCCTTTAAATGATCATTAATTGATTAAACCACAATTATGCCAATTTGGCAGCAATTCATGAACCAATAGCTCCAAAAGTTTTTTCCTTCTCAATCAATCAAGTTGTAACGCTGTTCTAACTGCATTAAATACAATGGTTAAATCATTTTGTTGGATAAATGTCAATTGAGAAAGTTAATTGTCATCAAGTTTACAACAATCGAAGGATGAGTGAAAGTTTGCAATTAATTAAGTGATTAACAAGGAACAGCAAAAGGTGAGGAAAAATAAAATAATAGATTCTGAGAAAAGTTGCAAATTTTTTGTTCGTCTTTTCATTTAACACCTTAAATGTAAATGAATAAAAGGATTGAAAACTATCACCCTGTTCCAAGTCTATTCAAGTTCCTATTATCATCATTATTTGATGATTATTGATGCAAATAGAAAAAAGAAGAATGCAGAAAACAGGAAAAAACGAATTTAAACTTTTCTTTTCATCATTTTGGTGCAACAATAAACGATGGGTTCATTAGAATCATGAGTTTCGTTAACAATCAAAATGATTAGCACTTAAAGAAACCTTTTTTTTATAAAATAACATAGAATTCTGAGAATCTTGATAATTGTTGTTTCCATTTATACATTTACTAAACTCTTTCACTACTAATTTCAGTTTTTTGTTAATTTTTACCAACTTTCTCTTCTCAGGTTGCAACTTATCCTTTACACTAATGGATCTCAATGGTAATTTTATCGACCAAATTATCCATTGCATGAAATAAGGTTAAATCTAATCTTTGGGTTAAAGGTTGAACATTTATTGCTTTTGAAAGCAGATTTTACTTGCGAACAAGAAAAAGATCAAATTCAAGGTAAGCAAAGTGGTGATAATATTAGTGAATAAGGTTAGTGGAATGCAACTTTTGGTTGCGTTTTTTGTATAAATTGATTTTTCCTGAAACGATAAGAGTTTTTGGTTTATTTACCTGCAAAGTATAACGCCAGTTTCCAGTTTCTCCATGAAATTGTCAACCGTAATATTTAAATTATAAAGGGCATTTAACCATTCAGCAAGATCCTCTTTCATTGCGTAAAGATACTCTTCACTTGATTTAAATGGACGAAATGGTCGAGGCTCTAAATGGCCAACTTTGTTGTTCTGTTCGTTATCCTTTGAACCAAGAGTCGAGTTGTTCTGGACAACAGACTGGACTTGAAGTCCCATTTCACTTGTCATCATGTAAGTTGATCTTGGGTCACTTCAAGCTCTATGATGAAGATGGTTCAACTTTAATATGTAAACACAAATTTGATGTAAAAGTTCACTGAAGAATGATGTAAACCATTGGAACTTTGATCATCAAGATAAGGTCATAAACAAATAAACAAATAGGAAAACACACAAAATTAGAAGAGAAGAAAAAAGTTGCTCTAATTAATAGTTGTTGGTGGCCCAAAAGGAAAGTCTAGTGAAGATCATCTAATATCTACTGTGACTTGATAGGCAATGGGCTTGGGACGATGAACAAGAGAGTAAAGTGAGAAGTTGCAAGATGAAGAAGAAGAAGAGAGAGAGAGAGTGAAAGATGGGCGATATCGTAGACCCAAAAAAAGGAGGGTTGAGGGTAAAATAGGCAAAGGAAGATGAAGAGGAATAAAGAAGAGCTGAGAGATGAAAGAGGCTTATGTGTCTATCTTTGACTTTAGTCCATGGATATGAAGGAGAAGAAGAGGAAGAAAAAGAAATTACTTGTAAAATTAGTAGTCAAGATGTTGGTTCGAGTTCACAAATTGTTGTCCATTACTGTTCATCACTGATCAGTTAAAAAGGCGATAAAAAACATTGGCCAAAGTAAAACACATAAAAACATGATATTCTTTTAACGATGTTTCAGATTACATTTCAAGAAATGATCTTCATTTTTGATACTTGATGATATTGAAGATGGTTGTAGGCACGTTGTTGTTTCACGCTCATTGAAATGGATACTAAACTTTTTTCTCGATTCCAGTTGTAATACAAAGCTGATTGAGTGAGAGTAAAAGTTTTTGTGTGTAAGTGTGTTTACAAGCTCAGTTGATTTGTGTGGGACTGAAACTTGATAACAGTTACCTGAGTCAGTCAACGTCTTACGGTAAACTAAGAAAGTCTTTCTCACTCATTCGTTGAAGGAGGAAAATTGCGAGTTGATTAGTGAGCAGCTTTCAGTTGCTTCAACGATGGCGATCAAGTTTATGATGATGTTGGTGATTCATTGATCTCAATATTTTTCTTCAACTTTAAACATTCTTTTAAGACGAAAATTGTTGCTCATTTGTTGCTTCCAATCCCATGGGCTTGAACCTGATGAACAAAAGGACAAAAAATCAAGATTCAACTTCAAGTGTTGACAATGAGAAAAGTACAAATATTTGAAACTGCCCTTAACATAACCATAGGAACATGTTTACATTGAACATTATTTCCGGCTCAACCTTTCCATTTACAGCATTTCATTATTTATTTCAGTTGAAAATTATCAATTTCATTTCCTTTTTTCTCCTTTTTCTTTTCATATTTATTCTTGCTTTGCTATCCAAGTGTCTCGGCTAATGTTTCAAATCACAATTCAAATCTCACCCTGAGTTATCATGCTGAGAAGAGGAATGGTTAACCATGAGGCAAAGAAGAAGAACCCAGTAATTAGGAAAGAGATGTTCATCTGAATCAAGTGTTTCTGTATCAACATCTATTGTTAGCAAATTCAGAGTAAAGTGACCTTCAAGTAGAAAAACAAAAATCATCAATAATTTGAAAGGAAACTGACCTAAGGTCAATTTGTGATAATGCATTTTACTTTGAATAGTAAAGTGAGTGAAGAGAGAAGAGAAAAATTTCTGGAAAAATGTTGCAAACCATGAAAATAAGTGTAACCAATGATTGAAATGATTTAAGTTACAGTTAATCAATGGATGAGTAAAACGAAGCAACATAAATCACCTAAAAAAAGTACAGGTTAATGGTGAAAAGAAAAACAGTTTTTTCTCTTCTTCTTCAAGTTGCAATCCTTAAGGCACGTGAAGATGAACAAGAAAAGTAATAAAAAAAGTCAAGAGAGGCTGATAGGGAAGCAAGGAAGATGAAGGATGAAAAAACAAACTGACAAGAAGGTCGATCCCATAATTTTGTTGTCTGTGTCAACATCAACAATACCTTTACACTTGAACCAGAATTAAATGGATCAAGAAAATTCATTGAGTCGGAAAAATGTTGATAGAGTTAGAGAAAAATGATAATATTTATTCAATCATGAAAACTGAATGACAATTGAATTGGTTAAACTGGGAAAAGTTGAATTCACAATTTTCTATGTCAGTTTGCATTGAATGTGAAAAGTACCTTATGCATTGAGATTATGCGATAACCAGTTATTATTGAGAAAAGCTCACACAACATCATTTCCAGAGGCAACATTACTGAACTAATATTATTAATTATTTGAGCTCAACTCATGTGGCTAACCATTTATCTTGCATCTTTACATTTTCCCATCAACACTTTTATCTTCATCATCTGAGGATGAAAATGTTTCTAATGCATTAATGCATCTTGTTTAATGTCTTTTAAGTGCATTCATTAAATGCTATGGATTAGAGTGAGATTATTGCAATAAGGATTAATTTACTGATTTACCCACAAAAAGAGATTCATTTATTGTAATTTATTCAGTGACTTACATGCAATAATTGAAGATAAAGTTTACATTTGGAAGATGTAAACAGATAACCTTGAAAATCAGCGAATCTCTTTAAATGGAATTTACTTTTTCTTCGTTTTCATTGAAAATTATCAGTTATCTCTTTTCAAATGATAATATTTACCTAAATGATAAGGAAGATGATACAGGTCAATCACGTTCTTCTGCAAACTCAATTCATCATTCAAAGTGATTATCATCATTGATTGAATGAATGAACAATATTATTTTTGCTCTGACCTGTTAACAGGCGATCATTGTCAATGTGTGCTAATTTAATCAAAATATTATCAAACCATTTCAATAAGAAAAGGTGAGTTTGAAGAACAATGATAACCTCTGAGAAGATATTGTTTCAAGAATATGCATAAAAAATGGGAAAACAATATCAACTTCATCACTTTCTATTCAAATTCAATCATGAAATCTTTTCCATCTAAATGTAAACCACAAGTTTCCATTTCGATTTACATACAATTTGAATAATTACAGTTCATTTGATCATGAAAATGATCTGAATTAAATTGCCAACCATTCCAACTGTTCATTGAAAGTAATAAACTGATTGAAAATATGAATGACAGCATAACGGATCTACAGGTTTAATTCATTGTCAGGATGAAAAGGAAGTAACAATGAAAATGCATCAACAATTATCATTATCTTCAAATTATCATCATTAGATGATATTTATTTGTCTTCTTTAAACTTTGTAACAGATCTTTTTAAACACCCTTTAATCATCTTCTGCAATTGTATTTTATGGAAAAGCCATTTAGAGTTATCATGTTTCTCTGTGAAATAACGATTCACATGAAAAGGTGATTATTATGAGATGAGGAAAAACAAGCAAGAATAAGGACAAGTCAGGGCGGAAAAGATGAAGATGATAATGTAATGACAATGCTACTTGAGACGAGATAATCAAAATGAAAGGTTACTCAAATGGCAAAAGAGGAAAGGAAAAAAAGACAAAGTTGAAAGGACAAAAGGGCAAAAAAGTAACATGAAAAAATGGATTGAAGGAGGAAAAGAAACAGATGAAGAGACAAAAAATGACAAGAAAAATGAGTTGATAAAAAGTGATGAAAAAAGATGATGATAGAGATGAAAGGCACTTTGGTAAAGGCATTGATTGTGAATGAGTTAAGATGTAACCAGAGAGGTAAAGTTATCATTATCATTTTGCCCATTCTTTGTCTTTCTAACCCAAAGACTGATATTTATCTTGTTTCAATCAATATCTCGTACAATTGATGATGAAGCAACCAAAGAAACAAGTTTAGCTTTGCATTTAGGTTTTTGCCCTTTTCTTGTTTTCGTGTTATCTGTCAAAACGGATCAACTCAAGATTATCTTAATGAACATTTTGAATGCTGCATTTGTATGGATAAGAGAAGAAACTTATCTACCATTATTCAGAAATGAACATTGATTTGCAAATGAATGACAACAGGAAGAGAATCATGGAGTAAATGTAAAGTCTCCAAGGAGATGGAAGAGGGAAAAATGATAAGAACCTTTTGTCATGAATACCAAAGAATATTGAAGCGAAAACCCAAAATTCCAAACATTTTTCTGTTTTCTGCGCTACTTTCAGCTTCCTGTTATTTCATGAAAATTATGAGCAACAAATCCAAGTATTGTTACAAAATTGTTGTGAACCAAAAAGTGAAAGATAGTTCTAATCGATACAAATTGTCACCATTTGCTTTTGCATTTCACATTGTTTTACCAACCATTGATTTGTCATGATGATTGGATGCAAGAGAAAATCATTTATTTGGACAATCTGATTGCATGGAGTTGACTGATATTCCAAAGATTACCTTGAATACTAATGGAGAGTGAAAAGTCAAAGTTGACTAAAAATAAATCAATAGCCTGAGGTTAAGGGTGGGCCAATTGATTGCTCAAGGTCAATGTTAGTTTTCCCTGTTGGACCAGAAATGATAACCGGAAACGAAATAGGAAAAGCAAGGAACCCAAAACTGGTATCAACATACCAAAGATGTTTATTTATTTCAAGAGAAACACCAAGTCAAGATAATATTTAATGCAATGACTGATGAAGCTAATGTAACATTGAAAAACTACTCAAAATATGTTTTCTGTTAATTGAATGGAAGGGAGAAACTGACCAAACTAATTGTCCACCGACATTCCAATAAACGAGTTTGATCCAATTTCTAATCGAGTTTGATGAATCTTGAGGAAAATAATTTATGGCTATTTAATGGGTGAAGCTTAACGAATCCAATTGTCATGGATGTTGATATATTAGTGATTGACTAGAAATGATTGAAATTACTATTTGGAACACACACAAACATTTCTAATGGAGAAGTTGCTTAATTTAATTAAAACCAGAAAAGGTAAATTTAAACAGGTTGAGTTAATTAACGAATGTAAAAGATTCTTGATTTGGTTAATCGTTTTCAAATAATACAGGAAAATATATTGATTAGTCCAAGTTGAAATCATTGAAAGTCGATGATTGGAAGCAAAAATTAAATTGCAATTGAGGCGCACCAGTTTGAAGTTTAATTAAATTGTTGTTTCTATTTAGACTAACAAACTAGACCAAATGAACGGATAAATTGATTGTAAATTAAAGGCAATAGTGAACAATCAGGAGTGTCTTATGAGATAAACTCAATTTGGTCAACAAGAGGTTACAATTTATTTGATTTTTGTAGTTGAAGAAAAACATGAAACTTCATTAATTAATTGTAAATCAATTGGTTGACAGATTTATGGCTTCATTAAAGATTAAAAGTTGAGTGTAAAGCAGGAAAAAACTGGACTACAGATTGAATCGGAATGTTTTTACCTTTTTTCAGGGCATTCTAATTGAACCCAATGAAAAAGAGCAACAATTTGAGTTTAAAGGTAAATGATAAAACTGTTTTCAAATGCATAAAAGAGGTTAGTTAATTGAATGAGAAAAGAAGAGTTTACATGAAATGACAATGAGGATGAATTTTGTGCTCAAATAAGCTGATAATGATGAAAATAAAAATGAAAATGTTGATTAAAATAATGGATAAACATTGATGGGAAAGAAAAGTTAATAAACAAAAATAAATATGAAAAGCGAGGGAACAATGTAACTAAATTGTGAGTGAATGTCCACCGAATAACGGATGTCTCAATGAACGTGAGAAGATGAACAAGATGAACAGTTTATTCATTCATGATAATCGCCATTTCAATCTCATTGTCCTGTCTACTCGTGGAAATACTGAGTTCACAATTAACGGCCAATGAATGAACAATTTTTCATGTTATTCTGTGATTGGTCCAAGAGAAAGATGTTTATTGTTGTCGTTTAATTATTCAGTGATTAGTTCATTGATCTATCATTTGAATAACTGATGAAAAGGGTTGGGATCAAGATTATTTAATAACATTAACATCTTTTCCTGATCACTCGGAACATTAAGAAGAGTAGCCAGAATGATCAGATAATTGTCGTTAATCATTAAATCACAACAATAGAATGTAAACTTTCACTCTTTCCGAATAATAATATTGAAATTGAAAAATAGGTTGGACAGTTTATCAATAATTATTATTGTATTTATTACTATTATTACTGTTCACTATTAATGTTATCATTGTTTATTGAAATGTACCATGCAAAGGTAATAAGACTAATCAGTGAAAGCAGATGAAATCAGGTGAAACAAAAGGTTAACAGACAACTCAAATGAACCACAAAAATGAACAAAACAATGAATGATTGGTCGAGTTTTGATTGAAGGGAAAGGATGAAATTGGAATCAATTGAAACAATCGATACAAAATGGATTACCGCTTGAAACTGATACTTTGTTGTCCATTGATCCGTTTACAGAGACTTTTAGTTCAACAGTAAATAATGAAAAAAGAAAAGAAATTCATTCAATTTTCATGCTTCCTCATATGGAAGTAAATATAATAACATGGAAATGATGGGAATGCAATTCAGTGGAACGCATTTATAACGGAATCCATAAAAACCATTTTACTACAACAATAATCTCAAGAAAACCGGAAAAAACAAAGTCCATCGACAAAAGTAAAGAATAAAAAAACAATCGTTCTATTTTTACTGAACGAATAATCATTTTTCAGAAATTTCGAATTCACTTTTGATGCAAAAACAGCCAAATTTAAACTAATTCATTCAATTTTCAGACATTTCTTTGCATTTTACAGTCAACTCTGAAGATTCAGAAAATCAGACAATTTCAATCGAGTCAATTTTGATTTCAGTGTCGATTGGAAAGAGTTGGTTAAAGTTTGGACTCTTAATTTGATTTGGTGATCGACATTTCACTGTAAGTTATTTACGAAGAAATAATTAGAAGCTTTCAATATCGAGATTGATGGAATGCTTCAGGTTAGTTAATTGGGTTGAGATGAAAGTAACTTGTGATAATTGAATCGATCAAATATTATCACAATAAACTAAGATTGACTCTGGATGGTCAATTGAGACTCGACTGAAAGATGACAAATTAAATTAACTGTCCATCAATGAGACCAAAGTGATGAGATTCACTTTAATCCATGGAAACATGAAAGTGTTCAAAGATTAGTTTAAATATTTGATTAATTTATCGCTATTATTAGAAACTGACATTAGCATAAGGTCAGTGCAAGAGGTTAGTCTTGAATCTGAAACATTATCAGGTTTTCATTCAACTATGAAACTCACTGCATGTGCTTCCATTTAACTGACATCATGTTAATTCATTTGAACAAGTAAACATTATTTGAAACTTGTGGCAGCTTCGTGTCGATAAGGTTATCTAATTGGTTTGTGTAAACTGAACAGCTAATTTTAATTTCGTGATCAAACAGTTGATTATATTAACGATTCAATTTGTAACTTTTTATCATAAATTGTGAAGGAGATCAACTAAAAAGATTGATTTGCTTCTCAAGGAAAGAAGATGAAAAAAGTAACAATTATGTTGATTGTTGATGAAAGTGGTGATGTTTAATGTTATTATCAGATTGACGAATGTCGATGAATGATGATCATGATGATTGGGAAGAAAAAAGAAGATCCTTGAAGAAAGACAGGTAAAGGGTTTTTCCTCACTTTTTTCCATTCGAAGGTCGACAATAATCCATATTGATAAATGACTAGAAAATGATTTAAATTTGAAGGAAACTCACATTGAAAATGAACTCAATTTGAGTTTCCATTCACATGGGATCAAGATTATTGAGTTATGAATTGAACTTGAGATTGAATGTAAATGAATGGTTGAATAGAGAAACAAGTTGATCGATCATCTCGGTGTTGATTTGAATGAGTGAAACCTTTAGAAGTGAAGATTTACAGTTTAGTTGGTATTAACTGAGGATAAACAGGAAAGAAATGGATTACAAATGAACAAGTCAATGAACAAATTTGAATTGCTTTCAATGATCAGACAATTGACTGCAATGGAATAGAGGAAAACATCTGAGACTTTTTGTTTCATGTTAATGTTTGAGTAAACTGAGTGAGATATTGCAAGTTAATCCAGTTAATAGTTACCCTCATATTTGATGAGCTTTTGCGTGAGTCAATGAATGAAGAAAGACAATGAGAATAACAATCGATGAAGAAACTAACATAGAAAGAGGTCAGAATCAGACGAAGAACGATTCTGGCTGTTTGAAAGTAATCATGAAGCAAACTCAGGTATGAAAATGGGTTTAATTTTGTTACTCAGGGTGTTGTCTGAATTGACTTGAGTTCTGTCCACTTTCCAAATGATTGGATTCATTGAAAGAAGAAGGTTGGAAAAGGAAACAAATGTTCAATTGATCAAAATTATCATTCGAAGAGGCAATAAAATAAGAGTTTGAGGCTCAAAAATAGCAAAGGCTAAAGTAAATTCGAGAACGATTCTTACCTCAACGTTGAGAAATAATGTGATGAGTTTGTTGATGACAAATGAAAGTGAAGACAAAATGATGCAGTTAACATAAGATGAATTTATTTTCTTGCTGAATGGCGGCGAATGTCCAAGGATATCCAATAAAATGTGAAGTAGTTAACATTGAAATCTGAATACTGACTGAGAAAAGGTAAACATTATTTTCAAATGAAGTTTGTTGTGATTATTTGATTACAAATGAATGATGAAAAAAGATATTGAAACAGAGAGAAAAGGCGAAAGACTGAGAGAGCGGGAAAAGAGAGGTGACGGTTGGCCATTGAGAGACTCACGGTTCAGGTTAAAATGGTACTCATTGAAGCAGTAAGTCCGTTAATATTCAAAAGAGTCGATATAAAATGCAGGAGAAAAGAGGAAACCTTTTCTCGATCTTTTCATCAAAACTAAAAACTCTCTCTTTTACTTTCTAAACTTGCTCTCTCTCACTCTTTTTCCTTCTTCTTCTCTTCTCTGCTCTGTCTCATTTCTCATTTCATATTTAGCGCTCGATATTTTGCGACTGTTTGGCTGTTCACAAATGTCGCCATCTTGCGGAGTAAAAGAATTAAAACAAACAAAATGGCTTCTGTGAATGGTAAGTTAACAATGAAATTTATAGAAATTTTTGATAATCGATTAATACCTAATTTTTGTTTTATAATAAATAGATCTTAACGTATCCCAGACAAGAAGGAGCTCATCTCGTAATATTAAAAGAAAAAAATTTGATGATGAGTTGGTTGAAAGCAGCATATCGCATCCCAGACAAGGGAGATCTCGTACCTCATCAACTTCAATGGCCCCCGGAATAACTGGACAGGTTACTGGTGGTAAGGATGTTCCATTAACTCCTGGTTTGCCGCTTTCTGGTGTTTTACATTCTCCTCTATCAGTGGCCATCCCCACACCAACAATATCAACTAGCGAAGCCCTGAACAAACGTCCCAAACCCGTGACAACATTCTCTAAAAGACGGCGCCATCGGCAAGCTCACAACAATGCTGTCAAGGACATAGGTCGATGGAAAGCACAAGATGATCTTGCCCTCATATTAGCTGTACAACAGACCAATAACTTGGAAGATGTTTATCGTGGTGTCAAATTTTCATGTAAATTTACCTTGAAAGAAATAGAAAATCGCTGGTATGCTCTTTTGTATGATCCAACCATTGCCAAGATTAGTGTTTCATCAATACGTCAATTGCATACAGATGTAATTGCATTAACTCACAGAAAAACAATTTTCAGTCAACAAGAAGAAGACATTCTGAAAACAGTCCCATCCACATCTTTACCAACACTTGAATTGTTTGAGGAGATGCTTTCCAAGAACACTGATGTGTTTCTTACTTTTCGCACTGCGAAGTGTTTGTTGAATCATTGGACCCTTCTAAAGCATCACCATCTCTTACCTGACCAGTCAATTCAATATTTTTCCCGTCATCAGGACTTGATGAACTTCTCAGATGGTGAAGATTCAATTGAGAAAGATGTAGAAGCTTCCTTGGGGCTTCCCTGTAAACAAGATGATATTCTCCATTCGGAACATATCTTATCCGACCGTAAGAATAAAAGAGAAATTCGCCGATTAGAAAATGAAATACCTCGTTGGCAGGTGTTAGTAGATAGTATAACTGGTGTTGCGCCATCAGATTTCGACAATCATACTTTAGCAGTCTTGCGGGGTCGTCTTGTGCGTTATCTGATGAGATCACGAGAGATAACATTAGGAAGGTGTACAAAAGATAGTGAAGTTGATGTTAATCTTTCATTGGAAGGTCCAGCGGCAAAAATATCTCGGAAACAAGGATTAATTAAATTGCAGCCAAATGGGGATTTTATGCTGGCCAATACGGGTAAAAGACCAATCTATGTTGATTCGAAACCCATTATCGGATCTCTGCATTGTGCAAAGTTGTTTAATAATTCGGTGGTTGAGATTGCTGGACTTAAATTTGTATTCTTAATTAACCAAGACTTGATAGCAGCAGTCCGCACCGAAGCTCTAAAAAGTCAAATGTAGATGAGTTTTGTACTGAATATGAAAAATAATTGACAGCAAAGTCAAATCAATTTACCAATAAAATAAAATGTTATTATTTTCTCAAAATGCAAAAGATGTATTTAACAATTGATATTGTGTTTATATTGGGGAAGAGAGCATGAGAGGGTCAGTGAGGTTAGCAGTTGAGCGACAAGCTTTTCTGATTTGAGTCCAATCATCAATAATCTCAGAATCTTTCAACATATAAACAATATAAGGACCAGAAACAGGAACGGGTTTTCTACGTCTATCAAGTAAATGTAATTGATCTCTACTCGGTCCAACTTCGTAATATGTGCTTCCATTATTGCCAATCCTTCTCTTCTTTTTCGGATTGTAAAGTGAATCACCCCAAAGGTCTACAGAATTACGATCTTCTTCCAGTCTTCGGATTCTTTCCTCTAAATCTTGACGTATCTGGTCTCGAAGTAAGTTTTTTTCACTCTGATAGGTAATTTGAAATAGATAAAGTTACATAGATTAATGATTTACCTCTTTCAAATATGAATTCAAATAGAACATACCTGTAAGTTTTGATCGACAGCTAGCTTTTCAGCTTCATATTGAATGCGAACATTTTTGAACTTGAATTCTTTAAGGATACCGGCTACTTTCATTCTAATTTCCATTTGATGATGAAGTTCGTCAACTGGTCCTAGATACTCTTGAGCAATACCAGCTTTGACCTCTTCAAGTTTTTTGTCCACTTGATTTAACCTTTCCATATACAATTGCTCTTTGAGAGCAAAAAACTGTCTTTCTAAATCCAACATTTCATTGATGTGTTCGGTTTTTAACACTTCACATTCTTCTTCATCCAATTCTGTAATGTTATAAGAAAAATAAAATGAAAACCACAAACAAAACAATTAATGAAAACTTACCTGAGGTATCTTCATTGTCATAATCAGATCCAGCAAATTCAGAATCGGTATCTTCATTGCTATAATGGGTACCCTTGAAGCTATCAGGGCTACCTTCGACCTCCATTCTAACCATTATAGTAAAAATAGTAATTACATGATAATTAAACTAAATAACACAGAAATTCATAAATATACTCAATATGACAGAAATTAAGGAGGTTGGGAGAACGAGAGTTTCCATAGCGAAAGGAAAACAAAGCTGTCAAATATCCAATGAAAGTTAAGCCAATCACACAGCAAACCTGGATTAACCGCGCTTTTCAAAATTATGGCAAAATCAGCAGCCAATCTAACGGTTTATGTAAAGTGTGAAGTGATGCATGGTAAAATTTCAGATTTCCATTGAACATTTTCATTTTTATCAGCTGTTTAATCTCCATTTGAATAAGATATTTGGCATGAATAAAACGCAAAACATAATCAAATTCATTGCACACACATTTATTAAAAATATTTTGTTTAAAACCCAAAAGTTCAAAGCATTAAAACCAGTTTAAATTAGCTTTAATTGTTTATTAAACAAAAATATACAATATAGATACAAAAATGAATCCTGCAAAGCAATAAATTGACTTTTCAATCTTTCTGTTAGATTCGTCAAGACTAATCAGAATCACTTTGATCACTAGTGTAGGGAACAAGAGAACTTTTTGGAGCAGAATGAGATGAGCTTGTCGTTGGTTTGCAAAAAGAGATTCCTAATTTGTTTTTATCCAAACTTACAATTTCTTCTTCGGCTTTTTTTAATGCCAATGATTTAGCAATTTCAAGAAATTGTTTATTTACTTTATTGTTGAGTTGTGAATCTTCATTTGGTTTGAATATTGGTTCATTAACAATTCTATCCCTAGTTGCTTGTTTCTTTTCCAAATAAGCTGAAAAAAAGAAGAGAACATTAGAAAATATTCAAAAAATATCAGAAACAACGATAAAATGTAAAAAGAGATTGCTAACTTTCAGAAGGTTCCAATCTAATAAGTGATGAAAGCTTAGCGTCAAGGGGTGATTCTGGTAATAATTTTATTCCCAATGATAGTTTTTTTGTAAGTGCATCATCTGTTTCTTTATCTTTTTTGTCCTTAGACTTCTGAACCTATAACGAGAACAAAAAATTAATACATAATAGTAAGAAAATAAATTTAGTTGAAAGATGCAATTAATTAAAAAACCTACTCTTAAACTCTTTCTCAAGAGTTGATTGGCTGAAAAATCATCTTTCCACCTTTCTTGTAAATCATGCAACTGTTCAATAACTGGTTCAAGTTTCGTTATTTTTTCTCGATCTTCAGTATCATGCTCAAGTTTAAACATGGCATCAGTGGCCAATTTTTTAATATCATTCTTGTCTTCTGTGACAATCTGCTCATTTTCACCTGGATCCCAGCGATTCTCTTGTCTACGAGCACCCGATAAAATAACATAATCTAAATTGGCTGGATCTGTTTGCATCTCAAAATGACTATCACAAAGATGACATTTCATCCGAAACTTGTAGATGGGTGTCGAATAATACATTCCAGTTTTGCTTTTCTCAGCATTATATCTGACGCCCATTCCAACATGATTATTGCAACCTTCACACCAAATGTTATACGGTAATTCAAATCTAATTAAGAGAGATAGATCAAAATGAAGAAGATCAGTATAATTGTATATCTCTTTACAATAAGAAGTTGAAATGAAAAACGAGAAATTACCTTATAATTAAGATTCCTTGATCTAGTTTTCGAGCTCTTTCTCGCAATGGATGACTGTTGCGATACTTATTGACACTTTTATGCTTAGCTGGATTGAAATCCGCTGGTACATATTTATTTGTTGCTTTTCTTTCAGCCTGAAAATGACCAAAGATACAACAGTTAATAAATAAACTCATGTTTTTGAGATTTTTCGGAGACTTACCATGATTAAATGTAGTTTTCTGGATCACAACCGCTAAGATAGTATCAAGCAAACTTGTAAATGAATCAATAAACTGTTTAAAGAAAAAAATATCAACATAATAATTAAAAAATAATAATATCGGATGGTTTTTAACTGCCAAACTGATCGTAATGTTGTTTTTTATTGAATCCAAACAGCTGTTATTTTGACGTGATATCTGCTTGGAGCATGGATTGAATTGAGCGCCAAGAGTAACCTTCTTCAATTGTTTTTGTTTTAAATACAATTTTAATCAACTTAATTTTGTATTTTTCTTAGTTTAAATAATCAAATATAGTTATTGTGATTAATTCTATCGTTCTCCAATCCAAGAAAAATCGGTAAGTCATTCATTACTTGAGAAAAATTTCTCCTTTTTCATGTTCTTTATTCTCTTTGTTCTGTTGATGTCTTATATGGATTCCATATTTAAATAACAAATAACATTTCAATTTTATTTATAAAATTTATTCTTTTTATTTCTCCTGCAGTTTATAGAAATGGACTTATGTGAGTTTCTTGCCGAAGAAGAGCTCGTCGAAATTTACCCAAATTTTAAATTCAACAAGCAATTGAACCTTATATCTGGTGACTTTGGTCCGTTTGAGCCAGATGTACCTATCAAGGTTCCTGTTTGGCTAGCTTTAAATCTTCATCAACAACATAAATGTTCCCTTAAACTTCCCAATTGGATTAAAGAGTTGATTAATTTACAAGAACAACAAGAAACCAGCTTTCAATTGCTTGAGATGCCCTCGGAGTACTGGAGAGAAATAATAAAATTATTACAGCAACATATCACTTCCCTTCCTGACTGTGCCGATCTGATTGAACGCCGAGAAGCTATCTTAAAAAGTTCAGTTCACGCTCTTTTCAAACATGCTTACAACTCGGAAAATCTAATTATAAGTGATGTGACTCTTCATAATGTTACAAAGGCAGAGCTTTATTTAATCAAAGTCTTCGTTCAAAAAGCTTTTGCCCATCTACAAAAATTACGAACTAGTGCAGCTACTATAAAACGTTGATAGATAATTAAATTACTTGTTTTTTGAGTTTTTAAAAAGTTGAAGTGCTTTCATCCGTAAAAATATCATTCGTTGTCTGGCTCTTCGGAATGCTGCGACAATTTGTGAAATGTCATTCCATAAAGGATCATGAATGTCATCTGATTCGTCGAGTTTGGGATCGAATTGGCTATAAAAAGGAAGAGAATTGTTAAAATTATTAAATCCACACTAATCAGTTAAATTGTTTACCTGGATTGTACTATTATATTAACATTCAAGCTGATGGTCCCTTTTGATTCAGTATAGATCAATCCAAGTGGTTCATAATGGTTCTTTAGGGATAAATTAAACGTTAGAATCAAGCTCAACAATACATGTAATTAAAGGTGACTAAAAGGTTAGTCAAAACATAATGCGAGAGATTTAATTTCTTACTTCTTCTAATTCATCCAAATCAAAAGAATAATTGAGAAAATATTCCATCAATTTGTCAGAAATTCTATTAGAATGCGGGCGAAACATCTTGATTTCTCTAGAAAAATTTCCAGGTCGAAAAGGGAACTTCAAAATACCAAAGGCTTCCGTCGATGATCGTCCCAAACTGTGATTATTCACTACACGAAAATAAAGCGTGAATCCATAACTAATTTCTGACTCGTTTGATTTCGTATTACACTCTGCTATAATAAATTGAAATGGAGCTCCAACTGAGGTAGTAGAAGTCGAACTGTAGCATCTATGCGTTAATCCGCAAAGTGATCTATCATCACCATCATAAGGGAACCATCCACGAGATGGTTCTAACCAAAATTCAATGTGCACATTTTTATTTGCAAAATTGGTTAATCTAGCTTCAAATGAAAAAAACTAACCAATTAGATCGAATTCAGAGTGAATATTTTACAAAATAAACTTACCTATTTCACCGAAAATAACTATTTGACTGGTTGCAGAGGAAAACCGATGTGAGCTAGATTTGTTAACAGTTGATTCTTCACTAATTAGATTACTTAGGTTTTCATTAACCTTGAGAAGTCTTTCATTGTCGATTAAAACCATATTATTAGATTTTTGAATAAAAATCTACACTAGTTCTATTGAATACTTTTTTGTTATTCTTGAATCGGTCACCTTAGCAACCAAAATTCCAAGATCACCAATAAAGTTCTTCTCCAAGCAAACTGGTTGAAGAAGTAAGGACAGATCAAACTTTGAAAATTATTGATTATTATTCTTATTGTCTTTAAATTAAGGATATTAAATTGCTTGAGGCGAAACATTACAGTGGCAATCGTGAATGATTCAATAAACTCTACTATCTACATTATCGTATAAACAAAATTCAAGATTATTTCACAGTAGTTAGGATTAAGAAGCAATAATAACCATTTGAGGAAATAGTTAAAATATTTTATGATTGATTCAACATTTCTCTTGAAATCACCGAAACAGGCTTGGGTCTATCCATTACAGGATCTACACGATTAACATGATGAAACTCTTTAGCCAATTCTATGAGAGATTTGAATGTACGAGGTTCCCAAATCGCTAAATTAGCCAAAATTTTTCTGTCTAGTTCTATGTCCATCTGCAAAAACAAGAAAAATTATGTTGCGATAAATACAAAAGTAAAAAGTGACTACACGAAGAACTAATATGATAGGATTAGCTGAATTTTACTATGCAGTTTACTTCATATCAATAATTACCTGAGGTAAAGCAGTGATGAATAAATGGAAAGGATAATCATGTTCACGACAAGCAGCGAGAATTCTTTGTGATGTTAAATCTCTAAATTGAATCTTTTTCTCTCCACGATCACGATTTTCGTATTCAATTCGTTTCGTCCATTTATTTCGAGCATTCTTGTAGGTGTTACGATTTCTTCCATAAAACCAACCAGTCATTCGATATAAATTATATTTTTTGAAGTATCTACCTCCATTACCAACCTCCAAGTTGAACCAAGGAGGAGTATATTTGCACAAAATTCTAGTTAGTTGAACCATAATGAATAATATAAAAGATCAAAATAATCACAATTTGTTAAAGTGTTGAAACTGCATTGCTAAACATGTGTTTGAGAGGTTGCCATTGGCAACTTATAAAGCGCGTCTTTTAAACATTGATCACCCGATAATTCAAATGTTTATAGAATGAGCATTTCTGATGTTTTGTATATTAATCGTTTTGTGCTCTGATTCTTTTCTGATCATTTTTAATTTCAGTTGGGCATGTAGAGTTGTACATAAAATATGAAAATGTTAAATATTATTGTGACGTTAAGATAAATAAGATAGTTAGAAAACGTTTCGTAATTATTGATATTTTTTTTATTTCTCATTAAGATTCTTATTTCAATAGAAAAAGTGGAATATTGGAATATATAATGGAATATTGACGCGAAAAAAATATTTTTTTAAAATTACATCAACAGAATACAAATCTAATTGTATTCGTAGAAACCTTTTCCAGATTTTTTTCCGAAGTGACCAGAATCAACCAATTCTTTTATTATTTTTGACGGCTTGATGAGGCTAGGATCTCGTTTCATCCAAGCTTCATTAATTAATTGCACAGTATCCAACCCAACATAATCCATTAATTCAAAGGGACCCATAGGGTAACCAGCACCCAATTTCATGGCAGTATCAATATCACGAACTGTAGCATCACCTCTTTCAAGCATTTGAATAGCTTCAGACATATATGGCAAAAGTAATCGGTTTACAATGAAACCTGGTGTATCTTTACATTTCACAGATACTTTCCCGATTGATTTAACGTAATCAACAAGAGAATCATAAGTACCATCGGACGTGTTATCTAGCTTGACTACTTCAACAAGCTTCATTAAAGGAACTGGATTGAAGAAATGAAGACCGGCGTAACGTGAATGGTTAGTAACATGAATACCAATGTCCTTGCAAGGCAATGATGAAGTATTTGTAGCTAAAATGACATTTGGACAATCCTTGAATTGTTCACTTAGATTTTTGAACAAATTTTGCTTCACATCCAATACCTCTGTGATAGCTTCAATAACCAAAAGATTATCAGTTGACTTTGGCTGGATATTTGTTGAAAATGTTATCCGTCCCATAATTTCATCTACATTTATGGATGAATTTTTAGACTTCATCTTTTCCAAATTAGATTTGATTCTAGCAGCAGCTTTATCAAGAGCACATTGGTTGACATCTTGGATAACAATTGAATTGAAATGAGGTCCACTTTGAGCTGAGGCTTGAGCGATTCCTGATCCCATTAGACCACTACCAATAATCAACATGTTTTCAACCTTCATCGCGTCCAGTTGTTTACTTGTAGCAATTGATCTACCAAAATAGATATTGGTTCCATAACCAATCTTTGATGATGATAACAGGGCACGAAACATGGTGGATAAAATCAATACAAATGAGCGAGTTAGTTATAACAAGTAATTTGAGTTACTTGAGATGAAATCGAAAATGAAGCATGAAAAATTTTTCGTTTATCTCGTAGCTATGAAAACAAGTGCATTAAGACTCAAGTTAAGCTGTATTTGCCCTGTCAAGGCTGGAAAACTCATTTCATATCTAATACAATCAAAAATTATCATTGCAATTATGTAATAAAATCTCATTTGTAACAACACTGATCTTAATTATGAACTAATTATTCTTCGGATATCATAACATGTTTCTCTTTCTTGATTAAATCGATCGGTTGTGACTATTTTGTTTCTTCCATTTTTCACCAATTAATTAGTTGACCAGATTGTAGATAAATTCTTATTGATATCAAATATCACCAATGATTTATTTGAACTCTCTTTGCCTCTCTTTTAATTTAATCTACCAGGATAAAATCAGGATGAGTGACTGGTAGTCAATAGATTGTGAATCTTTTATAAATAATTTAGATATTTACATGAAACAAAATCTACAAATCTCAATATTTTTTCCACCAACATAGACCATCATACTCTCAAACGGCATCTAATCAACTTAGTAATCAACGACACTAAAAAAGGATGACAATCAAGTTAATAAATCAGTGTCAAGCTGAGGTAAACAAACAAAGTTGAATGAAAAGGCACCAAAGACAAACCGGTTACCATTTTGAAAGACTTACCTCAGCTAATCCAGTCTCCAGTTAACCAGTAGTCATTTTTTCTCATCCCATCCATTCTAACGGATTAGTATAAGGATATAGTGAAGAAACCACCAATCACATTATCTAGATACTGATTATATTAGCTGATCAATGAAACAAATTAAAGATGAGGCACAAAAAGAGGCATAAACTTGAAAAAAGCGAGGTTTATAGTCTAGCAACTGTAAACACAAGCAAAAGCGAAAGAGAGGGAAATTCAATTTGACAGACAAGGATAAATTTTGTTGACATTAGAAGCATTTTAATTCAATAATAAAATCCATTTGATCAATGATAATAAAGAAAATCAATTGTAACCCTATTTAATTGGACATTGTTAATAACGATTTCAAGTGAAACTCGATGCATCAGCATAGTTGGTCAATTATGTTTCATGTGAATGTTTTTCAAAACAACTTTCATCCAATGGCTTCATCTTTATATTAACCTGATTAACTTAATTAATTGTTATCACCATCGCCACTACAATAACAAAAGCAACACTGATTATCAGGGTGATGGTAGGAATAATCTTGACCAGGAATATCAGTTTAACCTTAAGGCTACAGGTTAATACACAATTACATTAGGCAAAGTATCAAGCTAAATCAGCAGAAAAGTTGAACATAATTATCAAAGATCAACCGAAACAATAATCATATCCAATTAACTGTATCAAAACCTCTTGACCAACCTAATAATGCTTTTAATTAACATGAACCAAGAAACTCTCTGATTATAAGCATCAATATGATAGAAAAATTTGCCAACAGAAACAAGAATTTACTTTGATTGAATTAATTTCTTTAACATGATTGTAATGGTTAACCAAAAATGTTACTCTCCATTCAATAGTTAAGTCAATCTATTGAAATGTTTGCATTGTTACCATGAGGAATGAGATTCAAATCTAAGGTTGATTACATGATGAATATTGGCTATCATATTAAACTCAGACTTATTAATTAACTGAAAAATAGACAACAGTTAAGATTGAGTTTGAAACGAGCACAATCCATCATTCGCATTCTAATCATTCAGATGATCAAAATTTTGATCTACAAGACAAATTTGCCTTTGAAGAGGCCAAACCTCAAGTTGTTAGTAAAATCTCAATACAATCAAAACAAATACAATTTGCATTGACGGAATAATAAACTTAAAAGCACAAATTGCATTCAATTTAATAGTGAATAATCAAATAACAATAAAGGTTTTATACTTTTGACACTAAAGCAACAACATTAAGAAAATGAAATGTTCATCATCTTTTATCACCTTTTTGAGTAACCAAAATTGTTTGAATAAAAGGAGTAAAATCAAGTCAAGGTTAACTGCCCACTGGTCAAGGTGTGGCTTCTTCAACTTGAAAGTTAAAAAATAACCTTTCTTAAAAAAAGACTAAACCTTTTTTCGTCTTAGCAACACAATCGTCATTTCAATGTCCTTTTCATATGTTAAACATGGACATGTTATTTGACCTTACACTCAAGTCTATTATTATTATCATATTATTATGTTATAATATTTTCATTGTTATCAATATATTCACAGAATCTTGGGAAAAGTTGAAAAAAAGGTAAAACTTTTGAATAACGAGCAATAGCTATCAATAGTTGACCTTATTTCCAATGAAAAATCAACTCTTTCAACTCTGACCTTAAAATCTTTGCGTAGGTTGGATAATAAATGTCCGTTTTAAATGAATCAAACAAATTTCTCAACAAATAAAATCCATTTTACCGCAATTGATGAACATAAATTGGAGTGAAACAGCAATAAAGGAATCAACGTTTCTTTATCCATAAATGTCTCAATCTAAACCAGTGTTGGCTCTGGTCCAACCAAGCCTTCTGAGCTTTATCTAAAGTTTAATTCAATCAAACCTTTTAATTAAATTCTTATCATGTTTTTAAGAAGTTCAATTATGGGTTTAAGAAGAGTATCATAACAAGAAGAAGCTCTTGCAAGGGCGTTTGGCATTTGCTGAACTGAGCATAAACATCATAAAGGTATTGGAATTTACTGGTCAAGACTCAACTATTAGAGCTGTGAATAGCTGAATTGAAGCAGAATGAATAAATAGAAAAATGAACTTCTCAAGGTGCTATTGGTTGGTAACTCATTACTGTTGTGCATTTTGTTCAATCTGTTAACGATGCAAATGAACTTATTGTTGCTCTTTCAAGTGAAGCTTAAAATAAATGTTTTAAATCAATTAACTTTTAAATATTTGATTCTCTCAACCAATCGAATCAAATTAGAAGATAAAATGGAAAGGTAAACAGCATCACCTTTTACCATAATTGAAATTGTTTCTATTCCTTATCGCTCCAGTTGACTTTCAATTTGTCTACGTGAATCAACATGAATATGCAACAACTTGAAACATTTTGAAACTTACATATCATTTACCTTTCACCTTTCAATATCATTTTAAAACCATTGACCTAAATTGAAAGGCAAATCTCGAACCAGAAAAACGAGAAATTTGCCTAAAAATGTGAATATAAAAAAAGAATAAAAAAGGAAACATTTATTTTATTCGTTTCATTTCATCTGAATAATAACATGATAAAGAGAGTAAAAATCGAAAGGTATGATTCGATCGAAGCTAAAACATTAAACTGATTTGAAGTGAGCAAAGTTGAAACGCAAACCAGTAATGATTCAATAAACAGACAAACAACTTTGATTAAAATCTTAATTCAGTTTAAATTAATTACAGTGAAATAGTCCAAGAATAACCATAAATTAAAGCATAATTGAAAGTCTAATTGTTACCAAAATGGGTAAAGAGATTGAAAGGGAATTGGAATAAACACACAAAAAAGGAGTTTCCTTCGGATTCATATTATTATGATTAACAACGGAACCCGCAATTTACCATTAAATGGATTTAACTTGTAATTACAATTCGGGTTGAATTAATGATACAATGACAATAAGTTTGTTCAAAGTGATGACCACCTTTAACATGGACTTTTAAACCTGGTTCATTGACAATTGTGTAGGAATAAGTTGATTGTAATTACATCGTTATCATTCCCATAATTGTCAATTGTTTTCCTTTTTTTCATTCATTTTCATCATTATTTTTCAATATTTTTAGCTCAATGTTTCATTTCAATTGTAATTAGTTAATCAATTTTACTCTCTTGATAATGAAAACATTAACTACAGTTGAATTGAAAGTTATCTTCTTTGTTATTAACGCCATTAACATTCACCATTTTCATTCTGCTTCAATTAATTCCAACATTTAATTGTCATTTTCCGACTCATTATTATTAAAGGTAGTTTTAACCTAAATTGATAAAAAATGACAAGAAAAAAACTGTAAAAGCTAATAAATCTTGATTAACTTTCAGCTTTTTTTGAACACATTCAAATGCTCTTCTTCACTTACCTTTTGTGTAAAGGTGATTTCAACAAATTCACTCTGCTTCTGGTTCATCGTAATTTAATTGAGCAAATTATTCAAATTTGATTGATAAGCTTACCTCATAGTGTTAGTCTTGAGTCGGGGTAAATCAAATAGCATGATGAGCATGATGACCACCAACAGATTTCAAGATATTTCACTCGCTTAGCGCTTTCACTTCACAGTCTTTCGTAGGCTGTTAAGCAACTATTTGATTAACAAATTGTCAACTGTTTAAATAAGTCAGAGTTAATTAAGTTTCTCATTGTGTGGTTTATGTTGAGAAGCAATTTCATTGCACTTATTCATAGCTTGAAATGACAGAATTTCAAACAAAATTCCATTCAAAAATATTAGCTTAGAAGCAATCTAAGTTGGACATAAATTTTGTCTTGAGGTTTATCTTTAATTACATTTGATTTTCATGTGATTTCATTTATCGAAGTTTTCAGTTTTCAGTGTTTTTGATCGATTTGTGCAAATTTTTTCTCAATTAGTTTTGATATTTTAGACAAGCTTGAGAAGCTCATCAAGATTTAATTTGATTTTGGTTTTGATTTCTGCTGATTCCAATCAAGCAAATTGATTCATCTGTTTTGTTTCATACGAATTGAATTTTCCTTTATCAAGAAGTGACTTTAATTGTAAATTTGCAAATTTCATTGTTAAGAGAAGCAAATTTACATAATTAAATGTCTAATGAGGCAATTGGACTGATTGCTGTGAGAGTAAAGTGAAATTATAGCAATCATTAGATAATCTTGAAATTGTGAAAACACTAATTATAATGAAGTGAAAAGTGAACAATTGAATTAATGTTTCACCAACAAATACAATGCTTTAAATTGCAACCTTTCCTGATTATTTATTTGATTATTTCCTTTCCCAAAGATTAATTTTCAAATAATAAGATGATTAATTTCAAGTAAAACCCTGAAATTAATAACCACTCCTTAATCATTAAGTATTCAATCTAATTTGATGTAAGTTTATTAAATAACAATAAAATTACAGAGAAAATGATTCATTAAATGAACGCCTTTCAACCTCATTCAATAACCAATAATAACTGATCAACATAATCATGGATAACATGGAAAAATATAACAATCGATAAAACGAGATTAAACTGAGAAACTGATGAGAAAAGAACGAAAACATTCAGAAAATTAATACTCGAAATGAAATATGAATTTCATTGATTGAACTTGATTAATTTCAGATAATTTTAGGTTCAATACAAAGTTAAACTTGATTTGATTCCCATCGCTATCGAGTGAAAAATATTGACCAAAAATCTCATCATTTGACTAGAAAATGTAACAATTTAGAAATGCTTTTTTATCATTTAAATTATTATTATTATTGTTATGCATTTTGATGATAAACTTGAATAAGTTGTCAAAGTGAATGGATAACAAAGTAAGCATTGAATGACATTTGTTGAGGTAAAATGTCAATTGTATGGTTACATTTTTAGCTTAATCTTAATCAAACATTAAATCTTTTCAATGGCAACAGATATCAATATGAATAATTTGAAAGTTTCTCATAAAATACATGTTTCTGTCTATCATTATTTACTGTAACACATAACATTATCTCATGCATTTTGTAATTTTGAATTAGTATTGATTGTCTGATGGTTACAATGATGTTTTCAGTTGAAGGTCTGTTGCCATTTCAGACGTTTTTTTGTTATCGATAAGTAAGGTTTAACAAAAACATGAAACGGAAAGTGAATATGCAAAAGGCTTTGATATCAATTGATATAAATGTAGAGCTCAGTCTGGTTTGATTGATATAAATGCAATATAACATTTCTTCGATGATAAAATTGAAATATGCCAACAGTAATAATAATATTTGTTTTCTGAGTCTTTTTTTGGTTGCTGTTATTGGAGTCAAGTAACCCAGAAAAGATGATGAAAGGTGATGTTGAGAGATGAGTTGGATGATGATGTTAATCCAAATTAACGGCAGTTACATGTTACCTGAATCATCAATAAAGTACATGTTACTTCCATTAGAAGATGTGGTGAGACTGTGAGCCAATTCAACTTAAAAGTCGCCTCCAAATCTACAAAAAACTGAACTCGATTTATTAACACTTTGATTGTTCAACAAATACACTGTAGTCGAATACACTGCTTTGAAAGTCGATTAAACAAATTTAATAAGCCAAGAATCGAAATGCTTCAAGAATTAAAATCGAAATAATAGATAAGTATAAGTAACGCTGCATTGTCGAAAGAAATAGGAACGATGAGAAATCTGGAGTGATTAGTTCGAACTCTTATTCAACTATTCGAGTTTGATGCAGAAACAGCGCTTTTAGTTCACTAATCAAGCTCCTATTGTAAATTATACTCCAATATGAAATGCTTGCTTCGAATACCCAAGTGAAGCTACTTAAGTTGGCTTGGTTGTAAGCCACCAGTTGAACGCACAGAGATTTAAGTTGATCAACTTGGTAGGAATGTGCAGAGTATGAGTCTAATCATGATCGGTGAATGGCATTTAATTGAATCAAATGTTTCCAACTGAGCATTAAACGGCAATTCAGAAGCAATGATAATCTGAAAAGCAATCAGAAGAACCACGAAATGGATTGTTGAAGAGGAAAGTGAAGTCGATGAATAACTTCATGGGATGAAGTTTTAAGGACTCGTTAGATGGCGATACTCTTTCATTTGAGGGATTTTAGCTTTTGATTAAACAAATAAAACAAAAATGATACTTTGATTAACAATTAATATTGTAACAATCAAAAGGGAAACAATGAACAATTACAATGAAAGGTTGAATAGGAAACACACCCGAAACTTCACAAACGTATAAATCAAATATTGAAGGTAATTTTAAAGTGAAAAGTCAATTTTAAAAGGATTCAGGTTCCACCCGAAGTTGATCCTTAATTATAATTGTTTATCAACATGGTTTAGTTGATCACAAAAGGTAAAGAAACATGAGGAACCCTAAAATTAAATTAAGACAATTTGGGCGGACCATAGTTCCGTTTATTCAAACCCAGTGTGTGCTTTGACTCAAGAAAACTGAAACTCTAATAAAACGGGTTTACTTTTAGGATAAACAAGTTATCAAGTTAAACATTGGATAAAAGGTGAAACACTGAAAATGCACAAACCGATTAAACCACCTGAATGATCAAAGTAACTTCAGAATCCAATAAAAAGCTAAAAATATTATGTAATCCAGATACTTATCGCATGTCGATCTAAAACTATTTAACAACGAATGCAATTTCAACGTTTTTTAACTGATACTTATAGTGTTCAGGGTTAACACAAATGTGCTGGATCTCATGAACCTAGAATTCAGAGAAATGCAAAGCAAATTTCAAGATGTTTTCGTTGTGTCAACTTGATCATCATTCTTGTTTGGCATCAAATCTGTCATCTTTAGTATCATCTTTCCTTGTGCTAGACATCAACCTGAAAACGGGAATAATGATGAGAAGAGAAAAGAAATTGAATGTCAAAAAAGAAAAAACTTTTCTTTTCTTTTCTTCTTCTTTTTTCTTCATCTTCTTCTTTTCCACCTTAACCTTCGCTTTCTTATTCTTATTACACTTGCATTACTCGAAAGGTTATCAAATGTTGTGTACCACTAAATAAGGTAACGTTTTTTTTCGCAAAAGAAGAAAAAGTTTGTTCCAAAGATGATGGAGTAACTTGGTTTATACCTGAAGATGTTTCGGATAAAAGTAGATACAATAGTTACCAGGAAGAAGAAAAAAACTGAAGATGAGGCATAAAGATGATGGGCATGATGATGATGATCAAGAGATGGATAAAGAGATGACATGATAAATGTTGTTGCAGATTCAGGGTAAAAAAGCGTATTCGCTTTGATGTAGATTGAAATGAAAATTGACAAGTGAAAATGTAATTTCATTCTCAACGAAAACTGTTTCTTAGCCAAACATGTTATTCCAATTTTATTTGATCACAAACTTTGAGTTGTATTGATAGATTTCCAGGTAATTGTAAGGTGAAAAGAATGTTGAATTAAATTAATTAACATTCAGTTTTAAATTAGCTTTGATCAACTTACAAAATTGACAAAAATCCATTGCTTACTCCAAGTTTTTCGTGACTCTTTCCAAACTCGATATGCAATAAAATAGCTTCGCATCTTCTTTTTGTTTTCAAGTCTTACATTTTACGAATCATTGAAGAAGTCAGAAATGAAAACTTGTCAAGTTACATAAAAATGAAGTAAGTGAAGCTTTAATTGGCCGACTTTGGTTTGAAATTGAAAACAGTCGATCTTTTTGCATCATTTGAGCTAATAAAGTCAATTTTTTGTCAAATGTCATGTTTCATTGGCAATTGTGTCATCAAAAATCCCTTCATCAGTCAATTTAGTTCCAATGCTGAGAAATCATTCTTTCCGAAACTCTTATGGAGATTGAATTAGCAATTAGTTAATTTCAGATCTTTTTTGTTACTTTTTTGTTGAGCAAAAGGCTGGTTCAGTTAGTTTCGATGAAAGACATTTCTTCAGGTAAATAACATTAAAAAATGGCATTTTTCATCGTCTTTAAGCTTTGCTATTTGATCATTTCTTAAACAGTAAACATCACGAGAAAGAACCATTTATTAATGCAAAAGAGAAACGCTAATAAATTAATAGCGATTAAATGCACAAATGAAACCAATGAAACAGTTGGGATCATGTTCAACTTCATGTTCAGGAATCAATTTAACTGTTTCATCATTCACCAACTTTAGTCAAAACCTTCAAACCGAATCAACTTCATGTCAACCAAATACAAAACTTAATAATATTCAAAACTAAATTCAAATCATTTTCATGCGAAACAACAATTTATGCCTTTTATTGTTGATAAATTGGCAAGAAAAGTCAAAAAACTAATAAGCATTGTACACCAATGCGTGCATTTTGGGAAAAATGACAATAAAACAGAGGATTTGCAATGGAAAAACATTCAATATTTTGTTCCATTCAGATAATTCAAGTTAAATAATTTCTCGAATTTCTAGAGAAAACTCATTTGACTAGAAACAGTCCTTTCACCACTTTTAAGGTCAATATCCAAAGCATCGAACTCAAAAGTTAGAATCGATTAAAATTTCAGGTTAACCTGATATCGTTTTATTCAAGACTGTTTGCTATAAGCAGAGAATTGAGTTCTTTGTTGGAAAATTTTAGTAACTTTTCTAAGAATTCATTATTGATTATCTAATAAGCAATTGCACGACCATTCCATTTCAATTAAATTATATTAAAAGATTAATTGATTCGGTTTGACAGCAAAAAACAAATTGAAAACAACAATTACTGAAGACTATCATGTTGCAAGGAACCATTTTAGTGATGAAAATGTTTATAATTGACTGGGAGTTTAAATTTGTAGTTGTACAATGACGATAATTGTTGATATCGCAAAGTTTAACAATTAGTTTGATCAAAATTAAAGAGCAAAGAAAAACGAAAACATTTCATTTCTTTGAAAATTTCATTTCCATTGTTAGAAATTCATTAATCATTTCTATTTTAATAATCAAGTCATAATTTGCAGTTGCAATTGTTTGAAGAAACAAAAAGGTTCAACCTTTAAATCAATTATTCGTGTTATAAACTAATAAACTTTCGTGACATTATAATTTACTATTGAAATTGTCTCAAAATTAAGATTATTGTTGTTAACTCATGAATAACGAAAGGTTTGGTTCAATTCAATCTGCAGATTTGAATGAACAGCTTAGCAAATTGGAAAAATGGAGGAATGTTTGAAATACAGCATTCTCTCGAGAAAAATATCAATTCAAAAATTGTGATAAAATCGCTATTAGCGTTTGATTAACTTCACTTTTAACAATTCTCTACTCAATGATGACACGCAATGTTTGCTTGGTGCTGCTAAACATCCAAATAGACTGATGTTTGAGTAATTGTTCAATGCGTAAATTTCTTGATCCTTGCGTTGGAACAGCATTTCGATTGCAATGTTCTTATAAAGCATTTTCCCATCGAACTCGGTGTTTTTAAAACTGCTCGCAAACAATTAAACTGGACATTGATTTTAGTTTAGTTTTTAAAATTGCTCAACTGCAAATGGACTGTCGTTTGTCTAATGATAATGAAAAGTGTTGGGATTAAGGTTATTTTCAGCGATTTATCGATTTCCCTTTCTTTTCTTTCCTCGAAAATGATAGGTTATTTATCAAATTGTTCATTTTGTTTCAATTTTCGCTGTATTTTACGCTCATAAATCGTTAATTAAAGTGATATAAAAGGTTAATAACACGAAAACAGACCGATATTTATCTGGATGAAGTTACTATCCTTTTGGCTATTAAGGTTGATCTGGTTTCGATACTGATATTGCACTTCAGAAAAGGGCTTGTTTGGTAGATAAAATGAATAAAACAATTCTTGACACGAAATCGCATATACATGTTGTAATTAATTGATTCAAGTCCATCATAGGATAGCGATACAAAAACATGGAACAAACTGATTGAAACTTCTGTTGGTTGAATTATGCATTGGAGGGTTTCCAACGAATTGCTATATTTTGAAATAGCTTCAAAACCAGCTCGAAACCTATGATCAAAACAATGGCTTTTCTTCTGCTTCGCTGCACTTTATTTCAGTTCTTTGGCCCGATAGCTTAGTAATTGAGAACTAGGTTACAAGAAAATGCAATTAAATTCAAGGAAATCAGCCCAAATTGGTCTTCCGCTGCTCCAGCCTTGTGTGAATCTCTATGTCAACCTCTATTTTGCAGAAAGATTTACTTTTATCAATTTTTGAATAGTTTCAGTGCTAGTGTTCAAGCAATACTACAAAATTAAATGAAATTATATCGATTTCCACAAATTTTCTGTTCAGTAGCGGCTAGTTTAACAAGAGGCAGTCAAATGCTAGTCAAGATAGATAGTGGGTCTTTCCGTTGATTTAAGCACGACGAAAGAGAAAACAATGAACTGGTAACGCAAAAATTGTTGAAACTTCTTTTCGCTTGTCTGCTATTTTTGCATCCAGAAGCACGAAGTAGCGATCGTTTATGAATAGTCTTTTCATCACTTCTAATTCAAGGAACCAGATTTGATTGATGTTGCTTTCGTTGATTGCAAAGTGTGATGAGATTCGAAGGGAATAAAGTTGCTGATAATTTATGATGTTAACTGAAATCGAAATGCAATCTTTTTAATTAGCCAAATAATGTGGAAAGAACAAGTAATTCATTTAATGAACAAACTCATAAGTTATAAAAAGAGTAAAAAACTTTCGATTTATCAATAATGTAAAAAGTTGACTCAATTTACAGCAAACCTAATTGATTGAAGAAAAAATGAAAAAAAATTCATTCCAATAACCAAAATTGATATAAGTAATAATTACGAACACTAAACTCTAAATTATGATAATTATCGCGATCAGGTAACAGCAAAAAGCTACTAACATTCCGCAAGGAATAAAAGGTAAAGCAGAATACATTAACATTAATATCAATTAATATTTTTTCAGGCTCATTATGATCTTGATAATAATTGGAGGGAAACATTGACAATCTTCTAGTTTGACATGAGATCACTTCAGATAAATTGAAATCAAATGTTGCTTGGTTAATTACAACATTTCATCAAACTGAATAATGAACAAGAAATATGTTTATATAAATATTCATTTCAATTGGCATTTCGTTTCTTTTAACCTTACATTTTCACCTTAACCATTTATTCAGTTTCATCATTTTATTAATCAGGTGAATAATGATCTTTTTTCCTGGTTAGACTTATCGATCTTGAACATAAATCTGGGCCAATAGGAGACTTCATGATGCACGAATGTGGATAACATGTGGAGGAAGCAAAGGAAAGAAGTCAAACTGAGACTTGGACAGGGAATGAATGGAAGGGAAAGAGTAAAAATAACAATAAAATAAGTCATTCAGTTTCCATGGAAATTATTTTTTCCAATTTTTTGCTTTAATTCATAATCGTTTTTCAGTCATCATCTTGTTCATCATGAAAATGAAAAAAAACTGAGGTTCATTAATGTAAATATTATTAGGAACAATTGTTAACCTTCCTTGATAATCATTATCTTGATTATATTTGCAACAACTATTAGCAACGAATATAATTTTACTCCAAGTTTTATTATTATTAAATGGACATTTCGTTGCTTCGCTTTTCACTTTTGCTCTGATTAACCATTAAGATGCAAATTCATACTCACATTATTTATCATTTTTTGCGATTTGTGCCCTTTATCGTTACAGATCAGTTCAAATTTACATTTAACTAAAGATAGTAATAATGAAGCAGAACATGAGTTTACATTCCTTTCAATTCGATAAGTCATTATGTTTATTATAGCTTCACGTAACAACGATTTAACTAATGATAATGAAGTAATGACATAAAAATTCCCATTTCAATTGACGAATAAATTGATTTCAAATATTGATGTTGAGAGATGAGTTTTCATGGAAACGTTCAAATCGCAATTTCTGTCAATTTTTTACCTTATTTGGTTTCGTTTGGCTCGAAGACAAAACGCCTATTTTTTGTAAATTAGGACAGAGGTTCGATTTAGCCGACCAATCTGACTTGCTCAAATACGAAAAATGTTCAACTCTCAGTTTTTAAAAACGAATCTTTTCATGGAAATGTCAACCCGACACTTTTCTCATTTTGACCTTATTTTGTTTTCTTTTGGTTATAAGACAGAAAATTTTACTCTTCATTGTGTTCAATATTATTGATTGATCTATTAACTCTGAAATTCGAAAATTTCGAATGCGAATTTGCTATATTTTGGATTCTGTTGGACTTTTCTCAAAGATGAAAGTGATTTCCTTCTGAGACTTTTATCATTTGCTTATTGAACACACAATTGTTTATCATTTTTATTTCAAATTTTATTTACAAACAATTCAAGGATTTCTCGATTCAAATTATTCACAATATCATGAGACAGAAAAATATGATAAGATGAGGGCAAAAGCAAAACAGAATACAAGAGAATTGTGATTTTTCCTCGAAATCATCGGCGTCATAAGATTGGGCAGAAATTACTCAAAATGATTATGTGAGTGAAATGTTTACAAAATAGATTAGAACATGAAAGAAAGGAAGAAAAAAAGGTTAATAATTTTACACAATTATCATGATAATTTGAATCGTCAAGTAAATATTAATATACAATTTTCATTATAATACATTTAATTTGTAAAAAAGTGACTTTCATAGTTTATTATTTTATCACAAACGGTTTATGTGACAAGTTAGTAGGAAAGTAAAATGATAAGTGAAAACAATGTTAATCTGAATGTTGGGAAGGTAAGTTGAACATTGTTTCATCACACATCCGTGTGATGATGAGAGTCGATATCATCGGTTGATCTGATGGTAAAGGTGTTTGAAGGTAAGACCCGGACTCGCCTTGGATATGAAAGGGTTGCAAAGTGTTGCGGTTGATGAGACAAGTTGTTGACTGGATAAACATCAGCATGTAAGTTGGCATTATTCACTGTCGATCCTGAGCCTTGGAGTGAAGTCAAGTTGTTCAAATAATAAGAGGATCCTTGGGCTGTTCCTGTTGTGGTTACAGTGGCTGTTGGGTTTCCAGTTAATGATGATAATGATGAGGATGACGATGTTACAATGGGTTGATTAGATGATAATGATGATGTTAATATGGTCACAGTGTTACTGTTTGTTATCGTTGATTGCAGTGAATGATTATTATTATGAGATTGATAGAGACTAGGAGAATCACTGGTCATTGATTGTTGTGAGGATAAACGATTAATTGGTGATTGAGAGATTGTATGGTGAGCTTGGTGATGATGAAGATAAGGATGATTGGAGAAAGGCACTTTCATTGAAGATGAACTATTGTAATCCGTTAAATGAATTGCATTAGTCGAGTTGATTGGTCCACAGTAATTTGATTGACCAGTGTTGTTGCAATTGTTATTAGCATTATTGTTACTGTTATTGTTATTGTTGTTGATAATGATTCCTTTCATTGACTGAATATTATTCAATTGGTAAAGAAAGAGAATGATTGAAAAGAGAAAAGAATGTAAAAAATTAGCTTTTCTGGTCTTCGTACTGTATCGATTGAGGTTCGATTATGAATGCAAATTGTCATTTCATATTTTCCATGTTCAGTCTCATGCAATGGTCAAGTGCAAAGGAATGGATTGAGCATAACATTTGGTTGCAAAGAAAAAACAATGAAAACAAAATCTTTATCTAAAGCTGAAAAGAAAAACGAAAATGAAAAAATGCAAAAAAAAATGAGAAAATTAAAAGTTCTGTTTGACCAATGCATAGTCATTGAGAATGAGTTTTCAGTGGTTTTACCTTTTCTCGTCTTTTGTTCACTCGACTGAGTAAAGTTCATTTTTTATCATTACATTATTATTAAGGTTGCAAAATGATTATTTTCATTTCATTATCAAATCAAGGGCAAAGTAATAAGTCAAATCATTTTGTTTATTTAATGGATTCTGATAACTTTTACTTTTCCAGTTTCACCTAAACTTTTTTATTCATCTTCACTCTTCATTGATCTTCTCATTCTCATATTAATATCATCAATATGCTCAACTGAACTGTAATTTAATGGATAAACAAAATGTTATTCAATCCTTTTTCTTGCCAAATGGAAATGATTATGATGATTTGTTCATCATCATTATTATCATGGTTGTGATGAAAGTTGAATCAAAATCATAAATCACCAACAAAAAGGAGTTGAGAAAGTTGAACACTTTTCAACATTCTGATCCATTCCAGTAAACTAATATTATATTACAATAAATCATTAGCAGCATTTGATGGTTCACCACTTTCATCCACTGATTCATCATTCGTTTTTTTTGTCAATTTGCTTGTTTCTTTTAACCTTCAACAAATGATCAACATTGGGTTAGCCACTGCATCAATCAGTCAGGTAATAATTGATCAACAATAAATTACTTTCTAACTGAAAGTTTAATGGGGAAAAGGTGATTCAAATTGATCCTGTCAACATGAGATGAGTTTGAGCAAAAAATCTGTTTGGCTTTAGATTGTCAGTGTAAACATCATGTGTGTTATCAATAATAATAATGGTAATAATCACCATTCCGATTGAATAATGATAATTTAATGGTATGAGTGATGATCAGGCTAAATATTCAGGTAAACATGAGCCATTATCATTATCATTATTTCAGTCACATTCAACATTTAAATGTAATGGATAAACAAGATTGAACACAAATTATTCATCAACACAAAAGACTAAATAAATCATTTCCATTTGTAAACCTTTTAACCAATAATGTAATTAAAATTAAATTTAGCTTCAGACAACAGGTATCAAGTGATGTTAATGAGCAATCGAGAATAATGAACTTGATCAAAATGAACATAATTGGCGACCAAAAAGTAAACCAATTAACCATTTTATTGCGTTACATTTGAAATAACTTTTGGCGTTACTCTTGGGATCTCATTAAACGAAACATTAGTCTGTTTCGCTTGTTCAGTTGATTGATTTTAATATAAAAAACAACCTAAAAACTAGAGTCAAGTGTTTACCTGATTCAGTTCTGCTAATCAATTTTCATGGGTTGCATATTGGAATTTTATTTTTAAATTAAATATCGTTTCAATATTGGCATTTACTTTTGCCTTATCGACTGTAATCATTTCATTGCTAAGCTATTTGCTATGCTATTTCATAAGCTTGAGATGAACAAGCTCAACCATTGAACGGAACAATCTGGTCCCATTGAGAAAGGGATTTCCGTGTTTCAATTTCCATTGAATTGAATTTTCATTTTCAGCAAAATCGAAATAAAAATAAAAATTAAATTCGTTGTTTTCAAATCAAGAGCTAACATTTGACTGAGGGTCAAAAAATAATTTAACAAAAGCGTCTTTTGAGACATTTACTTTAAAGATTTTTAACTTCAAGAGCTGTTACAATAGGAATTGCCTTAAAAATTGCAGTTATCCTGATTATTTCACAGAAACTTCACATAAATTTTTTCCAGAACAGAAACGTGCTGCGAGCCAAATATCTTGGAAAAAAGCAAGAAATTCTCGTTCGAAACGAAAGTGTGTAGTTTTGGGTAGCTGTTGAAACAAGTAAAGTGCTTGCTTGTGGTAGAGTTTTAAATTGGTTTGGTTAATTGCTTGCACTTAAATGGAGTTGATGGAAAGAAATTCATTTTTCTTTTCGTTGATTATCAACACGATACATGGTAATAGTGATTACAATTGTTGATTGTGTTTACACAAAAACAAGTAAAAAAGCGTTTCTCACACAATAAAAACAAAAAACTATTAACATTAGGAGTAATGAAAAAGCACACAAATGGAAGAGAAAAATGATGAAAATTAAATTGAAAATGCAAGTTGACAAAATCAAAGTTGACAATGTTGAGTTATTGTAGTTAATAATATCAACAACAGTAGTTTATAATAGTATTAAGTATTAATAAAATAAGTAGCTTAATACAATGAAAAAAATCTGTGGGAAGCAAGTAAAACCTCATCAACATCGTCATTATTATCATCATTATTACCATTATCATCATCAATTGTTGAAAGTTATTATAAAAATGATGACTTTTACTTTTTTTTGTTTCATTTTCTTATTCTTGTTTCACTTTTTTTCTTGTTCAATTTTTAGCCTCTGAAAACCCACAGAACTAACATCGTCAGTAATCATCAGATAAATCATTAGGATAACCAGAATGTTTCCCTTTCTCTCTTCTCTCTCTCTCTCTCTCTCATGATTCTCATCATCTCCAGGTAACAAAATATGAAACATTGAGCTTAACAATGAATGGCAAAAAAAGTATGAAGCGATTTTCGTTGTTTGTGAGAAAACAAAGAAACCATCAAGATAAATGTTATTAACAAAGTCCATCATCAGGGAATTATCATCATCATCATCTCTTCATGATGAAAGTGTGTAAAGGAAACAGTTTAAAGAATCAAATCATTTTCTTCTTTCATGACAGTTGCTGAGTGTTTAACAGTAACTTTTGTTTTCACCGATTAACCGAAAACTCTCGTTAAGCAAATAGCAATCAATTGAAAGATGAGTTAAGGATAAAAGTTGAGGAAAGTGATGAACAAGAAGAAACATTATCATACTTAATATTGAACTTTTCAATCTTGCCTCATAATCATTTCCAGCTTAAATGCAATTGAAAAGTTTACTTTTTTTTCATTTCAATAACAACCATTATCATGATATTAAATGTTGAATCTTTTTTGTTTCCCAAGTAAATTGAAAATGATGACAGATTAATGCATTTCAACTTTGAAATTGTGTTTACTCTGACTTTTTGTTTTCACTTTCGTTGCTGCATTTGAAGTTAACGAACAAGAAATTTTAATTCATTTAGTCTTCAATTAAAGCTAATTAAAGCTTCATTTCTCTGGTGAATTTCGAGCTTTTTTTCTGGTCAAAAATTCTACTCTTTTCATCGTGAATTTTCATGTTAGTTATAAAAGGCTTTTATCTCGGTTATGATTGACTGGTGAGAGATTATTAAATAAAGTGAAAAATAAGCGAATTAAAATCAGATGGAGAGAATAATGAAAGTTGAAGACAAAAAGAATGCTGAGCATTCAAGTTGGCGTTTCAAATAAAATGATAATCGGTCTGATAATGAACTTCTCAAGATGGAGGGTGAAGAGAAGAAGAAGAAAAGACAATGAGAAATTGATATTGTGTGAGACAAGATGATGGAAGTTATTTGATGAAAAATGTCCAGAAAAAAATTATATTGTCAGGATGAGGAATCAGCGGTTTAAATCATAACTCAAATAACATGGCAAACTAAATTTGACCAACTCGACAGAAATAAAAATATATATTTGATAATTTGGTTCAATGTGTGCTTTACAAAGTAATATTGCTCCGAATGGAGTAAAAAAAGTAAAAAATATGAAATGAAGAAATCATTTTTTTCTCTTCTCTCTCTTCAGACTGAAACATGATTTATCTGTGTTATATAAAGAATTTCAAAATGTATCATCATCATCATCAGCAATTTCTTGCACTCTTTTCTTCTTCTCATCTTTTGTTCATCTTCAACTTGTTCTTATCAAAGTTAAAGGTAACGCAATGAGAGAAATAATAGTTTTGAAGAGTCCAAAAATTTACAGATAATTTTGATTCTCAAGGAGGAACCAGCAAGAGGTAAGATGAAGATGATGATCAAGAGCATTTTTTCACTCTTCTTCATCCAACAATCTGCTGATAATGGATTTTCATCAGTGTAAGATGAGCAGAGAAAAAAGTCAAAGGATGAAGAGAAGAAAAAAAAGTCATGAAGAGTAAGGCAATAATAAAATTGATGATTGAATGAATCTCAGGTTTACTGTTTCTCTTCATCGCCATCTTTTCGTCCCTTTCATTTCGACTTTATTCTAACCTTTTTCCGAGATCACTTGTAACTGAACCTTGTTTCATGTTGATATGAAAAAGACTCATTTTAACCTGAATTTTCTTTTTCATTGTTTTATTGTTCGAACAACAACAAGTAATAACATCATTTTTGATCTCATGAGATAATATTTCTATTCCAAGTTCTCCCATTGTATAATTGTGAATCAATTTTGTTC
Source organism: Tetranychus truncatus (assembly GCA_028476895.1). Lineage (NCBI taxonomy): Eukaryota > Metazoa > Arthropoda > Arachnida > Trombidiformes > Tetranychidae > Tetranychus > Tetranychus truncatus. The sequence goes on from CM052062.1 coordinate 13,173,772, forward strand.
ATAACTTTTCACCATTTCTCTCAGTAAATAATGTGGACAATATTTTACAGATGAATTGGCTTGATAACAAGGAAAAGTTAATAACATTCAAATTCATTTTCAATCATTTCTTCTGTTCTCTCCAATCGCCAGTCGAAGCTTTAAAATCTGTAAAATTGTTTCTCGTTCAACTTATTGGACGATAATATCATGATTCATTGACATCATGAAGCTAAACGATAAAGGAAAAAAATGAATCGGTGAAATTGGTGAGAAACGCAACAAAATGGAAAAGTAATAAATTCGATAATTTATTAAAGGAGTAAATCAAAAGAATGAAATCTGAGATATCATGAATTCTATGCTCCAAGTCTTCAGAGAGAAATCATGGAGTAACTAGAGATAAAGAATATGTTCAGTGATAAATTGATGGAAAAATTCATTCAAAATCTTATCCAGTGTATCATTAATAAAAGTATGTTTATTCAGATCAAAGTTGCCCTGTAACTTGATTTTGCCTTTTTTCTTCTTTCGTTTATTCTTTGGATACTCAGTAAAAATGGAAATCATAAAGATGATTCCAATGGAAAAGAAGAGTTTATCCATTAAGAATTGCTCAAAGGTAAATTGCGATCTAATTTACCTCAAAATGAGAAAGTTAAAGTTATTAAATAGGAATGGAATAATATTTCTTGCTATAGATTCATTTGAAAAGAATGAATATCGTTACGAAAATTTTTCGATTGAAAACGCATTTTTCAAAAGTTCCAAACTGATACAACTAACATCTAACCCGAGGTAAAGCCATTGGCCATTGAAAACGGATCAATTCAAATAATCATCACGATCCATTCTCGATTATTCAGAATATCAACATTCCAAGAAATACAAATTTTAGACGATCTATTTGATTACCAAAGAGGATTGGAAAATTGAAATAAAAACTGAACATATTTGGCTATCAATTGACTTATCAACTTTTATAACTCATATTATTCAACAAGAATCACAAAATGCCCTGAGAAGTACGTTGGAACCAAACATTGGCTAGATTCTCGTTAAGATGTAAATTAATTTTTGAAGATTCTTAGTTGCTGAAGAAAGAAAAGAAACACTTTTAACATCGAAAATTGATTCAGATACATTTGCTCTGAATCCAACAGAAGAACAATATTTTAAAATTTCCATTCGATGCGTTTCGTAAATGCATCTGAATAGTTTCATACTTTTCATTACATGCTTAGATAATCAATTGCAAGGTCTTCTGTCATCTAATGGGATGAATATGAAATTTATTTTAATTATTAAATTTTAAATCAACTCTGAAAATCAACTGAAGGATAATTTTTCAATGGTAGAAGCGGCTGAGAACTGCTCAAGTTTATCTTAAAAAAGGCAAAGTAAATGGACGATAAAGGTTGCAATTTCATGGAATGAAGAATTGATTTGCAAATGGAACAGTTGAACACTCTGTTATCATGATTAACCTTCCTTGTTCAGTTCATCTTACCTATCATCTTTGTGTGTTTTTAAAAGTCTATTTTTATTATTCAGAATCTTTAACCCAATTATCATCAACTTTCAATGTGAATTGAGTGATTTTTAAAATCAGTTTACTTTCTATTCATTGAATTGATTGAAACTCTGTAAAGTGTTTTCAAATGAAAATGCTGATAACAATAATAATGATCATGAGAAACACTCAATGAAACATTTCTTTAGATGCAGTTCATCAAGAAAAGATATCAAAACGCGAATCAGCTTGCTTTTATTTCTTTTGTCTGTTCAGATACTCAGCTTATCATCATCATTATCCTCATGGTATCATTATTATCACAATATGTGCGCTTCCACAAAAAAAGAAAGAAGAAGAAGAAGGAAAAGAAACAGAAGTTGAATAAAATGAAGAATCTAAAGATGAATCAGGAGAAGCGAAAAAAAGGGTTAAGACATTATTTATTTAGAGAAAGCATCACTTTTTTTTCATTCGAAAAACACTTTTTCCTTCTTTTCACCAACCATTATATTCTGAATGTAAAGTCTCTGTTAATGTTACTCTGAGTTTGCATTCTTCGTCATCTTCGTCTTCTTTGTTTTTCTGTTCATTTCAGTCTTTCAGGCTCAAAATGAATCCAAAATCGATCTACCAAAATGAATCAGTTTCACCACTATTATATTGAATAATGACTGTGAAAAGGATTTTGAAAGTCTCAACATTCATCTTGAGTCTTTCAGATTGAATTAACCTTTTTTTTGTATCTTTTTCAGTAACAATTTTGCTCTCTAATGTCAAGTGACAGGGAAGTCAATAAATTTCAAGATAACAATTTCCTTGGAAATAACAAGTGAAGAGAAGGAAAAGCAAGTTATCGTCTTGATTTATCATAATGAAAACAATTAAGAACAGTTGAAGAAGAAAAACGTTAACAATTAAACTTTCAATCTTTTGTGTAGCTTAAGGTCAACTTTCCGACATAAACTTGATTTATTTACTTTGATTAAAAGAGGAATCGTTTGATAGTTGGAATGAGCGGAATGAGCAAAGATTTATGATTGAAATAAAAGATTGAAAAATTATTTGGAAACAATTGATGATTCGAGAAACGAAACGATTCTTTTCATGAAATGGTATTAAAGTTTAAACAAATTCATGAATCAATGTGGAATCAAAAAATTCTGAAAGTGCTGATTCGACAAACTTTTTTTTTCACTCCAAGTAACTTACTTTTCGTTGAAAAATTATTTCAAAGCTTTTCAATCTTATTTGCTACTTTATTAGTTTAGTTTGAAATGTGAAAGAAACAAGATTCTGTTCAGTATTTTAGCAAGTTTCGTTTCTTTTAGATGGCAATCAGAATCGCGAAAATTTGTTTCATCAAGTGAAAAACCTGATAACGTGATTAAATAATGTCGGAAGAAAAGTTGAATTGAAATACAATATTGTTTCCTCAATTCCCAACGAAATAGTTCAATAAAAAAAATTGTTTTCTACAAACAATTTCAATTATCGTTACATTTATTATCGAACAGTTTCTAACTTTGAAAACCCAAATAACAGAATAACAATGTTATTCTTGATCAAAAGTCAAATGGTGCTTCACAAAAGTTATTTCATTGTCTTTTCAGTCATTGAATTATTGTCAAAATATATCCAATTGATGTGCGATTGTCACTTGATTAAGCCTTTCTTGATCAACAACTTCATTCTCATCTCTATAAAAGCTATTTTGCAATTAAAATGATGGTAGGAAGAAATGAAAGGAATAATTTTTGCTCTAAAGATGATCAAAATGCAAGTAGCATAGTAAAGTTGCATTTAGCCAAGTTGGATCGGACTTTTCCCGCTTCTGACCTGCTGCTATCTTACATGCTTATATGCTTACATTTGGCAAAAGATCAGTTTAAAAACGATGTAAAAGCAAAAAGCAAATTTCATAGACGTAATAGGTCATTTTAATCGAAATTTGAAAAAGTCATCTTTCTGTCGTGTTCAAAGTGTCTGCTGCTGTTACACAAAAAATCTAATCTAGTTTGGCCATCGATTTAAAAGCGGACGTATGCATGCTACCAATCAATTGGTTAATTTAGTGATAGAACCCTTTCTTGATGATAAATTGGATTTTCAGTGATTCCCGCCTTACAAAGAGGTTTCCTATGCATACAAATTCTGTGCAACATTTACTTGCGATAAGACAAAAGTTTCGCATAGCATTCAATGACTAATCTCGACTGTGAGCATTTGATGAATGAAAACGTTTTTGGATTTCCTTTTCATCTCAACCAATGAATATTATCCTGAATTGGTTGGATAAAAGTTGAAGATGAAAAAGATGGTCAAAGGATGCAAAAAAAGATTCTTTCATATTCTTCTGTTCACAACTGTGATGACATTTTATTTATCATCAGGGATGAAGATAAGTGAACTGGAATCAACCTCACAAAATATCTTATTGAAAGTAACTGTCAACCTTTTCATTGACCCTCAAAAGGCTTATCATTTTTATTTACATTATCTTCATCCGCATCATCATCATCATTCTTCTTCTTCTTACTTTTATCCTTTCTTTGTTCAAGTAAACCTTTGCTGAGTTTTTTATTATTTGGTGCGATATTTTCAACTTAAATTTCAACAATATTCCATCGTTTTATTGGTGATTCATAAAGGTTATCATGATAAGAGCATGAAAAGTCTGAAAATGATAGTAATAAAGAGCGAAGAAGAAAGCGAGAGATTTAAAGATAAAAGTGAGATTGATGAATGTGAATGATTAAAGGCGAAAGCTTGAATAACATTGAAAAGTAAAAGTTTTGACCAAAGAATGGAAATGCAAGTTCTCTGAGTAAAGATGATTTTTCATATGGTAAGTGACCATTTCCTGAGCTCAATTTCATTCTGTGCTTTTCGCATAAACAAACTTTTAGAACATTCCTTTTTCAGAATGTTTTTTCAGGCAAATTCATTTTCAAATCCATTACTTTTCTTTCACTTTTCACATAAGTTTCATCTCCTTTTCAAGTCTTTCCAAACTGTGTTGAACCATTTTTCTTGAAACTTTTAACCTTCGTTTGCATGGAAAAGTTTAAATTCAATTTCTTTCACACAAACCCCAACAATGAATCCAATGATTGATAACCACCTTTCATTTGTCCAAGCTTCATGAATAAGAATTCGAGACAAAACAAACAATTCCATGTTTTATCTTTGCAATTACAATGAGAATTAAAAGATGAACTTTACTCGGTTCACATGAATATTGATGAGTGATGAAATTAAAAGCAAATTATCTTTAGATTTTAAATGCAAGTAAAATTTTTCATGTTGATAAAGGTTCATTATTTCTGGTTCGTTTGAATAATTATTGACGATTTTTTTCATGGAGATTTGGGGAAATCTCTAGTTACTTCAAGTGAAACTCATGAGCTTGATTCATGTAAACATTCAAGCTTGTAATGAATATGCATTGATCTTTGATGTTAGTGAAAATATTTTGATTAATGATGTGTTTGGATGCGCGAATTAGAAGAGAGAGAGAGAGAAACAAAAGCAATCAATTGATTGAGACAAAGACTTACCAAACTTTGACCATTATTATCAAGTGTTGACCCTGAGTTGGTTAAATTGTTTGATTGTGAAGTGGGACTAACAAGGTTGGAAACTGCATTGGGATTACATGTTGATCGCCAATGATTAAGTTGATGACCAGTTTCCATTAAATGACAATTGATGCTATTATTATAAGAAGGTTGACATGGATTGGATAGAAGTGGAGTGGTCAATGGATTATCAAGCTTCTCATTGATTGTTTCATCTTTAAGGTCACCATTTCGTGTTAATACTTCCGAACCAGTTAACCCAATATCTGAAAGAAAATAAGAAAAGATTGAATCAAAATTACGAAGCAACAAGAACAGAATTACAATGACTTTGCTACTCTCTTGCTGAGTCTAAATAATCATTCCTGGTAACAACATTGACATTAAATTAAAAAATGTTGATTATAATAATGAGAAGGAAAAAAAAAGATGAAATTAATGGTTGACCTAATAAATACAATTAAACACAGACACATAGATATTTAACCACAAAATGAAGGCGAGATAAAAGTTATTCACAATCATTCCCAGTCAGATGAAAGGGAATGATAAAGTTGAGTGAAAAAAACGATAATTATAATCTGTAAAGATATATTCTCATTCAATTGTAAGGTATTCATGTGAGAATGAATATACAAGAATGTTTCTCTATCGAGCCAAAATTTGATTAAAATTCATCTCAAATGAATGGAAAAGGTTGAAACATCATGTATGTAATAATGATAATAGTGATAATAAACGTTGTTGCAACAATTATTGCGTGCAAAATGTGAATATAAAAGTGTCGTCAAAGTAGCACAAGATTTAATCGAACAATGAAAAGTAAAAATGTGCTCATCCCCATCATCGAATAGTTAATTGTCGATTGGTGAGAAAAGTTTATTTCAATCGATATTCTGTTCCAATGTAAATATTGGTTAATTTCAATTTCGACTTCAAGATGAAGATAATGATGATGAGCATGATGAAGTGAATCAAGTTGTAATGTTCATTATGAGACTTGAATATCTGTGCATATAAACTATGCTCTTATGGTTTTCAAGGAGAAACATTTTTTTATCGTTTTATTCTTTTCTCTTTCATCATGCACTTTTTTTTCTTCTCCTGTTTGTATGAACAATGATTTCATTAATTATCTTCGTTTTGCTGATTTGCTCAGAAATCATTTCAAATGCATTAGTTGTGTTTGTTTTTGCACAATTTTTTTCTTCTTTTACTTTCTTTTCATCTTTTTTTACTTCGCTTTTGTGAAAGAAGACAAAAAAGTGAATTCATTTGACAACTTTAATAGACAATAATGACAGTAATAATGGGAACCAAATGAACAAACAACTTGAAGACTTTAACAGAACATTATTATTAATGATTTAATAACTGATTTTGCGGTAAAAATACTTATCAAAACTTATTTTTTTCATCAACCTTTTTAAGAATACTTTTTGCAACTAAATGAATCATTCTGATTCAGCTTATTCAATGTAAAAAGCTTAATTTGCAATGAGCAATCCAATTTTCTGAATGACTGGGTTCTGACGATTTTAAGATGAAAAGAGTTTTCGCCATTCCATTCATTCAATTTCAAATGCTGCAGACAATGATTCTCAAAATGCTCAGATTTTCAGAGTTGAAAATTAATGGTTTTATCCGATAAAGCTCGCCATTCATCTCTGGAACTTCATAACAACGAGAATCCGCTCGAAAACTATCACAAACAAACTTATTAAACTTGATCTTCACTGACATTCCACGACGAAATTTTTGTTCAACTGAAGAACCTTTTATCTTGTTGAATTTAATTCCCTACCAGACTGATTCACTGAAAGTGAACTTAAACTAAAGGATAATTAACTAGCTTAGATTAAGCGGTAAACAAAAGCAAAGAGATTTGAGTTGTTGAGTAACTTGAAGATCAGATAATAAACTGTCTTGTTGATGATAAAAAATAGCTTAAAAGGAAATAGGAAAACTTTAAACTCAAGATTCGATGAAACATTCAATAACTGATGATTCAGGGGAAAAAATTTAATCATAAACTCATATTTGCATACATATGAATGAGAAAATATAAAAAAATATAAAAGGCATCTTGGGTTCAATTTAGGTTTCATAGCAAAAACAGAATCATGAGCATTCTATTTTTCTTCAGGTGAATTTTCACGAACCTAATGAAAATAAGCATCACTTTACATTTGAAGAAATTTATTTCGTCATGAAATCGTATTATCGAACCTGAAAATCGCAAGCTTTTATCTAAATAAGTTTAACATCAGTGCAATGCGATAACAGAAAATCGCAATTCAAGTAAATAAGAAATGAAAAACTTGATTGCATTCCAGTAAATTTCAACAATTGCATCATATGGAATGAAAAAACTCGTTTGAACGGAAACCAGAATAATCTTGATTTTACAAAATAATAGCGAATTGTACCAAAATTGACATTCAATTCCATGATAGACTTTTGTTATAGAACAGAATTTTTCATTGCATCTATTTATGATATTTATTCGTCGGATTAACATTGAATATAATTCAATTGCCTGGAGGCGATTCGACTAATGATATATCCTACATTTCACATGAGATCTCAGTTAATGGAATAAACATTTCAACATTTTCTGTTTCTGTTCACAATAATTCCTAACAAGGTGATGATAATTTTGTTAATCTGCAAATAATGTGTTCGTTTCTCTTTTCCTCTCGAATAATTCAATTGGGACTTTTCATGATGAAATGAGAAAGCAAAGGGAAAATAAATGTTGCATCTAAATCAGGAAGTTGATAATTTAGACTGAAAAAAAAACACAAAATTCGAGATGAAAAAAGTTGATATTTTTTGTGACTCCAACTCGAATCATTAATATTACAGTTTCTATCTCATTTGTCATTCAATTTAACATGAGAAATAAATCAACTAATATGATTCTTTATCTGATTTAAACATTTACTAACCAATTTACGGTTCACTTGTGAATCAGATAACATGAATGAGTGAGTTTGCTTCATGATCATGGACTTGGAGTTATCACTTTAACAAAGTCCATTTAAATGTGAATATTGTTTGCAAATGAAATTGAAAAAGGTTTGTAAGGAAAGTGTTTCAACTATTGAGTTGATGTATCAAGTAATCTGATGGTTGAGTGGAAACAAAACTGTAAACTCGATTTGCTTGTCAAAATGAGTGGACATTCAATTGGTCAATCATTTTAAGGTCAACATTTGTTGACTTGAAACATTGAGTAAAGCTAAAAGTATAACTTCAATATTTGTTTCCAATGTTTTCAATTTTAAACCAATTCTTTATCAACAACAAAAATATCAAATCAATATTGAATTGAAGGTTGAGATGGAAACAAATTGGATGCAAAAAGACTGGAAAATGTGTCAAAAAGTAAACTCATTCAATTCTGAATATTGAATATGAAAATATGGAACTTTCATTCAAGTCGAACATGCTTTCATCATTATTTGTTGATGTGATTTTTAACAAATGCAAATGTATTTAAAGATGATTTTCACGATGAAAAGGATGAGGAAAATGCTGAGTAAATGACCTTCTTCACCATTTTGTCTGGATAAAGTTGAACAGATTTTTGATGAAAAAAGTAAAGTTAAAATAAATGTTCGTTTACAGATGCAAGTGATGATGATTATGCTGAAGGGAAGGCAAATGCATGATAAGAATTGAAAAAGTTTAATAGCAATTTGAAAGAATCTAATCCTTTACTAATCTACTAGAATCTAATCCTCTTCAAATGAGAAAAGTGAAGTTGGAAAAAGAAAGAAAAAGTAATTTCTTCAAGTAAAATTTGTAAGATCAACTTTTCGAAAAAAAAGAATAAGTTGAAGATGGAGAGGAAGAGGAAGACGAGGATGATGAGAAGGTGATGATAAGAAGAAATGAGCTACAAAATGTAATTTTTTTTCTCTTCTCAATAAGTATTAAGATTAAGGATTAACACCATGTAAGAAGATGAACAAGTGCAAAGAAAAACAAAAGAGTGAATTTTTTGTGATCACCAAAACTCCATTGTAATTGAATGAAAGATGAATGATAAGAGAAGAAAATATTTCTTTATAATGACATACCTGGTATTATATCTGGGCATTTATCATCTGTATCATTACATGTGCAAACGTCGAACGTTTCTTCAGGTTTTCGTAAAGGTGTGCCAAGCTTCGATTCCTTTTCATCTCCGACTGTTTCTGCAAGAAAAAGAATAGATTGTGATTCAACAAAAACTTTAACAAATCAGAGTTAAAATCGAAATCCATTTACGTCGACATGAGAGGATTTTAGATGTTTTCAAAGAAATGAACAACTGAAAACGAAAAATTGAAATAAATCTGAAATTCTTTTAATCTTGGAATGAGAAAAAAGTTGAAAAGAATATAAATGTGAATTAGACATCTTCACAAAAAGATAATTTTATGTTTGATGGCAATCGTCGAACTATGAGTCGCTATTGATTCGAAGTTGTTTCGAGGGAATTCTGTTGACTATTGCGAACAGCGAAAAAATTTTGTCAACCATTCTGAGGATTTCGTTGATTGAATCTCTTTCCTTTACGAAATTTGGCGTTTCGATGAAATCCAGTTTTTGATTCTGTTCTTAGTTGATAGCAATTTGAGCAAAGAATCAAAACTCGAACAAAATTTCCTAGATTCTCGTTTCATGATTTCCTGAGAACTTAATCCTTAATCAATATTGTACAATGAAATAGAGATTATCCAATTAATTCGTAAAATTGTTTATTTACTTTTATAATAATCTAAAGAAGAGGTTCAAATAAAGAAAAAAAACAAACATTGAACTTCTATAAACTTCTTAAATCAATTAACCTGGATTCAATTTAAAGACAACTGAATCAGTTCATTTCAAGTTATTAATATTACTCTGCGTTTCAATTCAATTATTCCATTCCCTTTTCATCTTTTCGTTAGTTAAGATCAATTGTATTCAATTAAATTCCCGATCAACTGAAAAAAAACCTTTTTGTCAAAAGTCAAGTTAAAGTTTTAGAAGAAAGCAGAATTGAAATTCTGATAATCATGTAACAATGTAAGAATCATTGACTGAATGAAAACATTGGCTTTTGATTCAAACTGATTGTACCAATCAATAAATACTCGAGAAACAGTTTGCTGGCAAAGAAACTCAAAAAAGATAGTAAATAAAAGACAAAAAGAAGGAAATTACTCGAGAAATGTATCAATGAACTTTACGAATAAAATTGGCAACGAAAATAAGAAAATTATTTACTCATTATTATCATTTGATACTTTTTTTGTCATTTATTTGTACAATAAAGTTGAGCAAAAGTAATAACTGAACTCATCTTATGATAACCCTTTTCAAAAGCTACTGATAACAAGAAGAAATATGTTGAAAAAAATGCAAAAAATAGTGACTTAATATTGAACAGAATAAAGATTAACTTTGAAAAAAGTAGATAATAAATTCAATAATATTCTGATATTGTTTAAAATATGAATAAAAAGCAAGAATAATGATGTGATAAGATATTTATCTTTGATAAGAATTATTTTTTCTTGTTCTTCCATTGAATTTATTGAATGATAAGAGTTAACAAATTGATGATAAATAAATAAAATTTTCTTTTCGATTGAAGTAGTAATTCCAAATGATGAGATGAAAAATATTTAATTATTAATGAGAATAGACTCAATTATTGAACTTTCATCAATAATTTGAGTTTTCAAGTTTCATTGTTTCTCAACTTATCAATTTTAACCCGAAATGAACTTGTTAATTTTTCATGCAATAACTTGATGGGAATCGTTTCTGAATCAATTCAGTTCTAAACAAAAATCGAACGATGAATTGCAAAATTCCACAATTTTCGTTCATCAAAAGTTAGTCTAAAATAGACTGAAAATCTTCATGGAGAAACATCGAAAAACTAAACTTTAGCTTCACAAGAGTTCGTTGATCGATTCATTGACTCGACTGTTTAGAAGTTATAAATTGATGAAAGATTACACTTTAAGCTGAGCTTGTTATCATAAGAATTAATGAATGCTTAATTTTCGAGAAAATAGTTGTTCGAATCGCAACAATTTTCGAGAATCAGTCATATTTACTGATAACTTTGCGAGTCAATTTGTTCGCTTTAATGCAAAAAGTTTGTTAATTATTTTGAAAATTTAATGCTTCATTTGACTTGGATTTGCAGTTCAGTTAACTGAAAGCTTGAAAGAGATTGAAATTGTTGAAATAAATTTTGGTTTCTTTTTGTAATAACAGTTTGTTGAAGCTTGACCAACAGCTAATACCTTTGACCTAAAGGTAAAAAGGTGACTGTGAAGGGAAACAAAGAGTTTCATTAACTCACGTCAAGAGCAAGTAACGCATTTGTTGAGAGGAGTGACTGTACAAGTTCCATGGAGAGTTTTTCTTCTCGTAATTTATCACTACATTAAAGGACTTCAGGGGGTCAACAGTTTTCTTAATAGTTTTTTTGATGCTCTTCACTGAGTGGCACCATTTTACTCAACAAGACTCACAATATCAATAATAAAATGACATAGTTTAGTAAATTATTAATTCAGTAGAACCATAGCAACATGGAAAGTTTTAGAAGCGATTGTAATGAAAACCAGAAAATGCAATAACAAATGAAACGAAAGTGAAATAATTATTGGGAAAAAGGCTGAGGAACAACATTTAATGATGTTGACAACTAGTTAATTAAATTCACGGCAATAACAATGTAACTAATTTTTAACCGTAACTCAGTCAATTCACTTTACTGGTCAAATGTGATAAATTACTTGTCCAGTTATTCATTCCTTTTATGCCCCTTTAGCACCTTTCACTTCACGCCCTTAACATTACCAACACCAAGTGAGGTCTAGACCTCAAAGCTTCAACTACAAAGGTATAACCAAGTTTTGCTGTTGCAAGCAATTCAATAAGCACAGAAAAACTATTTTGTAATAAAACTAACTATTCAATGTTCAGTGCTTTTAGGATTTAATGATAGTCTTATTAACGGGGGAAATTCCCTTATAATCCTAATTCAAACATGGATCCGAAAAAAGTTTGATAATAAATTGTGGCTATTACGTGGAAATATCTTTATCTACTGATGGATGTATGGATTTGCGACCGACAAGACCTTCGATTATCGAATCAAGAGAAATGAAGAATATCAGTCTCTGAGTATCCTCAGTGTAAGTTTTGAAGAATATCTATTTGAATGGATTTTCTTTTTGATTAAAGAAGAAGCTGATTGAAATTCGGTACAACTTACGTTGACTTTTCCTGATTCGTGGTGAAGATGGACAAATTTTAAGTACCATTATTATGAGTAAGGCAAGAACCACAATGATGGTCACTATGGTGATAAGAATGAGAAGGAACGGAGAAGCCGTCAACTGCCAAACTTGACCTTTACCCGTTTGATTGGCCGATTCAGGTTGAGCCAAGGTTGAAGCTACAAGAGTCTCAGGTAAACTGGCGCCCTTCGAGTTGACAGAATATATTTTAAGAGTAAATGTTGTACCCGGTGGAAGCCCTTTAACAGTGAACGAAGGCCAATTCGATGAAATGTTGGCCTTGAGGTCAACAGGAAAATACGAGTCATAAACTTCAAGAGTAAAGTGCTGCATCAAGCCACCATCGTAACCTTCAGTGCACTCAACTCGCAGTGAATCTTCACTCGAATTCGCAAGTGAACAGTTCTTCAATGGATCAGGTGGACCAGCGGGTATCACAGTGAATATACAAGGTTCTAATTGTGATCCAACTGAATTTTTCCCCCAACAGAAGAGAGTTCCATAATCGTATTCTGTTTTAGGTATGTAAGTAACTATGGAAGAGGCACCTTCAGATAAATGGTTGGTTAACTCAATGTTTTCATTTGAATTATTGAAAGACCAGGCAAAGTTTACTTCGGGTGGATCAGCTTCGAGATCACACTTAATCTTAACCGCTTCCATTCGTGCTGCTCCATACAATGCCTTCTGTCGTTCCTTGCAGACTGGAGCGAATTGAACTCTCAAATGGACTGCTTTCGATTCACCTTCACCTTCACTATTCAATGCAGTGCAAGTGTACCTTCCTCGATGAGATCGCTGGACCTTTTGAAGAACCAAAGATTGGTTGGAAACAATTACACCAGCAGATGTGTTTGTGTGCAATTCTTTGCCTTCGAACCACCAACGAATCTCTGACACTTTGGGATTGGCTCGAATTATGCATTCAAAGTAAACATCATTTCCAGCTTGAATATGAGAATGGCGAAGTTTGTTACCCAAACGAAGAGTTAATTGAGGAACATCTGAATGGAAAGATAATTTAGGGTAAATTAATAATTAAAATGACAGTAATGTTAATTGAAAGATAAATATTTACTCACAATGAATGGTCAACTTCCAACTATCCTCAAGTGCACTTGCAGGTATTAATGGATTCTCAGCTCGACAGAACAAGTGTTTGCCTGTGTCATCAGGACTCGGTTTGAATGTTAATATACTTGTTGTGATATTACCATCAGCTGAGTGCTTCTCTCGAGTCTTTTTTAATCGAGTTGTGCCCAACCACCAAGTGATGGTCGGTGCTGGACGAGAACCAGCTGCTTGACAAGTCACTTCTCCAGGTTTTCCTGAAGAAAAGGCTTTATTATCACCTTGAATTTTGACCAACAAAGGACGAACTGAAATGTACAAAATCATCATCAGTTATTTCTTATTCTAACAAAATTATAAGAAAAGTTCATGAAACATTATACCAATTGAAAAAGCGAATATTCAGTTATTCAATTAAAAGAAAAGAAAAATGGCTGAATTTGTTCAGTTTTCGTCTGTTTTTCCCAGAATCTCAATTCGACTTTATTACATTGTTTAGTTTCTTCATTTACAATTGGTTTTTAGATTCACTTGAAACTCTCTTTTAGCTTGTTTGTTATTTAACTTTTGTTTTTTTTTCTGGTCAAAAAGGTAAATAAAATGAACAAAGTAAATTTAATTTACCAACTGAAATGCGAGACGATAAATGTAAAGGTTAAAGTTTGATCAACAAATCATTAACCAAGAGTTGAATGAAAAATTTGAAAGAAGCTGAAACCTCAAGTTTTAATGAGTTGAAAAGAACTGATCAAACCAAACTAAACAAGTCAAAGAGACGCAAAAAGATGAAAATTTTCATCAAGTGATTAAAATATAAATAAGGTTCATAAAACTCATTTCAATTAGCCATTGAATTTCAAAAGTTTCCACACAAGTTTCGAATTGAAAATTCTATTGAAATTGGAACTTGTACTGCTTTTCAAAGGTAAGTCTATTATGACTGGATTGTCACCGAGTCGACCTGATTAAATGAAAGTTCATAAGCTATAATTATCCATCATTCAAGATGTTTCTTTCCAGAGTTCACCCGATTGTGCCAATAAAGAATAAGTTTCAATTTGTAATCGAAATGAAAGAATTGAGTTTCAATAGAAGTTGAATCTCTTTGATGCATTTCATGAGACTTTGTCATGCTGATAGAATATTGAAAGTTGATGAGAAATGTTTCCAATTTCAATTGGTTTCATGATTGCATAATGTTTTAAATATGATAATATGAAATTTGTTATTGAACAATCGAGACAATTTAGTTGAAGTAAACACATCATTTGATTTAATGATCAATATAATAAGGATTAAAAGTTGATTCAATTTTTTCACTTGAATCGCACCATCATAACCACCATCATCAACATGATTCAATATTCGTTGAATATTTATTTCCGTCATTTTTGTTACAATATAATGTTTCTGTTGGATGATTGATGAAAAATGAAAACAACTCAAGTTTGATGCAAAGCTTATGCAAAAAATGGTGATTTAAGATGATGATGAGGAGGAAAGGTTAAGGAACCAAATGACAGGTTTATTTGAAAGTCTTGCTTCTCCTCAAATGATAGTGATAATAGTATTGAAAGAGATGGAGAAAAGAATTGATAACAGGGAATGATGATGAGAAGAAGGAAAATGGCCAATATTTATCTTCTCTATCGAAGGTGAAACAAGACAAAATAAAGTGATAACAATATTGATAAAAGTAGAGTCAAGTGGTTATATATTTGCTCTTATAAAGAGACAACTTTTTTTCTGTTTATACATGGCTCAATCCTTCAGCATTCTCAATCATCATCATAATCTTAGATAAAAAGAACAATAAAAAAGAGTAAAGATGATCAAGATGTTCAGGCTTGGGTGAACTGTTGATAACCAGGTTATAGATGAAATTGTGTTCAACTGAGTGAATAAAATGAGATAATATCAAGAAACCACTTCAACTTCAATAAAATCCTTTTCTAATTCAGTCAAATTCGACTTTTCAGTTTCGCCAGTTTTGGCACCAAAACGGATAACAGAAAAACAATGTTCATAGAAATTTTTTATTTACAGACAACTTTTCTTTTCCTTTCAAGTAAATCTCGAAAATCGATGCAAATGCGAATAAAACGAATTTAAATTTAAATTCCATTTTCAATTTTTGCTTTACAATCGATGCCACTTGAGTCTATAACTTGAACGACTTGAACGATTTGTGAAAATGGTTAAGGAAAAGAAACGAAAAAAATGCTTTTTTTTTCAAGTTGACTGATTGTTGATTGATATAGTCAATGTAATAACTGAGACTTGAATGAATTCCAAGTTTTCTTGTTATTCCTTTACTCTTCATCTTCTCAGGTTTTTACTCTTCATCATCAGTTTACTGTTTTTGATGTTAATCAACATGATGATGATGTAAGAAAACGATGAAAAAGAAACAAGGATTGTTGTTATTTTGTGTCCCTTCGTTGATTGAGCCCATGATTGATGATTCCCATAAAGATGATAATCTTTTCCTTGCTTTTCCCTGCCATCTTCATAATCATCATTACCATCATCAGTCTTACATATTGAAAAAAACAAACAAAAAGGTTTAGAACTTTTTTTTGTTAATTTTTGCTGAAAAAAAACGTTCAAAGTGACAAGTAAACACACACACGATAATGAAACGTTACACATTAACGTTTAGTTTAGTTTTCCTTTTCAGTTAAACATTTCTCAACTAATCACAATTTCAGAGTAAAGTTCATGATTGAAATTGGGAGGTTACTTAATTGATGAATTAGATGGTTACTTTAGGGGTTCAAATGTACAGATAATTGATTTAATCAGCTATTTTCAGTTTCATGCGGCAACAAAATTGATTCCTCAGCTCATCATTTTAGAAGTGAAATGAAGAAAATAAAAAGTATCAAATTGTTTTCAAATAACTTGTTCCATTGAAATTTAATGCAGTAATGTTTCAAAGTAAATCATGAAACATCTATTTATAACCAGAAACCTGTAAAACTCAATATTATTTTGCCAGTTCTTTGGCCTTTAAATGAAACAGATTAATTTAGACAAAGCAAAATGTGATCACTTCAGCGACTATTCAAGTGAAGAGATAATTGAAAGAGTAAAATGTCGAAAAAATGATAAATTTAGATTGTCATTCAGTTTACCTGAAAACATCATTTCAACATTTGTGTCATAAGCATTTCATGATTACGGTAACAGGAATATCAAGTCAGAATAGAAAAAAGGAAAGAATTGAAATTGGATACTCAAGGCTTCACAAAAAACAAAAATTTTCCAGTAACAGGCATCAAAATGAAATGAATACAAATGTGAAACTTTTTGTGCTTAATCTCGATCTCGCGAAAAGTAGTTTCTCCATTTGGTCAAATTAATCAACTAAGTATTCAAGTTGCCAATCTTCACGATAGGCTGTTGAATTAAAAGTATAGTTTGAGGTCGTAGGTCAATTTGAGGACATGTGATTCTACTGCAATTTCGGTTTCATAAGTGGTGAAGCATTTGGGAATTAATATTATCAGGTTTGGTTGTTTCTCGATCGTGTTTAATGATCTTCAACAGTAATTGCATTCAATTTGAATAATTGGTGAATCCTTTTCAGGGAAACACAGCTTTGACCATAAAGGAGCAACTTGAATAATTATGGTTTTAAAATTGCAAGCAACAATCGGCACTGAAACGGCCGTTTCCATTATCAGATTAAGATTTGTTTTTTCATGTTTAAGTGTTGATGTTTGAGATGAAAAGCTATCAATGCATTTAAAGCACATCAAGTGTAATTGCAATTGGATTATAATACAAAATTGGCTGTAGGAACGTTAGAGGAAGAAAATATCGATGAAAATGATGCTAATATTCATGCTCATGTTATTAGAATGTGGGTTTTATCTGACTGTGCACTTAATAAAGATCAAGTTCTAACTGTGCTCAGTTATCAGATTAGTAGATAATTTGGTTTTACTATTCAAGTTGACTTTGAGAATTGATTTATTGATGAAAGGAAAATAGGAAAGGTTTTCCTTTTCTTTTGTTTTCCTCTTTTTCTCGCTAAATGAATCTCTCTTGAAATGCTTATTTATTAAACAGGTAAAAAGTGATTTTCATTTTCAAAGGTGGAATGAAGGTAACAAAGCGCATCACAGCAACTCGGATAAGATTAAAAGTGATTAAGCAAAAGGAAGAAGAAGAAAGGGAAGCGTGAAAAAGGCATAAACTTGCAGTAAAAAACAAGATGCTTGACCAACATCAACTGTTGGTTACTCAAAACGCGAACAACTCTTAATGCGATTCTTGAGTGATCCTTGAGCAATTACAGGTTAAGCCTGATCCATAACTAATTTTGCCTTTTAGTTGAAAACAAAAACAAAATAATATCTTTTCAATGGTCAAATTATTATCATTAACTGTTGTAATGATAACACAAGTGAAGAGCTAATAATTTGAGATTAAAAGCCTTGAGGCAATGAGGTTGATTAAGGAGAAGGTGAAAAGGAATGAAAATACGAGTCAGATTGGATGAGGCAAAAGGGAGGAGATAAAGGTTACAGGTTAGGTTAGGTGTCAAGGGTGGGATAAGGTGGGTGGTTGTGGTTATGGTCAGTGAGAATGAGAATCTTTGCGAATCTATTTTTGTCCATTTTAATCATCATAATGGTTACTCTTCTTGACTCAAGAGTAATGATTAAGCCAAGCAAATAGTGACTTGTTGGCCAATGGAAGGTCACTTAGCGTTATTAAATTTTGCACCTTCAATCCAATTAAAGTGTCAATCATGATCATGACTTCAATTATTTGCGAAATTCGCAAATCTCTCATTTCCATTCAACATTCCTATTTCGGTAAACTTTAATTGTCGATTAGAGTGAACAAACCTTTATGACGAACCTTTATAAAAATAGAAAAAATTTTATCGATTAAATGTTCTAATGATTTTTATACAAATCAAGGTAAAAGATTTTTTCCTCTATTTGAATGTAGGAAAAGTTGAATTCACCCTGTTCTGTATTACTTGCCATGTTAACTAAATTATCATGTTTGTGATGAAAGAATGAAAAATGACTCAAATTATTGAACATAATTTTACTTTCATAAGTTGAGATTCTGATGAGTTTAAATGTAGCAAAATATTGTTAATTTTACCTGATTTTTCTCTTGAGTTTCTACTGAATAAGTTGCGAATTAATTCATGTTAATGTAAAGAAAATTCTGTCCGTTTATAACAATGATAAAGTTCAACATTCATTTTACTGGTTGAAAACAGGGAAAATTTTGTAAAACATTTGCAGCCAACAATTTGTTTTACTTGAGTTGACAGTAAAAATAAGAAGAAACTTTCTCCAGTTGTAATTTACAAGTTGATATAAAGAGGAAAAGTTGAAAAAAAAGAAAATCAAGTTTCTTGATGGATTTTGTGTGTATTTCCATGTTGAACACACACACAATTCAGTTGAATCCCTTTGTTGCCATGTTGATTTAATGTTGTCGTTGCTGTTATTGTTGCCTGTTCACATTTAAATGCATTGGGATTTGTAACAATTTTTCATGTAATCATGAAATAGCCTGATATTATTATTCTTATTATAATAATTGAACGAAATGAGGTTTCCCAAAGTAAAAGGTTAAAATGAGAAAAGCAAATTGGTTGAACAGCAAATTGAAAGGATTAACAATAAAGTTTTTTTTCTCGTCAAAACGCGAATCGAAATAAAGGTTTTCAACTAAAAAAAAGGTGACTTTAAACTTTGTTTCTTGTTTGCTTGCTCAATTCAAAGGTTAATTTTGCATTTGTTTAGTTACAAGAAACTTGACTCTGAATTGTGCAAATGGATTTGTGAGATTAAGGAAAGTCGACGCAATTGAAACTCGAGATTTTTTTGGTGAATTGAAATGATAGACAAAAAAAGCAGAAATAAATGAGTTGTTCAATGATTTGAGATTATGATGAAGAGAGAAAAGAGAAGAAAAAGGAAAAATTGTTCAATAAAGGAATATGTTGCAAATTGATGAAGATTGTCCGAGTTTCCATGACAAAAGCAAATGCTTTTCATGGAAAAGTTACGAAATTTAAAGTTATCAAATTTCTGTTCAACATTGACCTTTCACTTGCATAACAGTCCAACGAATAAATGGAATGGAAAAGTGAATCGATTTTTGCTTAAAAACTATTAATAAAAGTTAATTGATGTTAACGATTCAAGCTTGAAACAAAATATTTTCAATGAAATTTGCAATCGAATCGGCTTGTGATATTGAAACTAATTGCCTGAAGTATGAGCAAAGATCAGAATAACCTTGATCAGGTTGGAACATTTTTCAAGATTCGAATCAATTCGACTTAGAAAGTGAAAAATCGAATCAATCAATGCTTCTGTTTTTGATTATTTAGTAACTTTCCGCTAATCTTTAGGTTATCCATTAATTTAAAGATGATACAGTTTGGGAGAATCGAGAGTTCAGTGATACTCAACGGAGTCGAGATGAAATGTTAAAGTTGATTAAAAATGGAATGGAAAAAGGAAAATGTTCTTTTTTATATAAATGCTGGAAAAGGGTAAATTGTGATTTATAAAAGTAAAATTAAAAGTGATGCGGATGCTGAGCTTAACCAGGTAAAATCAAAAGATTAAGGTTGATCGAGAATACAAAGGAATAGAGTTTCATCAAGGAAAAAGGGAAAAAGAATGAGAAGAAAACTAAATCAAATTAAATTATTTGTAACTTTTTTTTTCTTCATCTTCTTTCTCCTGCTGGTGCTTTCCTCTGTTTCCTTCCTTTTTCATGCTGATTCCCGAGTATTTTCAACAACAATTTGAAACAAACAAAAGTTGACTTACATTGTTATTTGCTATTAGTAAAAAGAGATGAAACTTTGCCTCATAATCTAATTTTGCGTTTACTCGAGTAAAATACTTTCTTCACATCTCACCATCTTCTTCCGTCATCTTCATCATTTCAATCTTTCTCTTTACTCACCTTTCCTCACCTTTTCTCTTCTTATTGCTGTCCATTTTCATTTGTTATCTTCATCACCACTTTTGCATGAAAATTTCACTTCAACATTCAGCAATCAATAAATTTGTTCAATAGTACTTTTCGTATCAAAGGATCACAGCTCGACCGATATGTGTCGATCTGCTTTGCAGTCAGTTCAAAATTTTTTGGCCAATGAATGGAACTTCAGGATTCAGAATTCTTCAACACTTTAGAGCCTGAAATCTTTTCGAAATCAACAGAGCTTTTGGTTTGTTTGAAGCAACTAATTTTAACTCAGAATCTTTTGTCAGTTAAACATGAATTATCCGGGATTATCGAACTAGGTGAACTGAATAAATGAATAATAGAAAGCATTCAATAGTCTCAAGAAAACTCCTTGAAAAACGTGTCAATCGATCGTAAATGTTGGAACAGAAATTAGAATCTTTTGATTAACAAAGTTGCCAGTAAAATGATGTAAATAGAAATTCAATGAAAGAGAATAATTTCCTTGAATCAATAATGATTAAAACATGATGCTATTATAGTGCTCAAAAGAACTATTTCAAAAACATTTGCAAATGTTTTTTTGTTATCATGCAAATTGTTTCGAAATATAATTGAAACTGATTCGAAACTGATTTATCGAAAAAAGCAAAGAAAAAACGAAAAGAAAAGCAATAGTAAAGTTTATTGAATTTAAAATTATCAAAACAGTCATCGAGTGAAGCCATCGAACCGTAGAGAACATGAAATTGATTCGCCTGAGGAATGATTTCAGTTTCATTCCTTGCTCAAGTTGAAAGATTGATCAACATGAATGGTCAAGTTATAACACAATGACCCATTTCGACAACATTCATGATAATACAATGTAGACATAAATTCTGATAAAGTAATGTTAACAGCAAACAGAATGATTCTCAATGAGAATTTGAAAATTTTGGTCAAAAAAAAGAATCGAAAGTAAATGCTATTTCGCCATAAAATTTACTTTTATTTATTTCTTTTTCCTTCAATTTCTCCACCAAAATAAGTATAATTTTATTCGCAAAGAAAGTCGAGACACATTTTGATGCAAATTCTGGTTCAACGAAAACTATCTAATAATAAAATTTATTGTTACCATGAATGGTTAGCAATTATCGAACATGA
Organism: Tetranychus truncatus; assembly: GCA_028476895.1. NCBI lineage: Eukaryota > Metazoa > Arthropoda > Arachnida > Trombidiformes > Tetranychidae > Tetranychus > Tetranychus truncatus. The sequence goes on from CM052062.1 coordinate 13,195,335, forward strand.
AAAAATTATTTCTTTCCTTTTCTTATTTAATAACATTCAACGGAAGAAAGCGTTCAATTTAAATAATTGCATGTCAATGGAAATAAGTTATCGAAACATTTGAATCACGAATTTCTTCTTTTCCAAAATTATCATTAAATTTTCAAATGGATTCAAATTGACAAGTCGATTGTTAATAATGCTCTTGTCTCATTATATTTTTACGCAACACCAATCGATTAATCTCATTGAATGAATGATTTGATCAAAATGCAAATAGATTTAACTGAGCAAAAATGAATTTCATAATTTCTGCTCTTTTCGGAAAAAAAGGCGAATTTCTGATGTTCGCAAGAAAAGACCTGCAATTTGATTAGAAAATTTAATCTGACTGATTGAAACCTGGAAAGAATCAAGTTAATCATGGAATGGAAAGTGAAACATGAAGCTATTAATAATTTTGTGTAACCTTAACTTTTAATTCAGTAAATGAAAAGAGAAAAAAAAGGAAAATCTAATGAGTGGAAAGTTGAGAAAATCGGAATAACTGGAAATGGCGAAAAAAAAGAAAAGAGAAAAAATGGAAAGTTTAAATAACATGGAAATAAAATGATTGAGATTTTTCATTTACTCCAGCAATTGGCTTAAAAGCAAAATTGGATAGTTTTTATTACTTTACAGTCTTTATCAGAACAATAATGTGTATTATGTTTGCTATTATTAGAGTTCAACTTTTTATTCACTTCATTATTCAGATTATTTGTTAACACAACAGTTCCCTTGACCATTGTGAATGGCAAGTGTTTAGAAGTGAGAAGATGTCCAAAGGAAGGGACAGGGTTTTATCATGACTTTTATGGCCCTTAACTTTATTCTCTTATTCTCAATCAATCCTTTTCTTCGGTGTATTTGGATTACTTTTCTGGTTCTTCTTGTTCAACACTTTCTTTGCTTACATTTTTCACTTCTTTGCAGTTTCTTTTCGAGGTTCAAGTAAATTTATCCAGAAAGGCTTATCGATCATTCTCAACTGTATTTTTGTTCAAAGATGAAAAACCAATGATGATAACGATAATGATGATTATAGTTTACAGGCTTCAACTTGTTTAACAAGAAGACTTTGAGAACAATAAATTGCTTCTGTTTTTCCTGTTATTTCATTCCAATGGTTCAATCTCCATTCCAAATACATATTATCTGAGCAAGCAAAGTTTAATCAAAATATATTGACCTCATTTGGTGACATATTTCATCCTCAAATTGTTATCTTTTGGTGAACTTTGATTAAGTTCAAGTTCAATATTTCTGATGTTCTATTCAAACTAAAACTTTTTCTATTAATATCTTTGAAAAGTGAAATTGGTGAAATGTCCAACAGTATTTATGTTAATGAAGCACAAGAAGAAAGCTTCAACTTGGTTAAACAAAGAAGAAAAAACATTTTCCATTCAAAATCATTTCCATATTTATCCAAGTCTGGAATTCCAGACAAGCTCAGTAAACAGTAAACCTGAATTCTGTCCAAGTCTTTCCAATTGCATTGAATGTTTACCAAAAGATTCTTTGGGTCGCTTACTTTTTCGGTGAAAATAACTCAATACAGTCGGTCTTACTCTTTTGAATGTTGGTTTTGTGCATATAAAAGTTGGTTCTATTCATGATTGAAACTAAATGTTAGCAAACGAATTTCATGCGATTCCAATTGAAATCTTTTAATCGACATTTCAAGATCAAAAAATTATTGACTTAATATGGATTCGATTACGATTCCTTCAACTGTTAAATGCGAAGAAGGTAAAAATAACAGTAAAATTGCACTGCAAGTTGATGGTTATTGATGAAATAGACGATAAGATGAAGGAAGGAAGGAAAAGAAATGAAGATTGAAACATGAACAGTTTGTCCATGAATCCATTGGGAGTGTTAGGTGTGAGTTGAAAGGTGCAAAGAGTGGAAAGTAGACTTTCGAGTTTCTAGAAACTATTTTTTGTTCAAAGTAACTTCAAGTGCAGTTATTGAAGCCACCAAGATTATCTGGATAATAATCAGTGTTTAGTCAAATTAAAACAAAAGTTAACTTATCAGTTTGATGCAACACTTGATTCATCATGTTTTCACCGTTCATTGAACAAGACTTTTCATTTATCGTCAACTTTTTTCCCATCAAATTTTAATAAAAATGAGATTTCACGATTTAGATGTTCACTTGAAATTGAATTAAATGCTAATAAAAAAGATTACGCATTTATGTAAAGATAATTTGCTGCTGCTATTAACATTAGTCTATCCAGGGTTGGCTAATGTAAAACTGGTGAGAAGTTAATATTGTAAGTTGTCATGAAAATAAACACTTTTTTGGTGTGCTGTTACTTGAAATACATGGTAAAGAGAAGTGATGATAAAAGATGTTTAAGATGTTCCAGCAAGATGAAAGTGAATGAGAAAATTTATGAAGAATGAGAAAAGGTATAAAAGAGATTCTATTTGATATCATGTTTTTGTTTCAAGAGCAATATTATGTTATGATGTGGATAATAATAATGATAATAAATATAAATATAAATACATATAAAAACTTGTATCAGCAGAATGTAGTTGTGAGATGATTATGAAGCAAGAAAAGTGTAGATTCATTGGGCTCATAAAACATGATTGAGACCAATGGTTCCATCAATCTCAACCTTCTTCAGATGAACTTTTTCTTAAGATGTTCTGTGAACAATGCAATAACAAACATCAATATCAATAACAGTAACAGCAAAGTTTACCAAAGAAAAAGAGAGAACATAAAAAAAGTAAACTTTTCTTTGCTCTTTCATAAGGAAAGTTATCAATGGATTTATTGGGTTAACAAATGTTTCTCGATAAAATAATTGTAACAATGTCGACTTGAAATTCATGTGCTGGGATCAACGAGTTGCCAAATCGATAGAATGTTTCAATTGCAAGTTTGCAAATTTTGAGAAAAGGGCAGAATTTTGTTGCGATAGAAAAATGCTAATTAACTTTGATTGAAACAAGAAAGGTTATGGATCGAACATTTTGTTCTGCCCTCACCTTAATGCAACTTTTCACAGGTCAATAGATAATTGGTTCGCTTGTGACCAGTTTAGGGATTTTAATTAAAACATGTTATCAAATTATCTGACATTGAAAACTGAGTTTTATTTGCTGTTGAGCTTCATTAGGTTTAATACATTCAATGGCGATAACTTTAAAAACTCAATTTTCAACAAAATCGATGATTATCATGAAATATGAGATTCTTTACGAGGCTATATGTTCAAGTGATTAGAGAGTGAATCAAAAAAATCGAATATCGAATATCTTTTCTCTAATCTTAGAAATCGACTGGACTGGGATGGAATTGACATTAATCTAAAGTTTGCATCTTCAACTTTGATTTCTGTTCTGTTTACAATCAGTGAAACAAATCCTTGAGTACACGAGTTGAAAAGCTAATCCTCATCTTGTTTGAATTACAGTCTTATTCTTGTATCAAATGCTGGTGATGATAATTGGAGTGAGTTGGTGAGAGAGTTTGATAAGTCAGTTGAAATGGTAAGAATGAGAAGAGAAATTAATCCTACTGATCTATTTCACTTTCGAGTGACCAGCAAATGAACTGTAAATGATGTGGTCTTTGACCATGAAATATGAAATTGTTTACCCATTATTTCAACTTAGAGCAAGTTATAGTACAAAATTGGGTTTCCCTTTGGTAATAATCAGCAACAGAAAGAAAAGTGAAGGAAAAGAGGAAAAAAATGTTTGTTTATTGATTAACCTTTTTTTTTGTCTGATGACAAGAGAAACGCAAAGCTGAAATGAAAAGTTGAACTTTTATCGGTAAAAGTTGAACAGAAGAGGAGAAATGAAGAGAAGAAGAAGATAAAAGGAAGAGAAAAAAATATTAGTTACAAGATATAATAAGTTAACATTACTGGGAGGGAAAAATATCTGTAAGGGTCACCAAGGGAATAACAGTGTAACTCAAGGTTACCTAATAGCAATTTCCTAATAAACAAAATTGTCCATCGAGAGGGAGATGAGTCACAACGGAAGGGAAGAGGATCGAGTGAGCCCATCTAATGACCTGAATAGGGAAAAGATCACGACATTAGACTGGAAGAGAAGGAAGGAAAGCGCAACAATAAAACACGAGCAATGATTAAGTGATGTCTAGTAATGAGTTTGTCTCCATTTGGAGAGACAATTATTAATCATTCATTTCTGTTTATTAATCATTTGCATTAATTTTGATCCAATGTAATGTAACAATGAACTAATGATCCTGAAATGAAATCTCATCATTAGGCGATAATAGTAAACGGAGTAAATTAAAAAGAGAAAAGTTTTCTCTCCATTTCCAATTAAGTTGATGCAAATTATTTAAGATTGGTGAATGAATAGAGATTGTCTTTGGTGACAATTTTTCCACTCGAGTTAATTGAATTGACAATCTTCTGTAATGACAATTGGAAAAGTGATAATAAGTGTATTAACATTGATCAGTGTTGATTATCATTAACACAATTTACATTTCAATCAGAGGTTCAACGAGAATGGTAATGAGATAATCAGATGATCAGATTAGATTGAAATGCATTCTTTTCATTATTGAAATATTTTTCAACTTTTTTCCCCTCATTCAATGACAATAATGGTTTCCAATGAAAGTAATGATAACAAATGGACAAAAAATTATCACAAACAAGTTGTGATAAATCATTTGTGATTCAATGGGAACCAAGAATGTGACTCTTTCAGAGTAAAATGAAACTGTCTCAACTGTGCGGTTGATTAACGGTCCATTAAACATGGAAAATCCAACAATCAGAAACACAATTTTCTCATTGATTTTGACCCTTTTCAATTTGATATTAATGAATTTCAACGCCAATTGATTCATTCAATAATTTATTTCACTTTCAATTCTTACCTTTAGTTTCAACATTTCATTGGAGTAAACTGAAAATGTAATATAAAAATGCTTTTGCAAATCAAATGGAACAATCGCAATGAGAAGAAACCAAATGATCATTAATAATTGTGACAGGGATTCGATAAAAAAAGTTGATATGTCTACTTGTAATATTATCTATACATCTATTAATAGATTATATTAATAATCTGAAAGAAATGCTTTCTTCTCATAATTAACATTTGTGTTGTCAGTGAAATGAAACAAAAGTTGACTCGATTAAGCCTGAGGTTATTCGGAATAAAGAAATACTTTCAGCAATAATGGACCTTGTTAACTTTTCTTCTTATCCTGTTGTTCCGAAATTCAATTCAGCTGTGATTGACACACCCAAGACTCTTGAACCACTTTTACTTTACTAACTAATGTATTACTTTGCCTAATGCAAGACAACTCGGCCTGTTGACATTCAATTCAATATCGCCATACTTAGCATGATTGAAAGGCTGAAAGGAGAAAGAACAAGAAAATTGATTTGAAAAAAATACTGTTAACAATGTCAATAGAATCATCATTTTCATCATGAAATTATGGTAAATCAGTTTAGATTGGAAATTTTGATATCAAACAGAAGCTAAAATGCATTGTTAATAAGTTGATAAACTTTATCAGTGAATCTCAATATTTCACTTTAAAAGACTTTTAATCAATTAGAAGATGGAAATTGTTGGAAACTGGATAAATTCAATATCGAGTTGGAATGCAATTTTATTTTTTCTTCTTTTCCATGTAAAGTCTGAATTACAATAAGTATTGATGATATTGTGCTGAAGGTTTCAGTTGAAATTCTGTGTTAGTTTTCTCCTGAGAAATATCAATGGAAAGATTAATGATATTTCTATGTGAAAAGATATGTTTATGGTGTTAGTCTTGTTGCTTGTGAAGGTGAAAAAAAAACGAGAAACACTTTTTCTGATTGTAGTTGATTTCCTATTTATGTGTGACATTTTGCTCATCATTCTCATCATCGTTCTATCATGATGCACACTCAATTCATTTCCATTGGAACATCAAATCCATTGACTCAATCTGACAGTTTATTATTATCACTCTTGTTATGATTATATTTTTGTTTCCAGATTATTTATAAACTTTCATTCAACTGCTGAAAATAGCGCTTTTAAAGTTCTCATGAGATTTCACCTCAAATACTGAAAATAGATGCAAAACTGTAGACTCGAAATGTTCAACTCAGTTAAATATTATTTATCAGTTGATCAGATTTTCTTTCTTCTTTTTCTCAACAAAAAGAATGAAAATTGATAAAATAGTCTTTTTTTTCTTCTTTTCGCATTCAGTCATGGAAATTCCAGAGTTTATCTTCTAGAATGAAACTTGCATTTTCAATTTTCATCCTCAATTCCAAGATATTTCAATCCACCAGATTATTGCCATTTTATTGCAGTTTATGTGGATTCATCTTTGAGCAAAAAGATTGAGCGAAATATTAAAACGAAAACAATTCTGTCGATTTATCAAAATTTCATTTCATGAAGGAATTAAATTTCAAACCTCGAAACCCCATTCGAAATCATTCTAAACACGTTATCATTTTAAATTGTAATTTCCTTGAATTAAACTTCTATTTATTTCTGTTCGTTTAAAATATTAAGATGAGTGGAAAAAGATTACTGATAGAAATGAATAAAGCAAAGATTACATTAGCGAATGTCCAGTTAAACGCTTTCGCAAGTTTAAGACGAATTATCCATTTATCCGATCGTAACGTTTCCCTGTTCGCCCAGTAAGAATATCTTTCCGTAATTCTGGTTCATTTCCGACAAATTTCATCATTTCCATCCATCAGACTAATCTCCATTACTCAGTCGAATCTTTTAAAAATTCATTTTGAGAAAACTGAGCTTTTGAGAGTTTTGGAATCAATAACCTAAACGAATCTCAAGAAGCAAAAAACATTTTTAACGATTTCAAGCTAAAAGTTCTGAATATTTTCAAGTTATCCAAGTTGTTATATTTGCAGTCGAAGAATTATATTTCGATAGTTTGATCTGAGCCCATTACTTGCTGAGAAATGCTCAGATAGAAATTATTGGTTCAATTACAAATGTTTAATCAAAAGGATTTGAAACATTAATCGACGCAGCCTTACAAGAATTACAAGAACAATCTCGGTAACTTGACTAAGCTTTACAGGTAGAGTGACGAGTTTAATACAAATATTGATTCATTGAAATTCAAAGGCACTCGTTAAGTTATCAAACATCAGAAGTTCGAATTGATGATAAAAAAAACTGAAACAAGTTGAAATACATATTCTGTTGTCTTTCTCATTTCCCACTGTTCATGATTCCTTCGGAATCGCTTATTGGTGTTGATGTTGCTTTTGAGTTGCAGTTTTCTTGAGGCATGATAATGATGAAAAATGTCTCGATCAATTTAACTTGAATGAAATTGAGAAGTCAAAGGGATCTGCTGAGAATGACAAGAACAGCAAAAGTTGAAGACAATAAATCATCAATCAACTTTACCAAAATGCTGATTACAAGCAAGATTAACAAATGCAAGTAAAGGAATGTAAAGCTAACTGACCCATCAGAAAAATAAGTTGACCTGAAAAGAAGTAAAAAAACATGATAAACTTGAATAGCAATGGCAAGTATCCACTGAAATGAGAAAAAGACGCAAAATGGAGTTGAATAAAAATTGAATCGAGAAACAATGATAATGATGAAAAAGAACATTAAATTTATGATAAAATAAGTTTTGCAAATAATGAACTCGACTTATTGAACATTAGCCTTTTTGCATCAAATGTCATCAAAAACTAATAATGATTCAAGTTAAAGACAAATAAGAGCCTTGAAAATTGATAAGTCATTATTATCAAGATGTTATTTGCTCGGAATTATTTTTCACTTCAAGCATTTCATGATAATTTATTGTCAGTTGAAACAAAACAAATGAAAAAGGATAAAGATTTAAGAGTTTCGCTTTCATAAGAATCCTAATGCAGAAACGATTCAAAAGGTTATTCAGTTCATCATGAAAAATGATGAAAAAGGAAAAGTAAAATGAGTCAAAGAGAAATTCATTTTGAACTTTCGTCTAAAATGATGAAAACAGGTAAAAATATCAACATCAACATTCAATTGTTAAACCATTTACTTCAAGTAACATGATTAATGAAACGAAATTTTCATTCACAAGTTGAAACCAATTGAAATTCAGACGAAATTTTCATTCACAAGTTGAAACCAATTGAAATTCAGACGAAAAATTCAATTCTCCAAAATTGAACAAAAATTCGAATAAAGATTCATACTTCTGAACTTGCGATTCAAACAGAATTATGATTTCTCAAATCGTCTCAAGATGTTGCATTAAAGTTGACGAAAAGTTCATTCGATAATCGATCCTGAAACTTGAGCAGAACAAAATTAAAACAAACAAAACCCTGAAATCGAACAATCAATTGAATGCTTTTTCGAAACTGGATTTTCGCCGATAAAATTGAAATTATCATCTTTAGCCTAAAACCTTATTCTTGATGAAACATTTTCTTGGAACCGTTTCTTCAATCAACATTTTGCAATGAATCTGCGATTAAAATTAACAATAATATTCTGAACAAGAACATTCCAAGAACAGAAGATTCTTTCCTTTCAGACTAAATGAACTCAACTGAATTTAACCAAAGTGATAAAATACAATTTAAAAGAGGAACAGTGAAACTTCACAAATGAATAACAAATTTTTTCTAGTTTAGGTTTTCCAAGTTATCATCTTATCAGCTCATTTTTACAGACAATTTTTGTTCCCTCAATTCCATGGAAAATAATGAAACATTCAGAAAACTCGCCATAAATTACAATAATATAAATAATAATTGCACCAATTGAGGCTCAAGGAATGAATATTTTGAGCAACAGTTAAATAATATCAGTTTCATTAGTTTTCGAGGAAAAAAGAAAAAAACTTTTTTTATTAGTTCATCTTGTCTAATGAATTCGACATCATGTTCAGTTAAGATAATGTGAATCGACTATTGATTATTTCGAGGCATCATTATTACATTATCATCACCATCATATTGATGAATGAAAAATGAGTTTCATTGGGCGTTGGTTAATTTCAAATTAACTGAACAACCTTCACTTTATTTACTTTCCTTTATAATGTTATTCAATTTTAATCAATTTTTCTTTTCTTTTCTTTACTCTTTAAGATGTAATAACCGCCATTAATATGATTATTACGAGTCAAACAAAGTGCATTAGCAAGCAAATGATGTTGCCTGCTATTTCAGTTGAAGAAAGAGTTGCTCATTTTAATTCAAAATGAAACATTTTTTTCTCATTTCATGACCATCAATTGTTCATTCAAAATTAGTTACTCAATTCAGTTCAGTAGCTTACAAGGATCATTATAAAAGCAGCTTATTGTTTACATTTCATTTAATACTTTCAAGATGATTCAAGCTTCGCTTATTGACTAAATAGAAATATCAAAATGCGAACCCGAAAATTTCGATTCAATGTTCAAATATTTTCTCTACTAACTTCCTTAAAATCAAATTCAATTCTAATTTATCGACGAGAATGGATCATAATGGTTCACGCTCATGACATCTCTTTTACTTTCAAAGAATCGATGCATTCCGTAGAACTGAAATCGAATTGAATAACTTCACCAGTTCTCAATGAGCATCACATTCAGAAGAACAGAAATAATGGTTGAAATGCAATATTTTTGAATAATTAACCGCTTTTCTCTGAATCTTTTCGAGTAAAGATTTTTTCAAAAATCAAATGTTGTAATTTTTATCAATTCGACCTTTTCCATAAAACTGAAATCGATGAAAAGTCGAATTTCTAATGAGTCGCTTCATCAGTTTTCAATCAAAATGAGCTTTTGAAAAAACAAAAAAAGTTGAAAATCGAATAATTTTTGAAAATTTTGTTCGAAAATTTGGTGCCCAATGAATTAGTTTCATGTTGGATCGAATAGCTTTTCGCCCATCAACACGGTTCAGTTGTTTCAAGAAAACCTTCGAATAGAAAATTTTGGTTTTGCTTGTTGAAGCAATTGGAATGACTTGTTTAATTAAGAGACCAACGTTACTCAACTTATCGCTTATAAAGCCATTTTACAAGACGATACTTTTAGGCAACTAATTAGTTGCACTAACCTTTCCTTAAATGTTAAGGGAAAGATGGGATTAAAAATGGATTGTAATTAGACGTCTTTCTCCTTGCGACTCATTTGGTCCAAAGTGTGAAGGTAAACCTTTCTTTATTGTTTCACTCAGCTTGGTGTATAATTTACTAATGATAATGATAAACAACTTTCAACTCTTTTTTGCACCCAAAACTGCAAACAAGGACAGAAAAAATGTTCACTCAATGTTTCCTTAGAGATCAGTTGAAGAGGATAAACTTGTTAATCCAGTGTAACACAAAAAGTAAGGAAAGAAGAGAATCATCATTATGGTGTTTATGATGATAAGAGAGACGAAGAGTATTCCAAGTGATATTTCCCTGGTGAATCTTATTTGGCTCTTCATCTCAACAACTTTCAGAGTATTTATCTAATTAAAAGTTGTCAACAATTAAAGAGCATGAAATCAGCATTTGAAATGAACAGAATAAAATAATAGATAAAAATGATAATCAAGAATGCTTAATGACGAGCATCTCCATTGCATCATTACCCTAAGGAAAGAGAAGATGAAATGTATTGAAAAGAAGATACTGAATATGAATAATCCAAATAAGATCGAGCATTCGATAGAAGAAGAAGAAGAAGAAACTCTTTTACTCGATAAAATATCATAAAGAATGTGTTGATTGTATAAAAAATAGTTTGCTTTTGGCTTTTATTTTTTTCCTGGTAAAGTCTTCTGTTTTTGTATCTTCACTTCATAATCAGCATTTTACTCAAATGAAAGTTCATTTTGTAATTTTTTGCTCGCTTTTCTTCTCATCAGTTTCATTTAGTTTATTCATTCACTTCGGTTTCACTGCTAATGTCAATTTAATGAAAAGAATTTTTTTTCTCTTTTTTTTCTTCTTCTTCACTAAAGATGATGTTTCAACAGAAGATGCTGAAGATGAAGATGATGATGAAGCAAAAAAAGCAACACAAGAGAAGAAAAGGAGAAAAGATAAGAATCAATGATAATGGTAACTCCCTGTGAATTATATTGAAAAGAAACTTGGGATTTCTTTTTTTTCTCTTCACTGTTTTATAATAGAAGTGAAGAGTAACTTGAAATGCCCTGTAGACATTTTTCATGGAGAATGATGGTGTTGGAGAAAAGGTGAACCTGATGAACATGAGTTTAAAAGATTTTGCTGTTTCCTTAAACAGATTGAGATTAACTGACCTTTTCATTGAACACAAGAAACTGAAATTCAATTATATGAGAATATTTGAATTGGAGAAAAAAGATTGAAAAGAATCTCAACTGGATAAATGGAATCATTTCCGTTTTGCTGTCTGAACAAGTAGAATTAAAATTGTTGACTTTTTTGCAAACTTTTTTCTTCGATTGTTCAGAATTCTCAACAATCTCATTTCTGTTCATTTTCCTCATTCTTCTTCAATAAGATATTACATGTTATTTGAATGAATGTCAACTTAGAATAAATGAAAGAATTGTTCGTTCTTCACTTGTTTTTCTTATCAACATTTACATTCATAATGATAACATGATGACAATCAAAGTTGTGTTCAATTTTGTATTCATGGAGATACATGAATGTCTCTATCGATTGTCGATATAATTCCACATATGATTTGATTCAATGTCAATATAAAGTTTCCCTCAAGCAATAAATAGATGAACATTTCAATTTATAAGAGAGCAAAGATTATCACTATTATTACCTCAACCAACATCATTTCAATGGCAATGATACACAAAATGGAAACATTCATGTTCCTCCAGTCTAAATGGACTGCCAATCGATTGAGCTTTTCATTTTTAACATGAAATAACATTTCCTGTTAAATATTGACAAGATTGAAATCGAATAAGATTTTAATCATTGAAATTCACCAAGAAAAAAGTATTCATCAAGTTGAGTGAAAATGTTGCATTGAATAAGCCCAATGAGAAACAGAAAATCAGTTGAATCACTTACATATTTGCTGTTAGTTCTAAGAGCAAATCAAGATTCGAATCGAAAAATTGACTTTGCCCAAGATGAAGTTTAGCTGAGAATCGAATAAAGAAGATGATATTTTCTAGATTTTTGCTCAACTTTTCATTGCTTGTTAATGAAGGAAAATTTGATAACATGAAACTGAAGTGATAACGATGTTGATGATGGTGCTAATGATAATGTTTATAATGGCATTTGAAAATTGTTGCACTTAAGGAGCGTGATTTACTAACAAGAAAATTGTTTTACAATTATTTAAATGATGATAATTGTTATTAAATAAAGGTTTGGTCTAAATGAGCCAAAGGAGGCTAAGTTAATCATTTAAATGACTAGTTAATAGCAAGTGGTAAGCTTGGTTAAGATTTCATTAAATGTTGTGTTGATATTGCTCTTCAAGGCGAGACTAATGCCATGTAATGGTGAGTATTCAAATTATGTTAACTTATCGATATCGAAATGATAAAATAACAGATTATCAGAAGACTTGGATTTGATTAATCCAAATGAATGGTCATTTGCAGTTGAACACAAAAGATTACAATGAATAAGTGAAAACAACTTTCACTAAAAGTCACATCAAGCCTGAAGCGCTTTCAAATACAAAATAAGATAAAATGGCAACATATTAGTTAAGCTAATAATAGTGATAATAATAATGATAAAATGGGATTGGCTTTTGACGCTTCACAAGTTATCAGCATTTAGTTTCGTTGAGAATAACATGAATCAAAAGACAGAAACGTCTACTGGAAGAGAGAAAGAGAGAGAGAGAGAGAAGATGAAGGAAGAAAAATGAAGAGAAAAATGAAAATGGATTACAATTCTTCATCTTCATCTCGATCCTTCTCATGGGCAGAGAAATGATAATTTTAACCTTACCTAGTAAACGGCAAGTTTAACTTCTTGACATAGATTCTTACATATTTTGTTTCCAAATAGCCGTCAGCTAAAAGTTCACCTTCCCTTTGACTTTCATCTTATGAATTTCGTAGCAACCAAAAAATTCATTAGCAAAAAGTGAATCCACCTTAAACATCTCAATTGGCTTCTTTCAAGTTAAACAAAAGTCTTTGTTCAACATAAATATGAACATTGTAAATGAACAACTAATTGATTGATACAACATTGTTAATTATTTCAACTAAAACTAGAAAAGTAAACTTTGAAAGGCAAAAAAAACACAATATTATTGATCACATAATAGGTTGCCTGTTAATTAAACCATTAATCTTAATTTAAATTGGCTAATTCAATCAAATTTCAAATCATGTTTCAATCGCGACTTGCTGTTTGTTCAACAGTAAAGTTAAAAATTGTAACAACTTTATCGCTTCTCATAATCAGCAAAATAAATGAATAAAATTAATCATTTAATCCAATTTGTTTTTCATTTTTGCCACAACAAATGAATTAGATAAATCATGGTTTTGAGGTCAAACTCGTGAAAAAAAATGAAAAAGTAAAATGAAATATTAGTTTTCATTTTCGTTTTTTTTGGCAAAGACTTTCTGATAACATTTCATTTTTGGGTGTTTTGTTTATAATATTAGACTTTCAACAGATCATTAAATTGAACTCATCTCAGCTGAATCAACATGGATAACAAGCAAACAAACAGTGAAGGGAAAACAAAGTTCAAGTCCAATGAAACAAACAAACGGTTCTCGGGTGGCCTTTATCAGACTCAATGTCATGGGATTGGTTATTATTGGTTTATTGTTGCCTTTACCTGGGAAAGTACAACTGGAAACAACGGGACAAACCAATTGATGGTCTAATTAATAGTTGGTTGGAGCTGAGCAAATAGTAAGTTACTTTTACTGTTGACTGGGTGAAGTTGAAGAGCTTCGATAATAGCTGGGTCAATCGGGAAGGCTGAGTCTGGTTGCGTGCAAATACTTTGGTCTAGTGTATGAGTAACGGCCACCAGAAGAGTTGCCTTCAACTTTACACAGGTAATCATGATGGATTTAATAATAATAATCAATAGATAGATGAGTGCCTTTAGGGAATGAAACTAAAGAAACATATTGTTGGCCATTTTCATTACTTTTTGTGCTTCTGTGTTCAACGAAAAGACGGAAAACCAAAAAGACTTTTTTTCTTCTTCTTCTTCCAACCAACATTCCTAATAATCATTGATTCAACCAATTATCATATTTTACTATTCAACCATTATCATCATGTAATGGTTGATCAGAGTTTTAGATTAAAGATGAAACTATTAGTTTTGAAAATTGTTTAATCGATAAACTCATTTATCCAGTTCAATGTTTCATTTTTGAATGGTTATCATTAATTGTAATGGCTCAATGGATCCATTTCAGATCAACTTGTATAGAAATGTTGTGCTATTGATTGATCGTTCAATGTAAAATTAAATCATTTGACGAGTTTAAATCAATTATTATTGTTCTTCTTGATTTCCAGTTGAATGTTCAATGCATAATGAGGGTTATGAGGGTTCTTAAGATGTTAATATTTGCTTTTGTTACAACAACAATACGAATAATGGACGTTCAATGAATATCCTATTGAAGGACATTTGACCTTAAATGTGTTTACTCACAAAGGATATTAATGTTATGGCCATTGATTGTTCAGTTTCACATTACCAATCAATGTTTAATAATTGGTTAATAAGATAACACAAAACATTAGACAACAGTTTAAGGTCAAAGTGACATATTTGGTAAACAAGATAATGTTGCATTCAAATGAGACTGAAAACAAATGCGCATTTATCTTACATTAGCTGAAGCACCTTCAACAAACTTGAAAATTTATCCCGATTCAAATTCAATCGAAAGTCTAAATTGTCTCAATTAATCCTGTACTTCGAAGCTTATTATCCATTCGAAATAACAATTAACAAGTTATAATTGACCACAAAAATGTTCTGCCAATGTTCTGTTCTCAAAAATGCTAATTGCCTATTGAATTTTGTTTCAGAAGAGATTCAATCTTGAATCATTTCTGTTCTTTCCCCATTTCGGATTAGTTTTCATTTCTCAATTTCCTTTTTTTTTATTCAATTTACTTCAAAATCTTCTAATCGTTCAATTTACAGATTCCTGTTGCCTTTAAAGCCATTTTCTGGGCGGCTTAATTTTCAGATGAAAACACGCCTTAATACAAGTTCATCTTTCCTTCAATTTATTGATCAATTTTGTAAGCTAACTAGGATGGTTGAGGATTATATGGTTCATTCATGTTATTTGCAAGCAAATTGAACCAGAAATTTCAAGACGGAAGAGCTGAAAGACTTAGGCCGATTTCACTTTAATTTCAGTTGGATCTTGTCAGCCAATCTTTTGCTCTACAGATCATTGAAGTTACAACTGCTATTGAAAGACAAAACTATCGAGTTACTTGAAATGTTGATCTTGATATACAAGAGTTTATTTTTGTTCGATTAGAGAATTACAATTAACGGATTAATATTTCAATATCAATTTTAAATGGTAATATTATTCCAGTGAAGATGCAGTGGGATGAAATCATCTTCAGTCGTTTGTATCATGCAAAATAACCTAATTAATTGCAGGACTTTGAGTTGGATTTTGCCATTAATAATGCAACTTGTTGTTTATTAAAGCTGACGCATTCAAATGAACGTTTATTCATATTGAAATTTGATCGGACTTTTGCTCACCAAATGCCTACTTTATTTCAAAGTTATTCATCAAGTTTGCAGTTTCCTTCACCTTCAAGTTTTCCTATTACAATTGAAACTAAGTGAATATAATTATACGTTTTCAATTAAATGTGAGTCAATCAATGGTAAGTAAGCATAATCTTATAGGATTAAAGTGATGATTATGAACAAGATGGTGAGATTGATGAACTTTTACTGAGATTCAGGTGAAGATAAGGAGAAAGATGTTAACTGTTGAACATTTGATGATGGCGATGATAACTGGAGAAAGAGATTCAATAATATTGAACAAGTTCAACTTTAACTATATAATTATACTGATGAATCAACAAAATGTAAATTGCGATCAGGAAAGGAAAGCAAACAATGATAATAAGTGAGGTTCAACTATGAATTTGAGAAAAGATGATTAATCAATCGACTGCAAAAGGTAAGATTGATGATGATGATGATAAAGCTCAATTTAAAGCAACAGAAAACAAAAACATTACTGAACAGCAAAAGGCGAATATACAATTTCAATTGGTATAATTAATCAAAGTTGTTAAAATTTAACTTTGAGTGTTGAATGAGAATTGAAAAAAAAATGAAGAAAAAAATTGATTTCCAATTAAAATACTTACAATTCAAGTCGACAGTGACACTTGACACTTGAGGTGAAGATATGTTATTATTTGATGCTTGGCAGTTTAAAACGGCCATTAAATCGTGCCGTTGAAGACTTGCTATTTCAAGGGTATTACGAATGATACCGGAAGCTAGTGTTTCATAGGAATCATCGAGTAGCACTGATTCCCTCCACCATGTCAATGAGGGACGAGGCTTGCCACCGGAAACTTCACAGTTTAAAGTCAATTTATCACCTTCATTGAAGGGTCCTATAAGACTGGTTAAGGGTTCACCTGATTTAAAATCAGTAATAATAGGTTTCTCAGGTGGCACTGTAAATGAATAAACATGGAAACAATTAGATTAGAGATTAGAATGAAATGACAAAAGGTTTTCAGGTAACAACAGGATACTGTGAATGATCATTTGAAATACTTTTCAATCATCTTTTACGTCAACTTTACACTGTTTAGTTACACTTTTGTGACCGATCATGTTAAGTCTTTGGGTGAGGTTGGTTGAGGGAAGAGCAAGAAACACTGTAAAAGGAAAGAAAATGATAAAAACTATTTTTTCTGTGGTTTGTGCCAATTGTAATTTCGATTCAACATTCATTCCAAACTAATTCATCATATTGGTTGACATGAAATGATAACAATAATGGCATAACTAATGACATTCAGGTTTCAGTTTATCATAATGTTTACATGAAAATTGCAACAAAAAGTAAATTCAAGAAAATGGTTAACTTGAAGATCAAGTGCATCTCGAGTATCGCTTCAATTTTATTTAAAAGCTTATGGAGTTCAAGGTATCTTTTCCTTGTAAACACTTTTCCAACTTGAAATTTTCTTTCCTTCATCATCGGAAGTTCCTTCCCGGTAATCTAATAGTGTTCATGTAACAAACTCATTGTAGTCTTGAAACTTTTTGTTCAGTTTCTTAAAAGGCTCTCATTTAAATTAACCATGTTTTTCATAATTTACTTTGCCTTTCACTCGAGTTTCTCAAATAAAAGATAGCGATTCTGATCAATTTCAATTGATATACCATTAACCCTGACAGTTCCAGTTTCCGGTCAACTTTCAAAATTTACTTTGCACACCCAAATTGCTCTAATGTGTTTGCTCAACAATTAATTTTTCATTAAGCTTTTGCCAGTCATTATTAGTAGATTAACTGAAAATGTGATAAACTCAACTCTCTCTGACATTTTCATTCGTGGCGCGTCATTTGCATCACTTGCAAAGTTGGTCTAGTGACATGAAAAAAAAAGATGACAAAGGAAGAAGGAAGTGAGTCTTGAAAGTTGTGCAAATTGAAAAATGATTAAAGCAGAGAAGGAAATGTACAAATTAATTTGCTTTTTCAGAGTTCATCATGAATTATTTTGGCTAATAATAAAAGTAAAAAAAATTACGATTCAACAAGATAATTCAATCAATGATGAAGTAATGAAAAAAAATGAAAAGATTAGCAAAAGATTGAGACTTCAATTCTGATTAATGTTGCAACTTAAAAATAATCAAATTCTCGATCAAATGTCTAAGCGATCAAACGGATTCTTGAAGC
The DNA here is from genome assembly GCA_028476895.1 of Tetranychus truncatus. Lineage (NCBI taxonomy): Eukaryota > Metazoa > Arthropoda > Arachnida > Trombidiformes > Tetranychidae > Tetranychus > Tetranychus truncatus. The sequence continues at coordinate 13,213,267 of CM052062.1, forward strand.
TGATCACAATCGCCAGATTGACTGATTTATGACTCGTTTAAGCCTTTCATTTCGCATCAACTTAAGATATCATTTTGGATTGTGAGATAATCTTCATGTTAAATGCTGTCATCCTCTTACTCTATAAGACCAATGATTGAAATCAAATTTTGAGTAAGCAAAGCAACCCAAGTCAAACTTGTAATTCAATTAAAATAAAGTTTATAACTAAACTTGACTCAGAATTGTTTCAAGTCGAAACAGTTGATCGTCAGTTACAAATGATCCAATGATCAACATAAGTTGAGCTTGTCAGGTCAACTGTGAGATGCTCATTAAAAGGATTTAACTTTAGTCAGCAAATTATCAATATTCAGATGACTTGAGTTTCATCAATTTCTTGTCACAATAAGGCAAAATGCGAGATGAAATGAGTAACAATTTTAACTTCAACTTTAGTCTTGATGTTTATACATTTTTGCGTCATTAACAAATCGCTAAACAGTTTGTGTCGACAAATTTATAGCCATAAATGAGAAATGCATTTAAATGTTGATGTTAAGTATTTTCCGTTTTTTGTTGTTCTCACGATAACCACATAACAATGTGAACAAGCACTTCAATGATAATGAGGATCAAGAACTAAACTGTCAACAAATGTCACTCGTGCTTCAAACTGTGCGTGTTTTTCATGTACACTATGTTAATATTGCTCTTGAAAAGAGACGACATGAAGACAGAATTGAAAAGACAAAACAATCGCAACAAAATTAACATTGCAAGATGATGAGTGAGATTTAAGTGAATATGTGATGCCTTTTCGTGATGATAATAGTGATGATAATTGTTTCACTTTTTCTTCATTTTCCCTTGTTCTTCATGTGAATTGAAATAATTCATCAAACCAAGAATTTCATACTCACAGGTTCACTGTTAATCATCACCAAGACCATCATTATCATCATCATCACTTCATGGGAAAAACGAACAATTCAACTGACATTTTTTATCATTTAGAGTTTGATTGTTGAGAGAAAAAAAAAGTTTTACCTTTAAATACATTTACAGATCAAGTTGAATACAATTCATTTCATCATTCAACCAGCATCATTTCAAATTGAAATGATGGCGAAGAGAAAAAATAAGGGTTTTCTCCATTCTTCATTTTCTAATCATATTCCAATTACTTTTACCAATGTTAATGAGAGCAACAAATTGGCTTATTATTCAATGAGATTAAAGCAATTCCCTGTTTACAATTAAAGCTGAATTTGACTTGTTGACTCAAAGTAACAAAAATTCAAATTGATTATTTCAATAGAAACCAACAGAAGTCATGAGAAATAATTGTTGACATGGTAAAGAAGAAAAAAAAGAATTGATGTTTTTCGAAGAAAGAAAATGATAAATAATATTTGTATATTTTATTCGTTTTTTTGCAAGATAAACTTACGATTGACTCACTAATGATGATTGTTGGAATGATAATGCTAATAAATATTCAAATTGATCAAATTGAAATGTAAAATCGGTTGGTAAAGGGTAAAGTTGGGAAACGATAAAATGGAAAAAGTTGACTTGAAGAATGAACAAAAAAAAGTAAAAGAAGCCTTTTTTACCAGAAAATAATAGAAAAGCTACTTTTGCATAGTTTTCCTTTCTTGGTTCATGCTTTCAATCATTTCAATCATGTAAATTCTGGCTTTATTTTGGCGTCTTTTATTCTAGCCAAATTTAGCAAACTTTATTGTTGGTAGAATATTATTTCAATGAGTTGGATGGAGAAAATACATGATGAACAAGGATGATTGATAAAGAAGGAAGAAAAAGGAGAAGAGAAGTAAAAAGAAGGAAACTTTTTCCGAATTAGAATTGATATTTTCAATGGTAAACAGCTATAAATTGACACAAATTGAATAAAATGTTTCATGTTTTCTGGTGTAAATATGACCAAAAGCTTTGCAAGTTGAACATTGAAAGAAAGCTGAATAAGGTAACAACTCAACACTAATGAATGTCATTTCAAGAGACAGTTGAGTTGTCGAGTCAGGAAAGGGCGTGTTCAGACTCATGTTAAACGTTACTCGCAAGTTGAGTTAGCTGGTTCAGTATTGAAACTATAGATGAACCAAATGGAAGCAAAGTAAAGCACAAAATGAAAGAAACAACTTTTTCATTATTGTATCCTTGATGGTGTCAACAACTTATCACACAATCAAAGATAATCTCATGTAAATCTTGCCACTAAAAATGTTTCTTTCCTCACTAATTTTCATATCAATATCTTCTCTTGAACCTTATTCATTCCATTAAAGACTTGCAATGGAAATGAAGGCTTCCATGGAATGTTAAACCAAAAAGGTAATCAGTCGAATCATCAAAGTCTTTGGATAAGTTTCGAGGTGAATAAGGATCATTAGTATCAACATCGAAATTCAATCAAAAAATTGAATTTTCTATTTGCATTTATCAACAAAATAGATTTTTCAAGTTTTCGAGTTTTCCTTTTTTTCCTTTTTCAGTCAACTGATCTTCTATTTTTATCGATATTGAAAGACAATTATTTTCACGATTCGAATGAAATAAAGTTGCAAGACTGAGGATGTAACAGGGCGTTTAATGACAGTATACTTGAAGGTAAAGGCTTACGATTTTTAATTAAATTCTGTAATTAGAATTACTCAGAAGATTATAGATTTTTCCAAATGAGTCTTGAGTCTTGATTAAAATTCATTTTGATATCGACTCAGTTTGCTAATCAAAGAGCTCTACAATCTCGAGCTTATGAAGTTTAATTTTCATGTTGACACGAAAATTGAAAATCATTATTTGGATTCTTCCTCTTTCCATTTTGACTCAAGGCGACTTTTTCCAGAAAATAATTGATGAATTATTCTGAACCTTTTTAAAAAATCCTTTTTTTAAACAACAAAATAACAATGAAAGTCGATTCAAAACTAATCATAATTATCATGTTAATTCAAGTTAATTACAAGTCATGTTACTGGTCTGTTATTATCAGTAAATTATTTTTCAAAACTAATTGCGATAATTTGGCTTAAATTGAGTTAACTTTTTTTTGTCTTTTCCAATCTTGTGTGGTCTTGCCGATGAAATATCATCTTCCATTATCCAACATCATCATGAAACATCTTCTTCATTCATTCCATTCAACTTTTTCGTTTACCTGTTTAAATAACTTTTTATCGGCAAATTATTCTATTATTCCATTGCCAGCTGATAAGTCAAATGTATTCATTCAATCATTTCTTTTCCATTCTCTTTGAGTTGCCCTGAAAATTTTATTCAATGGTCAAGAGAATAAAAAAGAGAAGAAAAAAACAGTTTTGCAATAATGAGTGATAATAAATTCAGTTTCATTTTTTTCTATTCTCATGTTATTGTATCTCTTGTCGTTGATTGATTATTATTGCCTTTGAATTACAGCAACCTTTTTCCATATCTGTTTGGATACATCAAAATGTCCTTTACTCTTCATATTGATTCCAATTGAAATGATAAATAAAATATTTATGATCATTTGACTCTCAGCTCAACAGGGAATTAATGTAGTACTTTTGAGATTTGATTCACTCCAAACTCAAGTCAACTCCATATTTCAATAATGCGATAAAACCAAAGTAAATAGTGAGTGATGAACAAAGATATCGAGAGAAACAACCAAATGTCCAACGTAATTATTAAATGTTCAAATCGAAGTAGATTAACAATAGCTTTTCCATTTCATTAGCATGCATAGAAAGTGCACCAAGTCAAGGCGAGAAAATCGTTAATTTTAAATTTCGAACCAACATCAAAATTTTCATTTCCATTCCTACATTTTCCATACCAGAATGATTGGCTTGTAAGTGAACCAACCTTCAACAATATATTTCAATTTAGTCAATCAGACGAATTTAGCTCTAATTTCCAAGTCCATGAGAAAAGGTACAAAGGAATGCAACAACAAGCAGATAGAGTTTCCTAGATCATAATTGGATTTTGAATGGAAATCAGAAAAGGTAGGAAATAGCGAAGAGCGTGTAAATGCATTTGCATGCAATCAAATAAATTTGACTCTCTTTTTGTTTGCAGATGAAATATTTCATGTTAACGGCGACATTGAATTTGATTGATTGATAATTGACACAGAGTAAGGTGAGAAAGGTTAGTCAATATGAAATGGTTATTGATAAATAAATGAGTAAAAGTCGCTTAAATCAGCATAAAAGTGGCACTAAGAAGCATTTCTACTTTTGTTCCACTTGCATCAATACTGATATCCATGAGTTTATCTCAGCAGGATAATTTGTTTACTCTCTTTTTATACCTTTTACCATCTCACCCCACATCTTCATCTTCATCATCTTCATCATCATTCTCATTACTACCATTATTATCAACATTAAACTTGTTTCTCTTGTCTTCTTTCATTATCTTTTCTCTTTTGATTTCTTTTCGTTTCTTGACTTCCATTCAATGCAACTTAACGCGAAACAAACTTTTCTCAACAAATTACAACTAACACTAACTTGAAGTGATTTATATATTTATTTCTGTTTCGCTTTTCCATTGGTTTCATTTAATTTTCTGTACAACATAACATTTAGCCAAACGTTTATTTCGTTCATATTAAGATGAGATTTAAACGTCAAAAAAGGCAACTTGGAAAAAAAGGTAAATCTTAAGACATCAAGGTAATTAGAAGGAAATTTCAATTATCAATAAAGTGTTTTCTATTGAAAGAGAAGGAGAAAGACAAGGAGTGGAGCAAGATGCTGATGCTGAAGATGAGAGTTGAAACGAAACATGCAATTGCAAGGAAAAGTCAGAAACTCAAGGCGTGATTAATAAGAAACAAGTAAACCCTGGATAAATATAATGTATATTAATAAAAAAAGACATCTTAAGCACCATTAATTGATTCACAGCAAAGAGGAAAACTGTCGCTTCTCATCTTATCGCAACATTATTTGCTTCTTATCTCTTCTCTGTTTATCCAAACATTTCATGATAACTTAATTACCTTAGCAGTTTACCTTAATAAAAACATATCGCAATTGGCCAACATTCAGTTGAGCAATTTGGGTGAAACTCGATAACTTTTATGGAGAAACAATTTAATACCAATAAATGCAACAATAAATGATACAATCAACACTCTTAAGAACATGTAATCGCAATGAGCAAAGAGGATAACCAATCCATTGCAACTCAAGCCTTGTCCATTGATCGAACCTTTTGAGAAATTGATCAAAGATTCAAATCATGTTCATTAAAATTTTCAACAGTTGCTGGTTGTTAATGTTTCTTTTTGACAAAATCACAATTTCTTTTTGAAGAAGAAGAAAAAAATAAATGAAATTCATCCTGACATTTTCATGTTCCCAATGCACAAGAGAAAAGAAAAGGAGAAAAATTGTTTATCTTCCAATCTTGATTCAACTTTTGTCTTTTTCTCCTTTTCTTCTTCTGTCATCATGAGTTACATGGAAAAAATTTTTGATACTTTTTCTCGTTAATATATTTTCACTGACAGTGAATAGCAATGGAAACCAATGGCAAATTATTTCAAGCACGCAACTCTCATCGACATTTGATGTAACCAGAAAAGGAGGAAAACTAAAGAAGAGGCAAAAACAAAAGGAAAGTTAAACCAGGAAAATGGTTTTAACCTTGAATACCATTTTAACCATTCAAGGTAACCAAATGGGTGAAAATGCATTTACCTTTCATAGGCAAATGAATGCATCGCTTTTAAACAAAAAATCACTTATTATTATTGACCTCAACTAATTCAAGTTGATTAATCGACGAGCATAACCTTCAATTAACCTTTAGGTGATGTATCATCAAAATAATGAAAATATTTTTTTTCTCTTTTCTCTTTGGTCGAGAAAATGAATGAGCACACAAATGATACATTGAAACGCATAAATGAATTATTGATATCGCTGGAAATGATCATCAGTATGTTGATACCTTTGAAACAATAAACCATTCCATGATAATCATCATTCTCTGAATGTTGGTGAAACAACCTTTTCTTTCAGTAATCAGGTTTAATCATTCAATCAAAATCATCTTGTACTGTGTAACAATTGAATTATCATTTCTTGCTCAATAGACTTTTTTTTATCATTAATGTAATCATGAACCATGAGATTATGATATGAGAACAAGAATCAGTTTCCAGTTTTGTCTTACAATTAATTGGAAATCATCAATGACGTTCAGTTTAATGGTCGCAGCGTCAAAATGAACCAACAAAGCGTGCAAAGGCGAAAAATTGCATTTCCCTTGAAACAGAATCCAATGAAAGGGAAATATTTTTCAAATCAAATATTGAGTCTAGACTCTATTAATGGAGTGAAATGACACTTGATATTAAATGGTCACACAAATACTTCTGATGCTGACCCATTCCTCTTCAAATCGCATTTTGTTTATCATAACTAAATGCTCCAATTATCATGCTCAAGTTGATATTGAAAATGAAGGGAAACTAATGAAACCTGAAAGTGACAGATAATGATGAAAGTTTATCCACAAATTGTGAGGTGAAATTGGCCATTTATTAAAAAAAGGACAATCACATTGTTGATCGAAAGCAACTTGTGAGAAAAATAAATTCCAAATTGATTCCGATTCTAGTGATGGACTTGAAAGAGATTCAAATCGATAACTAATTGATCAACAAAATGAAGCAATTTTGTCAATCATCTGTTTATACAACTTTTATAATCAAACCTTTGCCTTTATGCTTTCAGTTGAAGAGCAACATTTATTTACCATTTACCAACTGCAAGTTTTGCTTGATTAACTGTGAATAACTTGTCACACTTTCTCTATTAGACTTTTCAGCATCCTTTCAATGAAACTTTCTTCTGCTGCATGGCTAACCTTAGAATGCCATGTAACAGTAAAAGAGTAAAAACAAGAATGACCTTTATCGACTCGAAATTTAAACCAACTCCATCCTTCATCACCAGCAGAAAGTCTGAAAACTCAGAAGATAACAGTTCAACAGAGCATTTGAGAGAAGTCGATTTTTGCAGTTGAAGCGCATTATCGACTTTTTTTCTCAGTTAAACATTTTGTTTTTTTGTTGACAAATTGAATTGCATTTTTTCATGCAAATATAAACGATTGAAAGTTGAACTTCATTTATTCAGTTGATAAAGTGTTCATGTTCGAATTGGGTTTGCATTAATTTATTTGGCATCCACTTTTAATTGTCTTTTCATTCGATGAATAGTTTCAATGATTACAAGTGGTGTTGCTCATGTTATCCCATTGTTGAACCTCTAATTGTTTGCTGTTCAAACTGATTGTATTGACACTGAGCAAACAAGATTGAAGAAACGGAACAATTTTGTTTTACATGATAATCACGTGTTTTCCCTCCCTTTTATATTAAATAATATTGTGATAATATTTTGATGATAGCGAGAAACGCAAGATAACAGTGGGTGAGAATGACAAAGAAAAAGGTGATATTCAAACGTGAAATGTTTCCTGGATGTTCTCTGTTCTTCTCAAAATAAACATTGTATGTCAAAGGGAACACACATTTTCATGATAATCAATAAAAATAATATTGATAATAATAACAACAACAGCAATAATGGTAAAGTGAAAAATAAAATTGAATGAGATTGAGTGCAATTTTCAGTTGAATAAGCATGATATTAACCGTGAATTGTTATCCTTTTACCTTTGGACATTGCTTGCACAGAGAGACATGAGAATGTTAATATTACCCTGGAAAAGATATGAAAATGCATATAAATAGGCAAATTTTTGATGAAATGTTAACAGAGAATAAGATCAATATTAAACGGGAAATTGAGCTTTAAGATAATATTGTGAGGTTGCAAGTAAAAAAAGTGATGAGGATGTGATCAGTGTAAACACAGAAACTATCTTTACCTAACAGAGTTTATTGTAATATATTTTTTTCCGCTTTTGTATTTACATTTTGCTGGGAATAAAAAACAAGGGGAAAAGTTTTAACCGTTAATGTTTAGTCTTGTATTCACCAAGGGATAAAAGAGATGAGAATGAATTAGAAAAGTAAAAGATTCAGTTGAACACTTTTAAGATGAATCGTGAAACTCAAATCATCAAATGCCGTTAAGGCTTCCAATTTCACAGTTTGTACTTTTTTTTATAACATTTAAGATACAATTAATGGAATGGAATGAAAATTTAAAAATGTTATTTTAGTTGCCAATACAATGACTTTCAATGAAGCAAACTGTTGAACCAACATTTTCAATTCAACAAAGCATTAGTTTTGTATTCATTTTTAGAGTTGAATCGATATTCAAATAAAAATCGATGGTTAATCTGAGATTATCAGAGTCGAACAATTGAGATTCATTTTTGTAAAGGTGAATCAAGGTAAAAGCAGTGACAAAAAAAGAACAGCTTAAACATGTTTTGTGTTGAGCCTTCAACGTTTTCAGTAAACAACAAAAAAAACAGGTTTCTTTTGCATAAAAGATGATCGTCTGTTAATAGCTTTTCTAGGGTTAACCAACATTCCAAGCATTGTTGGTGTCAACATTTTGTAAGCAACGAGTATTGGCTCAACTCGTAGGATTCAACATTTCTCACTGTTATTGCCATTCTTCTCTATTCTCATCCTTTAAATGCATTAAAATTATTAATTATAAGCAACTGTTGAAATCAGTGTGAATCTAAGCAAAATTTTCAAGTAAACATTCAACAATTGCAACTTCATAAGCAACTAACAGCAAAAACTAGCGCCTAATCTAATCACTCTTAACCTAAATGATGTTACATGTTGTGGTCCATGTAAACAACAATTGCGTGAAGTTGCTTTCAGTTGCTTTCTGTGGTTCCTAAAGATGAGGTTAAGAGGAAAGATAAGAGGAAAACCTAAAAATGAAAAATTGCTTTGTTTTTCTTTATTTGCATTTTCAAATTATATCAACTTTGGTCATTTCTGTTCATCTGTTAGAGAGTAACCAGCAATGAAGAGGATGGAAACATGTTACAAAATTATAGTTTATCGTGATTAAGTAGCCCTAACCTTTACCATTACCTTTTATCCTTACAACCGGTAACACCAAAAATAATGCAAACCAAATGTTTCTCTTGCTTTTTGTTTCTTCTTACCTTTTCTGCTGCCAAATATTTGACCAACAGTTTTGCATTGTTTAAGATGGTCACTTTAGGATGATGTCTTGATTTAACTTGATTACCAACTTACTGGCCGAAAAGCTTTTCAAGGTGAAAAATATGGAAAAGCTGTTGACAGAAAACAATTTTGTAAACAAATTTGTCTCAATTTTTAAGCAAATCATTATTTCAACATTTACTTTCTGGAATCATTACTTTACTATCATTGAAAGTATCGCTATCACGTCCTGGATTCGTGAACATGATTGAAATGATTATCATTATTATTAGCCATTTACAATAAATGCATTTCAAAATAAGATAAAGATGAAAGAAGGTAAAAAAAACAAGAAATAATTGAAATGCAAATGACTATTATTGTTGATTATGATTTGATTCATCATTTCTTCCACTTCTTTTCAACATTGCTTTTGCATAATTATTTTATTCATCATCATGATAATTTGGTGTAAAAAGGAACCACAATAACTATCAATTGTTTATAAATTCAACCACCAACTAAGCAAATATAATTAACAATTCCAGTGAACAGACAATGCAGAGATCAACATGGAAATAGATTCCATCATTGGTGGAAACTTGTTGAAAAAGCTGTTTATGAAAAGAAATATTAAACCAAAATTTGAAGCGAACCGTTAGATCGATTCACAATTAAAGTTACTCCAAATCTGAATGAGTGAAACAACTCGTGAGGTTAGTTTAGAAACTAAACAATTCTGAACTTTATTCGATTCGGGCAACCAATTTATTAAATGCTTTTATAAGAAAATATGTCGACATGAAAAAAGATAGAAATGTTGGAAATACAAATTTCTATCGAACTTTAATTGAATCTATTTCTTCACTCAATTCCTTTGTTTGATCAGCTGAACAATTAATGAAATTTGAAAGGCTATCTGACTTGAATCTTTCATTTTTTCTTTTGGAATGCAAAATTCCATCAAAGCTGAACACTGTCACTGAAGATCTTTTTAACCAGTTTCTAGTTTTGCTTCACCAACTTGAAAATTAATTAACACCTCAAGGCGATTCATTTGAAAAAATTAATCAAAAGTGATTGCACCTTTATGTTTACTGTTGATCGCAAGTTTTAGGTGTTTAATCGCGGTTCCATTTATATTCATTAACTTTTTGATTTTCAATGAATAAACAAAGTGAAAGTTCGCGTTTCGCGATTTCATCTTAAAAGCAAAATTCATCTTGGATACTTTTCCCTGTGTAAAGTGATATTTTAATGGTTAGTGAACATTGTTAGTGAACACTTCATAGCATCGTCTCATCCTTGAGGCAAATGGATAAAGCCTGAGGGAGAGAATGTCCATAACTATTAGATTGCAGTAATTAATGAATTGTTTCATCTTTTGGGTTCAACAGAATTGCCATAAATATGAAAAATTGAGGTTTAACAGATTATCGCAATTTCAAGATGAAAAATGAATAAAAAGACTCACAACATATTAACATGAACACATGATAAGAAAAAGATTAAGAGTAATTCAGTAAACGTATGTAAGGTAAAAGAAGAGCAAAAAATGTATGCCTTTAATGGATTCATGGTGCAAGAGAATAATTCTGATAACATTTCCTCTCTTTTCAAATCTCATTCAAATGCAATTGAATTTCATGTTAATAACAGAGGGTGACATTAAAAGTGTTCATCTTAAACTGATGATTGATTGAAGTAAACATGAAATCTGATAAAAGGCATAATTTAATTTCATGATAATTGAAGTGAGAGAAAAATTGATTACAAAGATATTTATCGGTAGAAAAAAAAAGTTGAGAAAAGTTTAATATTGAAGAGTGAAAAGTTTGATAAAACAAGAGAATCTCAATTGATAAGAGGAATCAGGTTAACCAGCGCTTGAGTGAACCCAGAAAATGTTTCAAGTCAATATTGAAACTCGTGAGTTTCCAGATTCACCAAAACTTATTCATTAAATAGTTGATTACATTTAATAACAAAAAGGAGGCAAAATTATGATTCGCAAGTCAAATGATAATCTTCAAATGGAGACGCGTTAAAGGCAGAAGAAGAGACTAAGGGAAGAGTCGATGATGAGGATAAGTAGTGAGATTAAGTTGGTGATGAGGATGAGGATGATAAAAGAAGAAGCTTCTAACCAGTTTATACTTATATCACCATCAAGTGATGAGAGGTAAAATGGAAGGCAAAAAATGTAAAAAAAAACTCAACCTTAAGCTAAGTTGTGAAAATAATCATTTATACAATCAAGGAAAAGAAGAGATTTCTTTTTAAGAAGATTTAATTAGCTTTCATGTAATGATATTACCGAGCAAAGAAAAGTTTCTTTTCTCTTGAATCTCTCTTTCGCACTTGAGGTAAGTTGCCTAAGAATAATCATTAGGCTGGTTTACCTTCATTGTCCATGGCTCAAGGCTATTTACAGGTCATCACAGAGGAAGAGTAACAAGGAAAGAGAAACAAAGTTTTACGATAATAATATTAATAACATTTTAAGTGAATCCTATCAACTTACAGGTTGTCGCTTCAGCACATCGTTAACCTTATCAAGTCATTTGCATTTTCAGATTGTCATTAGAAAATTAAATTTCCATTTCGAAGAACATCGAACTTTTCATTTTGCAATTTTGTCAACTTTTAGTTGAATTATTAATCACTTTATGATCAATTAATGAATCATGATTATTTTTATATCAATCATAATTAGTAAAATTAGTTGATTCTCTTTACTGTTTACTTGCAATCAATTTTTCATTTGGTAATTGATGAGCTTTGTAATGTACACAAAAAGGGATTAAATTTGTTTCAATATGAAATGTTCATTAAAGTCTAATTAAGACTGTGTAAAAAAGGGCAATCATTTATTAACATTGTAACTAATTATTTCCGATTTTAATCAATCTAATCGTGAGATGTTTTCAGTTGAAAATAACAGTTGACGGAGCAGAATAGAGTAGCTTGTTTAAAGGCCATTATCAGTGAACCAATGGGAGAACCATTGGATTCTCAGTTAATCTCAAAACCAGAGACTATTTACTCTTTTCTTTACCCGATTATTGGTCAAAACACAAGGAAACTATTAATCTTTATGACAATCTAATGATTTAGATTAGGATAAATGATGTTAACTGGCCAGCTAAATAAAGAGCCAACAAGATGAACTTACATTATGCCAATTGAAAGTTCAACTTGAATTAGCTCATTTCAATTTTCGGTTAAACTCAATGTTAATCTAATTGTGTCAAAATGCAAGTTGGAAAGAAAAGAGAAAAGAATTCAAGAAATTAAATGAACAAAAAAAATCAATAAAAAGTGAAGTTGCAGTCGACGGAAAATAACTGTTATTCAATTTTGTATCTGTCAAGATGAGACACTTCAATAAAATTGATGCCAAAATATGGATTTCAATTCAATCTCAAAACTAAACAAAATTTGTTCGATAACAGTTGGATGTATCAGAAAATCGTTTGTTTTTAATGTCCAATAATTGCTTCAAAAAAGTCTAATATCAAGTCTTAATTTTCTGATGTTGATAACAATTTTGTAATCAATTGAATGGATGAAGATTTTTGTTATAGAATTGATTTGTAAAAGTGTTTTCAATGAATGTTTGGATTTCAAAAAAAAACTTTGATTCCCTGAAAGGCTTTTGATCAATTGGTTTACTGATGACAAACGCTTTCAACTGGTCAAGTAACTTGCATTTTAGCGATAATTAGCAGCAATTTGTAGAAGGCAAAGGAAGATGAAGGAAGCAAAGTTATCTTTGGTGGGTCTGTAGAAGAGGAAAGATGAGAGTAAAGATGCAATGTGCGTGTGTAAAGTGAACAACTGCAAGACTGCATCATGATGAGCTCATTTTATGGTGAATGTGTTGCTTTCTTTGCTTTTTCCTGTTTCATTTTCCTTCTCATCCAATAGATTTGATGGTTTCTTTTTGTCTGTGAAAATTGTAGTTATATGTTTACATCGAGATGATCTTTCATCTGGCAATAGTGATAATATAATAAAAATAATCTAAACATAAAATATTCTCCATTTGTGTGTGTTTTCTAATAGTTCATCGACATGCATGGAACATGCAAGTCAATTCATTTTAATTTGCCAGCAAAACCTCAAGTAATACAAAACTTGCAACAATTTTAGGTATGAATAACGTTAGTTTATTATTTTCAATAATTTTCTTCTTCTTCTTCTTCTTCTTTACTTTTTACAAAATCATTCAAACAATGAAACAACAATGTAAACTGTAAACAACAAACAAGGCATCAGCGTGCCAATGAAGCCTTCAAGCTCATCAAATAGCACACATATAAACAAGAATACAAAGAAATTTTATTGAAGAGATTGATTGTTTTCACAGAGAAGCATCATAAATCACGAATTAAACAGTCAATCATTTTGCAGGTTAAATTGTTGCTGCCAATTAAAAGCTGAAAATTGCAACAACAAGAAATGATTCAAGTAAAAGCAAAGTTGCAGGCAACAAAATATTCAATTTACTCTTGTAAAGGTAAAGAAATCGATTCAATTTCAATTGTTTTTCAATGTCACCTACTAATGGATATTCAATCAAATGATATTAATTTTGTCGAGAAACTCGTCCAACAATTAATATCACTTTTCTAATCAATACTAATTAGTGAAATATTTTACCTTTGCATTTGGATTCGTTTAATGAAGTTTAAGTTGAAAAACAAAACACTTTCAATCGATAGTTCAATTCAAGTTAAATTAAAGGTTTCCACCAGAAAAGCTGTAAAATCTGGTAAAAAAAAGGTAAATGCTTCTTCAACCCATGAAAAGGTTTTTTTTATGTTATCAAGTTCATTGATACATTTTGCCATTAAAAACCTAACCTTTACTTTTATATCTTTTGCTCTTATTTTCAATGTATCATTGAGTGAAGAGTAACAATCATTTGGAGGCAATTTTGTAAATCGTAAAATATGATGGACAAAAGGTAATGATGATAACCTTGAATCGATTTTTGATGATAAAATCAGATCATCTAATGTACTCATTGATGGAAAATAGCTTTTCTCCATTCAACAGAATGAACATGAAATGGTGAAAAGACTGAAGATCCTTTCGTCAATCCTGCATTCAATGCCGTTGATCCGCTTTAATCAATGTGTTGTTATCATGTGTAAAAGTGACAGCTAACTAAACTTGTTTTCACCTTCAATTAATTGAATGGACCAATTTCAAGAGCTAAATTATTCAATATTTTTCATGTTAACTTTTTCTGTATTCTTACATTATTCAAAGGAGGATAAAAAAGGTAACTCAAGTATCTTTTGATTGTTTATAGCCTTAAGGTGAATCTTTCAGGTTTCACTTATTTCAAATGTAATAATGATGAATTGCAATTTTATAATGAAAATTGATTTAATATCCAAATGAGACAAAAGTGTAAACAAAACAAGGCACAGAGTCGAGGATAATTACAACTTGTCAATAAGATTCTTGTTTTTACTTCAAATGATTATCAATTGACTTGAAGCAGTTTATCATGAATATCATTGAGTGAACCCAATGGTTGAGGAAGGTAAATGCTTTCACTTGCTTCGATTGTAACAGGCAATGAGGGTAATAAGTAATGCAGTTTCATGATGGAACACTGAATAACTGAAGAGTTTTTTTTTCTTCTTCTCTTCACATGGATCAGGAAATTGAGGAAAAATGAAATTGATGAGAATCTGTGAGTTACTATTTAACAGAAAAGGTAAATCGAAAGTTTGGGTTGATGAGGAGTGAGAAGATAAGATATTGAGAAGATTGTAATTGACAATGTGCTAAGGTAAATGGAAAAGTAAAAGGACAAAAAGTTAGTTGAAATTCAGGGTAAAGCTGAAAAGAAGGTTTTTTTCTCTCTTCTCTCGAACTTCTCATTGCAACGAAATAACGAAATGAGATGGAAGATGAGGAAAGATAAAGAAGATAATTAAGAAAAGTGCATAAATACGAGGTGAGAATTGCTAGATTACCGATCGATTGCGAGCTTCAAATTGATTACATTGAAAGTTGTGATGAAAAGTTGGTTAAAATCAAAGTGAAATTGTAAAGCAAAAAATGTTCTTAAAGTTCATTTGATTCGAAATCTGATTTTACTCTTTACAGTTGAAGCAAAAGTATTTGTTTTCATTGAAACTTGCAAGTTAATGTACAATATAAGAGGAAAATAATCAGAGTAAAAGTTAAATCAAATTATGCAAAGTGAATTTAAAAGCCAATAACATGAGAAATAAATGAGAAGAAACTTTTTTTTAGAAACTTTTGCCTTCTTCAAATGAAATAATCAGAGCAAGTTGATCATGACTAACTCAATAAAGGTTGAAAATGCAATTCTATTGATTAGATTGTCTTCAATTTGAAACCTTTTCCAAAACAAGACCAAAATCTGAAAAGGTCAAAACTCGGTCAAATTTAAACCCTTTCAGGCGAAGGTCCAAAAAAAGTCCAAAAACACAATTAAAACGTAATTTGACAAAACTATTTGTAAAGCAAAATGTTTATATAAATGATTGAGATAATTAGTGTAATTTACAGTTAAAATTTTCACCATTACATTCATTAAAAGTGAGAAAAGGTGAAATAAGCAAAACAAACATTTTTATCATTCTTTTGTGTTCCATGAATTATTATTATGATCATCATGTCTTCCTTAGAATCATGTCATTGACTTGGTAATGGTGAAAAGACACAAAACGAGACTTTTTTTTCTTCGTCAGTTTGGCCTTTTCAGGGAAGAAGAGAAGAAGAGGAGAAAAAAAAATTGAACGAAACAACCCAAATTATCAATGTGTTAATATTCACTAACAAGTGATGCTAATGGAGTTCATTGTATTTGAATATTGTGTGAGTTTCTCTGTGTGTTTCGGTTAATTACAACGATAAAGATGTTACTCTGGATAACCAGGAAAGCTTAATGTTTTGTTATGTAGTTGATATTATTAACAAGAAAATGGTTCTGACAAGAGTTTCTATGGCAACATCGTAAATTTGATAATTAGCATAATTATGATATTGAATTTAATAATGATGATGTTATAATATTAAACTAGTTCAGGACTTAAAGTTGCTTTTTTTATGCCAACAGGATAAATTATTGCTCATTACAATTAAGATGAAGAAAGCAATTATATCATTAGTTGGGTTCGAGTCTTTTTTTCAGAATATTTTTTGTTCTCTTAATATTTCATTCTTGATAAATAATGCTCATAATTACCAATTCAGGTTTGATTAAACTTTAAAATAATAGTTTTTCAATAAATTATCTCATTTTTGGTTAATCAAGATAAGTTAGTTAATGGCAATATCAATTTATTACGGAAACATTTTCAGATTTTCTCTCAATCGATAACATAATTGAAGTAATTATGATAATTTTGCGTCAGATTTCAGCTTCAATGCTGAGTTCTAGTTATGGTTATTGCTGAGGTTCATTCATGTTTAGATTTGGCTTGAGATTTGAAACTGGTCAATGAAGTAAATGTTATTAGAAATCTTTTGACTTTCAAAAGTATCAAAATTATCATCGAGTCTCTCAGAGGAAATGTTTTCAGGGAATCATCATTATCGGTGAAGTGACAATGAAGCAAAAAACTGCAAATATTGGACAAAATTCCATTGGCAAGTTGAAATGGAAAATAAAATTGAATGTTTGTTATTTTCAATGAAAAGAGTTTTGTAAAGCTCGAAAAAAAGATAAACAAAAGTGATACAAAAATATTGATGAAATATTTATCATCAACTGGAAAAGGGAAGTCAGAAAAGTCGAGGAATTTTAGAGGAAAAGAAAAGAATGGAAAATGAAAAATCAATGAAAAGCTTGAAACATCAGTTGAACACACAATACAAAGTTGTTGTTCAATATTTAACTTGCATGATTACGGTCAATCACTTGACTAACTTCACCAATAAGTACAATGTTCTAGTCATGGTCATGTTAGAGTCGAAGCAACTGCCTGAAGCCTAAAACTGATAACATTGAGAACCAATTGAAACAATGTCACAACAAATTTCAAAACTCATCGCTATTCAATTCGGAACATGAGACAAATCGCTCCAAAGATTCGAATCAAAATTATAATCACAAAAAATAGAAAGAAAACGAAATCGAAACCAAGCTAAGTTTTTCGGGAAGAAACATCGGCTTTTCTCAAATTTGACCGACTTTTCAAAATCGCTCAATAAGACGATCAGTTAATTACGAAATAAGAAAAAGGTTTCGACCAAAAGAGCAAAGTTTTTCGTTGAAATCAAGATTTCATTGTGACATTGAATACCAAATTTATGTGAAATTTTTTTTTAAATTTTCTGGGTTAAGCTGAAGCATGAGCTTCATTGACTAAGCATTTTATCAGTTTGTTTAGTGCGTCTGAGTGATTAACATCAAAGGCAATTATCCTTTGTAAGTAAGCCGTTGAGTTAACATGAAGCTTCCATTATCATGGATCAATTCATGCAACACTTTGGTGCATTCAAACTGGCTCGACATCAACAAAGACGGTTCAGGGATAATTGCGAATGACCAAAAAGACAGTTTTCTGGTTGAAAATAATTATTCAATAGTTTTCTTCTTTTCTCTTCTCATCTTAATTTCAACTGTTTTTCACTCTCACTGTTACAATTTAAATCAATTGTTGCGTGTTCATACTTTGTCTTTACACTCATTCCCATATATTCCCATGCATTTGCCTGGAAATAATTTTGATGGATGTTGCTCAAGATTAATTTAAGGTGAAAAACTGATCGTCAACTTTATCCATTACCCAGAGACTGAAAAGAAAAAATTAAATCACATTTTCTTTCAATTAATTCTGTTGAGGTTAAAGACTAAAGCAACTGGAGAAGAAACCAAAACCTGAAAACAAAGTCTTTTCTTGTTCCATCATTTTGATTGCTCATTAATATTGTTTCCACTTCGACAAAATTCATCAATAAGCCATGAATTTTTACCTCGAATTATGAATGAATAAATGAATAGAGAATAAATTGACTGACAATGAGAAGTGTTTTATTGGCTTTTATGCCGGTTATTTGTTAAATATTTATTAATAAAATATGAGTTAACCTTTGCAGAGAGAAGAAGTAAAAATGTAAGAAAAAAAATATTCTTAAATAATGCAGAATATTATTCTCATATTGTTCAATAAAGTCAACAATGATGATAATATTTTATTATCACATTGCTTTGCTTGTTTGCACACATTTGAGTGAAATTAGAGTGACAACGTAACGACACAAAAAAAGTAAAACATTCAATAACAAGAGACGAAATTGAACAAAAATGAAACTTGAAATCGACCTTTTAGATTGACTGAGTTTATTCATTTATTTGAACAAAAAGAGAATCTAATTTGAATTTTCAAATATTGAACAGTCAAGAATGACAAACCTCATTGCAATACAACAAACTCCCAGCAAGAATAAACCCAAAAAATAGACAAACAATGACTAATCAGAGGTTCAACTTTTCAATTTCAAAATCGATCACAATTTGATCATGAAATGGTGAACAAAAGGCAAGATTAAACATAATTATGTTAACAGACAATTCAATATTCAGAATCAGATTCAATGGAAATGGCATTTTAGAGGAAAAGAGGAAAAAAAAACATTTTCTTTTCTTTTCTTTTCTAATAAATGGTCTTCCATTGAATCGCTTTTAATAACTTCAGGGGAACAATCAACGTTTTCATATAAATAATGTAATGTTTATCAAAAATATAATTAACTCGATCATTGGATTGGTCACTAAGGGTTACTTTGCTTCTCTTCACCAAAACCAATTACAACACACATGGAACAGAAAAAAAAGAGAAAAATGAGAAAATTTTCTTCTTCTAATGTTGATTGTCATCCACACTCATTCACACTTGTATTTAGTCTTCAAGTCTTGAGGATAATAACATGTTCACCTTCATCATTTTCAACACCAACTTTTCATTCAATTCTTAAACGCTTCTTTCTACTTCGTTAATCACTTTTATCAATCGTTTATCAAAATGTTCATTATCCATGTTATTCCATTGTTTCCATCCTTTTCCTTCCATTCTTTCAATCCGTTTATCTGATTGTTCGTCATTATCATCTTTATTTAAACAACAATCAAAACATTCCATGTGTTAATAATTATACAGACAAGTGTAACAATTGACTGAATAAACAGTAAATTGTTATCCAATGTAAAGGTAACATTCAAAGTGGATAAAACAATTGGTGCTGCTTAAATGCTGCTCCTGTTACTGGTCATGTTCATGGCAATTGTTACCTTATATTGCGAGGTGAAACATTTGAGAAAAGTAATTATTTTAATTGTCACAAAATGATTCGATTCTCTTGCAACCGATCAAGAAAAACTAATCATTGAAGCAAAGCAATCAAATGATTCCATGTTATTTATTCCAATCATTATCTACATTTCAATATTAAATGAAGGTTAACTCGAAACTTCGCAATCATGTGAGTTGAAACAAACGATTTCAATGAGAATTTCATCAACAAATATGACAACTCAATTGTGGTCAAAGATATTAATTTAAAATGTAAATTAAAATTCAATGAGAATGAGATGATTCTAATGCAATTGCTTCCAATTGGAATTGTTGAAGCAAAAATTTAAATTCAATTTTCTTTTAAATTTCCAATCAGCTTTGGAGCAATAATTTGAAAACTCAATAAAATGGACTTTTTAGCTTCAACTCTTTAAATGACAAAAGTTGAAATGAAAAAAATCGATAAGTCAAAGTGTAAGGTCAATGTAATGCATTAATTGGTCAGAATAATTTTTGGGTTAAAATGATAATGATGGCTTTAATATGATATTAAAGGTTTTAATCAACCAAATTGTTATATTGTCATTAGCATTAAATGAACATTGAAATTGCTTCCATCTTAATTGAGTTCAAGTTCAATCGAGCGAAAGATTCAAAGTTTTTTTTTCCAGTTGAAAAGCAATCAAAACGAAAGTCAAGCTTATGAATGAACAGAGAATCAATAAAGTAATTTAACTTATCATGAGTTTGATTAAGATGGGAAACAAGAGCAAATTGTTGTTTCATTAATTTTTATTAATTAACTTTTACAGGTAAAAACATGGTAAAGCAATAATCTTATTAAAGTCAAGATTGAAGAGTAAATGATTTGTCCATTGAGAGTTGAATGTTCGTCGCTTGAAAATGATATTGTTTTTGGGTTGCAATCAAATGTGAGTCTGGTTCATTGCTTTTATCATCTTGAAACAGATGAAATCCATTGGAATGAATTGCATTTTTGGAAAAACCAGAAAATAGAGAAAAATCAATAAACATTGCAAATCATCAATCATTCATTTAAACAGAATCAATAGTTAAATGCGCTAATTTGTTGAATTGGTTAAATGTTCAACAATCAAGTTCATGCGTTAAGTGAAGATGAACCAGAGTAAACTTGAGATAAACAGGGAAAAGATTAGAATTGAAATGATTGGAAGCAAAATGAGGTTAAGTGTAAATTTACTGTTAAATGACAAAAGATTGCTTGTTACTTAATATCAATGAATAATGATCTTTACTAATAAAACACACTTTTCTGTTATCCTCATGATAATCACGATTCTGTCTCTACTTTGTCTCTCTATTCATTGGATTCATTCATTCATCAAATTGAACCAAAGAATCAATTTGTCCATCAGAGTCAATATATTGATTAGTGCAATTGATTATGAAAATGATTTATTCTCATCATTTGTTTAATAGTTAAACCTATTTGATTTGCATTACTCTTCATGACATCAACAGCAAACTGCCATCAGCAGCATTTCACTTTACCTGATTTACTTTCTGTTTATGTGATTCCATTAATTATCGCCATTTTTATTGTTATTTTTGAAGAAAAAATAAAAAAGGAAAACCTTAACATGCAAAATGCGAATCAAATGAATGTCAAATGGCTGTTAATAACACAAATAAATGAAGTAATGATGATCAAAGGTGCAACAGAAGATTTGATTACAATTAGTTGAGAAAAAGGGAAAAGTTGAATTCATAATTGATCGGAATTACGGTGAATCAAGAAAAGGCATTTCATTCCATCAACAATTGGTGAGTTTTGAAGATTTTGCTGATAAATTTTATTCTCCAGTTTCTGAAACCAGATTATTGATAAGTGAATGTTGAGTGCAAGTTGACGTTGACCAGAAAACATGGCGATAGAAATGTTCTTAAATGATTTATTCTCAGTTAATTAATTACTTTTTCAATGTTCACTTTGGTTCCAAACCGTTGAATTACAAATTCAACTGATTCCAATCACGAAGTCAATTTTAAATTCAATTGACTGTTTAATGTTGGATGAGCAAGTAAATTATCTAATCAACATTGACTTTCAATTAGCGTTAAGTAAAAAACAATTTACGTAAAAATTCAGAAGGCAACAGATAACGGTTCCATGATGACATACAATCATGATCAAGATGAGTTTAAAAAGGTAAAAAAATGTTAACTTTAATAAGTTTAAGGTAAGCATGAGAGTCGAGTGACAAGAATTGAGAGATTAATCTGAATTAATATCGAAATTAAATTTTACAATTCAATTATAACCAGATAATGTTGATTACTTTTTGAAAATGAATGCAACTTGAGATTGACATGAACGTTGGTCAAAAGCTTTCACAGGTTGTCATGTACATGAGCCTTGAATACACACATAATATTGCTGTCAACATCATAACCAAACAATTTATCTCATGTTTTTTTTTCTTCATCATTAGTCTTAATTTCGCGATATTCAAACCTATTATCATTAATAGGAAAAGCATCATTTTTTCTCTTCTCATCATTTCCATCATTTGCATGAAGTTGATGAAAGCAAAAGGAATGAGATTCGATGCAAAAATGTTGATCATTTTACTTGATCGGTTGACATTGAATCACGATATTAGTCGCATTATTGCTTTTGTCAGGTAACAGTCATTGTGTTATAAAGTGAATATTAAATGACAATCTTGATTGCATGTTATCGTAATGATTAAACAAATATGAGACATCAAAGGATAAAGGACAAGCAAAGAGGATCAAATCTTGGGTCAACTTTACTCAACAGCAAAAGGTTAATTAACAGATTATTCACAAGTCGAGAATCAAAAGTAATCTCGAATGTCCAATGCAAATTGATTACAATTTGCTCTTAAAATTTAGTCTCTTCTCAAACAATCTGATTAACATTTTCAATTGATAAGTTAATAACAAGTTAATGCAAAGTTTTCATCGAAAATTAGATTAATTGTAAATTAAATTAACCATAGCCAACATATTGCGAGTTATGAGCAGAAAATATGGTTTAATGATTCTAATCATATTAACATGAAGCAATTTAAAAGAAATAAATAAATCATTTAATCACTGTGATAATTGGCTGCTTACAATACAATTTTAAATACTTTGTTCAACATTGCGATTCTCAATGTAAATATTGATCATTAGTTTCAATTTTAATTTCAATCAATGATAATCATGACAATTTCATGGATAACTAGTCGACACTGGGCCATTTTCGTTCATCTCTCTGTGGTTAAATGTTCTGTGTTATTCTGCATTTATTATCATTTATTCATAGATTGAGTTTCACCAGCATCATCATGTTAATGTAAATCTTTGTAAACTTGGAAACACATTTGGTAATCAATTTATGTATAAAATGGAGAGAAGAGAGTAAAAACTCAAACAACTGAGAACACAAATTTAAAACTAAATTGTTAACGTTGTTGGATTCACCATGTTAATCAAATTTATTTCACGATTCAGTTAACTTGAACACACCATTCTGAGCACATTGGAAAATGGAGAAATGCAGAGAAAAATGAAACTAACAGTTCAACTTGAATACAACAAGAAAATAAAACTGTGAAATGTTTACTCACTTTTTTTCAACAAAAATCTTATTCTGGTTTACTTGAATAAAAGTAAAAGGTAAACATAAAACATAATCAACAGAATCGCATCATTATTCACAACAAATTGAGTTGAGAATAATTATCAGTGAATAAACAGTTTTACGATAATTTCCTTCTAATTTCAAGCTATTTAAAGAAACTTGAATTTGCCTTAAATTGAAAATTTTCATCACTTATTAGCCAAAAGTAAAGGTTAATCAAAAGGTAAGAGTTGATGAATGGAGAGAAGATAAAGATTTGTAAAATGATGTGTAAATGATGAAAATGGACTTGTATTGTTGAAGGTGCTTCTTTTCACCGTCATCTTCATCTAATATTGTTTTGTCTATTGAGACTTTATTCACTGGAGAATAAGATACGATTAAATGGTAAGAGAATCACAAGAAAAGTTGAAGATGATGAAGAAAAGAGAAATGAATCAATCCAAATGCAGTTTCATTTCCTTGGCTTTACTTTTTTTATCTTCATTGTCTTCTTTCAGCTAACATTTTGTTTAAGATTCAAGACAAAACCATCAGAATCTTCAGTATTAGCATCTTCGTTACTTTCCTCTGTTTTCCCTTCTTCTTCTTCTTCTTCTTCTTCTTCTTCTGTTTCCAAGAAGAAAAGTGGTAAGAAAAATGGAGTTTCATGTTGGTTGAGATGAACAACAATCAGTAAAATGAAATCAAAGGTAACCAAGAAACATACTGTTTTCTTGTTCTTCCTCATCCTCTGTTTATCCTAAATAATCATTTCCCTCAAACCTATCAGATAACTTTTCTCTTCATAATATTATACTGAGAAAGTAAGATGAATATAGCAAGATGTTTAGATTTGATAATGATCATGATGGAAACGCCATTTAACTAAAGATTTACTCAATTTATGTCAATTGATTGTCTTTCAAGACTTGCAATTTTCCTTTTCAAAAAAATATGAAAACTAAATTTGCACAGAAAAAGTTTTCTTCATTGGAAGCTTTCTGATCTCTTGAAAGCCAACAACTAATTAAACTATTAAAGATATCAATGTAAACATGATTAGAACATGATGTTGAAGAAACATTGGATGATGAATTTAAACCATTGAATAGCATTAACCTGACAATACAAATGAAATTCAATCAATTATGCAAGTTATTTCTGGATTTGCTTCCCATTATCATGTTAATGATTGCTATTATAATTGTGATTATTCTCATTATTACCATTATTATCATCAGTATTAATGAAACAGATAAGAATTGCCTTACGGTTAAAATGAATTCTCAGTCGGTTGACAGTCAACAGAAGCATTTAATGCATTTTTTGTTTGTTTCAACTAATCAGTTCTGCCTTTTCCAGATTCAAAGTAAACTTCAATCCTCGTAATTGGTGAAACAATGTGACCATTATTTTGTTCAACAACCTCAGGCTTGATTCACTTTCACCAAGACTTAATCACAGTTGTACAACAACTGTTATGTTTAATTTTCATTACAAACTTTTTCAATACAAATTTATCATTTAAATGTAATCAAAATTTCTCATTCCTTATTCATGCCTTATCTCGGTGCCATCAACTTATTCACCCTTTGCTTTCTTTTTCATTAAATGAAAATAATTTATCAGCATCATAATTCAATCAGTAAACTGTGAAGACAAGATTGAAATGAATTTCAATATGAAAAGAAAATGTATGTTGCTTTCATCTGAATATAATCCTTTCTCATCAGTCACTGAAACTTTGGTTCAGTCGAGTGAAGCCAGAAATGGAAATAAATCTAACAGGTAAAGATGAGAAATGAATGAAATGAGTAACCAAGAAGGTGAATTTATTGTTGAGCAAAGAAGAAGAAAAAAAATGAAAAATAATTTCAAGACTCCCTGTGGTTTTGGGCGCCTTATTGAGGTTAACATTTTTGCCTCTTTTTTTTCATTTTCATCTTTTATCAACATTTTATCTTGGCTTATGAATGCAATCAAAGTGCATTGCAAACTGAATGGTGGAAGAAGCTTGAAACGAGAAAAGGTGAGATGATGACTTCTGGTTGACTTGTGATCAATTTCAGAGGAAATAAAGATTCTCTTAAAAGGTAAGTTTCTTCTTTGGCTCAATCCTCATTCACATTTTTATGCTCAGACAATTTATTTACATTGAAAGAGAAAAGGTTTTGTCTGAGAAGACAGAGATCGATACTCTTTTTTTTTCATAGAAACTCTTTTTCTTCTCTTCTTTTCATCATGAACATGTTGGAATTCTGATGTTGCTCAAAGGATAATGAAGGACCAAACGGATGAGAGCAATGAATGAACCAAATCAAATATAAACGACATTCTGCATCCTGTTGGCTTCAGATCCTACAGTTTGATATCATTTTTTCTTCTCTCTCCAGATAATTCTTCTCTCAATCATAATCAATATCATATCTACCTTATTTAGTTTCTTATTGACATGATAATAATGATGAAAAGGCGGAGAAAGTGGATAATAATCATTATGATTCTCGTTTAGAGAAGAAACAAAAGTTCAATTGGAAAAGAAAAGCAAAAGTTTATATCAAATATAACAAACTCAACATGGAATCTCTCAAATCTGTTATCATCCATTTATCCGATTGTCAACCCTCATCCTGAATTACAGATTTAAAGTTATTAGAACAGAAAAATATCACATTAACGGTTTATTTCATTTCAGATGACAATCAGCCAGTCTTGAAACTCGCCATCAATTCAGTTGACATCCATTATTTGGTTTATTGCCATTCAACTGATAAACTCGTTCATTGCTCAAGTAAATCTTAACATAAGTTGATTTGCAAATAATGAATCGAAAGACTTTTCCTCACAATTTTTGTGCAAAGAAATGAAACTTTTAAACATTGATTAAAAGGAAGCATTCGCTTTAAAGACACTAAACCAACATTGCACTCAACTCGGCACTCGATGCCAGACTCAAGACTAGATAAGCAATGTCAACAAGTTGAACTGATTCGAAGAAAAGTTGAAGAAAAAATTTACTCATGTAAGGCCAACATTAAAGAATCGATTGTTATCAGTTATTAAATTATCATTATGACTCAATAAACTCCATAATAAGATTACATTGGGGTTAACCCTAAATCATTGGAAACTTTTTCTTCTCCTTCCATGTCTAACACTCATCTATAGACATTACTCACAAAACTACTTTTATTGACCCAAAACTGTATCATTACAATTAGATTAAATACAGAAATACATGATATACATCATATGCTTTCGATTGGGTATTATTAGGATAATTTTAATTTAATGGCAAATGGAGAAAAGAATGAAACTATTGATCAGGAAAAATTGAAACTGATGTAACCGTCAAGGAGAGAATCGCATTTTGATTAATTTGAAATTAAATTCAAGGCAAAATGTGGCAAGAGATTACATTTACTGTATGTTAAATCACTTTTGTTGGATATTATCTCAACATGAGCAAGCAACATTATATTAATAAAATAACACAAGGCGTAAGGGAAGAGAACAAGATAATCAGTAGCTTGTCAGCTTTTGGGGCTCATTACTTTTGAGGTTATTTTGTCTTCTTTCAGTGGAAGCAGGATGATGGAAGGAAGAAGGAAGAAGATGCAGGGATGAAGCAAGTATCAAAATGAGATGAGAAGAGAAAAAGAATTCAGAATCAATGTCAATGGATTTAACTTAACAAGACTGCATCACAATTATATCGTACATTTTACTGGGAGGTAAACTTGGATTAACAGGGAAGCAACAAAATTGTAATACCATTTTCCTTTTTTTCTCACTGCAATTGTGGAATTTTGTCAATGGAATCGAGAGAATGGTGAAATTCCATTTTCAAGAGCAATTTCTTTTTCTCTTTTCATCACTTTTATTGCGCCAAAAACAAATTGAAATGAAATTATTTCATCGAAATAAGCGTAACTAATAAACTGATAAAATTAGTTGGCTGTTCAAAGTGTGTTAACATTCACACAATAACAAATGTTGTTTATGGTTTAATCGTCATTAGATGCTTTTTTGTCATCCAATGAGTTTACCGTATAATTTACTGGATAAATTGATATCGATCTATTAATAAAAGTAAATGATGATTGAAAGGGAAATAAGTTAATTAGCAACTTTTACAGGTAAAAAGTTAAATGAAAAAGAGACTTTTATCCTCGATTTATCGATCACTGACTTTAAGCCATCTTCAAGTAATTAGCTGAAAGTCAATGAAAACGTGAAATGTTATAGAATGCAAAAAAAAGGAGTTTAAACAATCGAAATCAAAACAAAGTTAAATTACTTTGCAAAGACAATCGATAAGCGTAATCAAAATATCCAGCATTTCACGAGAAATAAACTGAGAATTTGAATTTTTCGATACTTGTTGAGAAACTTAGTTCAAAAAATTTAGATCTGATTTCGAAGATAAAATATAAAGTCGAGTTGAGATGCATTTGAAATTATTTCAACATTCACTTGTGAGGTAAAAATGGGATAAATATTATTCCATGAGCAATTGACATGAGAAGATTGGCAATTAGATTCGATTAATTGTCCAACATTGAATCTCAGTTGAACTGCAATCGAAAAATTTGACTCCAAATTTTCGATTCGATCATTTAAAGCGGTTAATCTATTGAACTCTGCAAATGATAAATTGAATGAACATTGAAAGGTAATAATCGATGAAATACTTGGCCGTTTTCATCTGAAAATATTAATCGGTAAAAATGATTATCGAGTAAAAAGAGTTTTGTTTATCCAATTTTGTGTTGGTTATTATTGTGACAAATAATGAATAGTTTTTGGTTCAAGGGTTCACACATGGACAGCATTAATGAAATAGATTATTGATTAAATTGTAATAATAGCAATAAGTAAAGATAGATTTGGGAATTAATACAAAACTATATTTACAGTTGCTATCAATGCTAATGGTGGAAACATTATTTCGCATTATTGTGTGATTATAAATATTGTAATAAGGTAATACAATATAAAGTAAAGATGAAAAGGAATGGAAAAGAAGTGAAATCTGTAAATTACAGTAAAGGTGTTGGAAAGAGTAAAGGTTATACTGGCAAGATTAACCAACAGGAGATAGTCATGATTCCCTGCTGTTAACATGATGAGAAGAGTTTCTAATTATAATGAAGAGCAAGAAGATGATGGCGATACTTTGATTAACATTTACTTTGTGTGTGTGAATAGCATTGAGATGATGATTAAATGAACATAAACTTTCTTATCTGTCTGTCTTTTCATGAAAATGGATAGAACGGAAATCCTAAACTTAACTTTATTCAGTATTACAGTAAGTAAAATCAATGATATACATTCAGTGAAAATACACTTTCACTTGTCAACAACTCTTGACATATTAAAAGACAAACCAATCTCTCCATTTAGTCCCATGTTATAACTGAATGGACTTCAATTGGGCTAAATTTAGCTTCATTTGCTCTTTACATTGAAAAGTTTTCAGCTTGAAATAAGTGAAGTTTATTAGGGAAAAACAATAATCATAATCAAAGTAATCATTGTAATGATAATAATCATAAACAACTTATCTGCTTCTGTCAAGTTCAACATTGTAACCAAAAACAATAAGTTCATGACAACGGGAGCTTGCAATTCATGAGACTGTAAAAGATTGACTCAAGTCCATCAAATTTACACGCTTTCAATGTTATTAAAAAGCTTGGATTTACCCAGATTACCTTGCTAATAATATTATTGCTGTTATTACTTTTATGATTACAATTGCAATTATTGATTATCATTATCATTACTATTAATATCAGTGAGTATCCAACTCCACCCAATTTCCCTCGTTTTTTGGCCTTTTCTTGTTTCTCACCTTTTTCATACAATTCAATGTTTCCTATTTTATGGACAAAACAGTGAAAAGAAGGAAAATGTTTACTCAATGCTTTTACAACACGACAATGGCTCTATGGCTTTCAGTTCATCTTATGTTCCGTTTTTATCATCAACTTTCGATGATTCATTTGCCTTTCCATTGACCAAGGTCAATATAAGCATAAGGGTAAAGGTAAATGTTATTATTACTGTAAATATGCATTGATAATGGGACGAGCAAAGAGTCGACTAAAGCCCAAGAGGGTTAAAAGGGAGGCTAAAGGGTCATGGTTTAAAGCCACAGGAATGAGTATTGAGTTGCAGGGAACAACAATTAATGAATCAATGGGAGCGAGTGAGAGTTGATGGCAATTATTATCGATGGTTGCGGGTAGTTTTGGGGAGAGAAGAGCGAGAGAGTGAAGAGAAAGAGACTGACCAAATGAAGGGACAAATGGATAGTATTGAATATGAGTTAAATGAGATTGAATGATACTCGAGGGAAATGTTTTTGGAGTGTCTTTTGTCCTCTTACACACTGCAAACCAAATGATTACCTGAATTAACTAAATTTGCTCATTTATTTGACTTATGACAGACCAGTCTGAAATGTCTCATATGTTTTCATCTCCATTTTGTCTCTACATTACTTAAGTCCATTTTCACCCTTCTCAATGGACTTTCATTTAAAGATGAAAACCGTTTGCTTTACTTTATCAACTGTCTATTCAAACTTTATTTTCAAATAAATTTTTCCATCAAATGGAAAGAATAAATATTTAATCTGAAAAGTTCAATTAAAATACTAATTAAATGCAATTATGTTCACTATTGCTCTTCCTTAGCCTTGATTGAGTCAACAATTTCAAATAGATGTTGACCTGAACTTGCAAGGAATAACTATTCTCAATTATTGGTTCAATTCAAAGAATCATCATAATTAGGAAAACTTCAGTTTCATTTGCATTATCAAGTTGATGAAAGCAAAAAGTGAGATTTGATGCAAAAATGTTGATCATTTTACTTGATCGGTTGACATTGAATCACGATATTAGTCGCATTATTGCTTTTGTCAGGTAACAGTCATTGTGTTATAAAGTGAATATTAAATGACAATCTTGATTGCATGTTATCGTAATGATTAAACAAATATGAGACATCAAAGGATAAAGGACAAGAAAAGGCGATCAAATCTTGGGTCAAGTTTAGATCAAAGTAAAGGTTGATTGCAATGTCTATTAGAGTCCAGCAAACTTGAGATAAAACAATCGCTTTTTCTGTCTCAAGCTTTTCCAATCACTAAGAGTTGCTAATTAAGCTGTGATAAAAGTTATTAAGTGTGTTGATGAATCAGTTAAAATGAAAAGCTTTCGCCAACTAAAGTGTTAACTTTAATTAAAAATAGTTTATGCAACAGTTGATGTAACAATCTAACAAAACGCTGTGAGTAAACATGAAAGTGTCAGTTGTGTGATTAACAGAAACAATATCAAGTTGACGTTAATTTGCACAGTATTTTAATCACTAAAGTGAAATAATTCATGATTGGAAACTTACCTAAGATTTTAAGATAGACGACATAATTTCTTGTCCTTTCTTTTTTAAAGTCAACTCGACATCGATACTCTCCTGCATCATCCTCTTGAAGTTGTTCAAGGGAAAAAGTTGCTGGCTTTCGGTCAATGTTCATATAAGACCGTGAGTTGAGGATTTCACTGGATGCATGGCGAGCTTGATCAAGTTTGCCTTTACGAGCATCCAAACTATAAATTGGTGTTGTCGACTCATCTTTGTACCACAAAATAAGGGAAACGGCGTCGTCCAAAGTTGGCGGTGTTATGTTACAGGGTAAGGAAACTTTACCACCTGCAACTCCAATCACATTTTCAATGAATAGCTTATCATCATGTGAAGAAAAGGTTGCGGTCGATGAAGTAAATTCAAACAATATGATTATCACAAACACTGTTACATGAACATACTTTAGATCCATGGTTAGACACATTTCACTTAACCTAAACTTACTTGACTAAAATTACTTGTTAGCCAACAACCGAAGTAAAGAAACATTCCTTCTCCACTCACCAGGTGTCACTTTCACTTCTTAACATGGAATCGGTAGAGGTGCTGCCATCTATCAGCTATCATTATAAGCCATAAATGAATCCTAAAAAAGAGATAAATTGAATATTGAATGGAAATGGATTCAAAATGGATTACAATTTATGCAATTTGTCGATTTGCAAATTAAAAGAAAAGAAATTTAAAAGAAATCATTTTTTGATCAATTCCGATGGTCGACATTTCGACACAAGATGAACACAATAGATGGCGATAAGAACCTAATCGAGTTGAAACTGACTGTAAATGTACTTGTAAAGGTACAACATGCGCTGTCGATCATTAAACTTACTCAAACATCTTTGAGGTTACAGTAGATGATGAGAATCATGAAATGTTAAGTTAATTCGTTTAATAAACTTGAATGTTTCCCATTCACCAGTTTCTCGGACCAAATACTCGCTCCATCAAAATGTTGACCCAAACTGTGTAAACCCTTTGTGAAT
Source organism: Tetranychus truncatus (assembly GCA_028476895.1). NCBI lineage: Eukaryota > Metazoa > Arthropoda > Arachnida > Trombidiformes > Tetranychidae > Tetranychus > Tetranychus truncatus. The sequence continues at coordinate 13,244,734 of CM052062.1, forward strand.
ATTTACTGTTTCATGGACACTTTGTTCAACTGAAAACCATGGATGACGTTGATAACATTGTTGGTAAATTGAAATTAACCCGATTCTTCCAACGAATGCACCCATCTTTACTCCAACAAATATGTAAACATGCAATTGTTGAGCGACTTGATAAATCAGTTGTGGGTAAGTTGATTAAAATAAACTGTTGATAGAAAAGTTGAAAAGCAAATTCATCAGAAAAATAAAACAATCAAAATGAAAATGAAATAAGAGTGAAAGTTTCAACAATTGTTGACTTTAAAGGTTAATATTGAATTCATCAAACTTTAATGATGATTACAGTTATCATGATGATCATCATTTCCTTTCTTCATCTTCTTAACGTTCAACAAATGATAAAACCTTATTAAATTAAGGCTTACATTATTAAGCCGATTAAAGGAAAGGAAAGTAATGATGAATGATATTAAAGTTATTGGATTCTTGATCAAGTCAACCCAATTTTAATTAAAACGTAATTTAACAACAATTTAACCAACCATATTTTTCTCATTAAATATCCTTTCATCCAATTTTGAGAAATGAAAAGAAATGCTTTTTTCATCCTTTTTCTGTTCTTTTCTGTTCTCTTCTCTATTTCTTGTCAAAATTTCACGATACTTTTGATTTTACCTTTATTTTCATTCATCATCCAAATCGATCTCTATTGATCTTCTTCATCTTTTCATTTTTGTTTTTCATTTGTTCGTCACAAGTTTTCAGGCAAGGAGATAAAGCATTCAATTGGTATGCCGTTGTTACAGGATCTTTGGATGTTCAAGTCAATGCGAAAGCAAAGGTAATGTTGGAAATTCATTTTTTAAAATTTCCTGAAATTCGAATCCACATTTTCCATTGCAATCTGTGTCAGATTCATGACACTTTATGTATTTCCATCTTGCAACATGATAACTTCAATCAGTTTCCATTCTTCTTAAAGTTCTAAGAGCAACAGGCAAGTTTGACAATATTCCAGTCTTTTTAGAAAATTTCACTTTCAACAAAAAAATCGAATAACTAATAATAGAAAATGTCAGAATGGAGAATCAGGCTGACATGGAGTTCACAAGATCAATGATTCAAAGAGTAACAAAGTATCAAGTCAATTAATTTTTAAACGAACATTGGACTTGAAAGAATAGCAGGTCAAGTGAATAACATGGAAATAAAATACACTCACAATGGATAAAGAAAAAGAAACAAATTCTCCAAGGTTACAGTTAATTTGTTCTTGTGGGTCAAACTACATGTGATTCAGAACATTTCATGAACATTTACAGGAATGAAATGCACATTTAAAAGAAGAACATGATTTAAAATTGAAGAGATGAACACAAATTAGAGCAACAAAGTGAACCAAATAAGCACATTGAGTAACTGAAAGAAACATTCAAATCTAAATGCATCCAAACCTTTATCAGATCCTCAGGAGATTCAATTGTTTATCATTAAATGAGATTACAGATTATAAAGTCTAATCCTTTAAGTCTGAAGGTCGAACTCAATCTGTCTGTTGAACATGATATTTAGTCAATTTTGATAGGCTGCGTTGAAATGATTAAACTTATCTAATTGTGATTTGATCAACTTGGAAAACCAGTTTAATCAAAAAAAAAATGAGAAAAGAATTTGAAAATTGGAATAAAAGTGATAAGATTGTTGAGCAACTGACATCACATTCTTATCGAACTCGTTTGATATTCAGAACATCTATTATCTAGAAGAAGAAAATTAAAAAACTGAACTTAATGGATGCAAGATATTCATGAATATGATAGCTGATTCGTCTTTGGATCATCACTTGATTCTGTTCTAAATTCATTACAGGAGTTCATTAAGCATGTTGATAGCTGCTGTTGGAACTCAGTTGATGCGCTTTATGAATAATTTCCAAGTTTGCTTTCCATTAATAACTGATTCGACTGAATTTTAAATCTGGCCAATTTCATGGAAGAATAATATTAATACTGAATATCTCGAGTTGATTCCAGAAGAAAATTCATTTTATCAGAACTAATAAGATGAGGTGCAATCAATTGATCAATCATTCCAACTCTTCTGATTCTTTCGTTCTTCATGATCATTTTTCATATCAATATCATGGAATGATCTTCCAACTGTGCTATCCAAGAATATCATTCAGATGAATATTCATTCACAATTTAATAAGAAAATAGCTGTTAAGTGTAGCAAGCATTTTGACTGTTGAGTGGAAAATAAATGAAAAGCAAACAAGTTCTAATGAATTTACCCTGAAGCATATTCCAATAGCGCTTGACAATTGATTCATTCATCGCAATATACTGAATGTTATCAGAATGGAAGGAAAGAAAAGAATAAAATGAATAGAATCGAACATGTTTCATCATTTAATTAATCATATTCATGTATTACTTGTATTTCAATGTAATTAATTTATTGATGAACATTGTGAATCAAATTGCGATTTGTAAACCTTTCAAAGGCGATAATTCAAATAATGCCTCGAGTCCTTTTTTTGTATCTTTTTTTTCATTTTAATGTCAAATTTTATTCCATGAAATGCTTTATCATTTTCATTAAATTTGTTTCCGGATTAACCTTTAAATGTTTTTCCATCTCATGCTTTCTGATCGATAATTTTCACGACTTCATCAGTTTAAATGGAGTTTTTAATTTTTTTAATTTTCCATGTTCCATGATCAACTTATTTTTCCATTTATCTTTCATTTTACCTTCGATTTCAGTTTCATTCAATTAATAATTTTCTCTTTTAGATAAATTTGAATAAATATTTGCCCAAGAATTTTCATCAGCGATGAATTTCAAATGAATAGTTGAAACTTGAAAAGTTTGATGAATCAGGAGAAAGTGTTGAACCATTCAGATTCGTTCTCAGTTCATTTCTATTTGAAGAATTATCTTTACGAATATTTCAATGGGATTCATGATTGTCTCTTGATTCCAATGATAAAGGTAAAAGAAAGATTAATCAGAGGAATGATTCTAAAAAAAGATTTTCTAAAAACATATTCACTCATGAAATTTGTGCTGTCATCATGTTGAAATGGCTGAATTGATAAGCCACTTGGGAGTCAAAATGAATCTCAAATTTTTGTTCTTTTGTATAAAATCTTTTTGAGTTTGTTCCCGTGCTCACATTAATTGTTGAAACCGAATGTCGAAGAACTTTTTTGGAAGAAAAACATTTTCAATGATTTACTCAAGCTAAAGCAACAAATATTTCCTTCCCAAAAGTACGCAAATGTGATTCGATTCAGAACATTTATGAAGCATAAAATCAAGCTTATTCTTGGTGATAAATGATCAACTTTGATTCGACAATTATTTCATTGATTAAGCTGATTCGGTTTGAGGCACTTAATCTATTCGTCGGGAAATAAGTTAAAGAATGAAATAGACTGGGAATTGTGGTTCGAATCCAGATGCTCAGGGTAAATGATATTGAATGGGAAACTTTTTATGCTTGAGTAAAGTAAATTTGCATCGATCAAAGATTATTAGTCTTTTGAAGAATCACAAATAAGGAGATTCATGGTGCAGCTGTAAACTCGAAAAAAGTCATCAATTGTAACCCAAAACGATGTTAATAAACGCAATTGTTGAAAATTGCATTTTAATTAGAAGAATATTTTGAAATAATTTTTATTTGGTTAAGCATCAAGTCACGTAATTAAATATAAAAGTGAAAAGCAATAACTCTTGAGATTTGAGAGCAAAATTGAGTTCAATATTTGAATGATTCTTGAATGGGTTGAACAATGTTTGTACAAGAGTTTCCATTAAATGATGATTAACCAGATTGAATAATGAGAGCAACAGCGTAGTTGAACAATTTGATTAAATTACACTTTACTATTTTCAATTGATTTGTTCAGTTATGTTCATTCGCCTTTTAAACTCAACCTTTTCATGTTCAACATGGAGAGTTGTTGAGTTGGATGAAAAAAGTTGAACTTGTATTTTGGACAAATGACAATTTTAGAGAGAGAGAGAAAGAAAGGCAATTATTTTCCAAATGATTGTGTGTTCAGGTAATTGATACATTCAGGGAAAGACACGTGTAAAAAGTCATGGAGACGTAACAAGGTGACAATTAAATTCATCCCTAATCTGATTGATTATTTGAATGAGAATGAAAATCTGTCAATAAAAGGCAACAACAGAAGGAAACTCCACAATCTGAATAAACCGCCTCTCATTCATCATTGGAATAAAGTTGAAGAGAAAAATTCATTTTCTTTCCTCACTCAATCCATAGCTGAGCTTTAATCTACATCTGACTTTTGTTCATTTGCAACATTGACTTGAATCTGTTTTTGTTGTTGAATAAATTGTTGAACCATTTTCATCAATAAATGTCACAACTGGAAAGACATTAATAACCATTTTACATGAAACTCTGTGTATTATCTGGATTTAAAGTGACCATTAATCTTGATGTAATTCAGTTTGACTTGAATTTACTTGTTGAGTGTAATTAACGGAAAAGTCTCGTGAAAAGTGTCTCCAACTGTCTCATCTGGTTACCTGATTAATGTTGTTGTTAACTTGATCATCAGACAAAGGTTTAATCAAATGTTGACTAAATCATATAATTATGCTTCACCGGAGGAAAGTGTATTGGGTCAACAGTAAAAGGAAAAGTAAACGAAAGGTTTGAATAACATTTTTATCTGTTCTTTTTCATTTCATGATAAATCCCTTTTCCAATATTATTGGATGTCCAACTACATAAGTACATAAAACCTCTTCAATTGTTCTTAACCTTTCCTTATCCTTTCATTCACTTTAATAAACATCTTTTCAGGTAAACTTTCTCAGTTTCTCCATCAATTGTGCTTCTTCAATCAGTTTGCAAATTACAGATGAGATAAAATGTTCATTTAATGATCGCTCATCAAGTCGCTGAGTTACAGTTGTGATGAAAGGCAAATAAAAAAAGTTAATGTTGATTGGAAACATTGGCAATGGTCATGATAAGATTAACACAAGTTTAGTAAACAGGAAATTCATGATTCCTCTGATAATTCAATCAGAACTACAATCAACTTCTTTTTCATGATCGACAATTTGAATCTTGTTTCTTGTTCGCTTCATGTTCACTGAGTTTAGCTTTTCATTTTGCATCATCATTATGCTTTAATCTGTTAAAGATAACATCACTTGTGACTTGATCTGATTATTCAATATTATCATGTTTACCAACCCATATCTTCATGGTTCTTTGAGTAATTCACAGAAGAGAAGAAGAGAAAAAAAAGTAAATCGATAAATGAAATTGACCAGGTTAACCTTTTCTCAACTTGAATTAATCAGATGGGAAACATTATTCTCGGTGCAAGTCACAGTCAAGATTGAACATCTTGAAACAGGAAACTGTGAAAATAAACAGAATATCCATTCAAGGTGTGTTCAGGGTAAAAATGAATCTCAAGAAAATGTTTTAAAGCATTTATTCATTTTCAGTTATCAAATGAGATCAAGGTTAACTTTCGTTTTCCATTGTTTTTCAGTTTAAATGTTTGATTATTCAGCTTTATTCTTGTTGCTTTTCACTTATTTATTGTGATTACCTTTTGTATTTTTACCTTTCTGTTTATTCAACAGTTTTTTCATCTTCCAAAGTTTACTTTAATTGTCATTATGATTTAGCGTTTGCTGTAGTTACAGATGATTTGACATGTAACTCTATTGTTTCATGTTTAACCAGATTTCCATCATCATCAGGGTTAACATTATTTTTTCACAAAACATTAGTTATTGCTTCAAATTCAACTGTCTGTTAATTCGTTCGTTTCCTTTTAACGGCCATTTCACTTCGATATTCAGCCAAGTTTATCTCAACTAAAAGGTTGATCACTGAGTTGCTTGACTTTTCGGTTAATCATCTGGTTATTCATTTGAGGGATTCATCATTTGATTGTTATGGTTGGACTGCAAAAACTTGGTTCAACTATTTAGTTGATGGTTTCATCGTAGATACTGAATGCCATTTTGTCCATCAATTATTGAACAGAATAAGTTGAAAATATTTTTACTCACAAAAAATGCTACGTTATGATAACTTGGATGCAAGTGATAACTTTCATTGCTAAGTTATCATCTGTCTGACTGTCAATCTGTCATGCAATGAATTCCGGTCATTTTTCTCAATGATCTTTAGTCAAAATTCTGTATTGATTTGAGATAACAAGAAATTAAAGTTCTGTCAATTGGGATCAATAACAACTCAACTCTCGAAATTTTCTTTCATGAAGAATGAACAGATCTGACAAATATTGGTCTCTGAAGTTGATTTAATCACAAGATTCTTTCAACAAAAAGCCGAATCAATTGAACTTTTTACTAATTTTTTAATTTTGCAAAATTTTTTCGAAAATTCGAAAATCGAAATGTTGCTCTTTGAGAAGGTTCAACGATAGTCCAATCTTTATATCGATTTATCAATTTGTAAAGTTTCTTTGTTAATGGTTCATTGTTCCTTACTTACAACAGAAATCACGAAAAACTCGAAGAATTTGATTCGACTCGCTTTCAATGAATGTTACTTGTTGATGTACAATGCTGTCAAGTTATTTATGACAGAATCTTGTGATTGTGTGCAACATGAATTTAATTATCAACTTAAATGAAAATAAATTGAGTGAATGTTCAAAATATTAACTCATCGTTTATTGAAGCAATTGAAGATGAATTGACAAGTTGCTCTTCAGTTTGTGATTAGGGATTTGACATTGAACTTTTTCTTCTTTTGCTCATGTAAATTTCATGAGTTTACCGAAAATTTCATCTCTTTGTTGTTTCTGTTTAGAAATTGTTTCTTTTTTCATTAGATTTTTCCATTTATCAACTCATAACATGATAACTACTCTGACTGAACATTTAATTAACTTTAAATTTAACTTTTCACTCTCTTCTGTGATTGAATCAAAGTTGAAGTCAACAAAAAAACTTTTTCATTTGTTGAGTTTGAATAAATTATTTCATTCCTTTTGACAATTCTTGATCCATTTCAATTCAGTTCATTGATTGTCTCATTGTTTCCATTGTGTAATCACATGAATTAAGCTAAACTTGATCAGATTGATTGCGAATCAATTTTAAATCGAAGAGAAAGGAAAGAGAAACTCAAATGTTCCCAATTAGCTAATCGATAAAATGACTTTTACTTGAACCAAACGAATAATAATTCTTGGAATTATCAATTAAACAGCCATTCTCATGTTTGCAGAATTGTTAATAAAGCTAATTGAGAATTCTGAGAAGAATTGAATTAGAAAATAAGAAAACAAAATGGCTTCTTGGCTTTTCTTAAAGCCTTTTCTTGTTCAACCCTAATTTGCAATTCAAATGTTGAATTTGCTGACATGAATGAAAACAAATTAAATTCAATCAGCCTGAGTTTTCACTGGAAATCATTGAATGTCTCGAAATGATGACGAAGATGTTCTGTCAATTCTTATTTTTGATACTTTTATACTTTACTCAGCTAAGCTTTCAGTTGCATGCTTCAAAAAGCATATTGATAAAAGTAAAGTTGAGTTAGTTTCGAGTCTCAATGCTTTCAAATAATATAATATGAATATTGTATTACTATGATATGAAAAAGAAGTTGCTCGAGAAACGAGAAAAGGTAATTCAATAATAATCAAATGAACTTCATGTTGGCCTCAACCTGCAAGAAAATGGATTCAACTGAGTTTCTCAACAGTTCCAAGTGTAACCAAACTTGTTTCCTAATTTATAAGATCAGTTTGATTGATTCCATCCAACAGGCAACATTGAAAGGTTAAATTGAAAAACCAATTTCTATTTTTCATTCAATTCGCGAATCGATTGAAATGGTAAAAGCATAAGATAATAAGATATAAAATGCTGTCCTTTTGATCAAGTTATCTTAAGAGTTATTCAGTGCATTAAGTTTTGCACAATTAACCTACTAATGAATGTAAAATGCGGTTTTGTAGCATGTAAGATCCTTCAATTTAACTTAGTTTTTAATTCGAGCAATAAAACCTTTAATTGCTTCCAAACATCTAAATTTGCAATTTGCATTTATTAGCTTTTGTGGCTAATTTGTAATTTCAAGTTGACTTGAAATCGAATTGCGATTAACATCAGTTATTTTAAGACACAGTCAGTTTTTAAACTCTTGGAGTACCTTCGATCAAAGCGGTTATGACTTGAACATTCTGCTTTGAATGATTAGCGTAAAAGCATTTCTTCACTACTGAAGCTTGAATTTTTTTCATTCCGTTGTTAGTGCTCGAAATTTTCAAGCTGGTCGTCATCTAGAAAATGAGGTTCGCCACTGTCGATGGAAGCTTTTGTTTGTGGCATGGCCTGTGGTGAATCTGTTGTGCATGAAATGGAATGATGCATTCATTTTTACTTTGAATATTTTCCTTATTTTCAATGTTAAGGTAAACTGATTGAATCTATTTTTGGCTTCAGTTTAATAATAAACCAAAGACTGTTTACTTATTTGGTTTTGTTGTTTGAGTTTACTTTTTAGTTTAATAATGGTTTATAGCTGAGAGAAAGTTTCCATCGTTCAATGGCATAACTCATTGAATGGTTCTTGAAGACTGTGTGTTTAGAACTGAACATTTCTATGAAAATGTGTGAAGTTTATGAAAAGATGAATGATGAAAGGCACTTTAAATGCGAAACAAGATCACACTAAAGGTCATAATGCATAAGCTTTTCCACTATTAGTCAAACTAAAGTAACATTCAGATTAATCATGCCAGAACTCTTGTTCCAAGATGAGTTTTCTGAAAGGTACATCATAGCAAAGTAAAATCAATGTAAGGTTAAGCCAAATTGACGTTTATTAACTGAAAGATTACCAAATTTAAAGTCCATTCAAGATTATTTAAACTGATTTTCAACCAAATTCTCAAAACTAAATTGAATCAAATGAAAAGGTTGAACTCTTTACCAGAATAGCTAAACTCAGAACTTCAAATAAAAGCATTCTACTGATCATATTAAGCCTTAAAGATGCAAAAAATGACTGTTAATGGACAACTTATACTTATTGACTTATATCGACTTATTGATCTTGAATCGAATCAATCTTTTCCTGTTCATTAGCTGAAACAGATAATGAATTTAGCTCTCAATTTCTCGTTTCCTTGTTTCATCTCATTCCCTCAATGTTCATTATCACTTGCTGCAGGAAAATTGTTTTCGAATCATGAAAATATTCCATCAACATGATTAATGAAATTTCCACGCTAATTGCGAAATGTTTCATCTTTCCATCAGGAGGTCGTTACTCTTTGCACTCTTGGGGTTGGAACTGCTTTTGGTGAATCAGTGTTAACAGGTAAACCTCACTCGGTTTCCATCATAACCAATGAACCTTGCACTCTTCTTCGAGTGCGAAAGGATGAGTTCCAAGAGATATGGGATCAAAACTCACATCTGATGACTGACATTGTTACCCCTTTGGTGGGTTTGCGTTGCCTGAAGAGAGCTTCATTCAATAAATCGCTGAGCATTCGTGAAGAATCGAAGGCAAACGGAATCACTTCAACTAATGATAATTGCAACTTAACTAACCAAAGCTCTGAAAGCAATAACAACAGCAACAGCAGCAGCAAAAACAGCAGCAATAATAACTGTAACATCATCACAACCAAAAACTCAACTAAAAGTAACAATTCTCTTGATAGTTTGTCTTATCGATTCAAGTCCATCCAACGGGTAAGTGTAACTCTTTTGCTAAACTCATTCAATCATCATTATCATCGCTCTTCATCTTGTTCATCTTTTTTTATCTATCATTCTTCATCATTCCCTTTTATCATTCCCTGTTAAGTGTCCATGGAAACATGTACTTCTCTAGGTAAAGGTAGCTCGAAAAGAGATAAAAAAATAGATGAGATAAGTAATAATAGTTGTAGTTACTCATGTAATAATATCATGATTCTTACAATTCTTATTTCGCCATTTTCTTATCTTCTTATTCCATCTTCATCAGCAGCTATTCTGGTTACTGTTTTTTTTCATAATAATGCTTCTGTGTTTAGCATTCTTACAATTTTCTAACCTCTATTTTACCTGCACCTGACAATCTGGTTACTTTTACTTTTCCTTTCATCTAATTTAACCTCATTTTGTCTTCATCTTCACCTTATTTTACCTGATGAAGTTAAATTTTTCTTGATTAAATATCCACCAGGAGAACAATGAACATTGCGATTTCCATGAGAAAAAGTCGTTTATAAAAATATAATGAGGAAATCATAAAATTCGTTAAACTTTATTCTCATTTACAATAGCAACTTGTTGAATAGAAACACAATGATGGAAAATCAATCCCAGCTGTTGAACCAAAACACTGTTTATCAAAATAATATTTGCCAGTAAAACTGCAAAGTTCTGTAACGATAATAGCATAACAGTTCATTCACAACCTGAAAATGCAAAATTAGAAACTCAAGACTTTGATCAGAATTGATTGAATGATAACTCTAAGAAGAAATCAATTTATCATTCTCCTGATTCTGAAAACAAAAATCCATTTTAGACTGGGATTGAAACCAATTGTTATTAACTGTTACAAGTGAATCTACAGTCGAATCAATTTTATACTGATTTATGAGATTTAGTAATGTTAATGTTCATTATTTCAATGGCAATTATATCGAAACACGAATCAGACTTATGAAGTTTAACCCAATATCGAAGCTCTAAATGAATGTTCATCAATTACGATACAAGATTTGAATATTGACTAACATTGACATTACATTGTTTACCTAACCATGGATCATAATTTTCTTGATCTTTCTTTATTCAATTTCCATCTTTATACGCTCACTTTGAACAGGTAACTTTTTTCATTGATTTCCCTCGAGAAAATGATCTTAAGCTAAATAACAAGAAAAAATGTCACTTCTTAACTTTTTATTATCGTTATTTTTGCCTTGTTTGCTATTCTCGTCTTGTCTTCATCTTCTTCCCTCTTTACCTGGTTACTGCAAAATAAGCTTAAATGTTCTGCTTATCCAGTTTCTGGTAGTAATGAAGCTAATCATTTGAGCAATCAAATTGTTCATAAACTTATAAGTATTTTACTTTATCCACATTAACAGTCAATAATTGTGTTCATTAACTCAACAGAGTAAAACTGAAGAAACTTTCAGAGCTATTAATAAAGGTCAACAGCAATTAAATTGTTTCCGTTTTTCACCATTTAATTCAATTGCAACTGAAAAGGAGGATATTCAAATTGTTCAGGATTTCGTTTACACACAATTTTCTTTTTTTGTAGCTCAGATTCAGAACGATTTGAAAAGACTTTTAAAAGTAAATCTTTTTGCTTCAATGAACTACTGAATAAACAATGGCAAGTAAACAGGAATTTCCATCAAGATTCAGCGAAATTAGATTTATCATTTTGATTTTTTCGTTCCACAATTTGAGAAAGAAATTTCATCGAAAATCATGTTAATCGATAAAGAGCATTGTTATGGATTAATTGCAGTTTCAAGTTTTCGTCTTTGCTTCACTCAGTAGAATCAAAAGTTGAGTTAATTGCAACCAAATATTTTATCTGTTCAAATGTTTGGTTACACCGAGAAATGTTTTGTTTAGATCTTTTAGTTTACTCTTCGAAATCATCCCTTTGAGATCATTCGATTCTCATCTTATTGATGAATATAAAACGATACTTTTGATGATCCTTTCCTCAAGGAAATAATATTCATAATTAAATATTATATAATAACTGCGATTTAGCCCAAGGAATGATTCCAATGAGAATGAACATAATTCTTGTTTATTGTCTGTAATAATATTATGGGTTTAACTTGTTCAGTTACAATTATCTGATTATGAATCTTCTTGTCTTATTCATTTTTGCTTCTTCTTCTTCAGTCTTTTATTTAATTACAACCATTGAACAGTTATTAATTTGATAAGATTTATTGGAAAGTAGAACAATTCCCTTCTATTTGTGCCTGAATTTCATGATTTAAACATCAAACTTTAATTCTTTTCGTCATTCTCTTTGATAAATAGTATTTGTAATGATATTTCCATTCAAATTATTCTCATAAAGAAAGCAATTATTCAGTGAATAACAATAATAATAGATTGAAGAGGAAACCTTATTTCTTTTGTCGTATTAATAATTCTTTATGATGTGATAAAAAGATGATTGCTTTTGTTATTCCCAGAGTTCTTTTACAGTCGAGTTGAACAGTTTTTTTTTCGTTACTTTGTATTCATGAGATTGATGAAAGGTGATTTCAATTGTTGCTCAAGAAATAACATCAACAACCAAATTGAATTGCTTCAGTTGCAACACAATCAATAATCAATTGAGTAAAACTTAACCGATATTAATTGCTTAAGATCAAAATATCCAAGGATTAGCAAGTTGACCGATTGCAATATATTTATTGACAAAACTTCAAATGATACTCGAATAAATTGGTCAAATCGAAATCCATTCTAAAGCAATTTTGGATACAAACTCCATTGACCCAATGTTTGAACCTTATGTTGAGGTTATGTTTACCATAAAACAGTTTTTAATAGCAATCCACATTTAAGGTTCAAAAGTCACTGACAATCAAATCAGCATTTGTGGTTGCAGAAAAGGTTGACACTCGAAGCACAAAACTAATGCAAAACTAATGCACAGTCTATTGCTTTGCATTCATATTCATTTATATTCGCATTCATCTGTTAGACTAATTGTTAATTGGAATCTTAATTTTCAGGATCAATCCGTCGAACTGCTTCAGATTGGGCGCATATTACGAGCCTTGATCATCGCCCATGACCCTTCTATGATTCGAGATCGTAAATACAATGTTGGCCTTGTTTATCGCAATTGCCTGGTTGGTTCAGAATTGGTTGATTGGCTCATATCTGCTTCTAGTGTTACACCTAAACGTATTCATTCTCGATCTCAAGCAGCAGCAATGTTGCAAGTTTTGTTGGAAGAAAATGTTCTTACTTCACCGACGGGTGATTCACAGTTTTGGGACAAATACTTGTTCTATCGATTCATCTTTGACGGAGAAGACGAATCATTGCGTTCAGAAGATTTACCAAGCTTACCCAGTTTTGAGGGTAAACGAAGAACCGAAAGTGCCCTTGTCCATTGTTTAACGACCCTCCATTCACTTGCACCCGAAGCCAACTTCAGACTCATCTTGTGCAAAAGTCCAAAAGAACGAAGTGCAGAAGAAGTGGATTTAGTTTATGAAGAGTTGATGCACATCAAGGCTCTATCACATTTGGGCAATTCAGTGCGTAAAGAACTCGCTTCGGTCATTGCTTTTGAAAAGCATCCAAGGAAAGGAACTGTTTGTGAGTATTTCAATAGCAATTGAAACTAATTTAAATTAATTTCATTGTTCAGTCTTTCACTGGCAAAGCATCAAGTAACAGAATGAAATATCGAGATTAAATGTCAGCTGAAAAGCTTTTCTGAATAAATGAATTTATATCGATTTTTCCATTTTCATCTCTTCCTCCGTCATTTTTATATTTCATAAAATCTTCTAATTCAATGGATGGCGAAAAAAGCAAACAAATTCAGTTTAAAGTGAATGAGAAAATAGTTTCATCTTGAATAATATAAAGAAGAAGAATTGTTTCATTTGATTTTTAATGTAATTCAAGCAACTACAAAAGCCATTTATCATGATTACCTGTTGTTGTTACCACTATTCGGTTCCATATAAAGTTTTGAATTTAAATTCTTTTACTTTTTGTTTCTCTTCGTTTTGTTGAAACTTTAAAGAATAATGTAAAAGATAAAATTATATCCATCCAGACTAACATCATAACAATGTCATGTAATATTACAGTTATAAATCAACCATGAACCTTCGATTCCAACTCAATGAAAGTTTCATTGAAATGACATGATAAGTAGATACAAAAATAGCGAATAAGTAACATTGAAAATGAATCATAAAGAATTATAAAGAATAAGCATTAAAACTCGCATTGCAAGAACGCAAATAGAACATTTCATTTCATTTTCTCGGAGAATCTCCAGCAAATCTGATCAACTAATAGACCAATAGAACTTTTAAACTCATTCCGATCTACATCAATCAACTGCAGCTTAAGCATTGATCTAATTTCGATACTATAAGAGTTTCTTACAATTCTTCACTTTGGAATGGAATCAGTTAAATAAGATTCAACTTTTCAGTGTTTTTCCAGATTTTTTCAGTTTCGAATGCTCAGAATATTCATTAATTGCAAAACTTTAAAGTTGGAGTTACAAACAATTAATTTGCATTTGCAGTTTAATTTCAGCTAAATTGACATTCAGTCTAATCCCATTAATGAACATTCATTTTTTTCTCGGTGTTACCATGTCTGCATATTTTGCCATGTTACGATACAATCTTCTGGTTTGTCAATCAAAAATTAGCTTTGCTTTTGTTCCATCACTTGAAATGTTAAATTAGTGAATTCCGATTTCCATTCACCATTTGCAAAGTAAAGCTAATTATTGCTCTTAAAAGATTTATTTATTAGTTCAATTTAGCAATTAATCTTGTTTAACAATTGAAGCAAAGAAAACACCTGAAAATGAACTGAATATTATTCTGATTCACAGGGAAATGTTTAAAACCTTTTCACTCTTTACTCTACTTTTTCATTTTCTATCTGATCCAACCTTTCAACATGTTATACCTTCTGGAAAAACAGGAAAGAAGCAATTCCAACGTAAACCTTAACCTGAAAGTCAATTCAATTTTAAATAAAAGTTCTCCTTCAATTCCCATGATGTACTATTCCTTATCTTGAACATTACCTTTACGCTATTCAGTATAATTCAGCACTTGTTCATCTCTTCAATATTTTGTTACGTTTAAAGCAGAAAAGCAAGAAAAGAAAATGATGGGAAAAAATTTTTCCTCATCAATTGTTTGCTTGTCATTTTCATATACTTTGATAACTTGTGTTTCCTTTTCATTGTTGAGAGAAAAATCCAAGAAAAATGTGAAATTCTTTTATTTCAATCACTTTCGATCTCCGGCAAGATGAGAAAAGATTCTAATTGAGTGATTAAAAAAAACAGTTAATCAATGAAGCAAACATTTGAAGCTTATTAAGCTGAAAGGATCGAACAAAAAATACGAAAAAATATTTTCAAATCTTATTATAACACAAATGTTATCTAACCAAATAATGACGAAGAAAAGTTCAGTGAAATGGTAAAGCAAACACATAATCTTACCTTGAAGATATAAATATAATAGCTATTCTGAGCATTTGCCAAGAAATAAGTTTAAATCTTGCTGTTTCCAGCTTTCCACCTTTTCTGTCAACCTTTTCACTTTCTCATGATTCCTTTTGTTGATCAATTCCTTCCAATTTATCTTGTTTAATTGCAGTGTTTAATCAAGGTGATCCGGGTAAAAGTTGGTACATCATATTGAAAGGAACTGTTAATGTTGTCATTGTTGGTAAAGGAGTTGTTTGTACTCTTTGTGAGGGCGATGATTTTGGCAAATTGGCTTTGGTCAATGATGCTCCTCGAGCAGCGACAATAATTACCAATGAAGACAACTGCCATTTCTTGAGGGTTGATAAGGATAACTTCAACCGAATCTTGAGGGATGTCGAGGCCAACACTGTCCATTTGAAGGAGCATGGACGTGATGTTTTATTGCTGCGTAAAATGGTTCCCAAGGTAATTCCATCATCCACCTCATCAACAATCAATGGATCCAGTCATCACTATCCACCGACCTCTCAACCTGCAACATCGGGTTCACCTCAAGCAACAGTCAACAACCAACAAGTTGAACAGCAAAAGATTAACTCGAAATATTCATCTTCATGTTCACATTATAAGTACATGGTATTGGCTGGAACTCCAGAGAAAATGTTGGAACATCTTTTGGAAACCAGAATAGATGTTACTTCACCACCTGAAATTGCTTGTGCTTTACCCAGTTCTGTTCAACTTCGAGGAGGTGGACCATTGGAATTGATTTATTCGGTGGACACTTTTCTTGAAGATTTCGTGTTAACTCACATCGTCTTCTTAAAAACTGATGCACTTTGTGTTTACCTGTTGAAACACTATAAAATTGATTTACTTAATACTCGACAAGAAAAGGAGTTTATCATTGGCAATAAGAAACGAGTGATTCGCTTCGTCAAGATTTGGTTCAATCTCATTTCTGAAGTTCTTCATCGAGATTCTTATGTGACTACTTTTGTTGATAAACTTTACAACTTGGTCAAGTCAGATCTAATCAAATATGAAGGTTTCCTTGAAGATGAATTGACCCTTTTAGAGTCTATTTGTAAGGACAGAAAACGATTCGAAGACGATCTCGTTCTGCGTGGAACTCAGAAGTGGAAGAATGATCTTCCTGGACCTATTCGTCGACTGTCGACTAACGGCTTAACTGATAATTTAATTGCATTCACCAATATTCCTGATGATTGGCTCTTGATCAATCTTCGCTTCAATTCAATCCAACCCAAAGATGAAAGTAAGCAAAAAGTTATATCAATTTATCATTCCAATTAAACAAATTTAAACTGAATTAATTCATCCACTAACCAGATTCGAGTTCGTTATTCGTGTTCTAAAATCTTCGTATTTTCTCAAATTCTAATTCTGATTTGCATTGCTCAATCACCTATTCTCACCGATTGCAATAAAAATGATGGTCAAGAATTGCTTTGATAACAATTCATTTTAAATTCAAATTCTGTTGAAGGAATGTAACTCGAACCTCAAAATATAACATCAATGATTATGTTAAAAACAGTTATTGAAATATTGACAATTTGAGAAGCTCAGAAGAGATTATTCATTTTGAAAAGTCTGTTTATTATGAAATCGACTTTTGCAAAAGAAACATTTTCAAAAGAAATACAGAAATGTACAGAATCGTAGTTGAACAATTTCATGGCATATTTATAATGACATTAATAATGAAATTGGCTGATGACGTCTGTTTAAAAGTTTATTCAATGCGAACCAAAGAGACAGTTTTCACTCATTTTAACTGAAACTGTGACAAAACTAAACTCAATTAAAATTGAAAATTTCCTCATTTTTCTCTTTTCGATTTTGAATCAATTAGAACAGTTGACGGAACAAAAGTAAATTTGCTTCCCAGTCGAGTTCAATCATTAATAAGTTGATTCTGTTTCCTCTTGTAATCAAATTACTGTTCAAGATTAACATGCAAATGACTATTATTAGTTAGTTAACTTGTAATCTGGAGCAAACATTAAATATTGAATTGTAAATATTGAATAGATTACCATGAAAGGGCACAAACAATATTGAACATCATGTTTAAATATATTAACTTAATAACATTAATAATGAATGATCATGAAAATGTTTTTCTCTTCGAGTAATCTTCTTATTATTCAGTATTTTCATAATTCAACCAATAAATAAAATTTTCACATGCTTTTTGTTTCCATGAAATGCTTTTCTTGATTACTGTTAACATTATTTAATGATCAATAAAAGAGCAAAAATTGTTTCAAAATGCACATTTCAAGACCAATAATCTCAATGAAGTCGAATGCAAACTGATTTATTCTGCATTCGTTGCATGTTCACCAATTTCTTGATCACAGCTCAGTCAGAATGTTCATTTTCCACAGTAAGTAGATACTTTGCATTAGAATAACTTCATTGGTACTTTCTATCAAACTCCTGTTTAGAATCGAGTTAGTCGATCGAATTGATTTTGTTATGAGAAACCCAATTTTGCATTTCGATGTGAAATAATCCAAATCAAGGAATGTGCTCGGTTGATTCATTTACTTGTGCTTTAAGTCTAATCCTTGAAGAAGCAGTTATTTTGTCGGTTCAAATCGATTTGTTTTGGATATTTTGTTGAGTCTGAAAGTTTCATTAACTCAATGAGTAACAAAGTGATTGGAAAAGATTTAATTGAAGTTTATGAAGAGGAAAACAAGGGAAACTTGGGGAATTGTGTTACTTTGTCTACTCTGAAACTCCGAGCTGGATTGATATAAATGAATGTTATGTCCAGTAACTTTTACTTGATGCTTTTTATTGCTGCTGTTGAAAAACAAAGCTTTTTGCTTAACAAAGTTTAACACTAAAAGTGTATTTTGTTGGATAAAGATCGAGTTTGTGCATTTATTGTAACAAACTAATATTGGACTTAAGAAGCTCATCATGCAATTCAGTGCTACTTTCACCTACTTGACGACTGATAAGGTAAAATGGATGATATTTTCACAGGAACTGGTAACCATTTAGAATCTATTGAAGCCCATAAAATATTCAATGAGTAGATATTTATGCGATAATACTCGATTCCACCATAACATATTTAATGGTTTTTTTGACATAAATTTACTTCCGATTTCAGTTGTCAGCCCGTATTCAATCGACTGCTGTTTTGACCTTTTATCAAACAATTTAGGTCAATATGAGTGTCTTGGGTTCTTCATGTGGTTGAATACACATTACTAGTGGGTTTGCTGACAATTGAACCAACTTGAAAAGAATGAATTACTTTTCATCGAATTTGTTGAAAACATTCAGTCTTTTCTTTTGCCAGTCAAATCTCAACCTTGTTCAGGTCAGAAGCATTCAGTTGACGGAATTCAAATTTATGCGTCTTTCAGTGAATTTTGTTTAATAGCAATGTTAATAATAATAACAGGTTAAATCCTTGAATGTTAAACATGAAAAAAGGTTATTATTCTGTTATGAATATTTCATGTAAAGTATATTATTAATATTATAATATTTATTGATGTTATGAATAACATAATTTACTTGTTCATCCACCTATTGTTGTGTTACCTGGTTTAGTCGATGTTTAATCAATGAATCTCGTTGCATTCATCAAAAATGATACATTTGCGAGTTTAACGGATTATTTTGTTTATTTTGGATTCTTTTCATTCAGTCATTTCTCGCATTTATTGTGCCGATCATACTTATACAACTCTCAAGATGACAATCGACTCAACTGCTGGTGCCATTAAAATTGCTGCAGCCGATAAGTTGGGATTGAACAAGGAAGATGGCGAATTGATTCTGGCTGAAGTTAAATCAACTGGAGAAAGAGTTCTGTTCGACAATCAAGATGTTTCCATACAAACTGGTTTAAGTGTTAATGGGCGAATATTTGTTTCCTTGATTGACCACATCGATGCATTGACGCCTCTGCCTGAACAAGAAGGACCCAAAATTGAATCATTTTCCTCTTCACTGGAAGATATTTCATCTCAAGATATTGCTTACTATTTAACTTATTATTCTTGGTTGCTTTTTCAGAACGTTCATGAGGTGAGCTTTGTTATAAATCTGTTCGGATCAACTGCACCACTTCCCTCAATCGTGTTCATTAATCACTTTCTATCATCTTGTTCATTAATCAACACCATTTTCAGAAATGTTTTCCTAATCGTTTCACAAAGTCTTTCTGTATGTGTCTTTGACTTAAAAGATGAGCTGAAAGAAATCACAAAGTAAAGATAGAAACTAAGCAAATCTGAACCTTCATGAAATCTTGCATAACGCGGATTCGTTTTGCATGATATCCTCAGCTCTTGACTATAAACAAATAGTCACGTAAAGCTATTCATTGACTCGAAGTTTCATCCAAACAGTTTTATCATTCAGTTAATGTTCAATCTTTTTTCCTCTTTAGTATGAGTTTATTTATCATGTTTTTGGGCGAGTCAAATTTGGACAAATCACGGCAAACTTGGATCTATTTTTACGTTTATTCAATGAAATACAATATTGGGTTGTCACAGAAATCGTCTTAACAACAAGTCTATCCAAAAGAGTGCAAATATTACGAAAATTCATTAAAGTCGCTGGTTTGTGAGTATAACCTGATTAACCTCTTTTTTCGTGTCTCATTCAACTTTAACGATTCATTATTATTCTGTTTATCAGATGCAAGGAACATCAGAATCTGAGTATATTTTTCGCAATAACAATGGGTTTAAGTAACATTGCAGTTTCTCGATTAACACAAACATGGGAACGATTACCGAACAAACTGAAGCGAACCTTTTCCCAATACGAATCATTGATCGATCCATCGCGAAATCATCGTAAATATCGAGTCTATTTATCGAAACTGGAAGCACCGATAATACCTTTTACTCCTTTAATACTCAAAGACATGACATTCTCTCATGAAGGGAACAAAACTTATCTAGAAAATAATTTAATAAACTTTGAAAAAATGGTAAGAATTGAAAGTAAATTGTTATTTAATTGTTGATACATTTATCATCTTGCCATTCCATCTCATTCATAATGAATGATCCAATCACCGAAATCCATCGTTTGCTTGATTCCAGTGTTCAATTCATGTTAAGTATTAATGATCTTCCAATTTCAATTGTTTCTCAATTTAGGTGATGCTATCTCAATCTTTACGAACTTTCAGATTCTGTCGAAGTAAACCAATGAAATTGGATTCACTGATCAACGGATCATCCAATCCTAATTATTCCAACAGAGGAATCATTCCATCGACTCGTAAAGCTGCTCTAATCAAGATTGATCAGTACATTAAAGATCTTAAAGTGATTGACAATCAACGCCTTTTACTTCACCTTTCGCACAGTTTGGAACATCGAAGGATCTGATTATCAGATTGTTAGGAACGGAAGGAATGATTGTGAATGTACACAAAATGACGATCATTTACATGCAAACTTTTAAATCGTTTATAACAAACATTTTATTGTATTTAAATGTCGAAGATGAATGTCTATTGCAAATCATTATTTTGTGATCAATTTACGCTTCAATGATATGCCGATAAATGTGTTTACTGACTTTTGTATAAAATTATACAATTTTTTATATTGTAAATGTTGATTCAATGCATTTGTCAAATCAAATATCAAACTGACAATCAAACATAAATATTTAATCATTTTTACTCAAATAATTTTTTATTAAATTGAGATGTTAATGGTTATGCAATAAACTTATTTGTAATCTAAATCTTGGAGTTATTGCCATTATTGTCATGTTTCAATAATCATTTTATAAATTGAGTAAAAAATAGTTCATCTTTTTAATAAAATAAATTTTAACAATTTTTAACAAAATTACAGGCTTTTGCTAATCCTTCACTTGAGCTTTCATCCCAGATAATCTAGAATCTTTCCATTGATCGCTTCCCAAGACGATATTTGCGGTGATGTGAAATCCATCACAAGTCAATTGAAATTTTTATAAACCAAATCTGAATTCAATTCGAATTTCAGACCGATTTTCTAATCGCGGTTGAAGACATTTGCTATTTCCATGTGTTTTTTGTCTTGCAATTCTGATGAAAGAAAGTTAGTATGAACTGAATTATTTAGTTACATTCTAAGTGAAGTTTTTAGGTGAATACATGACATAGTCATTGATTAGGGTGAAGGTAAATTTTTTCACATTTCCAGGTTCCGAAAATTGTAAGTTTATTTCATGTATTGAGTTTTATTGTCAACTGGAAAAGGATAATGAGTAAAGGCTTTCCATCTGTTAGCCAACATTCAAACTATAGTGGAACCTTCATTTCATTTTGTTATATTGAGCACACCCAAGCAGTCATAAATTGAGTTTTCACTCGGATTTTTGTGAATTTAATTCAAACAAATTTCTATACTGAATGAAAATTTTCATTGGAACTGGATTTTTAGTATTTTTATTTGGATTAAAGGAAATTCTTTGAATCTTGTTTAGGGTTGAAAAATAACACCCAAGCAGTCAAAAATTGAGTAAATTTACAGTAAAACTTATAGCAAGTTAAATGTAAGTAAATCTGCAACATGGAAACTCAGATTTTATATCAGAAAATTGTGATAAAATCAGAGCAAATTTCTAGGTAGATATCAAGAAATAAACGCAGTTTTTACTCAGATTTCTTGTTGCCAGGATACTTCTAGAAAACTTAGTGCAAAAATAAAAGTGAAAGAAAGAAAGAAACGTATTTATTATGCAAATTTTATAATCCTAATGATCACTAAATTAATATTAAACAATAAGAATAAACTATAAGATGATGAGGAACAATTCCGCTGGTCCCTGGGTTATTTTTTGAATGAAACTCATTCCATGAATTGAGACAGTAATCAATGAAAGCGTCCATTTTTTGGTGTCTACTCTCTTATTACCACGCGATCCAGATCCAGTTAAATTATGATTTGCTTTTTCTTCAGATCTCCAGCCGTGAGCAATAAGTTCACGGAAATATTTCTCAATTGTTGTTTTTGCTAGCCCATAAGAAACACGGGCTTCTTCAATGGGATACTTACCAGCAATTACAATCTAAAATATAAAAAAAATATAAATAATTGATTAGCATATTAGAGAAAAATACAAGTAGAGATGATTGAATGCAAGTTGAATACATACTTTGTTGGAAGTATCCATATTTATAATCTTGAAAAGATGGACAAAGAACAAGAAAGAAGAAAAGAAAAATTTTTAGCCACATTCGGTTTGATAAAAATTGTAAATGAAAAGAAAGCCTCAGATTCCATCCAAAGTCAACAAAGGAACAACGAAATTGAGCTTTCCAATTCTTACATGCAAAAGTTGCTTCAGTTGGAAGAAGCATTCAATAACTATACATGTTCATTTGAAATGGATACTTCCCCTGACGGTGTTAATAGAGAGGTTGAAGTTGAGCAAGCAATGGATACTCCTCAATCTGAGCCTCCAAGCAATGCAAATACAGAGGCCAACATTAGTAAGGTTCCAACTGAGGATGCTCATGTAGCAAGATTTTACCGCGATATAAAGTATTATATACATGACAAAGTGACAGATAAAATTTTATCAGAAGAAGATGAGGAAAAAATATATTGACAAAAAAATAGCTTCGCATTCGTGCCTTGTCCATGACCACTGTAAATTTAAAAACCGCAAAAAACTAAATGATGTACGATATCATGTTTCCCCAAATTTTATTGTTATTAATTGTCCGAATTGTACATCCAAATTCGGGTCAAAATCTAACTTTTTTAAGCATATGGCAAATGTCCATAAACTGTAAAAATTTTACTCATTTTAATCAGAAGTATCCACTATCAAAAATTCAATGTTTAACCCAATCAAATTTTGTATACAACTTAAGACACAGATTTTATCAAATATCTCATAAATATGAATATTTTATGTCAATAAAAACAAAGTAATATTGAACCAAAAAGTAAATTTCCATAAAGAAATCTCTTTTATTTAAGTTAAACCTGAGAAAATTCAAAGCAAACCTTAATTTCTGACTGCTTGGGCATTTAGCTTTTTTAAGCAGATAAAACTAGATAATTTTAAAAAATGAATTTTTCATTCAAAGCTTTGATTAGCATCACTTTTTACAATTTTTCGGGTAAAATTTTTATAAAAATTTGACTTTGCAGTCAAAGTTGATACGCATTTAGGGCATTTAATTTTCATAAAAAGGGTGAAGAACATGATAAAGAACTTCGTTCATTTTCTTTCACTCTTTGAACATGCAATCCTTACAGATAAGGCATGAATGGGAACCGAGTTTTTGCTCGATAAACTTGTTATGCAATTGGTTTTCAGTCTTTTCACTCAACAGATTCTTGCCATCAACATCGTAAATAAAATACGGATCACCATCGAAATATCTCTCGTGAATCGAAGTATCCCTAATCTGAGGATCAGCTTCTTCCTTCGAGCAGCTTGCGATCTCTAACTTTTGAATATTCTCACTAGATGATGTTGATGTATTAATAACCATCGTCTTTTCAATTTCTTGCTCTGAATCATTATGTATAGAAACAGGAGAAGTATCCGATTGAGCTAAACCATAAGAAATAAATGCTTCTTTCAAAATGATAAGTCTTTCAATATAACTCTCAGATAAGTCGATGTTATGACTTATTTGGGGATCGGAATTGCAACTAGATTTTGAGGTATCCTTATTATGTTTATTATTGGTGACTTTAGCCATCTCTTGCTTTATTCTTCAAGAATAAAGCAAGAGATGGCGTAACCAAAAATTGAGATAGACTTTGTTCACATCAGAAAACCAGAATTTTCAAAATGCTGAGAAATATTGTTTGGCTAAACTATCTTGTTGATCACTATTATCATAGGACTCATCCTTAATTGTTTCATCGAGACTCGATATAAAACAAACAAGATATCGTCACTAATCAACCAATTTAACTGTTTATGAGTATGTTGATCTACATCAATAGATGGCACTCAAATATAAAATAACTGAGGTTTCCCCAACGAGTAACTTCTCTTTGGGTTTACCGTAAATCATTTGTTATATTTTCTGTTAGTCTCTGAAAATAGATTAAATTTGATAGAAAATTAGAATAAAACTAAGATTTGAATTGTCATTTTCTCTTAATTTTATCATAGTTTCACGGAAAATCGCGGTAAATTCAGGTTTGCCTTAAATTAACTCATTCATTGGATTTTCTCTCTCATTGACAGTTTTGTTTGCTGCCTCTTTGAAACTCTCGTTTTTCCCAACCTCTTTAATTTCAAACAAAACATTTTAATATGAGCAATGGATTTGATTATGTTTTTGAATCAAACATTGATTGGCTGTGCTACAGACCAGCCATAATGACAGTGAGATTGATTCGCATCACTAACGGTCTCTCGATAGCGTCCCATCAGACAGATCAACGCTGAATCAATTATAAGAAATCCAGAAGTTAATTGGAAAACTGCAATTACATTTGTTTGATCTGCTGTGGAAGAGGTTTGTACAAACAATCGACCAAATATAGCTACTAGAGACCAAATCAGGAGCGAGATCAGACAAATGATCAAACCAAATATGAGGATCCTCATGAAGCGAATCAATCCAGGCCACTTTTCAATCAACGTCAGAAATAATATAACATCTAGAACAATGAAAAAGGCACATTGATAAGTAACTTTGGAAACTGTTGACATCATAGTAACAGTCAAAACAGTCACAGTAATACAAAGTTTCATAGTCATTGCGGTAACAATTGCCACAGCTCTGCAATTATCTTGACCAGAATCTCCTCCTCTTTCTGATAAATCCATGATTGAGGTGGAAGACTAATTAATACTAGTTGTAAGGGAAGCAAAAGAAGAGTTGAAAGTCACTTGAAATTCATTCCACTTCCATCAACTTCTATCCAACCACAAATTATTAGAGTTGAAGCTCATAATTAAAAATCGAAGAAAATAAAAGTTAAATAATCAACATTTCTGGCCATTCTTTGAATGGTTCACAAAACATTATCACCAAGGACCAAGAAAACATTTTTGGGGACAAGAAAGGGCAAAAGGCAGAGCATCCTTTTCATCGTTCAACTCATCCTTGATGCTTTTGTGGTCCTCCTTTTTCCCATCATTTCATCTCTTTACTTGAGATTTGAGAACAAAAACTCCCACAAAGTTCCAAGTAAACATTGGATCGATAAAGGATGCTCCAAAACGTAAGTCAGAACTAGCTAGTTCCTTCTCTGATGCATCAGCCATGAGTTTTCCATGATCAAAGAAACATAATGATCTTCCCATTTCCATTCTCATCTTCAGTTGATATTTACTTGTTTGTCTCTTTCCTCTTCTTTTGTCATTCTCATTGTTGGTCCATCCATATTCATCATCAACCAATTTAATTAAACCGACTCTTTGTAACACTTTCATCCAATACTTTCATTTTATCCTGTCCAGTCCATCATAATTCAAATAGCATCTTTAAATTTCTTAAAGCAAAATCAACACCAGTTGAAATATTAATTTCAAAAAATGAGTAAATTCTTTTAATTTATAGTTGAACTCAATCACTCTGTGATGTTAACTTTGATCCTTCCAACCTGAAAGGACTGAATGTAACTCAATTGAAGGATGTACAAGACTTTTGCTGAAGCATTAGTCGATTTAAATTTCGATTGAATCCATCTCGTCCATTTCACCTAAAATGTCTTAGTATGATCTGATACGATGTGAACCCAACCCTTTACAATCAAGTCGATCTTGTTCGTTATTTTATTAGATATTTAACTTCAACCCAATTGTAAATATTATGCATCTTTAAATTTTCGTGAATCTAATACTTATCATTGAACATAAAATAGTCCAGTGAAACTACTGTCATAATTATGGGCATCAAAGTTTGTCTTAAAGTTAATTTAATGTTTGCCTTAATTATTTCACTCTTTTCCAAGATTGCTCTGCTCAGTGTGATCAATGGAAACGTCAATGATTTTATTTTAGTTAAAATTATTATTCATTGTGCCCTGGTCTACAGTATTGGTCAAGAGAACCTGTTATTGACAGTTTTCCTCTTCGTTCTGGACATAACACTCTATGCTTTATACGTTGTCTTTGAGTTTATTTTTGTCATTGCCATGCTTTTGTCATCAGCTCTGTTTGGTCCAGATTCACAACAAGCATTTATTGGTATAATTGTTTGCCTCACAATTGCCTCAATTGACCTCATGATTCTGGTTATGGTGGGTATTTCAACTGAACAAATGAAACATCGAACAAATGATTCGTCTGAATCTTCATTAACAACTCAACAACCTGATTATGTTTAGCTTTCTTTTCATCTGTCTTCCTGTCTATCTTTAATCTGATTTTTATAACTGCAGAATAAATTCATTTGTGTTAATAATATCTCATCACAATCTTATTGAAAATTATTTACGGAAACTTTAGTCTGATTATATTGGAAAGATATCAGTTTCAGTGATAACATGACCTGTCAATTTATTGTCCACCTGTTAGACCAAGTAATGAGCTGGTCTCATAAACTTGATGATAACTTTTCATGGATAAGTTACATTATCAGTTTATCAGATTGTCATCTTTGATGATCGAACGGATAAATTGCATGTTCTTGGATAATTTGTCATTTCCATCCGAAGTGAAAGTTCCCAAGACTAAATCAAGGATCACGATATTGAATAAAATCTGAAAAGGTTAATTGAGACTGAAGGTGAAAATTGCTAATTTTGTTATGCATCAGTGATGAAAATTACATTGTTTAGTTAAATAACCTTGCTAGGTTGAAAGAAGTGGGAAATTCATATCTTGAAACAGTAAATGTAAAAGTTGTGTAAAGCTTACAGTAATAACTTGCAGTCAAAACTTGCTATTCGTTTTCGATCATTGAACTAACTTATAACACTTATATTTATATTGAAAACAGACTCAGAAAACGGTTTTAAATTTAAAAAATGAAAAATAACCATAAAATAACATGAGTGCTATACTTTTGAAACGGAGTGTAGCATCACTGCTGTATCACCCAATTTGGGTTTACAAACGGCAGAGGTCTCTGCAAGAGAGTCTCTTGAATAGAATGAGCTTTTACTTTGTTAGCTGTTGCTTTTTTTCTCAAGAGCCGTGATCTTATCAACAGTAGAGTTGTTCGGTATTGAGAAAAATTATCAACCGAATAATACCTAAACCGTAAGAAAAATATCGATATCCAAAAAAATTACCGATTATTTAGATTATCGAAACCGAAACCGAAAATTTATTACAATTTAACGAAAATAATCAGGCAATGAGCTCAAGAAACATAACATATCAACATGTTTAGGTTTGATCTGGCTTCTCAATTCTGTGATAATTAGCCCTGTCTTTGAAAAAACACGTTCAGATGGTACTGAAGTTGCTTGAACAACACTATGTTTAAGAAATAGGTTGTGCAATTGAGGCCAGTTATTCTTATTATTTTTCCAAAATTCCAATGGATCAGATTCACGCGGCACAACATCAGATTCAAGAAAATGTTTTAAACCATGACTTGCATCTGACAAAGGGTTAGAAAGTCTATTAACACGACTATCATGAATTGCCCATAAACCCTGTTCACAAGTTTGCATAACTGGACGCTGGCTTAGTTCTATATCACCTAAAGATAACGATAGGTCAGTAACCTTTCGACTGCAAGCTGAATTAGATTCAAAAACTAATTTTTTAAATCGTGGATCCAGTAGAGTTGCATAAGCAAAAAAAAATCGTTATCCTCAAAGTCTTTGAAACGGCGATTCAAACAATTAAGTAAACATTGTTGAAACTTTTTGGCCAATTGATGAACTACTCTTGTTCTCGTTACTTTTGTCTTAACTAAAGATAACAATGGAATAATTCGAGAAATAGTTATGTAATTTGAGCCAGATATATCTTCAGTCATTTCAAATATTGGCTCTAATACTTTAGATACATCTTCCAAGAAAATCAATTCATCGTCAGTTAGATCATCTCTTCGCATATTGTTTTTCCTTAAAACTGATGAAATTTCCAAATTGAGCTTAAGATATCTTTTTATCATCAAGAATTCAGAATTCCAGCGTGTTTCAATGTCTTGTTTAAGTTTCAATGGAAAAAATTCATCACCATTTTCTCTTTTCTGCTCATTAAATAGATCTTTCATTAAAGTTGAACTTTTTTTAAAAACTGTAACAATATTTCTGACTTTAGAAATAAGCTCACATGCTTCTTTCGATTCTTTGAGTAAGTCGACGATTACTAGATTTAAAAGATGAGCACAGCAATGAATATGCTTTGAAAGTCCATTAGCAGCAGCTACAAAATTACTTCCACCATCAGTCACAATAGCTACTAATTTCGAAGCATCCAAATTAAATTCAGTTAAAGTTTCATTGATAATATTTTTTATAACGCTGGATGTCATTGAAACACTGTTCACTGAATTGGCTTTCAAACAAATAAATCCTGGTTTATAATTATCAATAAAATGCACTGTTATGGCAATATATGAACACTGATTTTTTGTGTCTTTCCAGGAGTCTGTTGTAATACAAAACCATTTAATCATTTCAAAAAACGACTTCGTTTGATTCAATTTTGATTCATACAAAGTTTGAAGCATATTCATCAATCTGGTTCTTTTAGGTGGTTTATATCGTCTATTTAGAGCTTGACAAAGTCGTATAAATTCATTGCTTTGAACAAAATTAAATGGTAAATTCCTCTTGATAATCAACCAAAGTAGTGCATTATCGACCCTATCTCCATTGCCTGTAAGAAAAAAACATATTTGTTAATAGTATACAGTTATAACACAACAAAAATAATACTAAAACTACTTACTTTCAAAATTTACAATGTCAGAAATAGTCTCATCAATCTTGGGTTGATCAGTAGACTCTTGGTTTGAAAACATTTCTGAGTACTCATTCTTGTGGTTCACTCGCAAATGGGCGATCAAATTTGATGTATTTTTGTCTGCAATAACACTTTTATTGCATATCTTACACCTTTTTATTTCTCCTTCACAATTGAAGTGTTGCCATACTGGGCTTCTTTTCCTCGACATATTGGAAATACAAGTAAAAAAAGTAGAAATACTTTAAACAATATCTTATGTGAATCGTCTGAAAAAGAGTACAAGTATCTTCTCCAAGTATCCATTAAGATTGAGATACCGAAACCGTGAGCAATTTATCGATAATCTATCCAAGAGAAATTATCGATAATAATCGGTATTGAAACCGTAACCGAGCAACTCTAATCAACAGAACCAGCTGATAATCGATTGGTTTTCTATACTCACACTAACAGTTAATAATTCAATATCATACCGTTAAATTTTTCAACATGTTTAAAAGAATTTTGTCCACATCCTATACCTTGAGGAACCAATCTTGCCTTTATTTTGGTAGATCAATTGCGACAAGTAAACAACTGGACGCGATGAAGGTTGAAAACATGTTGATTATTGGTAGTGGTCTAATGGGATCAGGAATCGCTCAAGCCTCAGCTCAAAGTGGACCTCATTTCAATTCAATCGTTATCCAAGATGTCAACCAAGGTGCTCTTGATAAAGCTGCTGCTAGAATCAAATCTAATTTGGAAAAGATGAAGTCTAAAAATTCATCCATAAATGTAGATGAAATTATGGGACGGATAACATTTTCAACAAATATCCAGCCAAAGTCAACTGATAATCTTTTGGTTATTGAAGCTATCACAGAGGTATTGGATGTGAAGCAAAATTTGTTCAAAAATCTAAGTGAACAATTCAAGGATTGTCCAAATGTCATTTTAGCTACAAATACTTCATCATTGCCTTGCAAGGATATTGGTATTCATGTTACTAACCATTCACGTTACGCCGGTCTTCATTTCTTCAATCCAGTTCCTTTAATGAAGCTTGTTGAAGTAGTCAAGCTAGATAACACGTCCGATGATACTTATGATTCTCTTGTTGATTACGTTAAATCAATCGGGAAAGTATCTGTGAAATGTAAAGATACACCAGGATTCATTGTAAACCGATTACTTTTGCCATATATGTCTGAAGCTATTCAAATGCTTGAAAGAGGTGATGCTACAGTTCGTGATATTGATACTGCCATGAAATTGGGTGCTGGTTACCCTATGGGTCCCTTTGAATTAATGGATTATGTTGGGTTGGATACTGTGCAATTAATTAATGAAGCTTGGATGAAACGAGACCCTGACCTCATCAAGCCATCAAAAATTCTTAAAGAAATGGTTGATTCTGGTCGCTTCGGGAAAAAATCCGGAAAAGGCTTTTACGAATACAAATGAATTACCTATTGATATTACAATCCATTACTACTCTTTTCAAGTGGCCGAAATTAGGCAAATATCTTTCCACTAAAATTTTTTTACAAGATATATTATATAAATTTTCTTGGTTTTATTTTAATTAATATGGCTAAAATAAAAGTTATTTTAAATTAAAAATTTAGTAGTCAGATCAATGTTAATAGCATGAGAAATGTAACCAAATAATTATTTCAATCAATAATAGTTTTTGTTATAGATTAGACACATAGGGCACATGCATAAGGTTCGTCGTTTGTGAAAATTATAAATAAATTTATTGATATTTAACTCTAACCACTTTAGTGAAATACCAAACTTTCAAAAAGAAATACATTCACAATGGAACTTATGAAAGCGGCTTGTCAATGAAGGAAAACAATTTTAACCAAAATATATGAATGAGGGTGAAATGGATTAAATTTAACAATAAATTGTTCCAGATCAACAATGTTACCAAATTCTAGGTTCAAGAAAGATAGAAAGGATAAAGCATAATTCACGGTATTTGTCAGCTTTTTTCAACTTCCTAAAGTTTTGAAACTGGTGAAAACAGTCAACAGCCAAGTTTGACTCGCATGTTTTCCCCTAATTTATCCATGAAAGCGAAAGTGTTGAGATAATCAGATGGAGTAACATTGGCCATTCCCTTGATACTTATGGCCAAATCTTTGGTCATAAAGCCAGATTCGATTGTCTCAATGCACACTTTTTCCAAAGTATCAGCAAAATTTGATAATCGTTCATTGTTGTCCAGTTTAGCTCTGTGAGCAAAACCACGAGTCCATGCAAATATAGAAGCGATTGGATTGGTTGAGGTTTCCTTTCCTTGTTGATGTTGTCGATAATGACGAGTTACTGTTCCATGAGCAGCTTCAGCCTCAATAGTTTTACCATCAGGACAGATAAGAACAGATGTCATCATTCCAAGACTTCCATAACCTTGAGCGATAGAATCAGATTGAACATCTCCATCGTAATTCTTGCAAGCCCAAACAAACCCACCATCGGATTTAAGAGCTTGGGCAACCATATCATCAATCAATCTGTGTTCATACCAAATTCCTGATTATAGAAATGAAAAGAAGGATAAAGAATAAATATTAAGATTAGTGGAAAAGTTTCCTGACTATAAAATTCATATATTTCCTTTTAAGAATTGGGCGTACCAAAGTTGACTACGTCAACAGTTTTTGACGAGAAAAACAGTTCGTTATGATTGGTTTAATAAGCTAAGCTCACTGATTACGTAGTTACCACGAGCTTTTGAAATAAACCATAAATTTAATTGTAATGGCTATCCAATAATAGTTCATCGAGATATAAATTAGCATTATGCTAAATTGGTGCAGATAAAACTATCGAGCTGTAATTCTAGTTTGTAATAAAGACAAATAGCCATAAAAATCATTAATCGGGAGATTACCTTTTCCTTCATATTGGCTTCTGTATTCTTTCTCGTAAATTTCTTGGAAAATATCCTTAAATCTACCATCGTACCGTTTGAGGATGGTGTTTTTAGTACTCAAGTAAAGAGGTTTTTCACGAGCAAGAGCGTATTGGAAAGAACTTCGGGCGAAATCAGCAATACTCTTGTCGGTGTTGTACATTGATAGAGAAACTCCGCCACCATCTTTGAATTCAAAGACAGTTCTTTCAATGGTTTCACCCCCATCAGCAGGTGTAAATTTAATTTCTAATTTTCCAGAACTAGGTACGACAAAGTCAGTAGCTTTATACTGATCACCATAAGCATGACGACCGATAATAATGGGTTTTGTCCATCCAGGAACTAGTCGAGGGATATTTTTACAAATGATCGGCTCACGGAAAACTGTTCCACCAAGAATATTACGAATAGTTCCATTTGGTGATAGCCACATCTTTTTCAATTTGAATTCCTCAACTCGAGCTTCGTCAGGTGTAATTGTGGCACATTTAACTCCAACATTATACTTCAAAATAGCATGGGCACAATCAATGGTCACTTGGTCATCTGTACGATCTCTTTCTTCGATTCCCAAATCATAAACATGGAGTTCAGGCTCTACAAATGGGAAAATCAACTTATCCTTGATCAATTCCCAAATAATTCGAGTCATCTCATCTCCTTTCATTTCAACGATGGGTCCACACTTGATCTTTTCGAATGACATCTTTCTTAGCGCTGATTGATTAGGTATAGAAATAGGTTGAGAATTGGATAAAATAGAAAAAGAACAGTAAGCAAATGTGTCAAAATGTAAAAATGTAACAAAATATATCGATTATGGTTTGCAAAGATAGAGATTGTTGTTATCTAGCTGGCATGAACAAGAGAACTAACAAAGAATATCATAAAGAATGACCCTAAATGGGGATTAGGATAGCCAGTTACTGGTGATATGTGTTACGTAAACCGGCTATAGAGTTGTAAATCAACTGAAGGAAATAAATTGTTAAACTAGTAAAACCAGTACACATAAACTTCTCCAGAAGCAAATGAATACATTGAATAGGATGTACAAAAGCAATTCAGTGGTTGCCTGATTCAGCTGAGATGGAGCAGCTGATCGAGCGAGCATGTAAGTTTTAATTCAATTTGGTCCAGGAAATTGATATCTAGCACTACCATAGGTTTACTGCATTTAAAAATAACGATATTGATGGAACTCACAATTGAAACAGATCGATGAATTGCGGAAATTTGATCTAAATAAAATAGACGATTGCCTAACCACGCAGGATATCATGATTATTTTCCAGGTAACTGAGTATCACACTTTAAATCAATAAAATCCAAAGGATTAGTTGAATGAGTACACCTAGCAATTGTTGATCAGTAATTAGGTGCACAAGAGAATCGCAATTATAAAGGTTTCACTTGCACGAGTTGGAATGTTAATACAGTATTTCAAGAGATCATTTGTTGTGATTAACAAAACATTGGGATAAAATGGAAGAATAAAGAACAGTTTCACCATATAATGATAGATTATAGAAAGGGTTAGAACATAAACCCGCCTGTAAAATTGGTCAGAAATCTTCGGAATAAGGCTCACAAAAAAGTAAACAAAACAAGACTTGGCCAGACAAGGCACATTGAAAAAGAGAAAAAAAATGAGGGGAACTCAAGCTCCCAACTGCTTAGTCATAGCAAAGAACAGATTATGCTTAACTGATGTCGAAACCTAATGACAAGATGATAATTTTGAAGAGCAAATAGATGGTAACAATGTTCATTGATTATCAGGATTATCCCTGAAACTTCATAAGTAAAATCAAGATAAAATAGTCGAACAAAAATTAAATTAACACCTCATACATTAAGAAATACAATGTAGTGTAAGGTAAGCATAGAGGCTTTTATAGCAGTTAGTTCGAATTGGAACCAAGGGATAGTTAATGTGATACAGTTGAAGCAAGATAAAACAAATAAAAATTGACCAATGAGCAAATTGAAATTAAAATTTTGGATAAATTGTCAAAAAACATTGAAATATTGAAGGCAATTAAACTTACATTAAATTTAAAAGGCAAATGGCAAATAATTAATGGTGAATTTGGTGACCAATAGTAAAAACACAATGAATAAATTTATATTACTTTAATTGAAATGATTTAGATTATTTAGAAAGTAAATCACAAAATTATTTTCATTTAACTGTAAATTTAACCAGAGATGAAACCGGCTAAGCTGGTGAATGCTGGTAAAAGCAGAATCTGGTGGCTAAAGGAGAATGGAAGAGAGAAAAAGAGAGATAGATTGAGATGGAGAGACAGAGAGAGACAGACAGAGATGGAGAAAGGAAAAAGTTGCACTTTTATTTAAACATTTTATTCTGCATCATCAACTATTAACAGTTGATCACAATTATCAACCATCTAGCTGCTTAATCAAGTTAATTCCTAACATGGTGTCCTATCATCTACTTAACAGTAACCTCTTCTTCACCTTGCTTCTTAGTCAGTTATTTACAACTTCAACCTCTTTGTCATCACCAGAGATTAATAATGATTCAAGTTCAAGTTACCTAAAAAAAACATTGCAAACATTCAAAACGATCTATTATCCACACAACCAGTTAATTGTTGATTACTTGGAAACTATTGTCAGCGATGTTGAGCTCAATTTGACTCAACCATGTGTTCAGAGTTTGGATAAATTAAAAGAAGGACTCAAAGCCAATGCAATATGGGCAATGAAATGTAAGTATGACAATCGAATCAAAATTTATTTTCTTTCCTTTTTTAGTTCTATTCCATTCTGATCTATTTTTCAAATCTTTCACAGTTTTAGACGCCTCTGGTCATGGAAACGGAGGTTTTTTCAATTATTATATCGTCGATCTAGGAAATTACGATGAGTGCCTTTCTTTGTCTATTAACGATCAAACCCAGTCAGGAGCAGTGACATTTGATGGTCAATACTGTCTTGCTAAGCTACACATTCCGCCAATTATGGATAGTGATATAACTCAAAGCAATTTTAATGGAACTCTAATTGAATTTTTGAAAAATTCGGAAGAACAATTGAAATTAAGTTTGCCGCAAATCGGAGTTTGTCTTCCATCAACATGTGAACCCAGTCAAATAGCTTCAGCCATTAACAAACGTAAGTTGATTTCTTGCCTTCTACCCCATTCTGTAATTCAATCCCTATTTCTAACCTTTCTTTTGTTTGTGATTTTCTCATCAATATAGCTTTCAATTTAACTGATGAATCAGATTGTTTTCTTAATTCAACCTGCATGCTTAATTAGCTCAATTGTTTCTTTGACAGCTCATTTTTTCATAGATTTTGATCACTAGATTGATCTCAATATTTAAATAATGCAAATCTTAAACCATGAATTTTAATGACTCTGAATTCATCAAAGTGTATTTCAGATCTAGACAGTATACAGTAGACAGTATCTAGACTTTATCACTTCAATATTTCCATATTAAATTATTTTTCTTAGATACTAGACTGTTTCACTCAATCTCTTTTTCAAATCCGATAACCACAGCAAAATAAACTCTTTATTATCATATTTTTTATGAATATTATAAATCATGCACTTATTGAAGACAATCTGATGAGATTTGAAAAGACTTATTTATATCTTAACACATCTCAATGTCTCATTCTAGTTTCCTTCGAAGGAAGGATGCATTGCTTAATACAGAATCTGAATAATTATTCATTTTCTCTGATTTTTTTTCAGCAGTTAATTGTTTAATCCTTGATGGTCACCCAATCTCCCTTGTAATCAGTTTTCGGTAAACTCTAACTGAAATTTTTTTATTTTTCCCTTTTCATTTTAGATGCTCATCGAAATGGCCTCACAGTTGAATTAGGACCATTTTGTGATACCAAAGATGTTTACCAAAAACCTTATTCAACGATTGAAAAGATTGCCTTGTAAGATGAAATCAACTCAACTATACAATTTATTTTTTTCATTATTTATCCCTAAATAATTTGACTTCATGTAAACAGAAGATCTTGATCATCTTGAAGTTGTCAATGTATTAGGCCAATACAGTTGTGATTCAATACCAATTTGGTTTGCCTTGAAACTGGAGAAATATGAATTTTCATAAAAAGCATTGAGGAATCTTTCTTCTTTTCTTTCTCCCTAATAATAATCTAACAATCAATTTTCTGTTTATTCACTACTCTATTACAGTGCGATCATTGGAATCTTTATTGGATTAACAATCCTTGGAACGATCGTCGATCAAGGATGGTTATCTCATTTTTCCGCATTGCGAAACATAGAGCGTCTGGTCAAGCAAACAAACAACTCAGACAAATTGACACTCAACTTTATCAACGGAGGCAAAGTCTATTATCTCATACTTTCGATTGCTGGTCATATTTGGTATATTATGGGCACTTTAATTCCTCCAATGTATAGTAAGCATCATTAAAGCTTAAGAAACTCAAATTGAAACTGATACTGGACAAAAAACTGGACATTCATTAATTTTTCTTTTGTAAACTTCACAGTGGGAATCTATTCTTACAACCTATCAAACTATGCAATACTTCGCGAATTGTCATCAAATTGCCTTCTCTTCATTGAGATTATAATTTTTGTTGGGTAAGTCAAGTTTTTAGGTAACAATAAAGGTCAATATCCAATCGAAACAGCAGTTTCCCTCTCCATGCTACTCTCAAACCGCAAGGTTATCGTCCAATAACGCCTTTATTGTTCTTTTTAAAAATTTTGATTCACTTGTTTTTTCCATAACATTTTTCTGTGTTCTTTCCTCAACAGTGGAGTTCTCACCATGTATACCTGTTATCAAGTTCTGGAGAAAACTCGAGGACGACTCTCTTTCAGTCAGTACATTGTTGTTCGCTATTTAAGGTATGCCAATTTCAACACCTGACCTATGAAAGTCAATGCCCACAATTCACTGTTTTATAACCTGTAAAGAGGTTTACTTGAAAAACATCAAGTGTCATTGAAAGTTATGTTGTCCATTTCATCTGATAAAAAGTTGAAGTGTACTAATATTAACAAGTGATGAGATGTGGAATATTGTGAATAATGGCTTCAACTCAATAAGAAGGGTTAAAGTATTGT
This sequence comes from Tetranychus truncatus, assembly GCA_028476895.1. NCBI lineage: Eukaryota > Metazoa > Arthropoda > Arachnida > Trombidiformes > Tetranychidae > Tetranychus > Tetranychus truncatus. Next base: position 13,281,880 of record CM052062.1, read on the forward strand.
TGATGAGGTTGTCATTTTAACCAAATAATCTCATGAGGGGCAATCCTAAGTCAATGTATCAATAGCAATTCGTGTCTCAACGCGACAATCAGAGAGACTTTATTGTTCAATTTTCTTGCAATTTCTTTATTTATCTCTTTATTTAACTTTAATAGCCTGCACTTTTTATCATCAAATAGCAATTTGAAACTCAATGACAATGATCGATAATATAGTAGAGTATTTCCTTTTTCCAGTTATTTAATTCAGAATCAAGTATTCTTTATTGTTGAGGAGGCCAAGAAAACTCAGGCTAATTAATTTTAACACATAATTTATCCTTATTTTTGATTTCATTTTCATATGCAAAGCTCATTGTTTTCATTTGCATTTTCAAATTCATTTTTTATCCTTGGCTAGAGACCAAAGTGGTTAATTTACTATAAATATTGATCTTAGGGAATAAATTTCAACGTTTTACAAATAATTTCCATGAATATTATCTAGCACCGATGATAATTCAATTCGATATCTTCATATCTACCTTTTATTTACATTAACAAAATACTAACAAGGTTGATACCAATAGATTTATAACTTGCTTATTAATTTATCCAAGCTTTATAAAACTTAAAATCTTTCTGACCTCAGCTTACCTGATTTTTTGGTGAAGCGGTAGTTATCTGTTAAATGCTATAATTGACGTCAATCTACTTCTGAAATTTCATTGCCAAGATAAATCCATCACGAACTTTTCTTCATTTACCGTCTTTCAGCGTCTTTACAATGTCTAAAATAATTATAATAATAACAGTAAATATTGGTTATAAAAACCTTGAACTAACAGTATAATAATAACTATAATAATGTAATAATCTCAATATGAATCCCGCAAAATTTTCAAGGTGTTATTCAATCAGTTTATTGAGGACCTTAGATCAATTATTAATTGACTCATCATTGATTTTTATTTTAATCATTTGATTCTAATTATTTTCTTATTGCCTCATTCACAGAACGACCCCAACAGTTATTGCCTCAATTTTATTGATATTTATATGGCCAAGACTTGGTTCTGGACCACTTTTTCGTGAGTTGGCCACCAAACAGACTGATAATTGTATTAAACATTGGTGGCGCAATTTGCTGTATATTAATAATTATCAACACATTTTTGATATGGTTAGAATTTGAATAGAACTGATTGCGATTTCGGCGGTTTGACTAATTTTCTTAGTTATTTTTTCAGTGTTCACCTGCAACTTGGTATTTAAGCTCAGATTTTCAATTGTACGCCATTAGCTACTTACCAATAGTTTTACTTCATCGTCGTCCTAAACTCGGACTTTCAACGTGTTTCATTTACATTTTGGGTTCTGGTTTGTACATGATGTACGATGCAACTCAGAGAAATCTCAGACCTTTGATTGATATGAGAGAAGTGACTATGTAAGATTATTACACAAACTAGATTAGCTAAAAATAGTTTATCTAATTCAACTATCATAAAACTTTAATCGTTCTTTTTTCTTTGCAGAACTACAATCAATGGAATTTCTGATCTGTATTTCCCATTCCATTTACATGTTCAAAGCTATATCATGGGAGTTTTAGCCGGTTATGCAGTTGCCATTAAAAAAGAGCCATTCTCAAAGGTATCTTGAAAATTATTAAGAATAAATTATCCGAAGAATAATCATTTCCCTATCTGATTGTTCAAACTGTTTTGGAAATCAATATTTACAAATCAATCTATTATTTTTTCATTCATTTTGTAGAAAATTTTCACGATTGGATGGATTGTGAGCGTTACTATGGGCTTATCTACTCTTTACTTTGCTTATGTCATCAAATTTGATCCTAATGTTTCAAGACTTGGTGAACTTTTGTTTATTGGTTTCCATAGGATCCTGGTTGTTGTTGGTTTTGCATGGGCTACTTATGCTTTTTCCTTTGATTCTGGAGGTTTGGAAGCTTTTGATGATTATCTCCGTAAACAGAGTAGAAATCACAAATTCAAATCATGATAAAACACGACAGCAGACTTATCCAACGCGATTGTCATATGTTTGATATGTCTACATGTCTAGCAATCTGGTTGTTTTTGGCTAATTAGTTTAGGATCATTACAATAGTTTGCTCTGAAAAATGATATTATTTGTCAGAACAATCGAGAATTAAGCTTTTGCCAGTTGTTATTTACATTATCACTGTTGTCTCATCTAACCTTGATTTTTGTTTTTCATTTTTTTCAGTTTGGCTCAGGAAATTTTTCGATTGGAAATTTTTCACTCCAATATCAAACATGTCACTATCGATTGTCTTGATTCAATTTGTATACATGTTTTATGATCTTGGGACAAAACGCCAACCTTTGGTTTTTACCAATTATAACCAGGTAATAAACCAAACATATCTTTTAACTGTAGGCACAATTATGTGCGCATAATGATATAATTTGATCACCTTTTTACACACATTGATAGATAAATTAAGATAGGTAATCAATCAATTAATTGAACGACTAATTAAACCATTCATCGCTTTTTTCTCCACCCCAGTTGATTTATGGAATCATATCTCTAGTGATGTGCGCTATCCTTGGCGGAATATTACATCTAACGGTTGAAGCTCCCACATCCAATTTACTTGCGTCTTCGATGAGGCAAAGAAAGGTTCAAACAAAGAAATCTGAAATAAAATCTCAAATGGAATCAAAGATTAAATCAGAAGTAAAAAACGCTAATCTGAATAACAATAACATTGATGGATTAAAGTCTGAAAATGAAGAATCTAATCATGCAAAGCAAGATTGATTCTACTGAAAATTTTTCCAATTTTTTTATCTTCGAATTAAGATCGTATTTTTCACTCATGACATTTCCAATGTTTTTCTAAGAAAAAAAGAATTTACTTTTAAAAAATGTATTTATTTATAAATTTTTTAAACCTTTTTTCTATGTAAATTTAGTCTATGATTTCATTCAAATAGCAAAAAGCTACAAACAAAAACACAACTTCATTTAAAAAATCAACAACATAGGTAGAAAAGATTTAAAACAATTGGGAATAGATTTAGGCACAAGTTATACAGTATCTTGAATAAAAGCTGTTAATTGAAATGTTGTTTGAAGAAAAATTATGGCGATAAATTAATTCAATTTGTAAAAATAGGATTTCATACAATCATCATACAGTCCATTGGTATTACTATTTACAAATTCTGGAAAATAGAATCATGATTCTCAGTTATTAGTTGATTATAACTTCTTACTGGAACGAATTGTCATAGCAATGCCGGCAGCAATCGCCTAGAAAAATAAGAAAAAACAGTAAATTAGATATTTAATTACTTAAGGAATTGTATCAATTGCCAAACATATTGTTTGAAACAATTTCAGATTTCAAAATCAATAGATTGGATTGGAAAGTTTTACTTTCAAATTTTTCATTGTTCCAGAATTGTCAACAAAGCTAAGTACAATGGTTCTTGCACATATTTTTCAGTTATCTCAGAATGAGTTATCATTTTTACCTGGAAAACCTGGATAATCTATTGATTTCTATTATGACTATTGTTGTTTCAAGACAAGTACATAATAGCGTTTTAATTAAATTGCAAAACTCACCATAACAACTGAAAATAAAGCCATAAATGAAGATACCATAGAGAAGGTAACAACATCAGTTAATGAACCACCAAGAATAGGGCCCGTTGCTTCCCTAAAATTGAAATATGTTAATTATTACCAACTTTCATCAGGAAATTAAAATCTTATCCTACAACTTTACATACCCCAAGGCAAACATGGTACTCCAAAGACCAGAAACGGTTCCATAAGTAGCTAAATTATCTTCCATTCCACGAGAAATAGCAATGGATAGGATATTTTCAAAGGTTGGTAAAAAAGCAAGAGCGTAACCTAATGCGACTACGACCAGCGAAGTTAATGATAAACCTAGAGATGGACTTAAATTAAGGATATCAGATGGACCAAGAAGAATCAAGCCAGCAGCATTTATTGTCAAACCTAAGAACATGAAAAGAAATTCATTCTCTACTCGTTCAACCAGTTTGCTGAAGAAGGGCAGAAGAATGCAAACAGTTCCTGACATGATGAAAAAGGCAAGGGAAGCGTAGTTAACATCTAAACCGATTGAGCGGTAAAATGGCTCCAAAGTTGGATCCAGGAAGCTTAAACTTTGAGCTAAGACTAATACAATCAAGCAAATCATTGCTACTTTGGGTATCTTTAATAGTTGCCAATAGCTTGCACTGGATGTCATATTTCGTCGGGCTTCTGTAAAATATCAAGAGAGAAAAGAAAATTTAATTATTTAGTTTTAGGATCAGATAAATCAGTTCGAATATAGCTTGATTTACTGGTAAATTGATTTAAAAAGAAAGTTTATCGATAATCTGATTAAATTTTACCTAGAATTTTAACATTATTACGGTGCATTAGCCAGTCAATCAATACTATCAAATGTACTAGTTAAATGATTCAAAATTTTCCTTTACTGATAATGTATCTATTAGTAACTCAAACCAATCAATTAAGGCAACAAACATATGGAACATTTCCATTTTCATCTGTTTTCACAAAAATTTAGGCAAAACATAATTTGCCCAAACAAACACCAATAAGTGTCAGAAAATACGGTAAATCTTATGTTAAGTAGGGTGATTATTCTCTAATCAGATACATCTGATAAATTGCAAAGCATGTTGTAAAATCTCACATACATTCAAAAGAAAAAATTTGTACAAATTTGATAGCGCAATCAAAAAATGTATCTGATCATTGTTTTACCAGTTAGGGAGATGTCTACTCAAAATTAAAAAGCAATCAATTTACTGATAAAAACAATCAATGTGATTAATTCAGACGGATCCTAGAGAGAAAATTTTGGTCTAATTGATAACTAGATTAGAAATCAACAGATAAATGCAGTTACATGACAAAAACATAATTTGATAACATTATAACTCAATGTAAACAAATGAAAACAGACCATTGAAATAATTTTGAAAACTACAGAGGCTTTTACAAGGTTTCCTGTTTTAATCTTATGGTGATTCAGATGATTCATGATAAAAACGAACGCAATCTAAATTCAACGAAAAAATCAAATCTCGGATTTAAATTTAGAGATAAGGAAATCAACACATTATGTCAACGCTAACTACTGTGTTTAGCTATCTGCATTTTTAAGCTTCAAAAACTCTTTATTAATGTGATCTAGTTTATCCTAGAAATGGACACAGGCATACATGTATGACCAGCTCGAGAACAACTTTCATTTTTGCAAAAATTTTTTAACCAAGATACTTGAATGTAACTTACTACTAATTCTTGGCAGCTTTGAAACGCATAAAGGTATCGTAATGAATGCAAAAGTCCCAAGAACGTAGAAGGGTAAACCATAGCCTCCCCAACTGTACAGTAAGCCACCGATTGCAGGACCTAATGTGGTTCCAAGAGTGGTAAAGGTTTCTGTCATGGAGAAGGCATAGCTAACATGATCAGGAAATATTTCAAATACATAAACCAAGCTGGCAGTGTTAAAAGAAGCTGCACCAATCGCTTCAATGATCCGGACTATGAAACACAACGCAATGAAAGTTGTATCATTTGAAATGTAATCTAGGAGACCGAAGATGATATTGGCTATTCCGGCGACAGTAATACCCGTTAATAACATAAATTTGGGCCCAATATGGGCTGAAAGCGGGCCAAAAAAGACTGACGATATCACCACTGTTAATGAATAGATTGAGAAAACGAGACCAGCAACATAAGTTGTTTGACCACGGAGATACAGCTCGTATGGGAAGAAGGGTGCGATGATGGACATAGAGGCGAAAGCCGAGAAATCGACTAAACACAAACAAAGTAGGATCCATTTTTGAGAATGATTTAAAGGTAAAGTCACATTATCACAGGAGTCAGAACTTTCACTGAGATGACCTTTTCGACCTATGGTTGGTACAATTAGCTCTGAAGAAATTTTATTATCACAAGAGAGTCCTTTTTCGACCGATCTGCTCAAGTTATCACTGTTGCTGTTAAAAGTTGAGTTGTTGTTAGGTTGATTATTGCTTATTGTTCGTAATAAAGGTTGTCTCTCCAAATAGCTTATGTTTCTCTGAAGTCTATTCACTTCAGAACTTGTGCGACGAGCTGGTTTCATCCTTTTGTTTTCTTTGGTTAACTTTCAACAGATGATCAAAATGGTGTTGATATGATGTAAAAAAATGTTGACAGTGACGACGATGATGACGATGAAGCGTGTTCTGGTCTATATTCCAAATTATTTTCTTTCCTTTTTTCTTTTATTGCACTACCACCAGTTACAGAGTGATTGAAAAGGTGTAAAAACTATCACAAGATTAAAACGTATTGTTTAGAAAAGTTGGAAATCAAAATCAAAGAGTAGCTGCTATCATTACTTTTGTTTAAAACACCAACCTAACCCAAAGAGAAGCTCATTATTAAAAGTGGCATTACCTGTTGCTCCATCTGTGAGAATTGAAATGCCCTTTTTTGTTAATTTTGTTAATTTAATAACAAAAATAAAATTTAGTAACAGTTTTTTTTGAAAATTATATCTGCAATTGTCTAAATAAATATTACCAAGTCTTCAAGATTCTCGCCATCTGCAAGAAGTTCTAAATAAACCGAACATATTTTAATATATTTTAATAATGTAAAGTGAAGTTTTATGTTGCTGATTTTAGTAATTAAGTTAAAAAGTTCAAGTAATTGTCAGATATTATTTACAATCTTTCATTTGAAGATTTCAACGGTATTGATGTAATATATTGAAGAATTATCGACGCAGGATCAAGCATGGAAACCGATGGTTAGTAGACTCCATTTTTTGGTCATTCATAAAGATCCAAGACCCGGAATATGCATAAAGTCAGGTTGAAAAAAAATGATGAACCTATGAAGAACCAGATGTGAACCGATGTTAGATACTATCGACTTTTTCAATTTATAATTTGCGGCTTAATATTTGTGTAATCTAAAAAAAATGTTTTTAATCAGATCAAATTTATCAATCAACAATGGTTTTTAATCGACTACTATATGTCCAGTAAAGTCAAATTTCTTGTTGTCCAACTCTATTGTATTTTCACCTTCGTAATACCAAAATAACATGCTTTCAGTTGCTTCATTGGTAAACCGGTTTTTTTGTTTACATCTTACATCGTACTTTCCTCATGGTCAACCTGATTTACCAACCCGGTCTAACCCACCTCAAGTCACTTGGCCAAGTCAGTTATTTCCTTTATTAGATCGGAATTTACAACTTGGTCTTACTTATCCTCTAGGATTGTAAGTATCCACAATTAATATGTTGTAGCTCCTGATATTGAGTTTATAAAGGATTTAAACATTTGTTTCTGTTCATTTTTACCATTTCCAGGATCCTATCAAATCCATTGACAAGTTTCATTAAACAATTAATGGTTTAACCTTTTGTATATTAGTTAATAAATTATGGTAGCTTCTCCGAGAAACCAGAGACACAAATAGTTCATTGTTCATAGCGACTTTGTAACCTTTCATAACAATTTACACCAAAGTGAGTAATAAGTGATTTTGATATGTGAGTTACTAAATGAAATGATTAAATAATAAATCGGAAAGCAACAGGCATGTATGTTGTCATGGTGTAATAAAGTGTTCACTGTTTTGTTGCAATGTTGGTAATGAAATATTGAACTAATCAAAGGAATTGAATATTTATAGTAATGAATAGGCTCATAGGAAGTATTAAAAAACAAAATGTTTAATGAATAAACAATTTCTGAACTAATAATTAAGATTACAATTGTTGAATACTATTGTTATTCACGGTATGGTAAATTAAATTAAAGGTGAGATCAAAATGATTAACCATTTGGTGACTTAAGTATAATTTTAATTTAAAGGTAAGTTGTAATGTGATTAAAAAGCATTTGGTCTATGAGACTTGAAGGAGAAACAAATTAAGATGTCAATGATGGTTATGACAATGATTTTTGATGATGGTTTTGAATGGTGATTCTGACGAGAGATGGAATTGAAAGGATTGAGATTTTTGAGTATTTGGTCAAGACGAATCAATTAACTTGCGATCGCCAACAACAGCAAACTAAATGAAAATTAATACAAATTGAAAATCAAAAGAAAATTAAAGCATTTCTATTGATTTTTGTTGATGTTGGTATTTTGTTGATTGTTTTTTCCTTCAATTAATCCTGCTAATGCACAGTGTTAAAACCTAATTGGTAACAGTAAAGTCTGTTAAGTATTGTAACATCACAATCAACAACAATAATAAATTAAATTCAAGTTAAAAAATAAGTTGGCAAAAACAATAAACAACAATAACAGCAACAACAGTAATAAAAATGGGTTTTGGTTTGGGTTTGGATTTGGGTTTAGGTGTTTTCATAGATTTGGGTAAAGGTTAAGGTTTAACTGTATGGGACAACATGGAGGATCTTATTTTTAGAAGCTTGGCTTAAGATGTGGACAATTTTAAAAGGTAAAGCTGCATAATCCTTATTAATCCCATCTCTCATTGTTTCAAATTGTCGGTAGTTAATTTTCCAAGTGTTGATTCCATCTTTACGGAATCTCAAATAATCCAAAATTTTTTCAACATGTTCTTTAAGTTCGCTTGAAGCTTGAACATCTTTATTTTGGAGTAACTTGGTTAACACTTTTTCAGACGAGTCAATCTTATTGTTAAGGTCTTTAATCTCGGCTAACAAGGATTCATCATTCCGGTCAATTAATCCAAGTTTGTCACAGTTGACTGTTTGAATAAATAAGAGTGACAAGATAACTGGTTAAGAGAAGAAAAAAGAAAAGAAAATAATCCAATTAAATTGATGATTGATTAAAATGGTGACAAAAGGTTAACACTGGCAGCAGATATAAGCATTTACACGCAATTCATCTATGGGAAAGTAAACAGTTAACCTTGGACTATCATCTTCTTCAATATTTTGCTCAAGTTTTCTCACCAATTTTCATTATCTTAATATCAGCTAATCTCATGTTAATTATGCTTATCAACAATCCATGCTTGCATGATAAAATCTGGTAACTTTGATATCTTTAGTTTGATTAACATGATTCCATGTTGACCTTTTTTCCTATTGTTTCACAAATAAGAAGGTTTTAAGTAACCCATCTTCACCTAGATTTTCATTTTTCTGGCTTTCCTATCTGTTAGTTGTAAAGGCTGACAATTTAAAGCTCATTTGTTCATAAACTCACATGCATATTTTGATGAAATAATCAACTGTTGAAGTAAACTTACCGGTTAATAGTTTGATGTAGTAGTTAACTGATCGAGAAGTTGAAAGTATTGATGGTTGAGGTGTTGGTGTTATTGATTGATTTTGATGTTTTTGATGGTATGAGGAATGGTTAGCATTATGATGATTGCGGCGAAAATGAGAATCGATGAGGTTTGCAAACATTTTAATGTTTGTTAATGTTGAGATCATCAAGACAATTGGTGTAGCCACAAAATACAAAGGTAGAGATCGTAGGCAATTGATGATGAAGATGATGGTGATAATGATGAGAAAGGGAAGAGATTTAAGCCTTATGCCGTTAATGGCGTTGGCTGATGATGATGATGATGATTACTTGTTCGTTTCTTTCAATGTCACTTCACTCAGATTATAACTGAGCTACAAACTTGACTTTTTATATGTTTAACAGTTAGAGAGAGTGAGAGTGAGAAGATAGAAGAGAGAAAAGAGAGAGAAACAGAAACAGAAGGAGAGAAAGAGAGAGAGATGAAGATAGATGAAGATGAGTAAGAAGATGATTTTGATTTGTTCCGAGCCGCTCTAAACCAGAGACTAAATTGTTATCACTTAATAGTTATGTAATTAATCCTCTTGATGGGGAAGCAGCTAATTAACTAATAATGATGAGATGATGAAGACAACTCTTCTAACAATTTGTTTACCATTAAGATGATCATCCCTTAACAGCATTAGTTAATTTTCACAGTTAACTTAACAGTTTGAACTTAACTGTTGATGTAACAAATGAATTCGGATTTAACCAGATTTGGATGATAAATATGAGTTGAATTGCAATAAGACGATGATTATGATTGATCAATTTGCAATGATTAAGATACAATGATACCTAACGAAGGTTAAGGTCAGTGTTGTTGAGGTGCAGTTTCATTGTGATTGCATTGACATTTGTTAATTTACTAGAATCAAGTCTCTCTCCCAGGAAGATGTTAATTAATGTACAATTAGAAGTAAAATTATTTGCATTTCCAATGAAAAGATATTTACTGTTCACTTGGAGTTGATTGTTGTTAGTGAAAAACATTTTGTAATTACAGTGGTTTTGTAATTGTGATCGTTATGTATTAATAGATGATGATTAGATGATTGAGAAATGATAAAATTCAAGTATTATAATTGTTCTTATTATTATTGTTATTGATCTTTGGGATCAAATTGCGATTAATCATTTACAATCTACTTCAACTTCATGTGGTCAATTTAACTGTGAGTTACTCGGTTGGAAGAAACAATTACAATGAATTTGTCAACTAATTGTGACTCCCCAATGTTTCAATCTATTAATTGCATTTAAGATTCAATTACTTTTACATTTAAATATGAAGGTTATTCAATCAAATTAACCTCGGATTTCGCTTTTAATTCAAGTTTGTTTACCGAGGATCAACTCGAGGTTACAATCAAATTAATGGGTCAAGTTTAAAATGAAGGTTTTGTCTTTAATCATTTTCCATGATTTATTGATTGTTTTACATCAATGATTATTAAAATTATGTTTTTTTTTCTTCCACAAATTTCTCAACGAATTTTCGCCAAACCTTGAAACTGTGAAACATTGCATTTTGATATACTTTTAATGTTTCCTAATTGTCATGATTGGATAATCGAGATTTCTGTTCATTTATTCGGTTGGTTTTTCACTCAATTGTGATAACAATTTATATCTTCATTGCTAATAGCATGCTTAGATTGAAGAAAATGTTGAAAAGAATTGAACTGATTGAGTCAAGGAATCAGGGTTACAATTACTATTATTATTTTGTCGATCATCTGAACATCCCTTTCATCTTAATACAATCAGCTATTGATGATCAACTAAACTGTAGTTACCAAATTGATCACCATCGCAACAAATGAGCAAAGCTTCGCGAAATTGAAAGTAAATCTTGATTCAGTTTAAGGAAACGTAAGAAAGCAATTTTTATATTTAATATAAAAATATCTGAATCAGTTTGATTATTGTAAGTTTTTCAGAACTCATATTCCTTTGGGTTTATTAATAGTATCAATTGAGCACCTGATTCAAGGTTATTAAGTTAGGGTAATTAACGAATATCAATATCGGTCAAATTTAATTGCCCTTTTAAGATTAATTTTTGATTTTCAGTCTAATTACAAACTCCAACTTTATTTGCATATCAAACCAATTATAATCTAAGGCTTTAGAAGGAAAGAATATCATATTTCTTGATAAAAATGCTCAACAACATGATAATGTTTCAAGTTTCATTCAGTTTCATCTTCCAACTGAATGGTCGCTATTAATAAGATAATGATTTGCTATTATTTTAAGTCAACTAGTTATTAGATTAAGTTTTGATAGCAAAAGCAAAATTATTATTTTCAATTATCCAATGCTAGTATTAGATTGGGTTAACCATTGGAAAGTGTCTTTATCTGGTTTAGTGCTCAAAGAGACATTCTATTATTCTAACATTTCATCGTTTATCTCAATTCATAACGGCTCTGTCATGATACAGGTTTAAAACTCGAGTTTGGTTATAATCGCTCGTTTAAGCTGTTTAGATCACACTAAAGATTAAACTCATTGCACATTATTATTGGGACAAAATGACCCAACATTTGAAGTTTTGCTTTGAAATTGATTATATTTGCATTTGCAAAACCGAATCGCTTAACAACTCAAATTCATGTTTATATGGAACTGTTTCCTCAAGTTAAGAGTTTTCAACCGACGGAATTAACCAGACAAATCACTCAACGCTTTGGCTGAAATGATCACAATCATAAATTCAGTATTCATTTCATAAACACTAAAGTTGTTTTTTTCCTACGCTCGAAGGTTTGACTTATTGTGACAATAAATTGTGAAAGACAAGCTGGACTGATCAAAATGATGACACTGATTAAGGTTGATCTGATCGCAATACTTGATTTAGAAAAGCCAGTTTTACAAAATTGAAATCAACAACAAATTGTGTCTAAGAATTAATTTGGATCAAATAGTGATTACTTATGATTCGTGCAATTAGCTAGATCATTCTTTTCAGTTCCAGAAATGGTGATTTCATCGATTGTTGTTAAAGGTAAGATAAATTCAAGGCGAAGAAAACATAACCCAATTCATCGGCGTTTCTGGACATTTAGTGCTTCCATTGACGACTTCTATCCCAGAGACTGTTTTGATTGTCTCCTGCATTGATCATGATGATGATGGACGATATGCTGATGAAGAAGCTAATCCTAATCATGTCTCATTCCCATGATCAATTTTTACTTCCGATTTATTAGTTTGTTGCATTTTCAGTGTTGGTGGATCAGCAAAGTAAATAATGAAATGGGAAGAGAAATGATTGGAATGATCAGAATGATGATTTAACTTTACTCAAACAGTTAAATCACAGAATGGATTACATTGATCTTGTAATCGAGAGTGAGAAGTAAAGGAAATAAGAAAATATTATTTAATAAGAATTGGAATGTTCAATTGATTCAAATCTCATTTAATGATCAATGAAACAAACCAATGAGATGGTTTTGTTTCAAGTTGATTCTTTGGTGGAGGTATTAATGTTATTTGATTGTCACTGCCAGTTAGAAGTGAGATAATCAACAGTTACACCGAGAATTTACAATCAGTCAATCAGTCAATTATCTTGCTTACTTTAAAGATGAAATATTACTATGAGTTATCAACAGAATCAATTGCAACCAATTCAACTTTCATTTAGAAGGATTGGTTGAAAAATAGCATTTAATTCATTTTTTCACCCAAATCTGTTTCAATGTATTATCATCCATGGCAATGCTTATCAACTGTGATTACATTAGGTTAGACAATAATATTTGTCAAATAAGATATTTAAAAGTAAAACCATCTTAAGCTATTAATGCTGATTTTAACAAAGTAACCAGAAAGCTTCTGGTTAACACAGCATTTATGGTTAGGATTTTTAGGATTTGATAAAAATTAAAAATCTTTTTGGGTAATAGGTAAAATCTGGTCAATTAGGTTGAACAATTATATCTTGATTGGGTTATTTTTTGGCATCAATTTAATGTCAACATTGTTGCTATTCAGCATTATTGTTTAATTAATTGGTTTATTGGCTAAGATTAATCAAGTAATCGAGATTTTGTCTGATTAGTTGAATTGATTTGAGAGTTTTGATTGTAACAATATAAAAACATTGCAATAAAATTGATTGAAGTTTCCTCATGTTGATAAATAATGGGTTGACTAGAGTAAATTTGATTGAAATTATCTCATATAATCAGTGTATCAATATGTTTTAAGACCGTTATTAAATCAAATAATAAACTGTTTTATTTATTAAGAGACTTCACTCAACATGATAAGGGTAAAAATAGGAAATTTAATGATATTTTCATTTTATAAGAATCTTTTAAACCTAAAAATGTAAACATGACACTTAAATATTGAACACTTAATTTGTTATCGCCCATTTTGACCTGTCTTCAATTACCTTGATCTATTGGCATCTTGTTTATCGTGATTTATCAATTATCGATAGCTTTATTGTGTTCGCAATACTTGATTTGATTGAGCGATTGACCCTAAAAAGAGTCAAGTAATGAGAAGAAGAAACAGCGACATCAGTGAGATAACTTTCCGATGGTGAAGAAAGATAAAGCTACTGTCTTGTTTTGATATCAAATTATTTTGTTGTTAATTGTATTATATCTTTATTATCTTTGTTAATTCCCTGGAAATATGTCGATTTGAATCAATGCCAACAAGATTAAAAAGCTGGAAAGATAATCACGCAGGCTAAGGTGCTAACAAATTGAGTTGCAAACAAGGAAAACTGAGGTAAAAAGCTGACTCACAGAGGGAGACAAATCCAAGTGTTTAACTTGTAAACAGCTCAAAAGATATGTGACAATCAATTGGTACGCAATCAATAATTTGTAACATGGAAGCAGATTCACTCGTTGCCATATTTTTCACGACTAGCTGTTCAATCAATAATTGGGAAATCTCAAGATGATGTAAACAGTCAACATTATCGTTCTTTGTTTTTATTCAACGCAATATTTATCAAACAGTTAAACAATGGAATTTCAATTACATGGACGCCTCACGGGTTTTAATCACGGGTGTAAATATTTAATCCATGGAATCTGGTGGATGATGGGTTACCTTAGAACCGTTAAACTGTGATTTTTCAACTATCTTGGGTAGTTATCATGGCGGAGATAGTTACCTAGTCCACTTGTTACTTGCGTCTTCAAATCAGGTGAGAACCACTTTTTCTTTTATGTATTTCTGTTAGAACTAGATTTTAATATCATAGTGCAACTACATATTTCAAGGATTTTAATGTACTTAACCATAACAAGATTATTTAATTCTTATGCTTAATTATACAAACACAAATCTCAAGTCCTCATGCCCTTGCATTGTTTTCCGATTTGCTCTCCTACTAACATTTTGATTACCTATGCCGAGACTTTAGTTGTTCAAATGAATATTTTTATTAATACTTTCTGTATTGAACAAAAACAATCAATAAAAGATTGACAGTTTTCTCTGTTTTAATCCATTTTCTCCACTTATACCTAATGTACATGTATAGGCTTTTATTAATGTAATATCTATTATCTACCTCCAGCTGATTTCATATCCAAACACTGGTTCTGCACGTGAAAGAGAATACCTAAATAACGGTTGGCAATGACGAGATGAATCGGACAAATAAGGTAGTGATATGAGAAGAAATTATTGTGAAGGGATTTCCTATTAGATGGTTTCCCGAAGATATCAAAATCATGCCTAAGGATCGTTTGGATGCGTGATAAAAGAGCCCCCAGCTGATTGTATTTCAATAGAAAAGTGATCCAAAACGGGTTCTTTCGTTAAAACCAATCGTAAAATAGAGTAGTCAACAGTAAAACAGTAGATTTATTGGAAAACTGACTTTACATCTTTCCTCTGCTTGTTTTCATTTACTGGTTCTCACTCTCTCTCACTCTTTCTCTTCCTTTCTCTGCATTCTTTTGCCTGCTCTGTTTTTCATCTTTCCTTCAGCCAGTCTACTCACCTTCATCTGACTCATTCGATATTGTTTCGATATTGCAGTTGTTATTATCAAGTTATTTATTTATACCTAATTCCATTCTTAAAGTCATCTTCTACAATTTCATATTTTGGTTTTTTAACAGTTTTGTATCATGTCTGCACTTAAGAAAATTTGTCTTATTGGCTCCGGTAATTGGTAAGTTATCTTCTGTTCCTTCTCTATGCTATTTTTATTCATTTTAAATATTTTCTTTTCTTTTCTACCATACTTTCGTCACATTTTCCTTTATCCTTTTTGTATCCGCTTAATAACATTTGAATTTGTTTCGTTATTTATATGTCAATTTTTGATAATCTTTCAGGGGATCAGCCATTGCCAAAATCGTTGGGCATAATGTCACCAAATTTGATTACTTTGACAAGACTGTTAAAATGTATGTTTACGAAGAGATTGTTGATGGTCGCAAATTAACCGAGATAATTAATACAGACCATGAAAACGTTAAATATCTACCCGGACACAAATTACCTGAAACCATTGTTGCTGTTCCAGATGCATTAGAAACTGCCAAAGACGCGGATGTAATCATTTTTGTCGTTCCACACCAATTTGTTGAAAGAACTTGTGCTCCACTTAAAAACAAGATTAAACCTAGTGCCATAGGTCTTAGCTTGATCAAAGGTTTTGGTGAAAAATCTGGAGGAGGATTGGTGCTCATATCTGATTTAATCAGTGAGACACTGGGCATCAAGGTTTCTGCTCTTATGGGAGCCAATTTAGCTCATGAAGTTGCCGATGAAAAATTTTGTGAAACAACAATCGGTACTGAAGATGAAGAATCTGGTAAAATATTGAAAGATCTCTTAGATACTCCAAATTTCAGAGTAACAGTTGTTCGTGATCGTTATACAGTTGAAGTTTGTGGGGCTCTTAAAAATATTGTTGGCTGTGCTGCTGGTTTTAGTGATGGCCTCAAACTTGGTGATAACTCTAAAGCTGCAGTTATAAGATTAGGGTTAAAAGAAATGATTCGTTTTGTTAAAACTTTCTATGGTGACAATTTTGAACTATCTACTTTCTTTGAATCATGTGGTGTTGCTGATCTTATTACGACTTGTTATGGTGGTCGTAACCGCAAAATATCTGAAGCTTTTGTATCTTCTGGTAAAACCATTGAGGAATTGGAAAAAGAAATGTTAAATGGTCAACGTCTTCAAGGACCTCAAACGGCGTACGAAGTATTGAATTTGTTAGAGGCTAAAAATGTAACCGACAGATTTCCACTTTTCTATGCTGTCGCGATGATTTGCAAAGGTGTTATACCTCCATCCTCGTTGATTGATTATCTTCGCAATGAACCAACGGATTGAAAGCATGGAAAGATCGAGTAATAGATTAAAGCGAACTCAGGGAAGCAAAATGTGTTCTCTTTTAATTTTTGGATAAGTTCCAAGATAAAGCATACTGTGCAGAAAAATTCAAAAAGATATCTAAATGGCTATTGTCTATTTAAAGCGGATTTTCATTCATCACTTGAAGTCACCATCTATCTTCGCAAAATTTTAATACTTTTTCGCTCTAACGGTCGAATTTTATTAACTGGATTAGTTTTTGTCTTTTCACTTCAACTTCAAATTGGTTATCGAAATCTCCTAACTATTGTGCATCCAGAGTAAATCATGTTATTGAAAATTAAGTTGCAATTTTTGCAAATGTTAGAATTATTTATTTAATGATAAATCTATTATTAAAATATTTACTTAATTGACTATATATTACTAATATTTAATATTTAAGACCCAAATTATTGTCTAATTATAGTTCTATGCAATAAAAATATATAGCTTGTAATATTTAATCTGTCCATTCACCTCTAAAAAATAATTGTATAATTCATTCATATTTTTCATGAAACAACTCGATTAATATTGCGATCCTACCAATGACTGCTAATAGCCGGTGAAACAAAGAGAGAATCAAATGGCCAATTGAATGACAAAAGAAATTGACCTTGATCATATCCTTTAACTTCTCAGCAATCTATTGAAATCTGGAATCAAAATTTTTCATCCAATTGAATTAGGGTTAAAATTAATGAGTCTCGTTCAGAAAGTGAAGCCTTTCACGTGTTCAAAGCCTGTTAAAAATGTCCATTTAATGTGAATTACTCTAAAGTGGAGTTTTCTCTCAATAATTAGAAAACTGCAGAATATTAACAATCAAGAAAAACAATCAATATTATCAACATTGATCGTTGAATTTACACCAATCATGTTCAGTATCTTTATCTTTACATCAGATAATTTTCATTTTCACAATAATTTCTCAAGACACTTGAATTTCCTTGATTCTACCAAGTCAGAATTTTTTTGATATCACATCTGAAATATCTTTTACAGAATATTAGTATCAATTTATTATTAATATAAAACAATTTACCAGTAGAACCAAAGATTGATTATTGCCATTAAGTATCTAACTAAATTATGTAAAAATACAGTGACTTTAATCGGAATCAGTTGTAAATTATCATTAAGAATTGCCAACTAACAATAAAAAATAGCCTGTACATAAAGCTTTAATTTATTGACAATTTATCAGAGAATGGAGAAGAAAATAAAGCTAATCATGATTACTCAATGAACAAAGCTAGATTTGATTGCATCTTTATCTGCATCAATAACTATAATACCTTAAAGCTGTTTGAGAAGTGAACAATAAAAGGATTGGACATGGATAAAATAACAATGATTTTAAAACGAATATAGAATTTGGAAAATATCAAAAAAAATAAAGGGCGATTCATTTTTCTACCCAACAGGTTAATTAGCCAATAAAAAACAACTATTCAAGGCGATATATAGATAATGATCCTAAATATTAATAGAAATCAGAGGGGCAGAGATTTACGACAAAATTAACTCGTAGCAACGACCCAAGTACTCGCCAAAACTTCAATTAACCTTGAATTGAATTTTCTTTACATAAGTTAAGCATGGGTTCAAATTTGCCTTTGGCATAGTTCCCTAGACAAAGAAGAAGCCGACCTTGGTTCCAGCGATGGTTATAATTAATTGAATAAAATTTGATAGATCAAATAATATTATCAACGAGATGTGAATTTTTAATAAATACGCGCAATCAGGAAAAAAATTGGTCAACTTATTTAGGGAGATTCATAGTCGGGTAATGGGTTGATGGTGAGGAATGTTTTGGTGGAAGATCCTTTGTCCCCAAAATGTCTCGATTCCCGATCTCTCCATCTCTAGGTGACAAACAATTGAGAGTATTATTAACATTATTGCATTTGAGACTTACCAAGCAGTTCTTACTTGGTGAGTGGTGAGAAATATTTTCACTGTGTTTATAGTAAGCAACTCTTGGAAGTCTTTTACTAGATACTGGAATGGTCGAATGAAGTTGGGCATCGCTTTCATATTGCCTCATCACTCCTTCCCAATCTAAAATTTAGAGTAAAAGAAAATAAAAGCATTTATTATTTTAAGATTTAAATGAAAAAAATAGAGCATAAAAATAATAATCTATGCACGGAAAATATAATTTATAAGATTTAGCATGAAAATAAGCTTAAGGACAACAAAAGTCCTTATCCTAAATAGATCTCAATTCTTATTCGGTCCCTGCAAAAAGGTTTGTTTTTCACTCAAATCAAAAAGAATTGGAAAAATATAAATTGTTACATAATTCAGTGATAGGTATCAATTGTTGTCCATTTTTTATAGAAAGCAAACTAAGAAAAGCAGAATATGCAATATAATAAACAAACAAGTATGGTGCCCAAATTCAGAAATTTTGACATTTTACCAGCCTTTCAAATAAACATGAACAATGAAGATAGAGCACAACATTTTGATAATGCTAATATGAAAGCGAGTTATTTTGACATATCTTCATAATCAATTTACAATTAAATTTGAAATAATAATTAGCCTGAATGAACTAAATCAATTTCAAACCTATATCTAATCAATATAACCGAAAAACTAGCAAATTCTCAATCGATGATAAAAAATAATCTAAACCAATGAGGATGTATTAGGATGGCCATATAGCCAAGAGATGCAAAAGTTGGATTATTCGACTCGACTAGATATGTTAAGATATTAAGCTAAAAATTCAGCATCGAAATTTAGCTTGAGGCTTAAAATACTTTGCCTAGTTTCGGTGATAACACATACCAAAAAAATGGTTGTATTAATAATAAGAGGCTTTTCAACTTAAGGTCACTGTAAAGAGATGCAAGTAACAAATCAAAGATGGATAAAATCGGGCAAACATCATATGACAATTGCATATAGAGAAGGATCATAAGCATGACATAATCTGATCAAACAAAAATAAAGCTACTGATGAATTGATAGATGAATTTGAGTGTTCATGATCGTTTTGTAACATACTTCCATGGATATAACTGATCATTTCCTGGTGCTGCGGACTGATAATTCTTGATTCCCGTGGGTAGTGGTGGTTATGATAAGTTTTTTTACCGGAAGATGAATTATGATAAACATGCCGTGTGGAGCTTTAAACGTGACAAAAAGGGAGGAGAGAAAAGAAACAAGCGTGACATTAGTGGAATGATGACAAACGATTATTTGGTCCACACAGAGCAAAAACGCAAAAATAAGATTTGCCGGTCATCGACAAGAAATCTCCAAATCTTACCTAATATCATTACTAGGATAATTTTCACGGCGATTTTTCATATTGCCGCGATTCTCAAAAGCATCCATCCTAGGAGGCAGACCTAAGATTATAAAAAACAAATAAAAAATTGCAGATGAAATATAAATAGCGTTTTATCATTTGAGATTCATATGTTTTGACTAGAGCTTCGATTTCGCAAAAACAATTTTCAGACAGAAAATTTTCAGCGAACTAGTAATAAATAAATAATAATTGTGACAAACATCAAATAAACAAAAATACTTACTTCGCCGAGATTTAACTAAAACCTTATTAGTAGTTGGTCCTTTAGATAGCGAGTACATGATGGTTCACTTGGTGGTGGAACAGGTACCAAAACAATAGTTTACAATAAGAATAGGTATGATGGACAGTGTTATTAAATTTTATCACAAAAAATATAAATTATTGAGCAATTGTTTCAATTTTATTAAAGATTTAAAAATGGATAGCAAAAGACAGAAGAAAGAGCGACTATACAGTTCTTATTTTTGTATAGATATGCTGAAAAATACGCAAAAAAAAGACTGATTTCATTCAGAAAGAAAGAGAAAAAAGGGAGAAAGAGAGAAAGAGAGAGTTGTATCTTGAAATGAGTATAGAGGACTTCTGATCCAAGATAGGATCCTCCCAAGTTTGAGTCAATCTACTTCCCGCCGATGTCTTTATCTTGTTTCTATCTTTTCTGACTGGCTTTGTTTTTATTTATTTTTAATTTAATTTTATCATTAAATCTTACTATAGTTATTATTTGTGTGACAATTTGCTGACATGGTTCGCAAAGCTCGAGGTAAAGAAGCTGTTCAAACTGGAGAATCAGTGCCTTTACCTGGACCAACAGGGTTACCTAGCACAGCTGCCCATGTTATTGATGATTCCCTTGATGGATCAATGTTAAGTGCTGGTGATGAAGGTAATTCGTTATTTTCCAGTGTCAAAAAGGGTCGTGCAGCATTGCAGGTAAGAAATGAATTTTTAAATATTAAACTAAGTAACTATAACTTCTTTCATCTTTTGTAATCACTTGTTATTTATTTCCTTCCATTCTTTAGTCTGTTGTTGATGAATGGATTGAGTCTTATCGCCAGGATAGGGATGCTGCAACTCTCGAGTTGTTACAATTCTTTATCCTTGCTTCTGGTTGTAAAGGAAAAATTACTGCTAAAATGAAGGAGACTATGGACAATGCAAGAATAATTAGAGAATTAGTTGAAGAATTTGATGATCAAGCTGGAGGAGACTATCCAATAATCACTAATGGACCCCAATGGAAGAAATTTAGAGCCAATTTTTGTGAATTTGTCCATACACTGATTCGCCAATGTCAATACAGTATTATTTACGATCAATACCTGATGGAAAGTATGATCTCATTTTTGATTACATTATCGGACTCTCAAGTCCGTGCTTTTCGGCACACCGCAACTCTAGCAGCTATGAAACTTATGACAGCTCTTGTTGATGTAGCTCTTACTTTAAGTATCAACATCGACAATACCCAACGACAACTAGATAAAGCTCGCCAAGAAAGATCAAGAGGAGATAGATTGGATAATCTAGTCCTTAAGCGTCAAGAGCTTGATGACAATATGGAGGATATTAAAACGATGCTTGGTTACTTGTTCAAATCGATCTTTGTCCACAGGTATCGGGATATCATTCCAGAGATAAGAGCCTTATGCATGTATGAAATAGGTACATGGATGAAAAGATTCCCCAATTATTTTCTTGATGATTCTTTTCTTAAGTATGTTGGTTGGACATTGCATGATAAAGTTGGTGATGTAAGGCTTAAATGCTTACAATCTCTACTTCCTCTGTATGAAACTGAAGAAATTGCTCGCAAAATGGAGCTGTTTACAAACAAATTCAAAGAACGGATTGTTGCCATGACACTGGACAAAGAGTATGAGGTTGCCGTTCAAGCTATCAAATTGATAATCAGTATACATAAATATCACCGAGAAGTGTTGACGGATAAAGATTGTGAACATGTTTATGAATTGGTATATGCAACACACCGTGGAGTTGCTCAAGCTGCTGGAGAGTTTTTGAATGAAAAACTATTCCAAGTAGACGAGGAAGCTACTTCAAACTTGTGTTCTCGAAGAGGCAAAAAACGTTCAGTTCACACCCCACTGATACGTGATTTAATTACATTCTTCATTGAGAGTGAACTTCATGAACATGGTGCATATTTAGTCGACAGTTTAATTGAAAGTCACCCAATGATGAAAGATTGGGAGTGTATGACCGATTTGCTTTTAGAAGAACCTGGGCCAGAAGAAGAAGCTTTAGATGATCGACAAGAGACTAGTTTGATCGAACTGATGGTGTGTGCAATAAAACAAGCTGCCACTGGAGAATATCCTATCGGTAGAGGTCCAGTACGTAAACAAATATCCACTAAAGAAGCCAAACAGGTCGCTGATGACAAGAATCGTATTTCTGAGCATTTCATTGTTGCGCTTCCTCTCCTACTGGACAAGTACAAGACTGATCCTGAGAAGATAGCTAATCTGATGACTATTCCTCAATATTTTGAGTTAAGCTATTATTCACAAAACAATGATCAACTTGAATCTTTACTTCGTTTGGTTAATGTTTTGGTTGAAATTCATTCTGATTCAGAGGTCTTGGAAGCTTGTGCTAAAGCTTATGAATATTTGTATGATGAGAATTTCACCTTCAAAAGAGAGGTTTGGGTATCTAAAAGCTCATTGCTGGATACTCTTGTCTTGAAAAAGCATAAAGATGCTGTTGAAGCATATTCAGAACATCCTAATGGTCGTGATGAGAGAGAAGCAGTTGTAATGATTCTTAAAAAGATTGCTGCTTTTATATCTTGCCATGACATGAGCTCATATGAAATGTGGGACACTGTATTCGAACGGTGGATCCGTGGCGCTGGCTCTGAAAATGCTGATAATGTTCCAGAAGATGCCATAAAATATTCTATCAGTATTTGTTATTATGCTTTGATTTGGGAACTTCATGCTCTTTCTGAAGCTAGAAATCAAGGACCAGTTGAACATTACACCCGTAATCGTTTAATAGAATTTATTGCTGAACTGCGAGATATATTGAGTCATCCTAATGAAGACATAGCTCAAGAAGTACGTATCTTATTTAAATGAATCTTTTGATATTCAGTGCTAATTTTCATTTAATTTATCAAAATTTCTTCAATTCACAGGCCTACTTCAGTATTTGTGATTTGTTACTGATGTTTGATCATCAACTCGAAAACGATTCACCAGCTGTGGCACAATTGGTTTACCGACCTAATAATACTCTCATCAAACAATTGGAATCTTTTATTGTTGAAAGAGTATTCGTTCATGATGAAGAATCTGAAGGTAAACTTGTTATTTCTCATTCTTGACTATAATTGAAATTTAACTTGTTATTTCTGCAAATTTAGATGAGCCTGGAATACAAAACTCTGTTGAGAAGTTGCACAAGAAAAGACATTTACTGGCTGGGTATTGTAAATTAATTATTTATAATGTCATTCCTATGCGACATGCTATTTGTGTCATTCGTCATTATGTCAAAGTGAGTTTGATTTTCATTCATCAATGATAGTTATTTATATATTTAATTATGTATTTTATTTCAAATTCACAGTTTTTCAATGATTTCGGAGATATTATCAAAACAACACTTGGTAAACTTAGGGAAATGAATAAAGTTATCTGTGCTAAAACTATGGCTAGTGCTTTGATTCAAGTTTTCAAGGAATTGCAGATTGAATCGAATCAAAATCCTAATGCATTTACAAAACAAGATGAAAATTTCTTGGCTCTGAAAGAATTAGCCAAAAGATTTGCTTTGTCGTTCGGTTTAGATAACCAAAAGAATCGTGATGCTGTTGCATCTCTACATCGAGAAGGAATCCATTTCAGTTTTGAGAAACTCGATAATCCTATTGATCCTCTTGGTCCTCCGCCTAATTTACCTTTCCTTGAAATTCTCAGTGAATTTTCAAACAAGCTCATCAAACAGGATAAAAAGACTGTGTATGTATTTGCAATGCACATTATCTAGCGACAATTTTCATCATTTTTTATTGAATTTTTTACTCTTCATAATTACAGCCTCAGCTATTTGGACAAATGTGTTCAAAGTGCGTTACCTGGTATTCATAACGATGAATGGCAACCTTTGATGAGCTATCGAAGTAGCTTGATCCAACACAATGAATTTGACCTTCCTCTTAATCGGGCCCCTGGTCGTCAGTACCGAGGCCGGAAAAGAAATCGTGATGATAATGGTAATGTACTTTTATTTAATTTTTGTTAACTTTGACCGCTAATCTTTTCAATTCATCCTCTTTATTCTAGATGAAGAAGGTGCTGAAGAAGACCAAGTTGAACATGAATCCGAAGCTGGA
Organism: Tetranychus truncatus; assembly: GCA_028476895.1. Lineage (NCBI taxonomy): Eukaryota > Metazoa > Arthropoda > Arachnida > Trombidiformes > Tetranychidae > Tetranychus > Tetranychus truncatus. Next base: position 13,306,313 of record CM052062.1, read on the forward strand.
TCTGAAATCGCTGAATGAATATCTTGAATCATCTACTTTCACGTGTACAAAAATCTTCTATTCTACGAATTCATCTATCGCCATTTTTCTCATCATTTCGCATTTTATCGATTTAATATATTTAATTATTTCTGTACTTTATTTGAACCTTGATCTTTTATTTTATATTGATTAGCCATTCATATATACCGTGTCATTTTTAATCGTGACTGTTTATATGAGGACAAATAATTGTTCAATTGATGTGAGAAATTAGACCAATTGATTGAAATTATCTATTGAACTATGTAAACTTTAAAAGACTCACAAGATATTCAATTAATTTTGACCTATTTAGGCCATTTCCATGGACATGGTAAGCTACAGAATATCGTATTGAGATTTTACACCATTTTTTAAGAGTATTACATTGTATTATCACTCTGGTCATTGATCATTAAAGATAATCTCTTTATGCAATATTGCTCTTCCATATTTTAAATTTTTGCATTATACTAATTTTTAAGGAAATTGACCATTCAAGTTTTGTTACCCGTGAGAATCAACTATGAAGTTGATAAATTGGTTGTATTAATTTAAATATTTGATTTATTACTGGTTACCTGCAACATAGTGGTTTAAACGTAAATAACGATTAAACAGCAGGTTACAGAAGACGTAACTAGCCACTGATTTGGACAGATTTTGGTGAATTAAAATAAAGATAAATTCAAAGATAAAATGGAAAAGTCCTTTATTGTAATACATTATTGCGATGAAATCTTGTATCCTCCTTTAATTAGTTTGACAGGAATAGTTTTGTTAGTTTTGAAAGACGATTGAATGAATCAACAAGTTAGATTGTTACAATAAACAACACAGCCCTGAACAAATACATATTTCAACTGGAAAACAGAATCTAATTATAAATGGTTATTTGATCACTTAATAATTGCATTCAACAAATTTGATATGCTTTAAAAATCGTATTTTGAAAAAGGAACATGACGAAAAAAATCAACAAGATATTGGAAAATGTAAATAACGATGCAAGAAAAATGGAAAGAAGACTGAACTAGCCACTGATTTTGAACAGATCTTGCCAAATGAAAATAAAGATACATTCAAAGATAAAGTAGAGAAATGAAAACGAAAAATCTATTCTCAAAAGAATTGAGTTGCGTTATTAATAATACGACAAAAACTGCCCAAGGACAGTTGATCAAAAGTCAAGGAAAAAATTAATTTAAAATTAACTAAATCACAGTCTCTTATGAACATTGGTCTCATAGCTATTCCCTCTCTTGGTTAGTGTGAATGATAGACAACAATTTATCTTGGTTTTTTGTTTGTGTTTTGAATTTCAGGGTAACTCAATTGTCCTTAAAGTCCTTTATTGTAATACAATATTTGCGGTGGACTCCCGTGTTCTCTGAGTTTCTGCTGAAGTTCAGGTTCGACCTGGTCCAAAGATATTGAGCTTTTTTGCGGGAAAAGTGCACAACATAAAGGAGTTGTAAATATTAGACTAGAAAAGGTAAACAAAAATAATTTAAAGTGGTAAGATCAATAAACACGAAAACAAAATATTATTAGATTAATAGATGAATAACATAGATTCACATAAGATGTACTTAAATCAGTTGATACTTACAAGAAACCACATATTGCAACTTGCAAAGGAGCATTAATCCATGGCATTCTTTTTAAAATTCCTCGTTTCTCCAAATAATTCATGAAAAGTGGCGGTAAGGCTAAGAAAGTTTGCAACAATGAGATAAGATAAGCTCGATTAGGGCAAAGATTTGATTTAAGATGGATGGATAATGAGATATTTGATACGAAAGATGCATACTCATTCCAGGGGCAGCCATTGCGATTCTCGAAAAAGTGACTTGAGAGATAGCCTTTTTAGCTGCTACTTTAGATTGGCCAACGAGATTATTATTTTCATCATACAATGCGATACCTTCTTTAAGCTCTCTAAATTTGTTTTTATAAAAATAGCATGAGAAAATTATGAGTCAATATGTAATTAAAGATAAAATGATTCTTACATTGATCGCATCATGGGAATGTTAACACAATTGGCTGCAGAAACTGCACAAAAAGGTACAAATCGGCCAACTAGGGCTGGAGCCTTTTTCACTAAACTATTAAGACCTAAGGCAGTAACAAGTGCACCACTGGTTGCAAAAACATAAGATGTACCCAGTTGCCTGAAATTAGAATGAACAAATTAATCAAACGATTTTTTATTTTACAGTCAATAATGAAAACGTACGAAAGTGGTATGTCTGAAGTTCCGCTTCTATTGGTGTAATTTACAACAGCGTTGAAGGACTGGTTAAACCACTGCCAAAAGACAACTTGACGAGTGCTCCTAAATTGCAATATAAATAATAGCAAACACAATTTCGATAACATGATATACATATACATTATTTAGAACATGTTTCAAGTGATCAGTCTGTAAAAATATCTCAAGCCAGTGTTGCAAGTAAATCGATACTCACTTGTAGAATGTTAACATACATCCAGTAATGAACATGTTCATTGGTACTTGAGCTGACATCCGTCCAATTAAGATTTGCTTCTCTCCAGTTTCTGGATGATGGGCACTATCATAAAGATATTTGTAGTACCATAGTTGATCTTCAGTAATAGGGCCTATATCTTGGCCCTTTCTAGAATAAAAATAAATAATTTAGACTGATGATAATGTTTCTGGCATTAAATTTATAAGTACAATTTAACAAAAATATACCAATCACGAAGATAAAAACAAGTAAAAATTGCAAGTTTCATAGTCTCTTACCTGTAGTTTGCAACAATTTCCTTTGCTCGCTTAATTTCGTCAGGAGACTTAAATAGATTCAATGGATTAGTTACGACGAAAAAATGTTTGGCTCTTCCCAAATAGGTACTTTGATCATAACGAGGTGACTCTATGTCAATCCTTTTCTGGACAACCGAACTTGACGTTTCCATGTTTAATCAAAGCTGCGGTGAAGATGTAGGATGATAATGAAAATTTAATAAGGTTAAGGTTAATGAATGGCTCGACTGTAAACAAACACAGGAAAGACAAAAAAAGACGAACTGTACAAGTCTAGCAAAAAAAACTCAGGATTCGTAGGAAAAAAGTTACAAAACAGAGCAAAGAAATGAACTTACATGAAAAGTCGTCTACTGAACGTCGTGATATTGATCTCTCAGATAAAAGCACCAGATATGGTAAAAAAATCAAATGCTACGTCAAAGTAGCTTTACAATAGATTTAGATTAGGTTTCCATTTCCTTGCAAGTTGAGAAGAGTCAGAATGCAGAGATTAATAATCTACAGATAAGCTATTTCAAGCTAGTCTAAATTACTGGCAGGTCTCTGTATGTTGAAATTTTAGTAAACAACTATCGATAAAGAGTTCGATCTATCGACAGAAAGCTTCAAGAAATACATTTAATCTTTTCAATTCAAAGCAAGCTGTAAACATATTTTAAAAAATATCATGAACCAACTAAGAAAATTTAGATCGACCTGGAACGATCACTTTATACAACTCATCTTGAAAATCATTAGATGTCAATTGGCAAGGCTGTAGAAGTAACTGTCAGCTAATTTCGCCATCTTACTTTCGGCTCAAACATTTAAACAAAATTAACCCGATTAAATCATCGAAAGGGCACAACCTTTCAACATTTAATTAACTCAAAAAATATTCAATTTTAATCAAAAGTTTCCAATATTTTGTCAAGACATTTAAATCCTTTCAAATTTTAATCATCATAAAAGTGAATTAAGATGGCTACAATGCAATTAAAATAATAATAATACATAAAACATAATACATATAAATAAATCATAAGACTTATTAAAATATTTTTACAAGATAAGTGGATTAGTTTATATATAGACCAATTAAGTTGTTTTTATTAAAATATTATTGCAATTGAGCATTCTTTTATTAAATTACATGAAAACAGGAAAAAAATTTTCACTCGTTTTGTATTTAGCGCTTTTGTGGATTCAATCTTTCAAGGAATGGATCCTTGCTTAAGCTGGAAGAGGTTTGCTAATTTTGTCAAATGTTATTGTTTTTCTGTTTATCTTTTATCTTTTTGAGTGAATTAAAATCTTATTTTGATCGATTGTCTTTCTCACTTTGACAGCATATCGCTAGTTAACTATAACATATAATTGTCTCAATAAATAAATCAAAATGGCTGGTGTAATTAGCCCTGAAACACCAACAGCGGGAATTTCTCGGTCTGGTCGGATCCGTAAGAAATCGGCTAAAGTTATTGAAATGGAAGAAACTGAGAAAACTGTCGAATCAGTAGATAAACCTAAACCAGCTCGAACATCGATTGGAATCACGAACAATGGTGTAACGCCTAAAAAGACTTTCATTGAACGTGATTTGACCAATTCATTGAGCTCCAAGCGTCTTAAAATCAAAATACCTCCTATAAATGATAATTTCAAAGACACCGTGATGATGGAAGGTGATGATGATGATATTGCAGATGAAAACATTGATGATACAGATTATGATGGATTAAACATGTCACCAACCATAAACTCTACATCTCCACCTATTAATTCAGGTAAATAGCCTCTTCAATGTCCCTAGAATCGACTCTTGAATTCAAGGTTGTGAGTGTTTCAGACTGTTTCAATTTTGCCTCCTAAAACTTTGTTATGTAGTTTTAAAATTATAATGATTTTATTTTCAATTTGATGAATCAACCGCCAAAAATTTTTTGTTACTTAAATTGTAGCTTTTGACAGACAAGCACCAGATAAAACACTTTGTTTATTTAGACTCCGTTTTTTGTCACATTTTACGCGGGCTTTCATGTTGTTCGAACTTATAAAATGCTCTGTTTTTTTTAATTTTTTAAATGTAGGCACCGCTCTTGGAGTTTTACCTGTCACAACTGTCATCCCATCTTCAACACCCTTACCAGCTATATCAACTTTGGCTACTAAAAAACATGATAAATCACCCAAAAAGTCTACGAGTTCAGATAATTCATTTAGTGAACTTGCTATCAAACCCATAAAGATTAGTCGCAAAATGGTTGAAAATGACTCGGCGGCAAACAAATTATTTGAACAGATCACATCTGGTCAACCTCACATTGATCATAGACGTAAAGGTTTCAGACGTAAGTTCAAATATGGTATTGTTGGTAATGTTGACTTTGGTTCAGATGATAATGACTCAGACGAAGCATCTTTGGTTATAGCTAATGATCCTCAAGATTCTTTGGCATCAGCAATGGCTCATGTAAACAAAATGAAAACACCTAAAGTCGAGCCGGTACCGGAAGTCGAAGAAAAGGAAGAAAAGAAACCTAAACGTCAAACTAAGACTAAACTGAAAACACCATTAGAGGGAAAAACTCCTGAAAAGAAAAAACGTGGTCCGTTAATAACAGCTTACACACTTTTTGCTCGAGAAAATCGTTCTAAAATAGCTCAAAGCAACCCTCATTTAGATTTCGCTGGTGTTAGTAAAAGATTAGGTGAAGTGTGGCAAACTCTCCCCAATAAGGAAAAAATGCAATGGAAACGGAAAGCGGCTAAAATGGCCCAGAATATGCATCGAGCTTCATCAGATCCAATTAGCTCTTTACCATCTAAATCTACCTCAAGTCATTCTAAATCTTCAATAATTTCAAAACTTTCATCCACTGTGACGCCTAAATACTCAACAAAAAGTCAAGAATCGACCTCGACTCGTAAAAACGATGGAGGTTACGTCGATGTAGCATGTCATTTAAAACTCATTGGAGATTCACTTACCAACATAGGTCAAAGGCTTAATGATCGTCCAGGTCTCGCTAGTTCAGTTTCTTTATCGGTACTTCTAGATTCAACAATTTGTGCTATGGGATCTTTGGTTGGTCTAACTAGGTTAGTTGAACATTCCAACGGATGTCCCAAAGAAGTTCACGATAAATTAATGGATAACATCTCATTCATTATGCCTGGTATTTAAGTGACATCTCACATAATAATCGCACTTTAATTTCCTCATTTCTTTCATTCTGCTAATCATTGCCCATCTTTTGATCATCTGTGAATATCTTCCGTGGAAATTTTCATTAACTGAATTTACTTTGAATATTCATGTAAAAATCATCATCCTCATTGATATGGATGTTTGAATTAATCTGAGAAAACTCTTAATTGTTTCAATTTTATCCTTTACCTTTCCTTAAAATCCCAATGTCAATCAATTCTATTTTATTCTTCACTCTTTCACGCATCTAATTTAAATTTATTATATGGATAATCAGTGAACATCTATTCGACTGCAAATTTAATCTTTCTAGTTTCTTTAATTGGCCAATTACTGTTGACTGTTATCCATTAAAGTAAAAGACTCATCTGCCCATTTTTCGTGTTTTCTCCAAGATGCTGATTTTCTTTCAGATTTTTCTGAATATTTATAATAAGTTATGTTAACAAATTAGCCATTTTTTTTATAAAATAAGTCAAAGAATGATCTGGTTGTCGATCATGATCAACCAATTATCAAATGGCAACTACAAAAGTTTTGTTGTAAACAAACAAAAACAAATCATATTTCCTTTAAATTCAAATTTATAACGAGTTTTTCATTCCCATTATCTGATTTAGTCTGGAAGTTAATGAAAAGAAATTTTCAACACGGAAATTTCATCTCAAGTTACTATCAGATTTATCTATTCTGTATCATGAATTTCAAAATATTTGAAGAATGAAAGTTTCATTTCGTAATATCGTGCTTTTGTTGAAAAATAACCATTTACTCTGAATCTAGATTTTTCTGATGAAATTTATGTGATCGAGATGCAAATTTTACTTTTCAAGTTTCTCCGATAAAATGATGTTTGAATGAGATTGATCTTGCATGCAATTTATGTTAGTCTATCTTAATTATTGCACCGAGTATTTGTTCGAGTGAGTTATTGCACTTTCAAGTCTGTCAGCTCATAGTTGATCTGAAAATTGCAAAATATTATACTACCATTGGATAAGGAGATATCCAAGCTTTGCTTTTGATTATTTTTTAAAATTTATATGAATATTTTTTGGGTATTTGGCATGTTTCATATTTTGATGCGTGTTGTTTCTGTTAATCTTAAAAAAGATACAATTTATGATAAAGTGAAAAGGAACAAGGGTTTTAATCAAAAAATGATTTTATTTTTATAATTTGCTAAAAAAGGCTCGTTAAGGATTAGGACTTAGAGAAACACAAAATAGAATATTTCAACATTCGATATTACAATTAAATGATATGTGGTTTGAACCTTATATCTGTTTAGTTGAGCCAAGATAAAAATACATTAATCACTACTATTTATCATTATTAATTCGAGACAGTTACCAGGCTTGTTGGACAATTGGGGCTTGAGCAACTTTGTGGACAATTGGAGCTGGTGCTGAGTAAGCGAAAGCTGGGGCAGAGTAAGCATAAGCTGGGGCAGCAACTTTGGCAACAACTGGAGCTGGTGCTGAGTAGGTGAAGGCTGGGGCAGAGTAAGCATAAGCTGGGGCAGCAACTTTGGTTACAACTGGGGCTGGGGCTGAGTAAGCGTAAGCTGGAGCTGAGTAAGCATAAGCTGGGGCAGCAACTTTGGTTACAACTGGGGCTGGGGCTGAGTAAGCGTAAGCTGGAGCTGAGTAAGCATAAGCTGGGGCAGCAACTTTGGCAACAACTGGAGCTGGTGCTGAGTATGCGAAAGCTGGAGCGGCAACTTTGGTGACGACTGGAGCTGCGTATGAAGGAGCAGCGTATTGTGGAGCAGCGTATGCTGGAGCAGCAACAACTGGAGCTGGAGCAGCGTATTGAGGAGCGGCAACAACTGGAGCAGCTACTTTAGCGACAGTTTGGGTGGTTGGAGCGGTTCCAGGTTCGTTTGTGATAACTTGAGCGCGGAAACCTGCAATCAATGGTTATAAATGGTGGTTTATACATGGCTTTTCAATAAGCGGACTGAGTGACTGCGGCTAATCACTGACTTGAAATGATTCTAATAAATTACACTTGTCTCATTGAAAGGTGTTTGAATGAGCCATTTATCCATTAACTAAAATGAATAAACTTTCACTATCAACTGTTTTGATTTCCAGATTTGGAGTGATTCAAATCAAGCCAAAATATAAATCTCAATTTAATCATAAATTTTAATCAGGCTTCACTTACCGTGGACTGGGTCAGCAACGTAGTTGACAATTCGTTGTCTTCCATCGATAACTCCTAAACTGTATGAACCAACAACTTGTCCATAAGCGTTTCCTTGTTCCTTTCTTGAGGTTCCACCGGTAGCATGGTTTTCTTGGTAAGCGAAAGCGTAGTTACCAACAGAGTCTTGGGTTCGGGTTGAGACTGATGAACCAGTGTTAGCAAGGTTAGCTGGAGCGTAACCGGCGGTGGCAAGACCAATAAGAGCGAATAAGGCAATAACCTGGCGAAATTAAATGAAACATTTTATGAAAGAGAATCACAATTAGAAAATTAAATTTTAAAATCCAATTGGAAACAAATGAATGGCCCAATAATAATGGAAGCACAATTATAATGGTAAACTTGCATTACCTTCATGGTTGTTGTTGGTTGGTTGTTGGTGTTTACAAGTTGATTAAGAAATGAATTGATTGAAAGTGATATTTGATTGTCGATTAACCATTCCTTTTATATGAAATTTATCGAGGGACAATCGACTGACCATTAATTGTAGTTCCCTCCCAATCAACAGACGGAAAACGAAAAGCTAAAATATGTATTCAACTAATACCATTATTGATACTAATCAATATTAAATCCTCCTTCTTTTACCACAATATCAACCTTTTCAGGCTTACTCAAGCTCCATCAACTGTCCTTCGTTACCTATCCATCCTTCGCCTTCTTATAAGCACTCATTTAATAAGTTTAATGATTAGTTAATTGTTTCATTTCGTCCATCAAACTGTCTTTGTCAAAAAAAAACATTAAAAATCACTTCAATATCAAAAACAGATCAAATTCATTTATGGTCATTATTAATGACTCATTAATACTTTACATAAATCAGATTATAATCAATTTAACTCCTTAATTCATTGAAGTAAACCATAGAAGTAGCCAATCTAAAACATAAATCATTGAAATAAAACAATGATTAACGTTAACCTTTTGCTGTCTACTGTTTATTGTTCATTAACGAACCAAGTTGATGCAAGATAATCTCAGTTTTAATTTTAATATTGAATTATTATCATCTGATCAAGTGATAATGCATATAAATAAATCCTTTCCCAGATAAACTGTTACCAATTTAAACCAGTAATTACAAATGTTAACAATAAGACGATTAATAACAGCAAAATGATTGAAATAAATTACAAGGTTTTTTATTGTTTCATTTCAATTCTCGATATTTTTAGCTTCAACAAAACTTGAAGTGCTATGATTAAATTGTCCGAACCAAATCATTGAGTAAATTACATTGATTAGCCAAAACTTCACATGCAGCTACAAGGTAACACATGATTTAGGCCTCAAATGAATAAATCATTGTTTTTATCTTCAATCGACTCGGATTGGAAGCCGTAAACTATGGACATGTTAATCAGAATTAAGTATGTGAATGTTATCATGATTGTGCTCTGGAATCAAATAATTATGCTAATAATAATAATTAGAAGGAAAAGTGATTCTAATGGTTAACCTTCAAAAAAACCACGCCAAATGTTAACTTATTGATTTTGCTTTTCTGTCCATTTATAATTAATGGTCAAACAATTTCAGGTTTGCCTTAATTTAATTTAACACCAAGTATGAACATAAAGTAAATCAACCAACAAACTGTCCAGCCAATTTGTATTACATATTGAAAGCTGTAAAAAAACATAAACATTGAAGGTAATGTTAAGTAGCAAAAAATGAACACCCATTTAGCATGCAAACAAAAACTTAATCAAAGCCTAAAGCATAAAGACAATTAACGAATTATTGCTGATATTGATTTTGATCGTTATCAACAACAAATCAATATTAATCCTGAAAATGCTATTTTCAAATTCATTTGCGTTTTCCAGTCAAAGTCAATGTCTATTGATAAACCTTTCTTGATTTGGACAATCAACAATAATTATAATAAAAGGCTAATTTCAATCAAGAATTTTTCACTCACGCATCTTTATCGCCAACGCTTTGAAAATTAACAATTCGTGTTAATTGCTTGTTTGATGAGAACAAATGTTGAACAAAATTTAAAACAAAATCTAAAGTAAAATGTTTAACAACATGTTGAACATGATGTTGAACAGCTCAAGTTAATCAATTAAATGTTTAATGAAATTTTACCGATAAGTTATTGATTGAAAAGTTAAACTGTTATACCTTGATCTAATTAGCAATTTGATTCCAGCTTTAATTTACAAAAATGATTGACCAAATAAACAACAAAAAGTCAACTTTGACTGATTGACAAGATTGTGATTCCATTGATTTTACATTCGGAAGAAACTTGACGATTGAATCCATTTCATGTAATTGGTGTATTTTGATGGGTTTAAACAAATTGATCAACCTTTCAACAATTTGGAAGCAACTAAATTGCCTTTGATTAGGACAACAACTTATCCTTTAGTGGAAATGGTTACATGTTGGCCATTAGAAGTGAATTCAACTGTGGATTCACTTTTTGTCCGATGAAACTTGTACTGTGTCTCTGATGGCTTAATTGATGTAAATTTGAATCAAGGTAAATTGTGTTCACTTGAACTTTTTATTGTATTGTATCTGGTGTTGCTTCAGGCAGTTTGTTGGGTGTGTGTTATTGAGATTTAATTGCAAAAAGTGATCGATGATTGAGGGACAAAAGTGAAACGGATAATTTATCAATATTAGCTGTTAAACAAAATGTTAATTACTGTTCAATAGTCATTTTCAATTTTATATCTAATTTTAATGTCAATTTTGGCCTTTTGTATATTCAAATCTCTTAAATCTCTAATTCGCGTTATGTTTCAATGTGAATTAAGTTGACTTTCATTCAAACAAGGTTGAAATTTTGATGATTCTTCCAACATTGACAATCAGATTAACTTGTGTTGACATAAACTGTTAATGAAATGGTCAAAAAAAGTAAAACATTTTCATCATTCATTAATCTTCGACATTTCAGCTTATACTAATAAGTTAGTGCCATTTATTGTTAAACAGCAATCAATCTTGTTAACCAAGTTTCGGTACGCAAGAAAGTGCAATCAATGCTTTGAGCAAGTGAATTAGCATAAAGATCAGACCTCTGATTAGACAGTTTAGCAGATCTTAATCTGATTTATTAAGCTTATAATTTCATCATTAAATGATTCGTTAATTTTTAGGCGAAATTTATTACTGAGTTTGAGTTTTAATTTTGCAGAACGAAATTCAAGCTAAATTTATGTCAAATTTAGTCTAGAAATTCAGTTTCTTTCACAAAACTGATTGAGGAATAAATTATTGATTTTCAATTTTAAGGTTTCATTTATTCTTGTCACTTTTCCTTTACTTTTACAATCAATCAAAAGTAATTCGAATCGATGTGTTTTCCTTTACAAGTCAAATCAATTGGTAATGACTTCATAGACTTGTCGTTGAATTACTTTAATATCGATTGAATTCAAAGGGAAATAATTTATCAAGAATGGGAACAACAATAATATTGCTTTCTAGTGTTTCCCTAGCAATGAAATTATAAACACTGAAGTGACATTTATTTCCTGATTGTTGAAAATTTCAATTTGCTTTAATAGTTACAATGGTAATAGAAGAGCAAATTTTTATATTTACTATTTACTGATTTAAATAATGATGCTGCAAATGGGTTTAGGCGTTACAAATTATTTGATCATATGTGATCGAGTAAATTGTCCAGTGGTTATCCAATGGCCTGGATTTGGTGATTAATTGATTATGAGATTGTCCAATTGTGCCACTACAGTAATGATGGTTGTGATTGTGTTTGTTCAGGAAAAATCAACATCTAAACAAGATATTGAGTCGTTAATTTATCCAACTGTTAACCCAAAAGACAATCATGGTTTTGATAATCGATCTGATATTGATTATGATTCTGATATTAATGAGGAACCCGTGAAAAAACAGATTAATATTGGATTAGGATTGTTACCAAGAAGACGTAATTCACTTTGTGTTTCTGAATTCCTATTTTGTGCCTCATCTTTCTCGTGTTTAGATGTTATTTGTACGGACAAACTAATTGAAGAGATCGATTCTTGTCAATACGGGACAATTTATTGTCCAGAAACTGATGAATGCCTTGTAAATTGTCCTTCCACTAGTCCAGAGTTGATACCGGTAAAGTCATCTACTTTTAACTATTAATTCAATTTAAAAATTAAGCAAACTGTTTAATCGCTTTGAAAGTTGCCTCCAAAAATTCAATTTTATTTCATGTTTATGGTGCCATCTAATGTGTCTTAAAGTAGTTTGAATTGATAATCAAGATTTTGTTTTATAGTAAACTATTTTAATATTGTTATTAAAAATTAAATAAAATTAGAAAGTAAAAATTCAAAGAAATTATTTCAGAGATTTATTAGAGTATCTAGTTATCTAGTTATCTATTGTCAGAGGTATCATTATGATTAATCGATTGAATTTAGTTTAACCGTTTTTTTTGTTGAAATGTTTTTATCTTTATCTACAGACTACAGATGGGACAATTAACTTTTTTGATCTTAATGGAACTGATGTGATTGACAATATTCCAGCTGACAATTTGCCTGAAGATGAATTTTATGCAAACTCTACTGATTTGGTGGTAACTATTCCGATTGTTTTGACTTTTAAAGATGACTATGAAACTTCTGTTATTAATCGTTCAAGACTCTTTATTCAATCTATTAAACGCCAGTTGATGAAAAATCTAAATCTTCCAGAGAGTTCGATACAAAATTTGATTATTTTGAAGAATCCGTTTAAGATATCATTCGATTTGGTTTATTGGCCAGAACAAGATGATTTCAGTAACATAACTTTGTCTGCATTTCGAGAGACAGTATCAAAGTTGCAAGAAAAATTGCTTACCACAGGAGTTGATTTTACTGGTTTGGACAATGAAACTATTGTTGCAATTAAAGAAGAAAACAAAAAGATTCCTGATGTTCAAGGCAATCAAAAGACAGAAACATCTACTACATCAAGTCCAGAAAAGCCTAATGCTTCTGAATTTAGTGATTATAGCGATAATTTGGCGATAATTTTAGGTCTAGTCGCTGGAGCTGTTTTGTTAATTTTAATTGTTATCATCGGCATAATTTATAGAAAACGAACTATTTATAATAGACGTCGAAAAATCGCTCCTTTTTCACGAATGGTAAGTCCCCTTAATGCAAATCAATCAATACAATATACAATATATATATACAATATTATAATATATTACAGCAATTAATATTAATTATACAACTCATACAAATTATTAATTATTTGTTCACAATGCATATCAAGAGTACTAGAAAAAACTTGGCTTCATCTGCAATTACATTCAGAGGAAGTCAACGCATTCTTACTGGTAATCGAGATGACATTACATCCGAAGCGGACTATGATGATCATGTATCATGGTTAAAAAATAGGACAAACGAGCAAAGTGATGAGTACATTACTCCGGATCCAGCAATTTATGTGCCTCCAGCTGAGGAAGAGATAAAACGTACACCAAGACCATCTACGCGAATCATAAGATACGAATAATTATTGCAGCCAAAGCACATATTTTAATAGATTTATTCATCATCAGTTATCTCAACGTCCTTCTCGGTAGCTATGCACTAGTTGGCGGATTTGTCTTTTATGTGTACCTAATTATGCGTTATTGGAAGATTAAAAGACACTGGAAACTTTAGAGTTGAAATTTTTTCAGCTCATGTATCGAAAAAAAGAAAAGTTAGGGTTAAAACATCAATACATAAAGTTAGAGTAACTAATTTCAAATACAATATTTTTAACCAACAAGCGAGTCTGTTCGTTTTTTTCGGAAAAACTGGATAAAAAGTCACAGAGGGCAAAGTTATGGTAAACAATACATCAACGTTAGAAGATGATGTATCATTCATATTTTGCGGTTTTAATTCTTGCATATTTTTCGAAAAGAAAGTGAAATTGACATAGACTTCGGATTATGACCATACTCTATATCAATTATAATTAAGCCCTTGGCCTTTTTCTCGAAGAATGTCTAGGTGCGGGTGTTGTACAAATTTACAAATATGTGTATGTTTTGTACGTCTTCTTAGGTTTGCGCTGAACCGGACTATATTCTAGAGAGTAAATACTGTATGAAAGAAATTTCAGAGTTCTAATACACAATGTAAGTAGTATAAAAAAGCCATTTCTGGCTCAACACGAAACCGGTTATTGAATAAAATTGAAATGAAAATGAAACTTGTTTAAATTCAAAATTTATTTTTGAACTTGAACCCAAGTGTCACCTTGGGTGTCAACAAAAACCTTATTAAAAACAATCGAATTATTGTTTACAATTTTTTTTAGAGAATTGATCTCTTCATTCAATTGAATGATAAGAAAGTTCGCTGTTGCCAGCATATTCTCAAACATTGTCATTGTGGCTTGTTGTTGAGTAATTTGATTCTGTAGAGAAATCAAAGAATCGTTGACATTATGAACTGGAGGTGTTTGAACACTTTCCACGATGAAATTTTCTACGTAGGTTTGTAGTGTTGGTGGTAATGTTGCTTCAACTGCAGGTTCACTCTCCATTGGAGAAAAAGTAATTGTATCATCACCGAAGATGTCTTCGATTGTTGTAGAAACTTGCAGCATTTTTGCAGATTTGAAGCACAATGAATAAACTACTTATTACTTGAAGAAGATGAATATAACTAATGACTTAAGTTCACTTTCAACGAATTTTTATACCAATTCAAATTAAATCACATTTTGTATTCATTATAATAAATACATTGATACATTGATAGCATAACTCCCCCTCAGAAATAGGAAATAAGTTTGGTCATAATAGATTTTGATTATAATTAAAGCAAGTAAACAACCAGAATAATTTGACCTCAAATTTGATCTACGGTACAGAATATTACTCTGTATAACAGTAACCGTTCAAGGATAAGTAGGTGACCCTTAGTTAGTTAAGAAGAACTAAATTTATTAAGGTGAACTAGATTAGACTTTGCACATACAAGATCAAGGATAAATCATCATAATTGTTCAAACAAAGATAAGATGTAACCTTCTAATTAGCCATGATTTTTGATATATAAATGACAAAAATTCTCTATCCAAATCATTCAAACAGTCTTCCTCCATTCAACAAATCAACAAATATTATTGATAAAGCTTCAACTCAATAGTTTTCTTCCTTGTTTAAGTATTAATCTTTAAAGTTTTTATCTATTGATCATCAATTTTACTATCATCCATACAGTAGTAAAAGTCAATTTCACTTTCTTCCTTAAAGTTAATATATTTGCTGTTATTTGGTCAACTACATTTACAAACAACATTCAGATACCTGGAGCGTTGGGAAGTTAGTTATCTTTCATTACCATCGTTAAGCTGTAACCTGATCGTTGGAAGGCTTGCTTACCGTTGAAGTATAAGGAGAAATAAATCTTAAACTTTGGAAAGATTAAAACTTACCCAAACATCTAAAAGGTAAATCAATTATGATAAACTAATTTATATACGTTGATCGACCCATTGAATCTGTAAAATGAGTGTGACGAAGGAGGTGTAAATAGGTTTTCGAACTTGACTTTGGTCAATAACAACTCTGGTTTTACTTATCCGATTTTGATGATCTATGTATTGCTAGATAGCTCTAATTAAGCGTAAAAGAACGATAGTTTGCACATTAAAATCCAACCAGTAGTTCCAAAACTGAATTGTGTACACGGAGGGACAAAATAGGTTTTCGAACCTGACTTTGATCAAACTTGGTTGCAGATTTACTCATCTGATTTTAATGCTTTATATATTGCTAGATAGCTCTAATTAAGCGTAAAACAATGATAGTTTGCACGTCTTCATCGGTCAAGTAGTTCCAAAAATTTAGTTGACACACGGAGGATCAAATAGGTTTTCGAACCTCACTTTGATCAAATTTAGTTGCAGATTTACTTATTCGATTTTGATGATTTATATATTGCTAGATAGCTCTAATTAAGCTTAAAACAATGATACTTTGCACAACAAAATCCATCAAGTAGTTCCTTAACTGAATTGTGTACACGCAGGGACCAAATAGGTTTTCGAACTCGACTTTGATCAAATTTAGTTGCAGATTTACTTATCCGATTTTGATGATTTATATATTGCTAGATAGCTCTAATTAAGCGTTAAACAATGATACTTTGCACAACAAAATCCATCAAGTAGTTCCTTAACTGAATTGTGTACACGCAGGGACCAAATAGGTTTTCGAACTCGACTTTGATCAAATTTAGTTGTAGATTTACTTATCCGATTTTGATGATTTATATATTGCTAGATAGCTCTAATTGAGCGTAAAAGAACGATAGTTTGCACGTCTGAATGCATTGAGTAGTTCTGGAGATTTTGTGTGTACACGGAGTGATAAAATAGGTTTTCGAGCTGACACTATATGCAATACTATCCAACCAACGCACACCATCTATTGAAGGACAAAGTAACTAATCTCAAATTAAATGATCAGTATTTGCAGCAAAAGATGGTGGTATTGAACTGCTGTGTTGATTTGTTTGTGGATATTTAACGAATTTCGTTTTTTTATTCATTACAAAACCTCAAATTAAATGATCAGTATTTGCAGCAAAAGATGGTGGTATTGAACTGCTGTGTTGATTTGTTTGTGGATATTTAACGAATTTCGTTTTTTTATTCATTACAAAACATATTGTTTATGCTTTTCTTCTTATTCATTTAAATCATAGTAATGAATACGAAATTTTGTCCACATTTTGAATGGAAGCCATGCTTGAGATGTTCAATACGAACGTATTTCTATGGAATGCCATTCGCGTATAATCATTTTTGTAAAAGATGTTATATTATTCCTGAAGCGAGCAGATGTAGTACATGTTCACCGATGTACTTCATCCAACGGGGTGATAATGTTGCAGGACATTACATACCTGGAACCAGAGAGGAAAAGAAACCTTCGTTGGCTAGTTTCATGTTAGAGTGTGTGAGAGGAACAAGAGAAGATGAACCACAAAACCGATACAAGCGGGAGAGAGCAAAGAGAATGTGTGTAGTCTCATATACTCGGATTGATCAATCTGTTTTCTCACCTGATTAACAGATACAATGGGATACAACTTACGATCTCGTAAAGTCCGAGCTCATGTAAAAAGAGAGTACACAAACCCGACCCACAAGCCTGGATTCAAACATTTCAAACAAGAACTTCGTATAAGTGAAATGAAGCGAGCAGAATTAGAGATAGAAATTGAAAATTTTAAAAGGAATTGTCTAGATTTTAGTATACGATACAGAACTTACTACGCGGCATATCTTCGCCAAAAAAACGAACTAAACCATTTACGTAATGAAAGAATCTCTCTTTTGTCAAAGATACGTCTACTTGAAGATCGCAATAATGAAGAGAAGAGCCACATCGCAGTTATCCACATTGGTCAAAAAGCGCCAGATAAAAGCTTGCAAACATCAGACAAAAGATCAAACTACCCAGACGGACCTGCCTCCAATACAAATACCAGCGAACAACGATAGAATGGCTCTTGCTTTGGAGGTCGTATCGCGAGAAGTTGGTTGTAATTATAATCAGGTTAAAGAATGCAAGGTGAAAATGAAGACATTAGCTTATGAAGTTATTCGAATGAGAAAAGAAAGACAGATATTGACTGATCGATTCAGAGAGATGGCAGATAAATACTACAATCTGCAGAAAGCAATCAACGATGTTGATTTACTTGGACTTCAAAATTATATAAGAATATTAGAAGAAAAAGTCCAAGACACTCTAATAATAGAAAATGCAAAATATAAATAATTGTGTTTTTATTTAAATTCTTTCTAATTTATAATCATTTGTATTTGCACAATCTTTGAATTTATTGAAAAAATCCATGTAATCAGGACATTTTTTTAGAAATTTTATACAATAAAGTCCACATTTTGTACTCAAATCGCCTTGTAATTTGTATTTTGAATAGCTCCAATTGTTAGAGTTCCTTTCTATGAATGTTTCAATAGCTTCAGGAGGTTGTCTACCATATGAATCGAAATAAATTGCTGCTTTATTTCTATCAATGAAAACAGCAACCCAATGACTTCCTTCCTTCCATGATTCATCAAGATTAATGACTAGTTTTGCTGGTTTTATTATCATATATTGTGGTAGATGATTAATTGAAAAGCATCCTAAAAAGTTAGGATCATTTGATAATGCAGACACAATTTCAATAGAATTCATTTTTACCAATCGATATTAACGTTACGATATTTATCAATTTGTATCATATTATCATATTGTGCAAAAATAATTAAGTGAATTGGTTCGGATATAGCTTCTTTGAACCTTATTTCAAGCTTTATATTACCTCTTTTGATTAGACTTAGAGTCCCTGACTCTGATCCAAGAGTACTATCGGGTGAATAATCAAACGCAAACAAGGTATTATCATTCTTATATTGATCGAATTTGAGTTTTAACATCGGTAATCCATCAAATTGATTTGTGTAGCGATATAAGTTAACAAACTCGCGCATATACAAATCATTATCGAAATCAGGAGTATAAGCTTGTGAAGGATATTGTGTTCCGTTTATCTGAGTTGAGATTGAAGTTATTTTATAATTTTGAAATTTGAATGGTGAATCGCTTCCATTGAAAGATTTAGAACTAACAAGACCTACAATCATTCTCCTAGGTAAAACACCAGAAAAAACATTCTCGAAATTCGCGGTTGTAATAGTAGTAGGGATCACGAAACTTTTCACTTCGTTTCTTGTTATAAAATAATTTACTGGAGATTTTTCTAAACCCTCTTGAATTCCAAGACTAACATCTGGAAACACTTTAACGCGTTTAATATGAACTGCAATATCCAATATTTTTAGCTTGAATTGTTTAGTATTCGTTCCAATGATTCCAAAACTATCTGAATTTCTAGAAATACGTAATAATATTGGGATGTTATTTAATAGAAGATTTCTTTGAGCGCATAGAGGGTTATGTAGTTTAAAATATAAATCGAAAGGTTTTTTTATTCGAGTCTTATTCTTTTCATCATCATCCCACATTGCTCCTGAATCGGCTTTGTTATTGTGTCTGAATAACATATCTTCTAAATAGGCTTGATAATGATATAGACCTGACGCTTGTGAAACATTAACTGTATTGAGGTAGAGATCAATTTGTTCAAATAATGCACAACTAAAACCACTAACAACATTTATAACATCAGTATCTGCAACTGGTTTATTATCCTTATCTTTAATATCCAACTTGACATGAAGCATTGTTTCAGATAGATCTGTAAAATCATCACTAGAAGGTATTTGTATATCATAAGTTTTTGCGGAATCGAGAGTTGAAGATGGACGGAAAGATACTTCGTAAGATGAATCGATCGCGAGTTGTGTTGGGGGTATTGCGAAAACTTCTAAATTCGATAAAGTTGCAGGCATTGATTTATGATGTAGGTAATCCATTATGAAAATATGTCGTTTATTTTTCCTTTTAACTTTCTAACCTTTTTATGTTTTCTTTTTTTAGAGACAGTTTTTCGTTTTTTAACAACCTTCTTTTTCTTTGCTTTATATAATCTTCCTGAACCGTATTGATCAACAAAATTTGTTAACTTATTCAATCCATCTTTTGCGAGATTTTTTGATCCTTCTTTCATTCGACTTCTCAATGACTCTTTTATATTGCGATCCGCCATCATATCAGAACCAACAGAAACTCCAGTAGATAACAAATGTTTACCTAAAAATTTCAATACTGGTATACCATATTTACTGAAAAAAGTACCAAATCCGTAACCTGTTTGATATGGATTACCTCTAAAGATTTTTATATCAGACAATCCTCTCCCTGCTTGATTTATATAATAACTTCTCAAATCACAATCATTTGGACAAAATTTACGTTTTAAATTCATTTTTTTATTTTTAATAATTTAGTATTTGAAAATACTATCTTACTTTATATAAGTTCTGTACATATTATTATCTTACTCTGCGTAAATGTAATTTAAGGTATGTTCTCCCGTTTTTGAAAATCACAGGATTACCCGTTTCATCAGTGAGAATGATAGAAATCGTTTCGATTCTGTTGTATTTTACTTTAAAATAATAAGTATTAGGAAATAAATGAGATGATATTGTAGAATCCACACCACTGTTCAAAGGTATAGTTCTTAGTGAATTAGCCATTGTATCACCAACATTATGCTCATCTATAACATCACAATAGATGAAAAGTAAATTGCTAGTTGAATTCATATCAGGTTTATACTTCGCAGATATATTAGGATTATTACTTCGTAGAACTGCTTCATTGTAATCAATATGTACAAATCCAAGCATATTTAAAAAATTTGGATCATCAAATAAGGGTGCGAAATATGCATATTCAGTCTGTTCATTATCATTATACCAAATTTTTCCCATATTCAAAGACACTTTATCCTCAATAATAATAAAACTAGGTGGTTTGAATCCCGCTCTTCTTCCTTCTGTTATTCCTATATCTTCCAATGTAATTTGATTGAAAACTTCATTTATATTGTTTAAAAGAGTTTCAATTTTCATTCCAATCCTATAATCAAGAGTCGTTTTAGTATTATTGAGCTTTAACAAACCATCTGAGTACATAACATACGAAACATTTTTTTTCTTATGATGAATTTTATTTGAATGAAAAAGTTCAATGAGTCCGATTTCCCATTCACCTTCCAATTCAATTGGAATAGATAATTTATTTGTGAAAGATGACAATGTATTCAATGGATATAATTCCATTGAAGCATTAGACACTAAATCAATATATATATCTCTATTTATCATCTCGATCATATGATGAGGCAGGGATGTTTTCTTGATTTTTATTTTTAGCTCTCTCAAGTCCTTTATATACTTTTCTGAAAACAAGGGAAACTAATAAATCTCCTTTATCAAACTCTAAAACTTCATTAAAAGCATTTCTTATATCGAATGATATTTTTTTTACTGTATCTTCTCGTACTTTGATATAATGTAAGCTGTCATATTGTATAAAATTTTTCTCTCTAGGTAAGATTGCTAATGGCCCTTTAGCAATAGATGAATGTAATAAGAAAGCGTTCACTGTTTTGTTTTGTAACAATTTAGTGGAAAGCACACTTTTCGATGACAGAGTATTTTGTAACCAAAAATTTAATGTAGGAATATCAAATCCTAATTTCTCCATCATAGGATTGTCACCATCGAAAATAGGTCGAGAAAGTTCACCTTGTACTTCACCTGGAGTCCAATTCAGTGAGAAATTAGTAAATCCATTTTCTTCACCAAAAACTGGTAAATAGTGTGTTCCAAAATATGGTAGCAATTTAACGATTAATGCTGCATTCATGTTTTTAAGTGTAGTAATAGGCTCTTCATCCAACTTAAAATTCACTTGATGTAATTTTTCAGAATCACTATATTTTAATTTGATATAACTTTCTCTTTTTTTGTAAATTGTTGGGTATGATACAGATGAAACTGCAACTTGCCATTCACCTTCAAAATTAAGGTTTGGTGATATATATTCAGAGAATTTATCTTTCCAATTTGTTACACAGATATGTGTGAAGTCATCCGATCTCAATGTATTTATCATATTTAGATGAAAATCCAATAAAATGTATTTTTAATCTTTTTTTACCTTTTTTGTCTACATACTCAGTTACCCTGGCTTTATATAGATCAGGTTTAGGTACTGGCTGCAGCTCTTCAGGATAAAAAAGAGATGTTATAGGTTCATCATCCAAGTCAACTAATCTATAAATATATTTATGAGGTGTTTTTTTCCTTGAAAAAATTTTGAAAACTTCTTCAGTAAAATTTTCAGTTGCACCTTTTTCGAAAATTCCTTTTTTCCTACTAATCCTAACATACTTTTCTTTATCTAATTTATCTTTAACATTGAGTTTCCCAACTTTTCTTAAATTTTTTATAACTATTGGAACATTTTCATCATTTACATCAGTGGGGGACATTTTAATACTTCTATGATAAGAATTATTATAACTCGAAACTATGGAAGACAGAGCATCGATATAACGCTTACTTCTCGTGTGATATAAATAACGGTAGATTCTAGTCCTTAAAGTTCTGTTAAAGCGTTCAGCTATTGCACATTTTATAGTATCGTCAGTTGTAGTGAAAAAATTGATACTATGTTTCTCCATAGTATTTTTGAACGTTTTATTGACGAATTCTCTACCTTGATCCGTTTGTAATTTTTTTGGCACTCTTCCTAAATCAAAGATAGATTCAAAAGCTCTAGACAAGGTGTCACCAGATTTGTCTTTAAGAGGTAGAACCCATGCAAATCTACTGAGAACATCAACTACTACTAGTAAATAGCGATAATTATCATTTTCCTTAGAGAACCATGTCATGTCTAATAGATCTGCTTGCCATTGATGATCAATTGCATACGCTAGTATCGATAGTCTTGGAAAATTCTTTTTTGCTTGTCTGAAAAGAGTATATGTATCTTGTGCTTTCAACCAATTAACAACTTCATTCTGCTTCAAATCAGGGATGACTTTTTTAGCTTCTGCAGTGAGTCTTTGAACTCCACCGAACGATCCTGGATCACTTGGGTCATAATAAATATCACTTAAAATTTTTTCAAACTGCTCCATAGTTTTAACCTTCCGCCTCCTTGTAACTTTTTAAGATCTTCTTGTACCTCTTCATTCTTTATATCGATTTTTTGAACTTTTTCTGGTTTACTTTGTAAATATTTCAAGACAACATTATAACCCAAAGGTTTTCTAGCCTTTTTTATTCTAGGTGTTTGCATATATGTTTTAATATCTTTTATGTTACTAGCTGGGATAACCTCACCTGCAGAGTTTTCTATCTCTCCTTTTGAGTTTATTATTGAACTGAACTCAGAGCTTGGCATAGGTGTTGAGCTTAAGTCAGAACTTGACATAGGTGTCGATGAAAACGTTGGTGTGAATTTTGTTGATTCTTCTTTCATAGTTTGTGAATTGATTGACAATCCACCCTCAGTTTTATCTTCTTTATTAGAATCACCTGATTGGTTTAGCTGAGGATCGATAGGTCTATTTTTTTTCTGCTTGCGTATTCTATTATCAATAACCTTATTTATTAAATCCTGTTTGGAATGGTTATGTAAACTCTGGTCTAAAGCCTTAGATAAATCATCTCTTCTCAAACTTTTAAGCAAAGAATATTCATCAAGAGTTATCAATACCATTTTCGTTAGATGATTCATTACGATTTTTGTAAAAACAAAGAGGCTAAAAATGTTAAGGCGGGCACTAGAATTGTACTCAAAGCGCCTCCTTGTTGAATGATAAGTTTCTTACGTGTTGCGAGAGATATTTTTTTTTGGGATAGTTTCCGCAATAAATCTTTATGTTTTTTCAGCTTATTTAAATTTGATGAACTGAGAGGAATAACACCATTAATAATATTACGACAGATTTCACAGATAGCATAAAAAACTCTGTTTGAACATTGGTTAATAACTTTCAATTTTTTATTATTATTTACGTTTTTCTTAATGATTTCAAGCTCAGGAAGGCATTCTAATACACCTTTTAATGTCATTTTTTATAAACAAATAATACAGTCAAATGACTTTATATAGAGTAAACATATATTGGAGTTGACCATATATTCGTAAGCAGCCTTATTTCATCAGGTGTGTCTGGCTTCAAGTCTATCAATAGATAAGAATACGGCTCTTTAGTAGCGTCTATGAAAATATTTTGAAATTTTTTAATAGCATCAGGATACATTTGTCTGGCAATATGCATGGATAAACTTTTATCTCTTGGATTCTTAAAAAGTACCAAATAATGTGAATTCAAAGTTATATTTCGCATCTCACGTGTTTTATTAAAAAAATTTTGTACCAATAAAATTACTGATAAGTTTCTGTGATGACTACCTTTTGTAAAAAGATCAGCTATCATATTACTGCTTGTTGCTTCATCCATCAGATCATCAATTATTATCCAAGTTGGGACATTCCAATTTTGAATTTTTTTGATATGATCGATAGGTAACCCTTGGATGAAATTTACTGAAGGTAATTCAGAAAACATTGCTTGATATTCACCATAAAAATAATAGATTTGTTCTGGGGGAGGGTATGAAGATGATTTTGATGTTGCTATTAGTTTTTTGATCCACATAGTTTTTCCAGATCCAGTTGGCCCGGATAAAACCATTGTGAAAGGATGCTTTAAGTAAACTTTATAAATCATTACATATGTTTTGTTGTTAAAATATTTATTTACCGATTATATAGCTTTTCTTTATATAGAAGTCTTAGTCAGTAAGCGTACATGTATTCGTTAATATTTGAATACCTTCTTCAATCAACCCGTTTTATTTTTTCTAATCGTACCCAAGTATTACCTTGGGTATCAATCGCTGAGTCAGTAACGACACTGGTTGTTGGATTCTCAACAGCTTTTTTCATGATATCGATCACCTCTTTATGCAGGGTTATACAAATTGAAGTTAAATTCATAATCATCTTAGCCATTATGTTGACTTTAGTGTGGGTTTCCTCAACCCCTAACAGAATATCGTCACAACGTCCTTCAACCATATCCGCAATCCTGTAACATGTTACCCCAATGTCCTGCAACATTGCTCCGACTCGAATTCCATCCAGGGTAATATTTGAGATAATAGATTGGTGATCTGGAATGGTTTTACCATTCCGACAATCATCACAACACTCAAAATATAGTTGTGAAGGCATAGGGACAGATGATGAAGCATGCTTTTTTATAAAACAAACTGTTTCATCATTGACAATATCATTTTCTGATTTTGAATCGTTCATCATTGTAATCACTTGATACTTTAACCACAAAGATCAAAAACTTAATGATGGTTACCATCCGACTTATTGATCTTTTTATACTTGATGATATTCAGTAAATGACCTCCCTTCCAAGGTTAGTTAAGGGTCAAAGATTGAAAAACCTTGACCGTTGCACCCTAAGCATTAATATTAGAAAGAATTAGTTTAACTTTAGAGAAAGATGGATCTTTTCTGTATTCATGGATATATTGGATTTGAAATGCTGTGAAATTCTCAAGATGTATTATTATTTCTTTAGATTGCTTTTCATTTTTTAGCACATTGGCAAATATTTCATCAATTTCTTTGAATTTGTCTTTCTCTTCATACAGGAAGACGTATGTATTTTTCTCCTTTCTCTTTAAAAATTTCATCTCCGAAAAGGTAAAACATCTTCCAATAACTGTTTATATAAAATATTTATATCTTCCATATTTTTCAAACCTGTCATAATAATTTTTCTTGAACGAAATATTATTACAACGATTTTTCATTAGTTTTTTTCCTCCAATAGATACCAGGAAAAGTTCAGGCTCCCAAGAAAAGTTATTAGATCTCAACATAGTATTAAAATTCAACTCAAAGTCGATTTTCCCTTTAGCTGTTATATTCGTGATAACGCATTTCGTTATTTCATCGACCCCAACTAAGTCTATAACGACCTTTTCCGGTTGAATTGGATCAGTCACTCCTGTAACTACAATTTTTCTACCTTTGAAAACCAAAATCCTTGTTTTACCTCTACTCAAAATTGCACCACTAAAACGTTTTGGGTTATAAAAGTCATAAATAGTTGGATCAAGAGGATTTTTAGTTATAAAAAGAAAAGATATGTTCACAATTTCCATGGTCGTTCTTTGTTTTTTTCTTTTCGCCTTGATATTATTGTGTTTTTATCACTTGTTAATGTCAGCACTAGACTTTGATAATAAAGTATCATTAGCATAAATTATGCAATATAATTTGCTTACTAAACATGTGTGGGAGACTTCATCCATCTCCCTCACATTATCTCCGCCTCTATTGGATATAAATGCAGCCGAAGATCGAAAGATTTCTCATTATCTCTAAAAGTGTCAACCATAACAGTTTATCGATATTCACCTACAACAGTACATCGAATAAGCAACGAAACAGTCCACAATGAGTGAAAATACTAAACATGCTTATGAATCTGATTCTGAAGATGAGGAGAAGGCTGTCAAAAAAACTAAATGTGATTGGAATGAAATTTTTACAGTGAAAATTTCACCATTTTATGGATTTTATTTATCGGTAACAAATGGAAAACAAGACAAGGACAAGATGATACTTTTTGCTAATCTGCGAAACAGTTCCAGCAGTTTCGGTGCTACTAAAGGAATTTTACTTGGAATCGAGGAAATCCGACATCTAACTCAAAACCTGGATTTGCAAACAGATTTACCACGCTTCAAGAGTACTAATATCAGACTTAAAGGAACTATGTACAATGGAAGATTCGAGCTACAACGTACGAAGACAGGAAACACATCGAAAATAAAAATTCCGTTTACTGTCTTGTGTGCCTTGAAACGGATTTTACCAGCCCTTCTACATTATATGGAAGTGATTTCTTTGATTGATAAGGAAGATATGTTGCGTGAAGCAGTGAAAACAACTCTCAAGAAATCTGTCTGGGTTTACATGGAAAAAATTGGAAAGCAAGATCCTGAAAAAGCGTTTGATGTACTTTGCTATTTATGCTCAATCTTTGATATACCTATACAGGAAAATCCTTACCCATTGGTTGAAAATATCGAGATTGTTCCCGAAACATTGGAAAAGAATTTGAAATTAATTCAAATGCTCATTCCTAGAAGATTTGGATAAAACCCTGACAATATCTACCTTTTTTTATCTCAATATATGCGTTAAAGTATTTCAAACTGGTATTTATTTATTATCATTAACTTTATTATTATTATTTCAATAAAAATTGTTTTACATGAAATACGATACTAATTTTCATGAGTTGTTTGATAATGTCCGAATGCGTGAGTGTTAACGTTGTCGATAGCCCAACGCTTATCATCCAATGGACTTAATGATATTTTTTCAGTTGCGATAGCTTTAATTTTATGGTTTTTACTTTGTAACCGATGATTCGTGTGTTTATATAACTTTTCATCGTACAAACAATTCAGATAGTCATCTTGGAGTATTTGTGATCTTACTACATGTTTTTGTACTCCTTTTGCTGTTTTGCGTTCACTGTTTACAGATCTTATCAAATACATTTTAGATTTGAGGGCTATTATTTCTATGATTGGATCTCCATTCGTTTCATCTTTCAGGTAGCCTAACTTTTTTTTATTCTCTTCACTATGGAGAGAATGACTTTTAGGGTAATCACAAAAATCCATAATATTAGCGAAATATTTAAAATCATTGTAAAGATTCTCCGTTTTTATATGATAAATAAAACTATCAGTATCAGTATAAACTAAACTTAAATTGCGTCCGTAGTATGCTTTGAAAGTGTCGTAATGTAATTGATACATATACAATTTAGCAAATTCTAACACAGAGAATCCGACGGCTATTGGTTTGTCCAGAATAACTTTTGATTTCCGAAGTTTAGCAATCGCTCGATTCTCATCCAAAATGCAGAATTGATCAAAAAGAGGTTCTCTTGTAGCTTTGAATACAGCTTTTCTATCGGCTAAAAATTTGACTTCACAATGTTTTCGTTTATTTTCGATGCTTTTACCATAAAGAGAATTTATCATTAATTTCCAAAAGTCTTTTTCAAAAGCATTGTTCGCTTGTTGTCTCTTTTCTGTACATAGCATAATGTATGATTTTAACCACGGCTTCTCTTCAAATTGTAATATTCTGTGGATTTTTTTCAATAATAATCCTTTAGACATGTAATATCGTAGATTCTTATAATGTGTCACATATTTAATCTTGTTAAAAAGATTCGGAATAAGTTTAGGAGACATAAGTCTTTTATTCCCACAGCTTTCTAGCTTCTTCACCAATTTTGTTTGATAGTCACTCAATTGATTCTCGCAAATTGATATTGTTTCTGGTGCAAGGGGATAATCATCATGCCAATCATGTAGCTCTTTTGGGTAATCGAGATCGACTTCGATAATATAACCATGTTTTGTTTTATCACTTGTAATTTCATTCAGAACACTCTGGTATTCACTTTTTTCAACCCATTTAAAGGATCCATATGGTAGATTTTGAATCAACGAATATCCATACAAGTTGTTGACATCAAGATATGTGATGAATGAATTAGGCTCTTCTTCATTATATTCAGGACAGAGGGGATTATTTGCAACAGCGTGTCTTTTCATTGCAGAAGAAATTCCTCCTCTAATACCTTTCTCTATCATTAGTACCATATCTATATCATTTATGTGATCAATTTCCGCTTCTGTAAATTTGATTGCTGCGGCCCAAGTCAAACCAGGAGTCGACCAAAAATGTGTAGGATCTAACTCAAATTCTCTCAAACTCATACTTCTAAAATTTTCGAAAATGGCTGTTAAAAGGGCAACGTCAAGCTGTAAGTATATATCATGAAAATCTCCAAGTTTTTTACATTCAAAATCTGCCCATATCTGTTGTAATCTCAAGTAAATTTCTTCTGAAATATTTTTACCTGTTAGAGTTGAGTTAAAAGCATCGATAGGAGGTAAACAATCATCTTCAAATTTTTCCCAGGTATCTAAATATTCGTAAGGTAAGCTTGCTTTTTCTAATAGCAACGAATGATCTCTATTAGGAATTATTTGAGAGAGAAAATATAATTTATCATCTTTTGTAAGGTTAGCAGCTAAAGAATCCAAACTCGCAGGTAGAAAAGCAAAAGAATCAATGAAAGTAAATTGATCCATCGAAAACCCAATATATTTTTCTATAGTTTGAGGAATAAATGTAATTCTTTTGAACATTTCTTTTTTCAAGGCTGCGATTATTAAATGACCGTCAAAGTTTTTGAGATTATGAAAAACTATAGGTATTTTGTAGTTCCATTTCCATTTTAAATTACATTCTTGATGAGCTGCACCTCGAAATTCTCCTGAAAGATGATCATGATCACGTACTTTTATGTCATCATCAGTAAAGCTTTGCTTACAAATATGACATTGTCGTGAAAGAAAAAAAATTGTTTCTTGTTCGTTGTTCATTGATAAAGGTTTTTCAGATTTCCAATAAAGTTCATTGAGATGGAATTTCGCTGTTATTATTGATTGAATAAAGCGGGTCGCAGCATCTTGTCCTCTGTAAAATAATTTATCTAAAACTTGTCCTTTCCAATCAACAATTACCAATCCAAATGAACAGATATTATGTTCTTGATACTCAAATGAAGTATTGGTAATGTGTTTATCAACTTTAGATGCTAATGTTTCGAAGTCAGCATAGATGACAAAAGGTTGTTTAAACATCTTTTCATATGACTCAAATTTAATTTTACGACCCTCTTCTGGTAAAATAACTTTTTGTGGGGATTTTGTTGCACAGTCAGGTTCATGTAATCTCAATTTTTTTACATCGCTGAATCCTGATAAACAACGAAAACAGCGTTTCAGTTGGTAACCTGATCTATTCAACAATCGGTTGAAATTTTTGATGAAGAAATAATGATCTTCATAGAGCAATAGGTTAACGTGCTTTTGTTTGATTTGGTCATTTACTTGTAATGGTATGATAGTCTTCTTATTTATAGCTAATGAGTATATATTTACCGATACATTGTTTTCATTTTCAAATTTGCGAATAGCATTTAATGGGACATATCCACGAACCATGCTGAAATCATAATCACCGATATGTTCTGCATAAACATTTTTCCTTGACCCATTCTTTGACTTCGTGTGTAAAGCTGCAAGTACGCTATACATGAAACAATCTGTATTTGTATTTATGTTTAAGATTGCTTTCTTGTTTGTGACTTTTGGTGGTAGTTTACAATGCAAACATCCTCCATGATGTGGTTCGAATTTCGCAATCCTGATCTCAAGTGCTTTTATGGATTTCATTGTCCATCCGCTTCCTTCATTAGTGAGCTGATCAATCCATGCATCTAATTCTTCTTTTGTTTCAAGAAGTGATGGATCTATATTATCAGGTGAGCAAAGTTTCTTCATTGCTGAGAAAATGTAGATTATTTTATTATCTTTTCCGCTAGAATCAATAGCAGGTCTTTCTACATCAACCCAACACCCAATACGGTATTTGCAACAATTGAGTTCCTGTAGTAGTGAGTTGAACAAGGATTTGAAATTTGCATTTTCGGATGTGTAAAGGGATTGAATATCTAAAAATGATATATCAGGTAAATAATAAACAGCTAATATTCCATCGAAGGCACTTTTAATCAATTTGAATCTATCATGTTGTATAAGTTGAGGAGTAGGTTCTTCTGCACATTCTCTTATATGTTTTTGAAAATTACTCAATATTTTAAATCTTGTAGAACATTTATCACACTTATATGTCACGTTACATTTATGTAATTTATCAATGATATCAATTCCACAATACTTGCAGAGAGTCATTTTTGAAATGCAAACATGTTTCAATTTTATTCTATTTATATTACATTGTATTAACACGGTCGTTGAACCTATCCACGCCTACATCCATAATCAAGGTCCCTTCTTTGAACCACCACCGTGTAATAGGTGTTGGTGTCATTTCATAATTTAGACATGTCATAATTTGTGTCATTTTCTGTATGTAAACTCCTTGTACTAAATATTTGATATACTCCGGGTAAAAAATCATTTTTTGACCATCAATCTCAAAGTTGAGATTTCCTGAATCTTCCTTTGTAATTTGGATAGATTTTTTGCTTGGTAATATTGTGAAGAATTTTGATTCATCTCTCAAATATTCAATAAAGAAATCTCTTATTGCTAAAAAATCTATAGTGTTAAAATACATCGTACCACTATATCTGGAGTTGTTCTTAGCAGATAATGTAAGCATTATTTTTGCAAACCAGCGATTTGAATTCTGTGATGTAGATGCTTCAATCGAAAGATGATACGTGTCTGTGTTCATCAAATGAAATGTTGAAATAGGAAATGTATACGTTTCACTGTCATCATCATTGATAATATCTTGATTATCTTTCCAAGAAAGGATATTATTTTCATGAATACCCTCAAAAGGAAAGTTACATTTACGTAGAACCTTAGCAAATTTATCTTTGAAAGAGCTTTCACGAATAATCGATAGTAAGTCACTAGGCCATGAGAAGTGTACGTTACGATACCTGATGTCCAGAGTTCCACTTTTTGTAAGTACATATGATAAATCTTTTTGATTTGTTTTTATTTCAGTTTCAGTTTTCAACTTTTTCCTTATTTCATTAAATATTTTGAAAGGAATCTTAGATGTCATTTCAACACCTTCAACGCTGTAAATTATCTGGATATAAAATTTCCAAAACTTAGCACTTGTTAATTTTCCTTGCAAATATATGATATAGTGAACACCTTTAACCGATTCGGTATGTTCAGCTAGGTTAAGTGTATTACTCATTTTAATTTTATTAACTCAATTAAGACTTTTTTGATTAACTCGATTAAGACTTTTCACAATTCTTGAATAAAGATATAAATTAGATAGAAAGTATGTGCTTTATATAGATTTTGAAATAATTTGCTGAGATTTAATGTTTAATATTTTCAAATTTAGCGCTTCATTTCTGAGCAGTAACCAATTTATTCTTTAAAGTAACCAATTTGATAACCGGTTTCGGGATTGAGCCAGAAATGGCTTTTTCATACTACTAATGTACTATAGACAAATTATAAATATTCATTCAATCATCAAAATGACTGCAATGTAAATTCCATGTAATACTAAACCAAACAAATTCAGGTAATGCCATATTGCATAAAATGGACTTAAATTTGACGTGAATAGCCAGTCCATCAAAGTTCAATTGATGGGTTACAGAAATTATCTCTAAAACATATTGGTTGATTCGATAATCAAGCAATAAATTAACAGCAGGGATGACTAGTTTTTTACACAGCTTTGGTCGATAAACCGTTCACCATCAACGGTTAACCACTGTTAAGCTTGAAATGTTTACTTGTTTTGAGATACAGCAGCAATGCAGCAACAATTTGGTTGAGCTAAACCAGGAAAGCGATTATTATGTTAAAGTCTTGTGTTTAACAGACATAGGGTTCCCCTAAGTTGATGATTAACCAAACATTCAGGCTCAATCAAAGTAACTAGTACGCGTGACTCTCTTGTGACCTCAGGTAAACCTAAATACATACATGACAGTGAAATGAAGGTAACCAAAGGACAGATGGTTTGACCTTTCATATACTTTCATCTCTATCCAATGCTTTATTCCTCCAAAACAGTGAATAGACTTTATTTCGGTGTTGTCTAGTAAACCTAAATCGTTGTTTCCTTCAACTTGATGGTCTTTTCTTTCTTCTCCTTTCTTACTTTTCTCTTAACATTTAACTTTCCTCTAGAACTTATAAAATAAGGTGATCGCCAAATTTGCCTTTTGTTGATAATTCACCTGGCTTTAAAGAATGTAGAAAGGTTATTTCTCCTGACACAGGCTGAAGGAAGAGGAAAGAGAAATGGAGAATACTTTGAGCAAAATTTAAAGGACAAATGTATTGTTAAAAAGCATACTTATTGGAAGTGCAAAAGGGCTCATTTTCAAAACACAAGCACTGGCAAACTTCAGTTAACCTTACAATAGTAATCACCTTACTTGGCCTCTTCTCTTCCTGTGGCATCTCGTAAAGTGATCAACACAAGTACAAGAAATATTGTAACAGAAACCATTGACTCCGGAAACTTTTCATTCACCTTGTGTTTAATTCACTCGTTTAATTTCAAGCTGTAAGATGTTTAAAGGACGGAAAGAAGAAACAAAGAAAATAATTTGAGTAATTATAATTTTGTAAAACTATCCAAATTATATAAATTCATTATTATCTCTCTATTGGCCTTGGTTAAAGTTGATGAATCCATCGAGGAAATTTTGTTCACTTCACCATTAATTATGCTATTATTTCATTCATTAGAGATAAATTAGCTGTGCAACTAGAGATGTGACAATCATAGATAGCGAACCTTGACCAAACCAGTTTCTCGGTTAGGGTCAAATAGTGCATAAGGAGCGAAAGAGCCAAGATGATCAAGATGTAATGGTGATGACCTAGTGTAATAGTATTAATAGTCTGGTCGACTCAGGTCTGTGGTTGACCTTCGTGTTAACCTCATAGGCAAAGGCACGAAAAAGCGAGTTAAGGGACATCAACTGGACTATCTTGAAATGTTTAGCGAAAGCTTTGGAAGAGAAAGCAAAGAAAGGATCATTAAAAGTTGACTGGACAAGTTTAGCTCGTGCTATG
The DNA here is from genome assembly GCA_028476895.1 of Tetranychus truncatus. NCBI lineage: Eukaryota > Metazoa > Arthropoda > Arachnida > Trombidiformes > Tetranychidae > Tetranychus > Tetranychus truncatus. The sequence continues at coordinate 13,339,774 of CM052062.1, forward strand.
TAGCTTTGCACGCGCAATGAAAGATGATGGAAGAAAAGTCTATAAGAAAATTAGAGAGAGAAGGGAAACAAGACTGGTTTAGAGAGCCATTTATATACAATCAACATAGACACACGCGTCCTCCATCTGGATGAAAACTGTTACCAGAGATGAAAATGGTTTGGACTTTGTAGACTTGTAGCTCATCTATGGTGAAGATTTTTATCTCCATATGTTTTTGTTGAAAATTTCCTGACCCGTTTCTCCTCATCTCTTCTCCTTTCTTCTCTTTACCTTCCTCCTCCTTTGTATTCTTGTTTCCATATCATTGTTTACCTGTAAAATATAATCAAGGATAACTCGGGAAGATTTTCTGGTTTCTTTTTTCCTCATTTAACCTTAAAATTGTATCATTCAATCCCTTTCTTTGTTTCTCGATTAACTTCTTTTTCATATTGATGGTTTCCATCTTTCGATTAGCTAATTGAATACCATGGGCCTTCTTTTTTTTCTCACAACGCTTCATTGATTTTCATATTTGCCTTGTTAAACAAACCAAGTTAAAATTATTCTTTGTTGATGCTGCTTTAGCTCCTTCATTGTTCAATTGGTAAATTTGTTTTTCCATGTCAGTTTCATCTTCAGTAATGCAATCAATTTACCACATTGATGGCTAAAATTGCAAGCGAAAACCTTGAAGAGCAAAAAAAATGAGAAAACAAAACATTATTATTTGACCAATCTTGATATTTCATCGATATTACTGCGAACAAGCTAACAAACTTGAGTTTAAATTTTAACACTCATGCTCTAATGATTTGAAAACAGGACATAATTTTGAACGAGTAAACTTAATTTACAGCAGTTAATTTCCACTTCCGATTATTCTTTAGACTTTACTCGGTAAGAGTAGGCCTTTTTGTAGATCAAATTGTCTTGTGGACAACAAGTGGGCCTCTTTTTTGATAAGGGTCAACTGACAATCTCGGAGACAACAACAACTAAGTCGGTATTCAGGGTTACAACAGGAAACAAAGCTTCCTTCTGTAACAAGTTTTACATGCCAAAGTGACTTCATATTGAAAAGGTTAAAGGTCACTCTCAATGAGTTTCCATTTCATTTCCGCTTCTCAGATGGGACAGATAAAAGCCGAAAGAAAATCCAATAAATAACAATTTGAAGAGGAAAAAGTAATTAAAAAAACATCTTTAACAGCAAATATGGTAAAAATATTGAAAGTCAACAAAGGCTCAAGTCTGTCAGTAGCCACTTGTGGTAAAAACCAATACTATAAATCAGCGGGACACAAATTAAATTGATAATTATCCAGAAAAGAGACACACATGGAATCAAATGTTCAAGTTAACTGTTGGCATGATGATTGTAACATTAATCCAATTTTTTTTTATTATTATCAGTTGATCAGCATAATTAAAATTAATATGGTGCTTGTTTACATAATGTATATGCATAAGTCAAAGCATATTTGGTTCAAACAGTAAATCATGTGATCAGTTCTTTTCCATATTTCTTTCCAATCAATCGAATCTTGGTGCCAATTTGAAGACAATTAACATTCACGACTACATTAGAGATAAATAAACACAAATTAAAAGTCGATTGAAACGGGTAATCAACACAATTAAAGCAAATAGGAATACAATACTTGCACTTACAATAACAACTGCTGAAGGTTGGGTGAAAAAGAGCGGAAAAAGAGTTACCTCGAGATTGTTTCTCTTTTCAATGACTAACTTTGATTTGGCAATGGAATTATTTCCCCATTTCAATTATTCATTTTTATTAATCTAATTTGAGTGCAATTAGTACAATCTATTTAGATAATACAAGAGATAACTCAGGTAAATTAAAACGATTTTGAAGAGCTGAGAAAGTTTACATTACAATTGCCATTGAAGGTTGTATTTCATTTCGCATATTTAACTTTTAATGGGAACCTAATTTTATTCTTTCATTGTAACTGATTTAAATAGTAACCTTTTGTTTGTTGAATCTAGTTTATTAACTTAATGAACTTGTATTCAATACACAACCGGGTTAATAGTATTTGGTTAGATGTTTTACACCAATTGATTAAGTTTATAGCAATTGAAATAGTTAAGACCAATTGTATTGGACTTGTGTAGGCCAATTAATCAGAAATTAGTTTTCATTATCATCAATTTACCGAAATGAAGTAATGCATTTAATCAGTAATTGGCAGAAAATTCCATTTCTCAATTAAGCATTACATCACGCTGTACTGCAATTTTCAAGTCAACCATGAATAAAATGAAACAACAATTAATATTGATGAATAGAAGAGTATCGAGATAATCAGAAATGCTAATAACAGCCTTTAACAGAACAGAAAGTAACAGTGAATACAATTATTCTAACAACTTTAATGTGACTAATAATAATGATAAGCATCAGTTTAAATTTACCAGCAAAAAGGTGAAACTAGTCCAACAACAAATCAATTGATGAAAAACAGGGAAACTTGAACATGATTATAATAACGACAGTTGAAATTATCATTAAAATAATTAGGAAGACTCGAAAAGATGAGTCCAATATGAATGCATTAATCTTAATCTGCAGACCAATTGTTGCTTGTTGAATTTGATTCATTGTAAACTTGATTACCTGAGGTCCTCAATCACCCAATCTTAACCCAATTCATTTAGTTGCAAGAACTGATTGAGGGTGGAAATAAAAGAGTTGATGAAGATGTTGGCTAGAATCTTCATCACTTCATAAGGTTCAGCCATGTTGTTAAAAGATAGTCTTTCATGTGAATTAGCATTGAACAAAATCTGGTTCTGTTTTTGGGAAAAGCATCATCATGTTGAACCGTAAATCAGGTCAACTCTGGTCACGGGCTCAGGATAAATGTAGACACGCATGAGATAACAATTTAGGCTTTACCATGAGGAGTGCCTTGAAGCTGATAAAGAAAAAGGTTGATTAAGCTTGAAACAATACCGCAGGACAGAATAAGATGAAGATGATGAAGTGAAACTCCGATTTATCCATTACTTTGGTTCAGCTTTTTTTCCTTGTTAACTGGGCCAATTTATGGAAAACAAGTTTCTCTCTTTCCAGTGACTTCGCCCTTTGTTAATGTATCATCATTATTATCCTCATTATTAACCATGTTTGTGTGTGGTTCACATTCAAAATTAGCCGATCATTAATCTGAACATTTGGAAGAATAAAAACAAATTAACAATCAAAATTAACAATTTATTCAAGAGTAATTTAATTGATTAGACTTACTTGCATGGGCTTGGATTAAAATGGAGGGAGAAACAATAAAAAATATAAACAAAGTGTCAACGGCTAAGGGACAATCTGCTAATTAACCCTTGTAAGAAATTGGATTATTTTTAGATTTATTTGACTTACAATTTATTTGTAATAATTTATTTATTTACTCTATCAATTAGCGGTGAACTTTGGTTATCTGTTCTTAACCAGAATATCATCTTGAACTGATTAGTCCAGGCAAGTATGAATATTAGTGATTTAAGTTACCAGTTTTGTCATTACCAACGACTGGATGCAAAATTTACATTAACAATAAACCATTTTACAATTAGCATCACTAACAGGAGTGATTATGTGAATCATGTTTCTACTTGTTAGTTTTATTAATCAACAGGAAATTCAATTTAACGATTCATTGATAGTCTAGATAATGAGATATGTTTAACTTACTGATTAACCAGCCAATCAATTTTATCACTAAACATCTACATGGTAATTATGATATTCAAACTATTATCGAGCTTAAATTTACTCAATGTTTTTTCAATCAGCAACAAAAATCAACAACAACAATTATTATTGCTGAACAATTATAACCATCAATAAGTCACCAATATGGCAACAAAGGGTAATGTTTATCGTTAATCTTAACCTAACCATTGGTTTAGATAAAAACAATTGCTCACCAAAGTTAGTATTGAAATCTTTCGATGCAAACAAGTAAACATTCTCAATAACACACAAAGTAATTGATCAATCAAGTTTTATCACTAATGCTGGTAATTAATTCGCAATTTGAAGCCTTAATTATCTCAATTAAATTCAACTAACAGTTTCACTTTGATATTTCTCGCCTTACCCAGTAGAGGGCGCTTTTGCCTCTTCTCACTTTTTTTCATTCTGTTTCTGGTTATAACATTAGGTTAGTTGAAAATAAGGCTCGGATGACTCAAGATGAGAAACCAAATCTTTTTGGTTACTTTGTTATAAACATTTTCTTATTTCATCATTTTTAACTGATTTGCTTAAACAATTAGTTTATGTTTCATTGTTGATTATTTATTAATCTTAATCATTGCCAACTAACTGTCAATTTTTATTGTTTCAATCCTTACCATTTTGTATTGTACCGTTTTATTTTGGTTTCCATTTGCATTTACGGTGTTCATCTCTTATAATTCCTCGGGTTTTATAATTTCTTCACCAATTGGAATAATTTGTTTACTGTTGAGTGTCCAGTTTTTATGACAAATCTGATTCCTGTTTATTTCTCAAGGCTTGTGTAATTTGGTCATTTTATACAACTTTTGATTTTCATCTAATCTTCTTTTTAACATCGAGATCCCTTGTGATTGTCAACTTCAAGTTAACCATCAACAAGTGAATTTATCCATCGATTTTGTTGCCTCTTTTTTTGACACTTTTATGTTTACTTGAACATCAATTCGGATGAATAAAAGTTATGCCTGCCATAAATGAATCGGATCTGTCTTTAGGTTAGTAATTTTCAATATTTTCAACTATGTCGTCATTAACTGTCATTTTGGGTTTCATCACTTTGTCCATTAATAATAATCAAATTATCAACTTTTTGTCAATGTTTACCCTACAAAACCGTTGACTGTGTTGAAATATTCTGTGAAACTCAGCAAAGCATTAATTATCCGATAGATCCGAGAACTTGTCAATTGAAGGTTTACCAACGTTCCTGGTTATTTTCTTATCAGTTTTTTGTAATCTTCATTTTTTTCTACTTTCAATCCTCTCTCTTTTACCATTTTTCAAAAAGGTCTCAACAACTTTTGAAATTAAAATGGTAGATGGGAGAGCTTTGAAGAAAGGAAGTTGAATAGAAAGGAGACTAGAAAAAAAGAAAGACATTGGCTGATGAAAATAAACATTTTCTTGGATCCATCAAGTTCCCATGAAGTCAAAAAAAATCCTGAACCTAGAACAGAATGAAATGAAGCAAGAATCTTGAATAAAGAAAGATCATCTTCTGTATCCAATCAAGATTCTATTGAAACTTTTTTTCCTCTTCAAACTGAGTATTCCTAATTTTCTTGTCTCTCTTTGTCATGTCTATTTTTTAGATGCCTGTCCAACAAACTTTCAAGACGTTTTGACCAATGAGACCAATTTAAAGCATAAAGAGGAAGAAGTATTAGGACATATTTACGAAGATATTGATAAATCTGGTCCACCAAGAATCGCACCAATCAGTGGAGTTCTTGAATCATCCAATGTAAGATAAAACACTTATATCTAAATGTTTATGCCCATCTCTTGACCCTTGACTCTCTCTCTTCTTTCCTTTTCTCTTTCTTACCCAAACCCTCCTTCAATACCGATTGCATCCTTATCATGTAAGAAGCTAACCACAACCAACCAACAACTCAATATTTGCATCTTTATCATCTCATTACTCGATTAGTTGTTTTTGGTCCTCAAAATGATGAATTACATTTGATTAGATTGATGTTGCATTGAAAAAACGAGATTTCAAGTAATTTACAACTTGTTTTATTTTCATCAAGAATTACTTGATTTTGATCATTCTCAAAGACTTTTACCATTTTTAAGGTCTAGACAAGTTCAGTTATCATATTCACCATAAATGAATTACTTATTCCTTGTTTCATCAATGCACTCTCAATATCATTAATTATGATTAGAAAAGTTGAAACATTGATTAAGATTGTTTGATGAATTGCCTAATTGCAAGAAGACCAAAGTTCAATGAAACAAAAACGATTGTTGGTTGGTAATGAAGTTGATGTTTATATTGTTTAATTGTTACAATCAAATGTTTATTTGTAATGAATTGTCAACAAAAGTGTTCTTGACCTTTGAACAAAAGATGTTATAAAAGTTGCTTTTTATGACCAAAATTTAATGACATTATTATGGTAATAATAGTTGTCAATTGAACCCTTCAAAATGTAACCCATCCTTCAATCATCCAGAAATTGGGATAAATTTTAATCACCCTTGGAAGACAATTGAAGATGATAAAGATGGCTACAGTGACAAAAGTACATCTTGTATTACCTATTTAATTGACAGATCTGGACTAATCATGATCATTTTCAATCATCGATCATCTTGTTCATCAAACATGAAAAACAACGGTTTCATTGCCTTAAATGAAGACTCAAGGTTTTTTGTTTTCACGATAAATTGTGCTTCAGCAAACTCACCAGTTTGTCATGAATCACAAATAAATTATCATCAAATTATTATAACTGAATCACAAGAATCACTGATTAAGAAGTAATCTTTTTATGGGAATCTTCAATTATGACAACTTGTTGACTGTAAACCGCTTTGATACATTGTAATGAAAATTGTAGGCTTCACTCACTTTATCCATGTAAATTGGGTTAAAATAATTAGTTATTTTTTTAATTACTTCAACATAGTCTTTAATTATTCATTAAAATGAAAGTGTTCAATCCAAAGAAAAACCTGTAAAAGTTGATTCCAATTTTCTTCTCAGAGCTCAAAAACTTTTAAACCATTCAATGAACTTTCCATGTAAAAGTTGAAAAAATGTTTATGAGGTTAGACCTTTTTTTTGATTCATGATGAGTGTTGAAAAAAAGCTGAATCATGAGAATGATTTAAAGATGATAATCAAGTTACAGGACACTTACAGACTATGAAAAATGACCAATGAGGATGATTTTTATTCTTCAATTTAACTTCTCTTTCCAATTCTGTCTGAATCTCACTAATGATAGAACCACGAATGAAACTTTCATTTTTTCACTTCTTTTTTTTACCTGTTTTTTACCTTCAAAATATTGCCTTCACTGTCCAGTAATGAAAATCTTTTTCATCTTATTGTAATTCCAACAGTCCGAAACAATATTTATGCCCACTTTCACCGGCAAACCTTATCATTTTCTCCATGTATTCATTATCTTGAAAATAACAACTTTATTCTGTTCATTTCTCTACTCATCTTTACTATGAAAAGCGATTTATCTCAAGGAAGAGCATAAAATGTACCAACAATTTGCCAACAAGATGATGATCAAGATATGATAAGATGAGATAAAGTTATGAGAGAGGAACAAAAATAAACGCTTGGATTCATTTTGATTGTGGTTTTGGTTACAGAACCCAAATTTGATGTTTTGTTGATCATCATCGTTGGTAAATCATGTTAACAGGAATGAGCATCAGGGTAATAATTCTTGCCGTTGAACTGATAAATCTGGTTTTATTATTCTGTATACATTTTAAGATTAACTTTTGAGTTTCACCCAATCAAACAATATCATTGTTTCCCCAATTTTTAGTTACTTTTTGATTAACCAAAGTGTAATCACATTAAGCAATTACACTTTTATATTTTAAATTAACTGGTTTCAATTTCATCACGAAAACCATTTAATTAAATTAACGGTACTTGTTTATGTTTATAATTAATTTTATTCCTAATAACTTTAAATTATACAAAATTGAAACTTTCACAGAAAATTATCGTAAAAAAACATGGTTTATCTTAAACAGTTAATTGCAAATTATCAGTAAATTGTTATAAAAACTTTCTCATGAAACCAGAAACAGTTTAACAGCATCTTCAACCCAATATGAAGACTCATGATGAACTGTGTTTATCTTAAATGTTTGTAAATTGTTATTTTCATTTGTGATTGTTAATTATTCATCAAAATCAACAATATTTTTGTAAAAAGTAAACAGTTGATGGTAAAAAGAAAGTTGAATTTCAACAATTTAACCAGGAACCAGCCTGTTGCTTGGTCATTTAGTGTCAATTGTCCAAATATTTATGATTAGCTTTGATTCCAATCGATTTATGATTTTATCCATTTTAATTCACTTCAAATTACTTTAACCAATTAATCCCAACCTTTCCAAGAATCATTGGCATCAAATTTATTATTGTGTGAGGTTTCCTTTTTGTGTCCTGATTGGAAATGATGATCACCTGATTTAGCAGTTTTATCCCAACCGCCCAACTTTTTACCTTTATTAAGACAGAAAAGTTAATTGTCAATTTATAATAGTATCATCATTGTGATCAAAATTCATTTTTAGAATCACTTTTTTGCTTGTTTTTGTTTCTTCAAATCAATCAATTGTGATTAACAAGAGAAACTAAGTAATCATCTTGATCAATAATGGTTAGATGATAGCCAAGCCTGTTTACCTCAATTTCAATCTTTTTTCATTTACTAAACATTTACCTTTTTTTACCTGATCATCAGTTTGCATACTTTAACTGTCTTCAATTCACCTGCAATTAATGGTTACAAAGTTGGAAATAATAATTGATTGACTCTCTCAATTAACTTGATCATAATTCCTCTCCGTCAATTGTCATCTAAACAATCCATAACCAATTATTGTAACAAACTGTAATAACCTGTTTTAATTGCTAAATAATCAGTCAACTTGTAAGAATAATTAAACGTCAACTTAAACTTTTTCATTGTTTTTTTTCTTATAACTTTAGATTTATTATCTCTATTATATCATGAAAAGTTGTGAACAATTTCTGGCAATTCAATGATAAAAACTGTTATTACAAGTTGATTAACATTTGAAACAAATCGTTCACGTTCATCATTTAAATTATTCATTTTAATACTGTTCAAACTCTTAAATTGCAATATTATCAAATTAAATCTCTTGTCAACATCGTGAACACTTTTTTGACATAAAACAATCTCAATTAACATACAACATGTACAAGAGTTTAATTCAATCCAAGTTAATTGTTTTAGACAACGGTTAACCGTAGCTACTAATTTTTACAGCTAACAGTGGTTCAGTCAAAATAGAGTTTAATTGTGTTAACTTTACTTTTTATTACCTTCATCAACTATATCATCATCTGCATCATCATTCAGCCACACTTTGATGATGCAAACGTTGGCTTCAACTTTACTTTCATAAAGATTTTTGAAGTTGCTGGATGACATCAAACTTATTTATATTTACAATCAACTTCTTATTACAAAACGTTTCAATTGTTTCAAGACTGTACCGATGACCTGTAATTAACCTAAATCAAAACGCTTATTTCTAGGAATCAAGTAATGATTGAAACTGGAAAGAGAAACTTAATTGTTGTTAATTCGTTGAGTCATTTAGGTAATCATCAAACAAGATCCGACTGTGACTAAATTGTCAACAAATTAACTACTCACTTAACTGTTCAATTGATTATATTTAAAGTGAATTCTTTGTGATTCACAGACTATAAGAGTTTCAAAAAGCTCAAAATCTACCCAAAAATCCAAATAACCAAACAATGAGATCACCACAGTTCACCTAGAATCATTTAGAGCATCTTTTTCCAGAAAAATCTCAAAAAACCAAATCACTAAAATCTCATAAAGCTAACAAAGTAAACAAAATTATAATTCTGATGATGTAAAAAGCTGACCTCGATACCTTTATAAGCAAATGTATCACTAGGAAACATCAAATGATTACGATTAAATGGATTGTAAACATCTTGGTTCCTTTTTTTCTGGTATTATGTTGTTTTAGCTGTCTATTGATTTGTCTTATTGGCCTAGTTTCATCCTCAAAGGTGCATTAAATTGAAGAGCAACTTGAAAAAGTTTGGGAAAATGGTCAAAAAAGTAACCCAAAACTAGTACTTGAACTTGACTCTGCTATTAACTTGATTTTCATTGACGTCAATGTTGTTTTCATTGAATCTTTTGCTTGACCCCATAACCACCCAACTATGGGCCAGTTTGTTTTCCTTGTCAAATTACCTGCAAAGCTGTTCACTTTTGATCCTAAATTTTGTTACAAACAAAATGATGAACAATGTTACTCACCATATTGCTGGTTCTCTGTTTTATCTTCATTTTGACCACTAACTTCATCTAATTCATCTCCTTGATTAGCATGCTCATGGTCAGCAAACTTTTGATGGTATTTTTCAAATTTACCAAAATCGTGTTTCTGTCCATCATCTGATTTCTTTGTCCAAGCACCATTAGACTGAATAAAAATAACAAACAAAAAAGCACAATCAACAAATCATGTTATTCATGTATTTGTGTATTTAGGTTGATAAACTCGATCATAATGGTTAAATCAATTTTGATTAATAAATGCTGCTCAGTCTCTAAATTGGGATAAACAATTAGTCCCATTAATGCGACAATTTACTTTATATGTAAATGCTTCTAAACTACGGAAGTTGATTGGCAATTGCTTTTTTCAATTAACTTCATATTCACCTTAATATGTCATTTCAATTACATTTCAATTATATTTCAATTTGTTTAATTTAATTTCCATTATAATTAATAAACTTTTACCTCTTTATCCCAATCCCAACTGGTTGGTGTGTTACCATATTTTGAATCTGAATCTCCTTTACCAGTTTTAATGGATCCAATTTGCTTATTATTAGCATCTTTGTGCTCATCGTTATGATCTCGACTTTGATAATGTCCACCATCGTAACGACCTTTATATTCATCCTCATTCTCCGATTTTCCTGAATCAATTTTCATGTTTTCATTAATAGCATCAGCCAATTCATCTTTAGCTTTCCTTTCCCAATCATCGACAAAACCTTTCCAATCCTGTTAAATTAAAATAACAATTTATAATTTCACTTAAATCAATATATATTTAAAAGAGTGATTTGCATGATGAAAAGAATAGCCCATTGAGAGGAGAAAAGCTTAAAGGCTTTTTGAATACGCAACAAAATAATCAATCTGATGATGAATGGAAAAACAAATCTGATTAAACAATTGATTGCGAGACTTGATGTTCATCAATATGATTAGATTTAACGTCAATCGATTTGATGGTTAAAAAATTGAAATAAACTGGACAATTGATTGCAATCATTTGCATCTTCTTCTGTCGATGAATCAGTTGTATGATGAACATCTAACTGAATCAACATTTATCCCATTAATTTTCATCAACCTTAATCATAACAGTTTCTCTCATCAATTTACTGTTTCTCATTATTGATGATTAGTTTCGCTTGCTTCTCTAAATTGTTCACACAACCATGATTATTGAGTTTTAAATTGTCATGAAACAAACAGTGAATGAATGAGAAAAAAAATCTCGTTTTGTTGCTCATTTGTGCTTTTCAGATTCAAATGATTCACTTTCATCAACTAACATCAAGTCAACAATCTGATTATCTTATTGTCTGACTAACTTGCATTCAATTTTATCAGTTGATTCAGAATAAGAAAAAAAATGTTTCAATGAAAATACAACAAAAAAACCAAATGCATTTGTACTGCTATTGCATTCATAAGCTGCTATTATTCACTAATTAACATGAGCTACTGAAAAAAAATGCAATCTTATAAGTTACTTGATTTCAATAATAGTCATTAACATTTTACTTGCATCAATGAAGGAAATGGAGCATTAAATTGTACAATATAAAGCAATATTTTGACCTAAAATAAATCACCAATCACCTATTAGTATACAATATGTTTTTGCTGTTTCTATTATCAACAGGATTCTTAAAATAATTATATCTAATGAACGTTAAAATTATCAAAAGCTTCATTTTCATCAACTGAACATCAATGATTTTCAAGATATTTCTGAATCCGACACAGACTCAACAGTTTTTAGGTGAAAATCTGGTCAATTCAAACTGTGATGATAACCATTTGACTATTAATTTATTAACCCTGAGTTTAACTATTATAAGCTGTTTATCATGATTTAATACCAAAAGTTGTCAACATTGAAAATGATCAGTGTGAATGAAAAAGCGTAAACACGCAACCTTCAACATGAAACAGATTGTTGAAACTGATCAAGTTGCCTTTTTTGGGTTTAAAATTCTTGGAAGTAAAAAGTAAGGTGAAAACTGATGATCGATTGGTTATGGGGTTAACATGTTATCCAGGAAAAAGATGAGGATGACTACATTTTAAGCGGTAAACAAGGTTTCTCAGGTGAAACTTAAGAAGCTGATAAACACTATCGAGATATAATCATTTGAAATGGGTATCGATTTGAAGTGCGTTTCGGTAAATCAACAAAATCAATTAGAAACACACGGGATTATGTTAAAGAAACAATTTTCATGTCAAAAATAACTCAATGAATAAGCCTTAAAACTTCCTTGTCATGTCACCTTCACAATGGACTGAATATTAACATTTTGATTTGGTTTATAAACAAATTAATCAATCACCCGAGCTTGTTGAAATTCAGCATCAGTCAAATAGTCTCCTTTAGGCACTTCTTGATTCGCTGTTGATTCATGATGATCGTCATTGGTTTCCATGTATTGTTTACCTTTCCAATGAGTTGACCCATGATTTGAATCAACACCATTCTTCCCAAACTGACCATTACTTGATGATGATTTTGGTGTTTTACCTTGGTGAGATGATGATGATCGTTCAACGTTAAATCCATTGGTATTCATTATCAGGTTAAATGTTATTACTATCATAATTAAGGACCACCGAGGTATCATTTTCATCTTGATCATCATCATTATCATTTACACGTTTCTATCTTCTTTTCTTGTAACAATTTTTCACACAACAGAATAGTTTCACTCAATTTTATAACTATAATTATGTAAAATAATGAGCATATACAAATTTACTATCACAACCGACGAACACAAATTTACACAAACAACAATTAACAATTGACAATCACAATGTGCACAGTTTTGAAGTTGATTTCATTTTCAGCTCTTAATACGATTCTGTTAATCAATTTATACAATATCGTGATGATCAATCAGAGACGCTACCTTAGGGTTGATTAAGATGAACATCTAACAATTTGTACACCTTATCATGATACTATTCATCTGTTTCCTCCTCCTCCGATCCTGCAATCATTAAGAAAAAGGAAATTATGAGTTAGTCAGACGGAAATACTGATGAGAAGAGAAGTGCGAAAGTAAAAACATTGATCATCTTTTTCTTCAAGATTTTTCATTCTTCTCATTTCTTCTTCCCTTTCTTTCTCCTTCAAAATGTTCAAGAAAAAAACAAATTGTTATTCAACTCGTAATTGCTACTTTTCATGTTTAAAGCATCAACTTACACAAAAAAAAACAAGACTAACCAAGCCTTGCTATTTTTTGCTGTCCAATTGTATTGCTAAGCATAATCTTGTTTTTTATTCAAACTTCAATCACTTCTACTCACCCTTTGATCCCATCTCCTTTTGATGCTCAAGCATTGTGTTCATCTTAACAATAACAATTAAACGACGGGACAATCAGGAAATCATAGATAATAGCTTACATCGACAAGAAACAAGTTAAATAATAGTTAGCATTAGACTTTATTGATGGGTTCTTGGTTGCATAGACATTGATTTGAATAACTTGAAAGTGCCATCTATTGTTGAGTGCATTGGCCAATCGACGTTGCCTATTGACTTAAAGGTGACAATTTTTAAAACAATAGATGGCAGGCAGTCTAGTTTGGTTAAAAATCCTTTGAAATTTAAATCCTTCGATAACCCTGGTAACTATTGTTAACGCTTTTTTCAAATTCGTGCAATCTTTAATTGTTATTGGCCATATTTTTGTTTCCATATTAAGTCAACCATTAATTGTTGATTTTTTTGAAGGGGAATCAAGTTTGTCTTTTTATGGTCATTTCCTATGGATTGTGCAATTCTTTGATGGAAATGTTAAAGTGTTGTGTTTAAAAAATCACCGAAAAGCGAAAGTGTACAATTCCGGTTTTGGTTCCACTTTGTTTTGTTTACTTCATTTTTTTGTTTATTGTTGATGACTCAGATTCAATCAACCCTGCAGAATCTTAAGATAACTTATCTGTTGCGATTGCAATTGCGATTATAGTTCAATCGTCGCAATTCAATTGCACCGCTTTTTGCGTTTTTGTACAGCTTATAGTAATGAATCCACGTTTTTGATTAATAATTGTCATGAAATTTGCACTTTTTCATCTACCTCTAACCCTTTTTTCGTTCTATTACTTGTTTACATTTTTATTTGTTTGTATTATTTAATACGCTTAGTGTTTAAACCTGAATCCAGTAATCTGTTAAATTAAACAGCTTAAGTTTATTTTCCCAAAAACATCGAGCAACGCCATTTCCAATGTTTCTTCAAACATCAGTCTTTACTTTTTCTTGTTCTGTTTATGATCAAACAACGTGATTTTTATTTTGTTTCAACATATTGTACATAATTAAGTTATTTTTTTGTCAAATGCTTCTCAAAATGGTGATCAATGGACGATATACTCTAAACTCACCAACTCAAATGAAATCAAAGAATTTCTATGCAAAGGTTAATCATCATTTTTACTACTTATTCATCAATAATTTTCTTGCAATTCCTCATTCAATTCACTCGATAATATAATACCATCAACCTAGTTCACCCAATTTCATGTCACAAGTAGTCAAGATTTCATCATTGCAAGTGATCGATTCGACACTAGTGCCAACAAATTTGACCATCAGCTCTTTTATCCTTAAATAATTTATTCAACTTGCAAATTTTATCTGCATCATGTTTCAATAACCTATTCAATTCAGGGTTACCCTTAAGATTTCATCATAAACAATAAGAGTGAGACACTTACGGAATATGCTTAACCTTGTCGCTCTTGTGTTTGAAGATGCAAATACTTGATGCTGATTATTATGATTAACAGGAATACCTTTTGTCTCTTTTATCTTTCTGATAATCAGGCCATCTTCAAGGTGTGAACCCGTTAAGCTAGAATTTTTTTACTTTTTATGAAAAGAAAAAAGAATCTTGCTTGTAGGTTCTTGAGACTCAATTTTATCATCTTTTTGCAGTAAACTCATACAAACATCATGATTGAACCTTCATCAGAAGCTTATCAAAAAAAGATGAACTTTTGTTTCTATTAGAATGAAGGTTCTTTGATATTTAGTTTATCGTTGTTAGTGTTGATGATGATCATCATCATCGTCATTACAAGCTACACCAACTTATTTTGATATTCTTTTCTCTTTTCAACCTTACTCATTTAACTTTGCTATAACTTTAGATTCTACCCTCCCTTATTCATTAATTTAAATTTTTCAACCTTTTTCATGCTATTTTCGCCTCTTTGCTTTGCTATTTCAATTTGATTAAAACTTTTTTCTTTCTTATTCATTAGTTTCGAAAAATTTTGAAGCCTGTTGCTTTCAAACTTGGAATCGGATCATCTGGACCAATAATGTCACCTGTTGAATTGAAACACACGTCTCAAATATCGTATTCAAACATACAGACTGCACAAGTACAATCTCAACCACCACCGCCACCTCTAACTTCAGTTTCAACAAATAACAATAACAACCATGTTCACGCTCTTCAGCCACCGCCTCAACAGCAGTCACAGCCGCAACTACAACAACAACAACAGCAACCACTAACAGTGACATCACAACAACCACAACAAACACTTCATCCACATCACCATCTAACTCTGAGTAGTCATCATCATCATCACCACCACCATCAACACTTACACAATGATTATCATTCACCACGGACTGGTTCAGTTTACTCAAGTCCATTTTCATCTATCGACTCCGAAACTGATTCTGGAAAATTGATTGTGAACGGTTTGAATCGTGTGGAAACCTTAACAACTAAGTCAAATTTAAGCCAAAGTCAAGCAAGTCTTTCTCATTGCTCGGGTCTTCCTGGAGATGATGATCACTGGTACCTTGATCCACCTCCGCCACCTTCCTCAGTTCTTAAAATGCCTTCACTTAACTGGGACTTATCCAGTTTAACGGCTGCTCGTCGAAGACCTTTAATGTACAATTCAAGTGATTATTTAAGTCAAACTCCTTCGCCCAATGATTCAGTTATTGTTGAACTTGAAGCACTACTTAGGGAGAAAGATTCAGAAATAAGTTACCTTAGAGAAACCTTGGAACGCAATGAACAGGTAAATACAATAATTCATTATTTTATCTCTTAAATGGCTCTAACACAATTGAAAGTTACAATGTCAAAATATCAAAATTGTTCATAGCTACTTTTGTCGAAACTCTGTAGACCCTGAGACAAGAAAAGTTCATCAGCTTATCAGTTATCATCATCATCTTACCAGTTTTTGTTGCTCAAAACGAAATAATGATGATGGCTATGTTGATGGAATCATTGATAAAATTTTAGATTTAGTTAGCATGATTTTAAAATTTGTTCACGAACCACCATTTCTTATTGAGAAGCAGTGTACCTTAATTTATTATTATATAGCTTGTGATATTGCAATTATACTATCATTTTTTATCAAATCGTGGTCAACAGAAACTTTCTTAAACAAGTCTCTTGCTTATCATCGGATTCACTTTAAAATGCTTGTTTGAAGTTATATATGTTTAATATCCTACCAATTACAATAGCCGTAATCTTCTGACTACTCAGGCCATGTCCTTCCATCAAAAATGAAATAATCATAACTCTTTAAGCTCACTTCTTCATGAACTTTACCGAATAACCTATTTGAACTTTATATAAGAAGTTAGACGGAGAAAGTCCAGTGAGAATTCTGATCAATTTCAAAATGATCATTTTTCTCTAATCCTATTCAATTCAATATAATTTAGTGCAACTTAAACCGGTTAGATAAGACATGGTTTTGTTTTATTGTCAAATATTAATAGAAATAAAATGGACAAGCTATATTAGGCACAAGCTATTACTTTCAAACATTACTTTCAATTTTTTCTTCAATCACCAGATTGTTTATGAGCACAATTGTTGATCTATGACAACCTAATAGACTAATAACATATATTAAATTTTAATTTAATCTATTTTCTCTTCCATTTTAGGTTATTTTCAAAGTTTACGAAGAGAAAGGCCAGAGTTGGGAACGAGAGTTTAAAAAATTGAAGTCACAATACGAGTTAAACCTTAAAAATTATCAGCAAAGAGCAACTCGAGCAGAACAAATGATATCTCTTCAAAATAAACAGGTAAGAATCTGGTTTCATACAACAATCAACAAGTAAACAACATTTACTCAAACAAGTGAAAAAAATATTGAAACAAACGACCGGAGCAGCAAAAGATTACAATTTTTTCACTACATAGAATCCACCAAACTTCACTTTCTATTTTTTCCTCCTCATACTTTCACTCTATTTTGGCCCATCTAATAGCTTCTTTTAGACTGAAACTATCTGAATTTTGTTAGCTATTCTTGTTTCTAGACTTGTTCCACTGAATAATCATCACAATCAACAAGCTTCTCTATTTGGGTGTAACCAGTATTTAAAAGGTTCATTACATTGCTTTATTTGTTTACCAAGAGAGACTACCTGAAAATTGACCTTACCTTAAGCGACTTTATCTAAATTTAGTTAAATTATATTCCATCGTTTGCTAATGATTAGTATTTGTTTGAATACACATCAGCTATTCACATTGTAACAATTAATAGTTGAAGCAATGATTTTCTTACTGTTTCCGGCATGTATTGGTAAATAATAAACAATCTTTATTATCGTAATTATCATTATCCCTTTTGAATGAAAAGGTCATCATTTAAGCTGTCACTCTGTTTGCAGATTGTCGTTCGGATTTGATTTGTATTTCATGATTTTTACTTGCTTATTGTTGTTTACCAATTGTCTATTAGATAATCACGTCGGTGCAATTTGAATGATTGTGTTCATCCTTGCAGTATCATGATTATCTCTATCCTCTTCCTTCACCTTGTAATTCTTCAGCTTACACCTACTTATACAACTTTTACTGATAATTTTATTTCATTTCTATTCACAGAATCAAGCTGACCGGGAGTTAATTGAACAAAATTATGAGACAACCAGAAAAAAGGTTGAATCATTGGAAACTGAAAATGTTGGACTGAAAAGTGAATTGACAAATCTTAAAGAGATGGTTGATGAGCTTAAATGGACTTTGTGTGAGCGAAATGGTGAGATTGCTTTGCTCAAATCACAAATCCGTGATTCTAAAGTAGATCTCAATTACCGGTCAACCGAGTTGGTTGGATTGAGGGCCAAATTGAAAGAAACTACTGAAGCTCTGGAAGAAACAAAGTTTAAAAGTAATTCCCTTGAAAAAGAATTGGCCTCATGTCAGGATAACTGTAATTCACAGATTCAGAATCTAGGTCAACGGTTATCCGATTTGGTACGACAGTTGGAGGAGAAGAGTAGACAGTATGATACATTGTTTAATGAGAAACGTGAATTACAAGATCAAGTATTAACCTTGCAACAACAATTAACTACTGAACAAACCAATTTTAATAAGGAGAGAGAAACATGGGCTGATGAGAAGGATAAAGTTCTCAGATATCAACGACAATTGCAATCTAATTACAGGAAGATGTTATCAGCTAACAAGATTCTTGAAGATCTGGCCAACATCCTCAGGACTAAGGAATTACCAAAAACTGAAGAATCTTCTTGTTAACTATTTTGAATTTTCCATTTACATTTTGACTTATTCTCTTTTCTAATTGATTAATTAACTATCTTTATAATTGATTTCCAAGAAAACAGATCAACTAAAAAATGTGATCTTTACTTTATAAGAAACAAAACAAATCAACTTGTCAAAACTTTTTTATTTCATCATTTTTCCAAATCATGTAAAATATAACTCTTTAAATGATCAAATGAAATTTAATCTTAAATAAAACTTTTCTGGTCTTCTAAAACTTAAATTGATTTAGTAACAAAAGTATGTCAAAATGATTATGAGGTATTAAAGTTTAAAAAAGTTGTTAAAATGATGATTATGATTATCGATTAAGCTGATGAAACAGTATGACCGAAAACCATTGCGAGTAACGCCATCCTGACAAACATCCCATTTCTCATTTGACGGAAATAAGCAGCTCGAGGATCTTTATCAAAAGCTGGGCTGTTAAATGGATAATTGAACAAAAAGTTAATTTAGATTAACCAATTAATAGATTAAGAGTTATAATTTTCTATGCAAACTTACCTTATTTCTTCATTTCGAGGCAAAGGGTGCATAACTATCATCTTCTTCTTAGCTTTAGACATTAATTCAGGGGTAATGATAAACTGTTCTGTCCAATTTCGATAATCCAAGTCTCTTGTAATCCTTTCTTTTTGAATTCTCGTCATATAAATTACATCGGATTCCGCTAATGCATCTTCAAGATTTGTGTTCTCCTCGAATGGAATTTGTTTTTCGATCAAATAGTTTTTTACAGAGTCAGGAAGTTTAAGGCTTGGAGGGGAAATAAGCTTCAAACGGACATTATAGTGGGTCAATAGTTTTGCCAATGAATGTACTGTTCTTCCATTAAGAAGATCTCCAACCAAAGAAATAGTCAAACCATTTACAGTACCAATTTCTTCTCGAATAGTGAAAACATCAAGTAAAGCTTGAGTCGGATGTTCACCAGTTCCATCGCCACCGTTTATAATCGGAATTTGAGCAGCAGCAGCAGCCATTCGTGCCGCTCCTACTTGCGGATGTCGAATAACCAAAGCATCATAATAGGATGACATTGTTTTCATAGTATCGTCAAAAGTTTCTCCTTTCTGTTGAGATGATTCACTGGGGTCAAATTTTCCTATTGAACCTCCTAATCGAATCATAGCTGCATTGAAAGAATGGAAAGTTCGACTACTTGGTTCATGGAAATATAACCCTAGAGTTTTACGTCGAAGTACATCACAGAGGTCAGCCTTTTTCTCGATTAGTTTCTTTATTTCTTGGGCGCAGTTGAACAAAACATGAAGAGTCTGTGCTGTGAACATGTCAACTGAAAGAATATCTTTGTTTCTAAGAGTATCATCATCATGAACAACAGCAATTGATTTTATACGTTTTGTTGGAACCGGTTCAACTTTGGTGGAAGTTATGGTGGGAATTGGTGGTGTGGGTAGAGGAATTTTATCTCCTGTTAGTTCCGTTTTAATATCACTTAAATCATTCAACTTTAATTCTTGTATGACATCAGCACAAATTTCTGGAACTGTTATACGAATTGGTTCTTTAATTCTATCAACCTCTGTTAATGGACATATTTCATTACCAAACCCAGGAGGAACAAGTACTTGTCCATCAATAAAAGCAACCTCACCTCGGAGAACAACTCGTCGAACTTTACCTTTTACTTTTCGACCAGCAAATGGAGTCCAGTCGGCTTTTGTGTAAGGCAAAGATTCAGGAATTATCCATGTTTCATCTAAATCTATTTCAATATAAGTATCAGGTTGGTCTGGTAAATTAAAAATGCGTCTTGGATTAATGTAGAGTTTTGTGAGAATGTCTTTCAATGATAACTTTTTCTCATGAACTGCAGTCAACAGTAAAGGAAGAATTGTCTCTAAACCAGGGAAACCGGGACAAAATTGTTTATGCTTTTGGGATAAAAGGTGTGGTGCGTGATCCGTTGCAAAGCAATCAATAACATCAAGATTGGCCCAGAGAGCTTGTTGATCTGACTTTTTGACTAATGGTGGTTTCACTGAACTCTTTGATTCACCAATATAAGATACATCCTCTTCTGACAAGAAAAGATGGTGTGGACACACCTCACAGGTAACTTTTTTACCCTCTTCTTTAGCTGCTTTAATCATAAAAATTTCCTCAGCTCGAGCAACATGACAAATATGAACAGATCTTTGGTATTTACTTGCTACCATAATAATTGCTGCTGTATCACGTCCTTCAGCATGAGCAACTATTGGTAAATCTTTAGGCCAATGTTCAAATTGTTTTATCCAATCATCAAAATTAGACATTGTTAATGTTCCAAATGTTTGATTAAGATACATTTTAAGACCTACAACGGGATTTTGAGATTTGGCTAAACTTGGTAATAACTCAGCATTGGAAGGAGTAGCACCAAGGAAAAATGTATAATCACATTTAGCCTTTGACTTGGCAAGTGTACGAACTTTATTAAGAGTATCACCATCAACAATAGCAGGATTAGTATTGGGCATTGCACAAACCATTGTTATACCTCCAGCTAAAGCTGCTGAAGTACCACTAATAAAATCTTCCTTGTCTTCGCCACCAGGTTCTCGAAGGTGAACATGAACATCAATTAAACCAGGAAGTCTAATTATTTTTCGAGCTGTTAAACAATCAATATTCGTTTTGACTTTTGGTGATCCCTCGATCATACTAAGTGCGTCAATTAGAAGACGGGCACATTTAACATCAGAAATTAGAGGAACTGAATGATCAATAGCAAAACGTCGTGCTCGATACCCAAGAGTCGAAACTCGACGAGCTCCACGACTTCTCATCGGTATATTTATAATAAGATCAAATTCTTTCTCTGCCAATGAGGCAACAATAGCATCGACAATATTTACAGTCGGATTTTCATTTCCTATCTCTTCAAAAGGCCATTCTATAGCTTCAATGTAAATTCCTTTATGAGTATAATAATCAGCAGTTCCTTGACTTCCATACAACTTGTAATGCATTGATTTCAGAAGACGGACACTTCCTAGAAGTTCATCTTTCCTTTCATATCCTCCAATAGAGAGAAATGCTACTTTTCTCTGTGGAATACGGAATCCAGTGCTCATTAAAGCTTTAAGATAGGCTTCGTATTTGTTCTCCCCAAAACAAGCTACTTCACCAGTGGAAGCCATTTCAACACCCAGAGCAACGTCTGCTCCAGCTAATCGAGAGAATGAAAATTGAGGAACTTTCACGCCAACTCTTGAGTTTGTCACGGCAGGGCTGAAGGTATTTGTTCCAAACTCTTGATTATCTGGTTCATAAGCTCCCATGATTACTTTAGTTGCTAAAGCAACATAGTCAAAGTCTAGGGTTTTCGAGACAAACGGGAACGATCGAGAAACTCTAAGATTACATTCAATGACATAAAGTTGATTATTCTTGGCAATCAATTGCATATTGTATGGACCATTAACTGCTAAAGCTTGACCGATGGCAGCACAAATTTCTTTGATTCGAGCTAAAGTTTCTTCGTTCAAATCATTAGGAGGAGTAATTAACGTAGCATCTCCTGAATGAACACCAGCATTTTCGACGTGTTCTGAAACAGCGATTTTAACTAGTTCACCATCACGAGCAACAGCGTCAACATCAATTTCTTTGGCTCCTACGATATATTTACTAATAACCACAGGGTGGTCTCTATTCACTGTGGCTTCTTTAGCCAAATAAGTGGTCAATTCATTGGCATTAAAGGCCACAATCATTCCAGCTCCACTCAAAACATAAGAAGGACGAACAATACACGGATAACTTGTTTCCGCACAGAAATTTAAAGCTCCTTCAATGTCAGTTAATTCACGCCATTTAGGCTGGTCAATTCCTTTGATGTCAAGAAGACGAGAAAACTTGAAACGATTTTCTGCTCCATCTATATTTTCAGGTGAAGTTCCCAAGATCCTAGCATTTTGTCGGTGAAGATCCATTGCAATATTATTAGGTAATTGTCCACCCATACTCAAAATAATACCATGAGGGTTTTCAATTTCATAAATATCCATTACAACCTAAAAAAGAATATTAATTAGTTAGCAAGAGAGACTTAAAATTTAAGATCACTGGACTCACCTCAAAAGATATTTCATCAAAGTATAATCGGTCACACACATCGTAATCGGTACTAACAGTTTCTGGATTGTAATTTATCATTATAGTAGTTTTGTTCATCTAGATAAAAAAAGAGTTACTCGTGATTAATATTCAAAGTCTGCATTTAGCTATTTTACATACTTTACGAAGCTGAGAGACACAGCCAACGGCACAACAGTCGAACTCTACTGAGCTACCAATACGATAAACTCCTGATCCAATGACAATGACAGAATTTTTGTTGATTTCTGGTGGGTAAATGTTATCAGTGTCATCTTCAGATGCATTATAAGTAAGATAAAGATAATTTGTAGAAGCTGGGTATTCAGCAGCAACGGTATCGACCTTTCTAACTCGAGGACGTATCGGAGGGGAGCTTGAGTACCTTAAAGCTCTGATTAAAAGTTCAGCTGAGCCAACGCAAGATGCAATCTGTTTATCAGAGAAACCGAGCTTTTTAGATTGTAAAATAATATCTGATGAAATTGAGTTTGAGTTGATCGTTTTAAGAAATCGCTGATGGTCAATAATCCGCTTCATCTTATATAAAAACCATTTATCGATTGCAGTTAATTGGTTTAACTCTTCTATCGAATAGTTGTCCCTCAATGCAGCAGCGAGAACAAAAATTCTCATATCAGTAGGACATTCGAGTTTCTGAGCTGTTGGTTCTTCAACACCAGGATCAAAACCTGCACAGTTTTCATGCACCATTCTCAATGCTTTCTGGAATGCTTCTTCGAATCTTCGACCGATCGCCATGACTTCACCAACGCTCTTCATTGAGCTTCCAATCCTACGAGAGACTCCAGTAAATTTACCTAGATCCCAACGTGGTATTTTAACAACGCAGTAGTCTAGACTGGGCTCAAAACAGGCAGTCGTTGATCCGGTTACCGAGTTTTTCAAGTCTGAAAGACAGATTCCAAGAGATAATTTTGCTGCTACATAAGCCAACGGATAGCCGGTAGCTTTACTTGCTAAAGCTGATGACCTTGAGAGTCTTGGATTGACTTCAATAATATAAAACTCTTCACTTTTAGGGTTTAAAGCAAATTGCACATTACACTCTCCAATAACACCAAGGTGACGGACAATTTTTATAGACATTGATCGAAGAAGATAATATTCTGAATCAGTTAAAGTTTGACTTGGAGCAACAACAATTGATTCCCCTGTGTGGATTCCTAAAGGGTCCAGATTCTCCATATTACAAATTGCTATACAGTTGTCATAAGAGTCTCTAATGATCTCATATTCAATTTCTTTCCAACCTTTCAAACTTTTATCGAGTAAAACTTGATTTGAGTGAAGTAAAGCTTTTGAAACAATCTTTCGAAGCTCTATTTCATCATGAGCAAAACCTGATCCAAGGCCACCAAGTGCATAAGCAGCACGGATAAGAATTGGGTAACCCAATCGTTTTGCAGTGGTAATAGCTTCTTCAACTGAATAAACAGCCCCTGATGGGGCAACTCGACCACCAATGGAGGCAACTTGTTCAGCGAAAAGCTTTCGATCCTCTGAGTTAATGATAGACTGAATCGGTGTTCCCATCACAGTTATTGAATATTGTTTGAAAATACCACGATTGTTCAATTCAATTCCACAATTTAATGCAGTTTGACCACCAAACATAAGTAAAATACCATCAGGGCGTTCCAATTTAATTACTTCGATCACATATTCTGCGGTAATTGGTAAAAAGTAAACCTTTTCAGCTAAGCCAGGATTTGTTTGAACTGTTGCGATATTCGGATTAATTAAAACAGTTGATATTCCCTCTTCTTTCATTGCTTTGATGGCTTGACTTCCTGAATAATCAAATTCTCCAGCTTGACCTATTGATAGACCTCCTGATCCAAGGATAAGTACTTTTCTAGGATATTTACGAGCCTCTTTGAAAGTTGGAATGTTTAATCGTTTAGTTATTAGATCAATCACTTTAGCGCCCGATTTATAGTTGGCAATCAAATCTAGATAAACATCAAACAATGATTCCAAGTCATCCGGACCAGCTTTGTGTTCAGGGTGAAATTGAACACTGAAAAAGGGCTTTTCTCTATGATAGATCCCTTCATTGGAATCATCATTTGCATTGGTAAAAAGAGGCGCCCATTCATTAGAAAGACTTGATGCATCAACTGCGTAACCATGATTTTGAGAAGTTACAAAACAACGTTTTGTATTGGTAAAAAGGCATGGTTGATTATGACCACGGTTGCCAAAATTCATTTTATAAGTTTTCCCACCAGCAGCGAGAGATAAAAGTTGATGACCGAGACAAATACCAAATATCGGTTTAATAATAGATGAATTTAACATCAATCGAATGCGCTCAACTATTATTTGGCAATCTTCAGGGTCTCCTGGTCCGTTTGAAAGAAAAATTCCATCATAAGGAATATCACATTCAATAAAATTAAAATCCCAAGGGACAAGAGAGACTTTGGCCCCACGATTGACAAAACAACGAATCTGGTTATATTTTGCACCGCAATCAATCATTAAAATATGTGGATGACCTTTAGGGTTGAAAATCCGTTGCGACTTTGTTGAAACAGCAGCAACATAATTTCCTTTAAAAAGAGGAATTTCAGGAACTACTAAATCAGGAATATTTATCTTGATTTGGGCGATTTGGGTTTTATTATCACGAATGTGTTTAGTCAAAGCTCTGGTATCCATCCCTTGAATACCCACCACTTGGTTTTTTACTAGCCAGTCATTCAAATCATATTTACCATTCCAATGACTGTAAAAGTCAGATAACTCATCTACAATTAGAGCTTTCACCCAAATCTTCGGTGCCTCGAAATATTTGAGAATCCCAAAATCATCGACTTCGTCATTAGGAACGCCATAATTGCCCACCAGCGGATAGGTGAACACCAAAATTTGATTAAAATATGACGGATCGGTCAATGACTCAACATAGCCAACCATTCCAGTCTGAAAAACTGGAATTAAAAGCAACGAAAATACATTTATAAAATAAATTAATTCACAATTTTCAAATCAGACGAACAATTACTCACCGATTTCTCCAGATACATTTTGTTTATAACCAAAAGGATGTCCAAAAAATTGCGAGCCATCTTGCAGAGTTAAGCAGGCCATTGTTAAATTGCAAAAAAAATAAAATAAAATCAGAAATAAAAACAACTTGTTAGTTTAAATGATTCTTGTCGATTGTGACAGTCTTTAAAAATGATTTTGCAAACGAAAGAAACTTTTCAAACTGCAGCTCCATCTAGCGTATTGTATGTACTATTTACCGGTTTGTGATTTTAATAAAATTGCCCGAATGATGCATCGAGCTCTTCTTTAATTGAACTATAGCTTCTATTATAAAACTAGACGCATAGATTTTAGCTATAAATCTAATGGGACTTATGGCTAAGTCTAAATTCTCATATAAATTAGTAATCAGATTTAGCCTCTGAAATTAGCTCAGAAGCTAGAGTCTAATGCAGTTTAGACTTTTGCATAGACTTCAACGTTGTTTATAAACTCTTAGCCATTGATTTTTAAAGATCATTTTGCTGTTGTTTATTTCCATCCTTCATTACAACGTATACTAGCTAAGAGCTTGGTATTTTTCCTATGAAACGGTGGACACCAGCCGTGAAAGAGACATTGTGTGGAGTCTATCGAAGGATTCCATAAAAGGGACCATGGATTCATTGGTTTTATCTAGGACCGCAAGTTTTTCACCAGACAAGTTTCCTCCATAGGTGGTTGAGTACATATCCTAGAAAAGTACTTATCCTTGGATCAGGAGGTCTATCAATAGGTCAAGCTGGAGAATTTGATTATTCAGGAAGTCAAGCCATCAAAGCAATGAAAGAAGAGGGAATATCAACTGTTTTAATTAATCCGAATATCGCAACAGTTCAAACAAATCCTGGCTTAGCTGAAAAGGTTTACTTTTTACCAATTACCGCAGAATATGTGATCGAAGTAATTAAATTGGAACGCCCTGATGGTATTTTACTTATGTTTGGTGGTCAAACTGCATTAAATTGTGGAATTGAATTGAACAATCGTGGTATTTTCAAACAATATTCAATAACTGTGATGGGAACACCGATTCAGTCTATCATTAACTCAGAGGATCGAAAGCTTTTCGCTGAACAAGTTGCCTCCATTGGTGGTCGAGTTGCCCCATCAGGGGCTGTTTATTCAGTTGAAGAAGCTATTACCACTGCAAAACGATTGGGTTACCCAATTCTTATCCGTGCTGCTTATGCACTTGGTGGCCTTGGATCAGGTTTTGCTCATGATGAAATAGAGCTTCGAAAGATTGTTTCAAAAGCTTTACTTCACTCAAATCAAGTTTTACTCGATAAAAGTTTGAAAGGTTGGAAAGAAATTGAATATGAGATCATTAGAGACTCTTATGACAACTGTATAGCAATTTGTAATATGGAGAATCTGGACCCTTTAGGAATCCACACAGGGGAATCAATTGTTGTTGCTCCAAGTCAAACTTTAACTGATTCAGAATATTATCTTCTTCGATCAATGTCTATAAAAATTGTCCGTCACCTTGGTGTTATTGGAGAGTGTAATGTGCAATTTGCTTTAAACCCTAAAAGTGAAGAGTTTTATATTATTGAAGTCAATCCAAGACTCTCAAGGTCATCAGCTTTAGCAAGTAAAGCTACCGGCTATCCGTTGGCTTATGTAGCAGCAAAATTATCTCTTGGAATCTGTCTTTCAGACTTGAAAAACTCGGTAACCGGATCAACGACTGCCTGTTTTGAGCCCAGTCTAGACTACTGCGTTGTTAAAATACCACGTTGGGATTTATGTTAATCTACCTCTCAGTAATTTTCCCTATCAATTGTATTAAGAGTTAACTCTTCCAAGAAAGTTATCATTTGATCAAAAGTGCGGTCAAGTGACCATTATCTACCTTTCTAGTAAAGCTTCTATTTGTTTTTAGTTATTTTCCATTTTTACAGACTTTCCGTATATTGTAAATGGATTAGCAACTTTTCCAAATCATCACAACTTCTTGGCACTTTAAAAAAAGTTCAGGCAAAAAGTCCTCTTTCAGGCAAGTTACATTGAATAGACTTCATAATGAAATGGCCATCTTCAAGTGTCAAAAACCGAAAAACTAATCTGAAGTTTTTGTCTTATTGAAAAACTATGTTTGAATTAATTGAAGCTGCGTTAGAATAGAAAGCAGCTATTGATTAGAACTACTATTGGAGGTTGCTATGCATCGAAATTTAATTTTTTTATCATAATTTTATTTACAGCGATTTTAAAGGATGAAAAGATCGGAGCGAAATGAGCCGATATGCGAACTATGGTTGTAATAGGTCTGTTGAAGTAAAGTTATGGACATAAAAATAGCTTCTACAGACTTTTATCATGTATTAAGACGAAATTACTCGTAACTGGAGAAATTATATTTGGTCATTGAAATGAAATCTTAGAAGAAGGTGAAGATCATAATGAACGAATAATGATCAAAGAAATATTTACATTTCAGCTCTATGGAAGACTTGACATAACTCTTCTACTGCAATCAATTAGTCAGCTTGCTATTAAAAAAATATTTATACATTTTGTCGAGCAGTCCTGCTCAACTCAACAATTCACGTCAAAAATGTACACAACAGATTAACTCAGGTTAATCATTAATTTAGACTTGAAGTTGTTATTTTCATTAGCATAATTCAATATAAAAATTATCTTCAGGTTAGTTGATTGAAAATTTTTATAATCAAATTGAAAGCTTTGATTAATATAATTCGGAAAAGAGATTTGTTTGCTGTGAACTAATAAACTGTTCGGTTTATGTCAAGCATTAGACTGAGCCATTAATGTATTGCGATCAACATAGGGACTTGGTTGAGTTTCCAAAATTTTGACCAACATTTCACGAACCAAGCCATCGATATCAAGACGATGTTTCCAGTTCCAATCTTTTCGTGCATTTGTATCATCGAATACTTGAGGCCAATTTTCGGCTGGAATAAGAAAAACAAGCAAAAGTGAGAAACATTTAGTCGAATAGAGATTGAAATTGTATTTACCAATTTTTTGTCGAGAATCAGGTTCATATGTAACTTCTAGATCAGGAATGTATTTACGAATAGCTTGAACCAGTTCAGCTGGTGTGAAACTCATAGCTGTTATATTATAAGTGCGTCTTTGTAACCATTCTTGAGGTACATGCATGTATTCAACCAAAGCTCGAAGGCAATCGTCAATATAAATCATTGGAAGTCGAGTATCGGGCTTAAGATAGCATTTAAATTTACCAAATTTCAATGCCTTTAGAAATATATCAACGGCATAATCAGTTGTTCCACCACCAGGTGCTGTATCGGCTGAGATTACACCAGGAAATCGAAGGCATCGAAAATCCAATCCAAATTTATGATTATAATACTAGAAAAGAAAGAAAAGTAGAAAGAAATTAGATTTACATCAAAAGTGATTTAAGTTCTAATATCCGTAAGCGATCCTCATAAATATCAAGAATCGTCGAAACTGATTACAACTTAACAAAGCAAGCCAGAAACATAAGTTAAGATAGCTTGAAAAGTAATGACGAATACTTCATACTTCTCCAAGTAACTCCGCATGAACTTTGGAGACTCCATAAATTGTTTTAGGACGCTGGATGCACACATCAGGTGTAAGGTTTAGAGGTGAATCTGGACCAAAAGCACCAATAGTGCTTGGAACAAAAAGACGCAGTTTGTACTGTTTAGCCAATTCCATTATATTATGAAGACCTTCAATGTTGATTCTCATTGCCAAAGGAACATTATTTTCACCAATGGCACTCAAAAGAGCACTAAAATGAATTAACCAGTCGACTCGATGGTTAACAATGATTTCTTGCAGATTTTTGAAGTCCAAAACATCGGCAAAAAGGTATGGACCTTTATTAAGGAGATGATCAGGAGCTTGAATGATATCTGACATTACTACATTGGATGGACCATAGATTTCTCTGTGAAATTAAAGATGAAAAGAAAGAATTGAAAAATCAATAAACTTAAAATCAAAAACTAAAATGATTGTGTTCATTGTGGGAAATGAAAAACAGGTTCAAATTTGGTGTTTGATTGCTAACCTGAATTTTGCAGCTAAGCCAGTTCCAAGTTGACCAAGACTACCTGAAAAAGAATGAAGCAAAAATGATTATTGTAATTGTTATAAGAATCCTAATTTTAATTTTCATTACTTCATTACTTCAAATTGATTGAAATGATTATAAATCGTTAATCAAGATTTATTGCTAGATTTGCAAGTTGATGATGGTTGAAGAGATAACGAACCAAATATTTAATGTTAACAACATTTTTTATCACACTTAATGGTCAGATTGAGGCTATTTACAAATCTAATGGCTCAATATCAACATAATCATAACATAACACAACATAATTATCAAAACTGACGATACGTTTAATGAGTGTGTATCAATGTATTATCAGTAAATAAATTCGACGAAATTCTCTCAGCAGATTGTCTCAGTCCAAGCTGAGTTGCTGAAAAGTAAAACAAAACCTCAAAATTGATAATTTTCAATACAGAACAGGATTCTCAAAAATCATAAATCAATGATTTAGAAAGATTAGACATTGGATTTAGTGATTTTAGGTGAAAAATTGTGCAAAAGGTTAAAATTATTTCATTCACAGTCTCGTTTAATAAGAGTTCGGAAATAGATTAAAATCGTGTAAAATTAACAGCGGAATAGGACTGAATATAGTGCAATAAAATCAACAATTAACTGATTTGCGTTCAATTTTTCAACTAAATTCTTTTACTAACCTGTTATCAATATTTTTGGTGGTTTTTGTAGCTTTTCAAAATTTCCATGTAAACTTGAAAGAGATGAATAAGCTGATGATAGATGACCTTGTTGGATTATTTTTTCCCTTTTCAAAACCCATTGTGGTAAGAACTTTGTGGTTTTGAGGAATTTGTAGGGTGACAGGTAGGAATTCATGGAAAAAGGATTGTAACGCGAGATTAAGGACTTAGCTAGAGAGGATGAGAAGATCACATCAAAGTATTGACTCAAGCACAAAAAAACACCAAAACAGTAAATTAGAGTTGAATTTTGACGTTATTCAAATTCAATTCAACTTGTAACTAAGTATTGGCATATAAGATGAATGAGGGAAACCTCGGAAGATAATAGCCTTGAGCGAAACATAACTGATGATCAAATCGACCTAATCTTCCACTTCTTCTTTCGCAATTTTCTCCCCTTAAGCAAGTAGTCTTTCTTTTTTTCTGGTAAAAACATGTTTATCAGCTTCGAGATGTTATCCAGGTAGTTTGGGTTGCTAAACAGTAACCTTGCTACAGAATAGTCTTTGCGTCCTAAGATAGATCATCTGATCCTGGATGGATTATTAATATTTCACCGACAATATTTTTCACGATGACTTTTGTTTGCTGATTATTTTGTGAAAAAAAACAGTCCACCCCAAGATTTGATGAATAATGAATTTCGAACTCCATAAATATTTCTATTCGAGAGTATTAAATACATGGAATATATTGAATGTATCATTCTTTGAACAGTTTGAATCAAATTGTTCCCAAAAAAATTATTTTCGAGTGGTTATATGGTTATATTTATATCATGGCCAGAAGTAGATCACGTTTACGATCAGTTTCACCATAGCGCCTATTTAAGTGTTCATCTAATCTAATTTTATTAGTTGATGAATTGAATTTAATTGCCCTTTTTATTTAAAACTCAATACTTAATTTAAAAAATCAGTGTGCTGTTAGCTGTCTCTTTCTCGTCTTCTTAACTCTTTTATGAGTATGCTTAGGTTATACATGTTTTGCTAAATATTATGTTTTAATTCGGACTGAGAGATCCGTTTATGTGGTAGATTATATTGCTGTAAGTGCTTTGATTCCACTTAAGTACGTAGTCTTAATCACAAGTCTATTTCATCTATTTTACTCTAAATCTACGTCTCTATTTTCCCACATTCTTTCTCTCTCTCCTAATCAATCTGATTATTGTTTCCTCTCACATTGAGTGTTCACAGCATTATTTATTGTACTCTTCCTCCAACACTTTTTCTTGATTTTGTTTTAACTTTTATTTTTTCCGAGACAAAAAAGTGCCGGGGAATAACGTGTCAGCGGTTAATGTAATGCCCAAACGTGAATGGGAGTTGATCGAAAACGATGAAGAGAAATGGATTGGTTAGCTCTAACAATAACGATGTCAACCATGCTGATTTTGCCGTGAATACAAAAAAAGGGGGAAAGGATTCAGAATGTAGTGTTTTAGCGATTCGAGATAAACCTGTACATCCTTGTTTAACAGCTCGAAAAATAATTAGACTTCCTGGTTTAATTGATGTTCATGTTCACCTTCGAGAACCTGGTGGCGAAGACAAGGAAGATTTTATTAGTGGTACTTCAGCAGCTTTAGCTGGAGGTATAACAATGGTTTGTGCAATGCCCAATACTAATCCTGCTATTGTTGATGGTGATACTCTTAATAAAGTTCGTACACTTGCCAAGTCAAAGGCTAAATGTGATTATACATTTTTCCTTGGTGCTACTCCTTCCAATGCTGAGTTATTACCAAGTTTAGCCAAATCTCAAAATCCCGTTGTAGGTCTTAAAATGTATCTTAATCAAACATTTGGAACATTAACAATGTCTAATTTTGATGATTGGATAAAACAATTTGAACATTGGCCTAAAGATTTACCAATAGTTGCTCATGCTGAAGGACGTGATACAGCAGCAATTATTATGGTAGCAAGTAAATACCAAAGATCTGTTCATATTTGTCATGTTGCTCGAGCTGAGGAAATTTTTATGATTAAAGCAGCTAAAGAAGAGGGTAAAAAAGTTACCTGTGAGGTGTGTCCACACCATCTTTTCTTGTCAGAAGAGGATGTATCTTATATTGGTGAATCAAAGAGTTCAGTGAAACCACCATTAGTCAAAAAGTCAGATCAACAAGCTCTCTGGGCCAATCTTGATGTTATTGATTGCTTTGCAACGGATCACGCACCACACCTTTTATCCCAAAAGCATAAACAATTTTGTCCCGGTTTCCCTGGTTTAGAGACAATTCTTCCTTTACTGTTGACTGCAGTTCATGAGAAAAAGTTATCATTGAAAGACATTCTCACAAAACTCTACATTAATCCAAGACGCATTTTTAATTTACCAGACCAACCTGATACTTATATTGAAATAGATTTAGATGAAACATGGATAATTCCTGAATCTTTGCCTTACACAAAAGCCGACTGGACTCCATTTGCTGGTCGAAAAGTAAAAGGTAAAGTTCGACGAGTTGTTCTCCGAGGTGAGGTTGCTTTTATTGATGGACAAGTACTTGTTCCTCCTGGGTTTGGTAATGAAATATGTCCATTAACAGAGGTTGATCGAATTAAAGAACCAATTCGTATAACAGTTCCAGAAATTTGTGCTGATATCATACAAGAATTAAAGTTGAATGATTTTATTCAAGAGTGATAAAAAATTCGTCATTCCTTTTATTTTTTCGTTTAATAGTCATTTTAGAAGTAACCAATGTTTAGTAATCAACATCATAGTTTATGCATAGCTGCAGCATATACAATTCTGATAGTTAAATGGACATATTTTTTTGATTTCTAATTCTTAAATAAAATTTAACTTGAATTTTATACAATATTAACATTTATATCCAGAACATCTTTGTATTGACTAAACTGTAAACTGGCTCTTTTCAGTACTCATCTGATAATATATTAGATTACAATGAAAATCGTTGCAATACCATATCCTTCACTTGTTAGATAGATAATCTAAAGTTTGAATGATAACATTTTGTTTCTTTTTCTTTGTTTCCTCGATCTTTTTGAGCAATAAATCCATTGCTTCTGTATCTTCTTCATATTCTCTTGGTCCTCGGATATTGACATAATCGTCTTTCAATTCCGACTGAACTTCTTTCATTACCTCCTCCAAATCGAACCGCGAATCTTTTTCCTTTATATCACTCGCTGCCATTTGCTTGCTTGCAGTAATTTCATATCGGATACTTGTAAACTGAGTAAGAGCAAACGATGAACCAACGATGAATATTAGGAAAGGAGCTCCATACCTGAAGAATTGTGTATCTTTCACTTTATACCATTTTGTTTTTATTCGGAACAATAAACTTGGACCCATTGCCTCAAAATAATGACTTAGAGATGATTAATAACACTAGATATTTTCGAGAAGTATCATATTTATAGACTGAATTAGTAAGGAAACGTAAACTCACAATTCAAATCAAATGCATGGTTCAAAACAATGTGTTATTCTTACAGCAATTTTTGTATAAATAGTTTTTGTTTTGATTTCATTTAACAATTTTATCCATCACTGCAAATAAAACTTTTGAATAAAAACAACAAATTCTTCAAAAAATATTAAACGTGAGAAGAATTAAAATTTGATCAAACCAAGCACAATTTATTTATTTCAATATAGAACAGAATAATCTAAATAACAAGTATGAATACATCCTAACAGAAATGGGTTCAAATATCTACCTAATGTAGATTACTAACGAGATCATTGATTACTCTTTGACTTTGTTGTACTTTTTGCCCTTGTTGGAGTTATCGAATTGATAGAAAAAGTTATTTCTCCATTTTGTAGCGGCGATTGTGTAACCAGTAACAGTGAGAAAAACTGCAATGTTGACCATTCCTTTCCTTGTTTTGTACCAATTCGGATTAATAATGTTTGCTGGATGATACAAACTATTCCTAGGAATATGTTCCATAATTTCTTGAGTAAATTTGGCACTATTAAACCAAATATTAGTTGATAAATATGAAATAGACACTCAGGGCCTACAAAATAATATATAATAAACTACAGTAAATGTCAATAACTAGAAGGTAAGCCTATTCGTACAAAAAAATATCTTATAAGATTCAAGTCCTCGGATATGTAGTAGATTGTTTATTTGCCTTAAGAGTATGGCGCGTCTGTTTAAACTTTATGAAATAGGGCCAAAAACTTGAACATTTAAGTAGAGATTTGAGACTAACAAGGGATCGGCACGAACTGTCGCTCGAGCTTTTTAATGAAATATATATTTTTGGATAGCCCATCAGGGGTACATAAAAAGTGAAAAATAGTAGGCGCCCGTTTTTTGCTTAAAGAAAGTTATGGGCATTTTCATGGCGAACCCAGGCATTTCTCTATGCACTAGGCTGAAGTTTTTTGATAAAAACAAAATTTAAAAATATTTTACGAATTTTCGCAGTTCGCAATCAGGCAATTATTTCGATCAATCAGCGAGTCCAAGAGTGCAATTAAGGCAATTACTGACCACAAACATAAGTTTTTTTCATCTAATGTTCATGGTGCGAAAATTCGTAAAATATTTTTAAATTTTGTTTTTATCAAAAAACTTCAGCCTAATACATAGAGAAATGCCTGGGTTCGCCATGAAAATGCCAATAACTTTCGTTAAGCAAAAAACGGGCGCCTACTATTTTTCACTTTTTATGTACCCCTGATGGGCTATCCAAAAATATTTATTTCATTAAAAAGCTCGAGCGACAGTTCGTGCCGATCCCTTGTAAGATTAAGGTAACTTAATCTTTGGTTGAGACTTTGTAGGTTTGTAGTAGCATAAAACTGAATCCATTAGTGTCATTAAAATGTTTCTCCGATCGACAATTTTTGAGGAAATCGAGGTTTAAATTGCCACTTCGATTGACTTTTGCTCAGATTTTTCATGAAGTTCTTATAACTGATGTGTTTTTGAATGAACAACTAGAAATGCAATTATTTTGGGATAAAATTTCCTGTTTTTGTATAATAGGTCGATTTTAGTCGAACCGTCCGCTTTCTAAGACCTTGAGAGCATGAAAAATGAAACTTATAATTTTTTTCGACAAAAATTGTCGGTAAACATCAAAGATTGGACACTTTTTTCAATTTATCAATATTTATCTTGATTTTGGCCATTGGAATAAAAGCTTTAAGCATCAATATTACGAGAATGGTTGCTTCAATCATCATTCTTTGACTAATCATTAGATTTTTTATGGGCTATGATATATTAGAGGATTTAAGATCATGCAATATTAATTATAGCTTTGTGTTATTCAAATACAAATCTGTAATTGGAGAAAATTGAATTAAGTCAATTGATAACCAAAGAAATCGAATTGGAATTTGAAAAGATGCAATAGTATATCTAATTCCCCGCAATAGGTAACATTGACAAAATTGAGTGCAGTTTCACAAATTGTGAATCGCAATGGTGACAGTACAAGGTATATCGAGAATTCGTGCAGGTAGGAAGGCGTAAGAGAGGAAATCAGTTTCTAAAACGAGAAATCAAAGCAAATTTAAATATGCTTCTACGCAGGGAAAAATATCTTTTGCCTCATACATGAACTTTACTTACATCCTGTAAACAAAGCCTGAAAATCATTCGTTAAAATAGCTTCTGTTAAAATAAGCTAAAGCTAAGAGCTATTCACAGAGTGCCTCATATGAGACGTCATATGAGCCTCATACGTTTTTTTTGTATTTTCCAGTAAATCTATAAACAAATACTGTAAGAACTGTATATCACTTTTCTTTTGCTATTTGCTATCCATTTCAAATCTTTAATAAAAAATGAAACAATTGCTCAATAATTTATATTTTTTGTGATAAAATTTAAAAATACTGTCCATCATACCTATTATTGTGAACTATTGTTTTGGTTCCTGTTCAACCACCAAGTCAACCATCATGCATTCGCTATCTAAAGGACCAACTACTAAATCTCGACGAAGTAAGTATTTTTTCTAAGTTGGTGTTTGACACAATTATTTTTTATTTGAGACTAGCTCGTCGGAAATTCGCTATCTGAAAATTGTTTTTGTGATATTAAGCTCTAGTCGAAACATAGGAATCTCAGATGTTAGAACGCTTTTTATATTTCATCTACAATTTATTTATTTATTTATTATTTATTTTTTATCATCTCAGGTCTGTCTCCTAGGATGGATGCTTCTGAAAATCGCAGCAATACGAAAAGTCGCCGTGAAAATGATAGCAGGTAAGATTCATGGGCTTCTTTCTTATTGATGACCGGCTATTCTTATTTTTGGGTTTTTGCTGTGTGTCAACCAAATGATCGATTTGTCATCATTCCACTAATGTCATGCTTTTTTCTTTTCTGTCTTCCCTTTTTGTCACGTTTAAAGCTCCACACGGCATAGTTCATCTTCCAGTAAAAAAACTTATCACCACCACCATTCAAGGGAATCAAGAAATATCAGTCCGCAGCGCCAGGAAACGAGCAGTGGAAGTATGTTACAAGATGACCATGAACACTCAAAATCATCTATCAATTCATCAGTATTTTTATTTTTATTTGATCAGATCATGTCATTCTCATGCTTATGATCCTTCTCTATATGTGACTGTCATATGTCATACGCCGATTTTATCCAGATTAGATTTGTTACTTGCATCTCTTTCCATTGACCTTAATTTTAAAGCATCTTATGTTAAACTAAACATTTTTCGGCATGGGTTATCACCGAAACTAGGCAAAGTCGATTAAGCATCAAGTTAAATTTCGATACTGAAAATTTTAGCTTAATGTCTTAACATATCTAGTCGATTCAAATAATCCTTTTGCATCTCTTTCCGTTTGACTGTATTGCCATCCTAGATCATCTTTTTTATCATCAATTGAAAATTTGGCTGTTTTTTCAGTTCAAAAATTAGATGTAAATTTGCTAGCGTCTTTAAGTTTGAAATTTATTTAGTTCATCTAGGTTAATAACTATTTCGCATTTACTTGTGGATGATTAAGAGACTACTTCGAAATAGCTTGCTTCCACATTAGCATTATCAAAATGTGTTGTGCTCTATCTTCATTTTAGATTTTTATTCGAAAGTCGAGTAAAGCGTCAAAGTTTCTGAATTTGGTTATCATACATGTTTCTTTATCATATTGCTTATTTTGCTTTTCTTACAAGAGAAGGTTTCCGAACGCTACAAAAGTTTTGAACTTTTTTTTGACCTAAAAATGTCTTAATGGGTCAGATTTGAATTTCTTTCAAGGCTTTCGTTTCGCAAATGCTCCGTTTAAAAGTTTCAGGGTGTCGAAGTTATGTCGACTTTATATTTTTTCAATTCTTTAATTTCTGTGAAAAACAAACCTTTTTGCAGGGAACGAATAATAATTGAGATATATTATTTAAGATATGGACTTCTGTTGTTGTTTATTTTCATGTTAAATTATATTTTATTTTCTATGCTCTATTTTTTCCTTTTAAGCCTCAAAATAATAAATACTTTTATTTTCTTTGATCTCAATTTTAGAGCGGGAAGGAGTGAAGAGGAAATATGAAAACGATGCCAGACTTCATTCGACCACTTCAGTATCTAGTAAAAAACTTCCAAGAGAAGATAAATCAAAGAGAACTGGACCAACACGTTCAAGCAGTAACAATTCCAACCATGTTAATGATGCCAAAAATGTAGAAAAATCTGAGATGGGTTTAGAGGGAAGCGCTTCGGAGGAGCAAGAGATGCTCAAACTTATGGGTTTTGGTAACTTTGATTCCACAAAAGTAGGTGGTATTACTTAATCACAAGGCTGTTTTATTTTTTATTCCGAATCCACGTCTATGTTTTTCTCTCCATCTTTTCATTTCATCTTCTTTCTCTCTCTCTCTCTCTCTCTCTCTCTCTCTCTAATTAATCTCATTCTCTGACTTTCTCTATCTCTTCTTCTTTACTGCCATTCAGATATTTCCTCTCACATTTAGTGTTCACAACATTATTAATTGTGCTCTTCCTTTAACTCCTTTTTTCACCATTTTCATTTTCCCTTTTTTTATCTTTTTCTATCAAGGGCAAAAAAGTTCCTGGGAATAACGTTTCAGCGGTTCATGTGATACATAAACGCAAATATAGGTTAGTTAAAGAAGATGAAGAAGATAATATCTCTGATGTTCAGCATTTAACTTTGCTTACTTCAGTAGAAACAAATCATTTTCATTGAAAAATGTAGAGACAAATGCTTGAGAGAGTGAGAAAGAGAGAGGAAAAATTGAAGAATGAAAAAAGTGTTATCCAATCTTTTAATGGTCTTTAACACCCTTTGAATTATCTATTCTTCAGGCAATACATGAACCGCAAGGGTGGATTCAATCGTCCTCTTGATTTCGTGGCATAGTCATACGGAAGCTATTGAGCCGGCAAAACCAGCAAACTGAGTAATCAAGCATCTTCAAACAAAACAAGCAAAACTAGCAGACTTGATAATCAAACAGAAGCAAGAAATAAACTCGTCCACGTTGGAGTCAAAGTGAGAGAGATAACTATTTTACATCCACACAAACAACACACTCACTCACAAATATTATGCACAAAAATACTCAACATGCCGGCAAGTGAGTCATGATGGAAAGAGTAGAAAGAGAGAGAAAAATTCTGATCATGAAGAAAGAGGAGTTGATGTAGAAAGCTGAATTGCCACAACAACAAACTCACTGAACGACAACTTGCGTCTCTTTCTATCTCTCTCTTACTGGCTTCCTTTCTTTCTCCTATTTTTCTTTCTCTTCTGCATCATTTAAATTAACAAGAGACCGAAATGATCGCTTTTCAGGATTAATCTAGATCACACCTTAACTTGGCCTGTTTTGATGAAAATCAAAGGAAAAGAATGCGTTATCCTATTCAAATAAAAAATCAAACCAAAACATTAAGCGTTAAAAATTTTTCCATTCATTGCCAGCTCACATCTGTTAACACATGGCACATCAAGCACTTTGCTTACAAGTGCATCTATTTAAGTACCGGCTTGATAACCTATAGATTATTTCTTAATCAATTTTTTGTTTTTTATCAATATGTATACAGCTTCAATGTATTTAAAGCAATTAGACCAATGCCATTTTATTATTTTCTTGAGAAATACATAAACATATTTTTTAGCCAAAGTTTGGTTGCAATTTTTTTTATCAAGCATTTTTGTTTTTTTTGAAGGAAGATAGTGGAAAGAGAGCAAAAGAAATAGATAATAGATAGGAGAAGGGTATTTAGCGGAAGAGATTTTTAATTAAGGGGATGATGCTGTTGCTTCTGTAGAACTATTCGCTATCTTATTAGGATTAGAGCAATAATCATGGTGTTGATAAAAGTAAGCAGCAAACCTAGTAGGACATATCCTAGTTCCATTTAATTGTTTTTTTGTCTTGTTAACTTTAGGTGGCTTTGCGAGTAGTGATATTCCAGTCACCTTCTTCTTTTTCACTTTCTTTACATCATTCCTTGAACTACTACAGATCACTTTGGTTTCTTGTTTAACTACTTTCCAATTTCCACACCTAGATGAACAATCGACTTTAGTATCGGCTACTTTAATTGTGCTGATAGAATTAGATGATGATCTTCTCCTCTCTTGGTGGACATTTGTAGTGAATTGGTGGCTGCTAGTAGAGAATTCATTTTCTAATGATGGACTAAGTGAAACATCAAATAGAGAAAAATTGTCATCCACGAAGTCGATAAAAGGGTCATCTTCTTCAAATTTGGTTAACAATGTGTCAATATCATTTGATTCTAAACTTTCACAAAACGCAGACAACGGTTCCAAGAAATCGTCCTCAAAAAGGTCTTTCAACTCCTTTTCCATTTTGTATGTGTGTCTAAACGTGTGTGTATGTGTGGTGTATAAATGTGTATATGTGTAAGTGAGTGAGTGAAAAAATGTGATTCGGTATGTGGAAAATATGTTAGTTGACTACAACACTAAATAACAGTTAAATCCACCATTCATCTGGAAATAAAGATTACAACAATTATAAGCTTACAATTAAAATAAAATAAGACAAAATTAAAAACATAATCAAAATTAAATTACCTGATGATTTCAATTCAATTTAAAGAGCACAAAACACGTTGAAGCAGTCCTGCTTTTCCACATTGCAATTTGGTTTTCTATTAGCAAAGGCAACTTCTCAACGCCGACAGTAATCCTGCCCTCTATCGGATTGATTAAAATATTCCAAATAGTTCACTCGGTAGCTCCCAGATGTCCTTACTTTTTGACTTACAATTTACTGCAACCAATTTCAACGTCTGATTATCCAAATCAAGGTAACTCAAGATCTAAATTGAGAAAGAAAATCAAAGAGAAAAACAGGATTTCAACTAATTAATCTTACTAAAACAAGAAGTGGGCTATTTTATGATTGTTATTCAACCCGATGTGTCAATTAACTCCGAGTCAATGTACTTTCAGGAATTACTTTCGCTTCTTCGGACTAATCAGAAGTATAATCAGTTTTTATTTCGCAGTTTTGTTCATCGGGACTAGAAACTATTACATGGCTCTTGATCTTCTGCCTGGGCTGCTTTAATGCGTTCAAAAACAGGAAACATTGACACATGTTGAACTATTCGTGCTTTAATTTTGACTAGCTTTTAATTCCAAAGTTCTGTTCTTATGCTTTGAGCGCAAAGAAAACCAAAAAAGTGCTGTCAAAAAGTCTAGAGAAGCTGGCTGATTTCTCGACACGCTGAAGATTTAAGAAGGTTAGCAATAGAAAAATTCTTGACAAATGACTCTAGGCATTTAATTCGTGCTCGAAGAGCAAGATTCAGCTGCCGTGAAATTAGTTTAAAACAAACTATGCAAATTCAAATTTTCCGCAAAATATTGTGCTGTTCCTCTTCCAGTTGTTGCTATGAAAAACGAGCCGCCAATTTTGAAATGATTTCAAGTTACTGAGTCGAGTTACGAAACGCACCTGAATAAAGCTCGATTCATTTCGATATTTCCAAATGCTTCAAGTTTAACCTTTCCTTCCTCTCTCTTAATTTATGTCTGCAGCCGTAAAAGCTGAAGCTCCTTAAATAAACAATTCAGAAACTGAAAAATAACAAGCCGCCAAAATATTTCATTGTTTAAGGTCACCTTTTCCTGGGCCAACAGTTTGAGTATAATTTTCACTGATTTTTCAACACCAATTCTCATGAATTTTGGTGGACATATTTCTATTTTTCTTCTGAATAATGATAATGCAACGATTCGAATTGTTATTACAATTTAGGGTAGATTATTTGTTTCCTATTAATTTCTTCAAGTTGTTCTATTGTTTCGTTTTTTCTGATTATTTCACTCTGATTGTTCAGATGTTTACAACTAAAAACAGTCTGTATTGTGTGAATATTAAGTGGATTACTTCAAGCTCTAGTAAGAACTTGTAGCTAAATAGTAAATATTTTGGTATTGTTTTAACCTATGAGATAATTTATCTCACATCTTTGTTTTCAATCAGATTAATCTGTCTCTTATGTGTAAATGTGTTTTCATCATGAGAGTTTCTGATAACTCAAAGAGTAAAAGTATCAATTGAAAGATAAAAAAAGCTGACAAAGGGAAAACAATTGATATGGAATCGACTCTGTCGTGTAACAGTATTTAAATCTGTGATGATTAAAATATCCAGGGAGAGAGTTGAATTGATATCTCTATTAGCTAACAATTGGTAATTGAATTATCAAGACGATAGTAATAATAAGTTGATATTAATAACAATAGTGATGTGTATTGAAATTGAGAAAGAAAGAAACATAAGCAAAGATGGCTACGTTTGACGAAATGGTTTCTTGTTTAACTCTTTGGACAAGCGGGAAAAGTGAGCGCCAAAAAAGGTAAGGAATGTCTCTTTGTTTTAATTCTCACATGGGCAAGGTAAACAACCTTTCTGTCTGCAGTTACTGGACTTTTACGTGTCCTTTTTTCCCACCATTTGTTTTCATGCTTTCATGTTTAACTAGTGTGTCATTGTTACAATTAATGTGAAATTGTTGGCCAACAATATAATCTTGATTCATATTTAATGTCTGGTTACCACTCCACAGGGGACTTGACTTGTCAACCAGTATAACATGTGAGTATTGTTTCTAACCCATAATTTATCCCCTCTTACTAATTGAAAATGATCAAGTGATAATCTCTAAGCAGTGCAAGGTTACATGGACATATGGACATTAATTATCTATTATCAAGGTTACTATTCGAAAATTGGGTTTATTTCGCTTGGATTTCCGTAATTACAATGATAAAGCTTCACAGCTTTATTAAGCTTTCCTTTTTTTTGTATTTACTGTAGCTTACTGCACTCTTTTTCAATGTTGTTTTCTTCAATTCAGTAAATACTTCATGTTTGATTATGAGTAAACATATCAATGATGACGTTGATTGTGAGGTAAAGAAGGCAATTTCAGATGAAATGTCTACTAAACTCTTCAAGTTAATGAAATATCTCTGGTTGATAGTTTTTAACTCATGATTCTAAGTGAGTTTTATCAGTGAAACTCAACAAAATTTTGATGATTCTTACTAAAGGTGAGATTTATTAGATCAGATTAAGACGAGATTGTCATACTTGAAACTAACTTGAATGAGTTATCTAATTGTTCCACCAACCATGAGAATTTTAAGTAAATGATTTCTTTGGTTAAGTGACTTAACCTCAAAGGAAACCTGGGAGGTTGACCAGTTATATTAGATCAGAGACTTTGCCTTTTAAATGGGGATTTAAGAGGGCTTGCTTTGTGCCGATAATTTGTTCTTTTTTGTTGGGTATTAAATCACTTGATGATGACATAATAATATTGATATTATTTGCTTTCCTTTTTTAATTCAGTTGACAATGGTTGAATGGCAATGGATCACAATGAAATTAATTTTTAAGAATGACAATCGGATTAAAAGGAAAAAGAAAGAGAGGAGCAAATCCATTGAAATGGCCTTTGAATGAGAATTAAATGGTTTATGGTTTTGGATTCCCCATTGGTGGACCA
Source organism: Tetranychus truncatus (assembly GCA_028476895.1). Lineage (NCBI taxonomy): Eukaryota > Metazoa > Arthropoda > Arachnida > Trombidiformes > Tetranychidae > Tetranychus > Tetranychus truncatus. The sequence goes on from CM052062.1 coordinate 13,383,453, forward strand.
GATTTAAAAAGCAATCATGAATGGAAACACAAATTGCCTTATTATTACACCTTGTTTCTAACATTTATCGACAAAACTTTCGCTACTAAAAGCAAGGTTAAAGGTTATCATTTTATCCATCTTTACTACTGGATTTCACCCTAAACATTTCAATGGCATTGATCCTGAATAGTTTACATTACTTACAATCCAGTAATTATGTGGACATTTTTTTGTAATTCAACTGAGCTGAAATCAACATGAAAGATTGGAGTCTGAATTATACAATCAAAGCGCTCTTGAGTGGTTAATCAATCTAATTGGCTGTTTTGTTTTGTTATGTTTACATGTATGGCTATTATTACTACTGTTATTATTTTTATTACTGTCAATCAACTTGCAATCAACCATGGCTCATTCAAGTTTTAATAATCCTCAATAGGAGCTTATTGAAATCATCTCAATCTAAATTAGCAGTTAATTTCGGCGTGACTTGAGTAATATCAGTATTATTACTAACATCATCCTCATCATAAACATCAATACATTGATACATTGATACATTAACTTCAACTTTTTATTCCTGGTGACTTTCATGTTTTGTTGGAACCATGAAAATTTGATCATCCTGATTATTTAATGTGAAACAATCAAGTAAAAATTATTTCATCCAAAGTAATTTCATTCAAGAGTTAGCCAATAATAGTGTGATGAGTTGTTAGGTTTGGTGAAATGGGAGATAAATGGAATTGATGAGGATCATTCTATGTCGATGAAGACATCAACTACATTCCAATTGGTCTATTATCAAATGAAGATTATTTGAGAAACAAAAGAGAAATTTCGATCTATCATCATTTATCTATCAATGTTTACCCGATTCAGCTCACAATTTATTCACCAATGGTGATTGACAAAAGCATAATAAATATCACTATGAATGACTATAAAACAAGTATTAACATATTTTCATCACGATCATTAGTCTAATCACCTAAGGTCAATAGATAGTGTTACTTGCAATTTATTTGGATTAGCTAAAAGAATGATCTCGAATAGTGAATGCATGAATTCTCATTTACACTTGAAATTATTTCAAGTCGAGTTATAAACTTATTTTCAATTAATGAATATAAACACCAATATTCCAATTTGAATACTCAATCAAAATAATGCATAATTATTTCACTTTACTAAAGTTTTCTCATGAATTAGAAACATATTAAATTTTCCATTGATGTATATCTTAATCGAATAGTCATTACACTAAGCAATAATAAAAAACCTGCAATGGCCAGTTTTGGTAAAATCGATTGGAATTACTATTGTAAATTCAACTATTAATATTAATTATGCGTATTATTGGGACAATTTGATGGGTTGAATTGTATGATTGATTAATAAATGTTACTTTTTTACCAAACGAAGCTAAACGATGAAATAAAGTGAACAAATTCTTTATAATTATTGTTATTATTGTTATCATTATCATCATAATCATTGATTTAAGTTAACCTCTCTCAATCTCTGTGACTTGAAGATAGCAATCATGGTCATGATTTTCAATCATCAACCAAAATAATGTCTTATTTGATGTAAGTAAACAACCTCACAATGAGAAGGTAAATAAAATGAAGCAAAACAAGAAGCAAAAACAGAAAATAATACAAAGGTAAGAATAAGAAAAAAAATGAAGCAAAAAGGAAGCAATGAGACAGGTTACAGGTAAAAAGTCAAGCATTGTTGGTAGTAAAAAATTATCCATTCAAAAGTACTACTTAACTTGATTATGCAGTTTTTTCATACAGAAAATATATTCGCCATATTATTAGAAAAAAATACAAGTCTATAAATAATTTGTGTACAAATAAGTGTTCAATAACCGGATTTAGAGTTGATAATAGAGATGTAATCAACAGAATTCAAAAACTGAATGAGTTAATATGCTGTAGCTATTATAGTATTTAGTGAATAAACGGTCTGATCTTGATTATATTATGTTTTTACGTATGTTAATCAATTAAATCAGTTTATAAAATAAAAGCTAAGGAAAAGACGAAGCAAAAAATGAGCAAAATTGCCAAAAAAATATATCAATTGATTTTCAATGGGAAATGCGATAAAAGAATGGAAAGTAAGAAAAAACAAGCTTCCCGTCGATTGTTGACATATGCACAGTACCTTTTAACATGACGGGAGGTCAATAGTGATGTTAACAAAAAAATGATTTACAGAGAATCGTTATCAAAGTTTACATCAAAAGTATAAAGAGAACACAAAAAGACGAGTTGACAATTTACTTTACCCTTTCGTACGTGTCTTATTGAGCCTTTTAAAATTCTTATCATAACTTCATGGTAATGTTGAATCTCACAACTCTGACATCCAAATGAAAAGGAAAGCAAAAAACTGGAAGACCTGTAAGAATGAGAATAAAAAACAAAGTTAGTAAATGCTTCATTCACATGATAATTATAATAAAAAATAATCGCATTTCTTAACAATCGAATGTAAAAATACAATCAAGAATTTATCTGTAAAAAATGCATTAAAAAATTGACGAGAAGACAGCTTAGAGAAATTTTTTGAAGCAAAAAAGTGAAACGTTGAAAGCAAGATGAAAACATAATGAAAAATAATGGGTAAGGTTCAGATTTGGAATGGTTAAGGGCTTTCCTTGGCCACAGTTTTGGTCTAAATATTGGTAATATTAGGAAGACTGCCTTAGGCTGAAAAGTGAACATACAGAGGATTGTTCAATAAGATTATGTATACATTGACTTCTGCGTTTCCGTGGTTTCTTCTTGCTTTTCACCTTCACTCAACATATCTGGACGTTACTTTGAATCACCTTGATCTTTAATCTTCTTGAACGGAAATACCGGAATTAATTGAATTTGGAATTGAAATAATATTTCCTTTATCACTCTTTTGCTTCTTCCTTTTTGATAGATCGTAATTCAGCAGTTGAAACTATTACAAACTGCAACAGATTGAAGTCAGTCACAAATTCCATGCATGATTTTCCATTTATTATGTAGATAATTATTTCTTTTTCTTAAACTTGCATCTGAAAAGAGCCAACCTCAATGTAAAATGGAACGAACTTTGCTTCTTTGTAATTGCTTAATGTTTCCAACTTTGACTCGCAAACAATTTCCATTCTTGCTGCCTTTCACTTCAAGCACTTTAAATGGTACAAACAATTTGTCCATCTCATTATTACCTATTAAAGGTCATTAGAAATCCATATTATCCGCCAATTACCGTTCGTTTCCATACAACAACGTACTACTATAACTAAAAAAATGCAATTGGACTAAAAAATTTTAACCGTTTATCTTTTTGGCTTCATTTTTCTCGTTGATGGCCTCTTCTCTGGTAACTTTTTTTTCTTGATGCTTCTTGTAATGACTTGTCTTGTAAGTTAAAAAATTGAATATACAAAACCAAGTTAGCCTCCGTAGTTTAACGTTGACTATTCAAATATGTATGATCATCTCTTCCAGACTGCCAGTTAAGGTCCATTTCCTAGGTAATCTTTTTCCAATTACATCCTAGAGTAAACACTTATCTAAAAGGGAGAGAGAGAGAATCTTTGAAACACCTCATTTGTAAGTAGTAATAGCAATAATGATAATGTAATAATAATAGTAATGATAATTCTCATAGTAATGAGATGATGAGCAAAAATGATACACTAAAATAAAGACAAAATAACAACATACCTTGTAATTGTGATCATTGGTAGCTAATACAAATTTGTTTGCAATGTAGACAAATATTCGTGTTAAAGATGAACGTTTTGAACATAACTACAAACAATTAAATGTAAAACAAAAAAGATATTCATTATACCATTAAATGATAAGTAAAAGATTATCATTTTGTATTTAAGATTCAAGTGACTAACATGACAACAACACAGAAAACACTACTAATTATTGTCATGATAATCATAAGAAAATTACTCGATAATAGGTAAGCAGAAATGGCCTTTAACATGTAAATTAAGATTGATTGATACTATTTAGCCAATATAATAATTTATAATAAAAAGATTATTAATTTCACAGTTATAAACAACGTTTTTAAACAAAAGCTTTGTAATTTAAGGCAAACAAAGACGCCAACAAATCAGCCGTTTGTATAACACTTTAACTATTACTATTCAGTAGAAGCGCGTTGTTTGAATGAATACTTTGATAAAACAAATCAATTCTTCTTTATTCAAGTTTACGATTTAAATTGAATTCACTGATTAAAATTCATTGATTGTGCAGCAAACATCCCTAAATTAATAACCATCATGATATATAAAAGTCAAGAGATACATAAAAATTAACAGAAGGAAACAATTAAATCATCAACTAACCTTAATTTAAATGAATAAAAGGTTTTAACTGTAATAAAAACAATTAATGATAAACAGTTATCACAATGAAATGAAATATTCAGTTAATAGCAGAAATATATGAATTGTTATATTGAAATAATGAACATGAAAGCTGTTTGCAAGTCAAAAATGGTAACCAATCAGAGTTTGAATAAGGCGGACCAAAAAACTCCCAAAAAAGGTCCTTCAGGTTCCTATCAACACCTATAGAAAGAGGATTTCATCTCTTTCTTCATCTCCATCCCTCAGTTAAAGAAAAAAAAGAAAGAGATAAATGAGCATCTTCTTTCTCTCATCTTTTTCATCTCATCATCATAATAAAGAGTAGCCCAAGAAAAGTGTTGATAGTTGAGTAAAAAAAACCTCAGCTCATTGAAAGGCGTTTCAATCCACCTTAAATTAAATTCATTGGTTGAGAAAGAATCAAATTCAATGATTAACTCTAATTTTGTTTATACTTTGATACTAAATTTTGTTTACCAACATTTACGTGTTGTGATAACACATGAAAACAAATCTGAAAGGTTCCTCTTTTCATTGTAAACTTTTATGCATTGCCAGCTATTTTTGTTGATTTTCATTGTTATTTCAACCTTATAGCCATCGCCTAACTGTGACAATTTAAGTGAATAATACTAATTATAAATCTTCAATCAACTACGTCTATGTGTTTAATTAGTATGTGCCAAGAGTGGGATATCAATGATAACCATATTCCCAAGGTAAGTTGAACTGAATGGACTTTTGTTTACCATTTGCCAATTGATTTGTTTTATTTTGTGAATAACCTGGATTAATAGGTAACTAGTTTCGATTCCTTCCAAGAATGGACTGATGGACACAGTAGGTATGTTTACAGAGCCGACTGTGAAGAGGCTCGTCGACATTCATCTGGATGGGCCATGAGGAATACAAATAACCATAATGTTCATATATTGAAAAAATCATGTCTTGGAGTTTTAGTTTGTTCAGAAGCTTGTGTTCTGGATAATGGAGAGCAAATACATTTAAGGCCAGCAATTTGTGATAAAGCCAGGAAAAAGCAACAAGGAAAACCTTGTCCCAATAGGAAATGCTCCGGAAAATTAAAGGTTTTACCATGTAAAGGACATTGTGGTTATCCTGTCACTCATTTTTGGAGACACACTGAAAATGCTATATTTTTTCAGGTAAAATTTTGGACCATTTCAATAAAATCAAATATAATTTGGTTTCAATGAGATTTATGGTTAAAATCAATACATTCCAACAGTAATTGAGATATTAGAATTTCTTGAAATAGTTTGTATTCAATCATCATTTACTCTGTCTTTTATTTAATCTTGATAGTGTTGGATCAAATTTCCCTAAATTATCATAGCTATAAGTTGATTTCTTATGGATTTAGCTTTATTATCATAAGACAATCTAAAACTAAATCTCTATTATTATTCAGATTATATTTCTCTTCACTAATATAATCATCAAAGTTTTCATGATTTTGTGAAATTTCAAGTAATTCAATGAGGTGATTATTTACTCACCCAAGCAAAATGAATTAGGATGATGATAATGATAATCATGTTGATGATACTCAAGTCACGCTAAAATTAGACCCTAATTTGGTTTACAGGAGCTGATTTCAATAGGAGTCAATTTGAAATCTTTACATTTCCCAACTGATCACAATTTAAATTTAACAAAAAAAATAGTATTGAATAGATCGAAAGAAAAAATGAACAGCAAAATTCACATTAACTTAATTTTCACAAGAATCTTTATATTCAAATTGCTTGAATACATCTTGAACTTTCAATTGCAAGCTTCCAATTTGAAATAAATTAATTTGACTGATTATAACCACATTAAATTGTGACTCTTGAACTCAAAGAAAAAACTTAGCCATCAGAATTGATAATTTAGTAATGATCTTTAGAAATGATCAAGAAATGTAAACTCTTTCAGATAACTTCAGATTAACTCCATAAATTGTTACATTTTGATTAATTGCTGATGTTATAAAATGATAACAGTAATTGATAATTGCTAATTAGTTTGAAAATCTTGATTCTATAAAAAATCGTCAATGTTAAAAAAGATGAAAACAATGACATTTGGCTGATTGACTATTGGATGGTCATCTAAATAAGGTTGATTTACCCTTATTATGTTAATACCGTTAACCCGTATTCATAAATTCAAATCAACAATTGATCGTTTTTAATTGTTGCTCGTTTAATATTACTTATCCTATTCTTCCGTGGTTTATGAATATAGTGTTGACAATTAACAACAATAATTAACCTGGCAAAAGTAATGCAAGCAAAATGATTTACCTAGATGAATGTTATTGCTGTGAATCGAATAGCAGCTATTATAAAAGGTATGAAGTTGATGATCAAGTTAAAAGTGAAAATTTGCAATCTTTAGCTGGTAATTATTGGTTGATCATATTAATAACAGATGAAGAAATAAAGGTTCACCTTTTTGCTATGTAGTATGTTGAATACATCAAAATGAAGACAAGAAGTTTATAAGGCGAAAGCTATTTCTCTGGGGTGGAAAAAGCGATTTTTTGACAACCAACTGTAAACAGAGATGAGTTGATGGTGATGTTGATTTTGATTTTGATTTTCATGTTGATTTTGTTCATTTTGGATGTAATATGTGTGTTGACGGTTCCCTGCCACCCACTGAGTTAACAAGCAACCTGGTAACAGGGTGATTGATAGGAGGAAAGGAGGCCTTTAAATGTCTCCTTTAAATGTTCCTGATGATCCTTGAAAATTTGTGATGTTCATCTCCTTCATATCATCTTGCTCTTTACAAAGATCAACCTAATTGCTAAAGAGGGAAGAAGAAGAAAAAAGATAGAAAATCAGTGAATTAGTAAATGATCAAATGATAGTGAGCATTACGAGAGAACGTCTTATTGATGATAAAGTCAAGTTTATGACCATTCCATGGTCATCATCATTATCATTGCGCTTTTATGGACACCCAATAAGTTATCTGATCTGTTTTAACTTTCATAACAACATTCACTTAAATGTTTAGAATCGTCGCTAATCAATACAGATACTGTCTTCTAGGTGTTTATCCGATTCTTTGGAATGCTAATGTTCAACATGATAAAATGGAAGGAACGATAATTAAAGTTACGACAAACTTAACAAATTATCTCAACTTTTCTTAACGAAACCAGAATCTTCATTAGGCTTCATTTTGTTCCTTTAACTTCTCTTTTTTATTTTATCAAATTAATTGATCGCAACCTATTGACTTGTCTATCGGTAATCATTTTGATTACTGTTCTCGTTAAAACATTAACTTGTTACTTAAAACTAGTACAGAGTTATTGGTTTGCAATCACTCAAGCTATTAATATTAATGAAATTTAAAGTTTCTTCATCATTCTTTTATAACCTCAGGCCTCAACTAACCATACATCACACTTATCTTCATCTTTCTGGTTCCTATCTAAACCTCCTTTCAACAGTTACAATTGACTTAAATTAACGCTCAACAATCACGATAACAACACTTTACAAACAACTTATTGAACTTTTTCTCTAACCATAATTGACATTAATAGTATAATCAATTTAACCTTTGCAACTGATCTTTATTTTTCCATTCAGGCCAAAGGAAGCCATGATCATCCCCGTCCTGAACCGAAAGCCAGTGCAGAAGCTCGAAGAATGGGACAAAGTGCATTGAGAATGTTGAAATCATCTCGATTAGCAAATAGCTTCTTCAATACAACACTGCCTTTGACTACTGGATTACAGGTAATTCAATCATCTATTACAGTAATTGACAAATTTGATCCAATAAAAGAGTTCAGAGTGTCAACACTTTACCAACTGTTAGCCAAATGGAAGAGACAAATCTGAAAAATTTAAATAATTATTATAAATTAATAGATCAACACATTTTAAAAGGACTTAAAAACTATCATTTGAGCTAATATGTAAAAATAAGCAAATTGATTGAAAATTGTTTCTGTTAAACAAGAATGAAAAATCAGGTTGAAAATGAAGGGAAGAGTCAAATATTTAATTACGCAAAATAAGTTGGATTTGTTTGGTAAAAAGGATTGTTGGAGAAAAAACAAAGCAAAAGATGAATACCTGCATGAAAAATGATGTTTATCGTCCTGATTATTACAATTATAATTATATCTGTAATGATACCATAATTGTTATTCACAGAAAAACAAAGTGAATCTTCATTTCTCTTCATTTAGCGACCTGTTATTTGCTTATTTTTTGCTCTCCTTTTCGTTGTCATTGTTATTACTATTACTACCATTAGCCTTGCTTCTGGTCAACTTGACTCTGAGTTAATAGTGATCATTTGAGTTGTTCGGGTCGTTGGTAGATGATAACAAGCATCCTCAATGATTTCATTGGTGAAATTAATATAATTGAACAGTTTCCCAATTCCATAATCACACAGTTTTGTCCTGTTTAGAGTGAGAGAGGAAAAGTATATTCATTAATTTTAAGTTTACAGTTCAAGATGCCTTAGGTTATAAGTAAATACAAATTGGTTGGTGAAATGAAAGGAAAAAAAGAAAGACTTTTCTACCTTCACCTTTAAAAATACTAATTACAAGCAAATTTTAACAAATAGTTCAACTCATTGATGGTTATGATCTTTAATAGGTATTTAGTAACCTTTTACTTTGAAAAAGCTAGTTTGATTGAATAAAATGAACTAAGAATTGGATATATTTCTTGTAATTAGATAGTTTCATTCAACCTCTTTTCAATCAATAAATCATTATAATTTTAGTTTCTTTTTCTGTAACTTAATAGCGCTAATAATCATCCATTAAGATGAAAGATAATTTGATTAATTGACTTATTTGTATCTTGAAATTTGAAAAAAAACTGATTAGACTTGTGGATAAAAAATATTAATTAGTGAAAGCGTTTGCTATTAAATTAAAGTATTGGATCAATAAAATATTTACCTTGAATTTCACATCAATGAACTATCTGTTTAAGGCTCAAACATAATATTTGAAATAGCAAATCCAGTAAACTGAGCAAGGTTAAAAGATTGCAGGATTCCAGTTCGTTGGATTGAAATATCATTTGATACATTTTTTCATTGATCAAACAATGAGATGATCAAAATCAATAGTCAATATGACTGAAAGCTGTATCTTTTCATACTAAAAGATACTCTAGTTAATATTTACTTTAGAGATTGAGAATCATCATGTGATCAAATTCACATGATTATAAATTAATCTTTATAGGATTAAAGCTCTGGGGTTGATGGTGTTGACATGAGGTTACAAGTTGAACGGTAAACGGAAGTAATCAGTTTGTAATTAACCATAAACATGATGAAACCAAGACTCATCAATTTTGCGAGAAACAATTGTTATATCAATTAACATGGCAATCAGTGTCAAAATACATCATCATTGTGCCTCTCTTTTTCACATGAACCTTTAATCCTGGAAAGAAATTGAAATTGAGTTAGATAAATTGGATCTAATGGATTAATTAAAGAATGAAATTGGTGAAAAAACTCACATGATTATAATCAATCAAGTTGAAGAGTTTAAAGATAATATTAGCATGATATTGGACGGCCATTCTCGCTATTCCATGTCAATCGATGCTATTGTTGTTGACTTTATCACCTTGTCAGATAAGGCAACCTTTTTTTTGTTTTATGCTCTTCACTGGATAATGATGAGTGAATCTTTATAAATAGGTAGTTCTGTTGCCTGAGAAAAATGAGAAGATTCAAAATAAAGATAAAGATATGAATTATAATATGACAACCACAAAAGTCAACTGTTATCAGGGTAAAAGTCAAAGTTAATTTACTGATCACACAAGATAGATGTAAAACTGAGATGAAAGTGACTACTTATCCCAGTCTCTTTCGCTCTACCTGGGTGCTCAATCTGACCAAATAAATTGATGCTCATAAAATGGACAACTGACTCATTTTACTCTAACCTTTTACTCACTTCCAGCTAGCTACCAGTACAGATAATGCTTATAAGATATGTCTAGCCTTGAGGCTCTTTGAAACTTATTCAAAGAAACAGACTTTTACAGATACTAACATTTAATATACACACATGCATACGTAAATGAGCAGTTCGTTCGTGGTCTTATTCCGTGCAAACAAAACATCAACAGACCAACTCTCAGCATGTTGATTGGTGACTGAAAAGATTGATGATGCGTGAGGTTGATGCCAAAACCTTTCTTTCAAAGGTGAAAAATGATCTTCTTGTTTCCATCTGAATAAACCAACAGTCCTACAAAAGAAGTCGATGCAGAAATGAACGAATTAGCCTGGCCATTCATAACTTGATGAAGTAATAAATGCAGTAGTGTAAAATAATATGAAAAATCAGCTGATGTGCTGTAAAAAATAGAAGAAAAGATAATTAATATATATATTCACACTGATTTAAAATGAACAAGAATTGCTGAAAGACAGTCTGGATCGATATTCAACTGCGAGAAATGAACAGATTTAGAAAACTGAGTTGGATCAAAGTAAACAAACCCTTTTCATCAAATTAATTTACATTTCTGTTTTTTTTCAGAGCCAGACTTTGAAGGAGGTTAAATGTAAAATTGAAGTCGAGGAAAAGGTTACATTTAATCGTTGGTATAAAGCAAACATAACCACAACTGATACATTTGTTGAAAATGTTCCCATCAAAGGATCAACCACGATCAATGAAACTCCAAAAGATTTGGTTACCTTTGAAATCAACAGAAAATCAGGTGAGTTCGCTGTTTTATCCCCTCCTTGTTATTTCATGCTTGCAGATGTAAAATTCACATCCAGTCAGATCTATCCAATAAAACAGAACAATAAAAAAGTCAGGATTCGGATAACTGCAGAGTGAAAGTTTAAGTTTACAAACCTCAGATATTGAGAAAATGTGTTTTTCATGTTGATTTGAACATTTTAAGGTTCGCTTTATGACGGAAATCTGAAGAATCTATTCATGAATAGATATGCTACATAATCCTTTCACAAGAACAAAGACACTGAAATCTCCAAAATCTTAAGTCTAAAAGCAAATCAATGATAATAGTCAGCTGTGAAAGATAAAAGCGTACCCATTAATGAAGGGATTTAAGACGGAAAAATGGACATTTATCTGATTTAAACACAAGTGAAGCACATTAACTGATTAGACAAAATTGAAGAGCATAATAAACACGATTGATTTAGTTGATTAACTGAAAAACAAGATAAAACGATTGGATTAATTACAGTTTATTAATTAGGTAGACTTGGTTAAATCTTACAGCTTACATGCAATCACATGTTAAAAGGGCGGTTCATATTTTCATTCAACATCAATGGTTTGAAATGATTGGCGCCAAGATTAATTTTTGGTCAACATAATTTTATCAAGTAATCAATTACTCTTGTTCCTAATTAGATTTTAAATCTAAAGAGAGAAAAATTTGCAAATTATTTTAAGGCAATACTTTCAAATAAGCAATTAAACAACATTCACAATTCGATTAAACCATTCCTTACAACAATATCAGCTAACAATGATAGTTTCAATATCAAAATTATATTAAATAGTAAAAGTCTTTTAGCATGAGTAAGTATTTTGCCTACCAACAATTTGTGGTTCACTGATTACACAGTTTACTCGACAATTTAGTTAAACATGAATGCACAAACAAAAAACGTTTTTTATTCCAACTAATCATGAAATGGTTCAATTCAATCATAAACAAAATGATGTAGAAATAAAGGAATCATTATAATCAAAGAGAATGTCAATTGAATAACAATCTCGCTGTATAAACTGAACAAGTCTATACAAGTGATACAAGAAATGAAAACAAACCTTTTATTTCAGTTAATCAATCAGATTTGTTTAACTAACCCAAAGAGTCTAATCATGTTCTTGGTTAAATATTGTACAATCAAATACTACTTAAAATGTTCAATCAAATGGTTAATCAAATAACCAATGAAATGATCAAAATGTTTAGTCTGTAATTGATTTAGCATTTATTGTTAAGTCGATAAACAAGAAACATGAAATGAATTAAGTACGAGGATTGAACCATAAACTAATTTGGTAGCTAATCTTAAGCATTGTCAGCCTTCAGGGTGTTACTGGGTGTTCCTAATGTTAGCGCCTTCAACTATTCATGAAAGATGAAATGAGATGATAAATTTAAAGCAATTTATCTGTTCAAGTTCACAATTCATTTCATTGATTGAAAACTATTGAAATGTCTTCACCCTCAGGGAAAGTCCACCGTAAAATGACTTGGGTTTATTCAGTAAAAAGATAAGTTTGTTGTTAATTGCTGATGTGAAATGATGATCTTTCGCTGATTAAACCATAAAAGGATCCTCATCTTAATTTTCATTCAAAAATTAATAAATGGAATCAATTGTTTGAGTAAAAACAACTGGATTCAATGAAACAAGTGAAAATGATTCTCAAATGAAAAGATGTTTTAAATCGCCATTTATCTATACATTTTTGTTTGTTTCAAGGTTTCATTTCATGGCTCAGTAGATTGATGATTATCATCGACATCATTGTACAAAGTCCGCCCTCAAACTGTAGGAGGAGTGATGAGGGAATCATTTGAAGGTAGAGTTTGCTCAGAATTTTTTCTATAGGATGGTGATTTTGACATTAAATTGATTACAATAATCAATAAATCACAATCAAACGTTTTACTTTCAATAAAGATTCAGTTACATCTGTAAATCCATATTAACTGTTGACCGACTCAAGCTATGTCACATCCTTTCATCAGTAAAATATTTAAAATGTAAAATTTCCAAATCGATTTCAAAGTTACAGTCTTTTTTTCACCAAAACACCTGATTAAGAGTTGATCTGATTTAACTGTTGAGTTGAGCATTTGAATATTTATAAAAGCAATTTTATCTATTTTATGTTGATGTTATTTTGGTGATGAAAGTACAGCTCTTAGGGCCTAATGATGTTCATCATTTATCCTGAGTGTTGAATGTTTGGAGTGTTCACTACTTTGAGTATTTACTTCAATTTATCTGATAAATTTGTCCATAAAAAGCGATTAAACAGCTATTAATTGTTCCTTCCTTGATCTAATGGCCATTTAGGAACATTACTGTCAATTTAATGGCCATTAATAGCTCTGTTAGCCTTTAAGAGTCGATTCTGTGATTAAAGTCATTTTCATCCTTTTGGCGTTTGCTTTCAAATATCTTTTGTTTGCTTTTTTAATTTTCAACATTTCTTTGACTTTAAGTGAAACAAGTTTCATTATTAATTATTGATCAACAAATGATAAATCTTGATTTTTGATAAATATAAGAATATTGAATAGCAAAATGTTTTCATCATTAACTCCCTTCAATTCAAGCTTTTATCTGATTGTAACTTGATCTAATTTTTTCTGCTCATCTCTTTCCTTCAACCGAGAGTCATGTTTAGCTCATGATATTGTGATAATCGTAATCAATAAACTAATTGGTTTTACTAATTATTCTTAATCAGGTTAGGAAATACTTTGAATCTCTGTTGATGAAAATCAAAAAAGGTTGCTTCAACTATTCTGACGAGAAGTTAAATTGTTATTCACTTAGAAAAGGTTGAAAGTTTTTCATTAATCATTAAGATTTTACTTAATATTTTTAAATTGATTAAAAAATTGATATTTATTTATTGGTTTTAGGAACCACAATTATGAGTGTTACATTTTTAACCTTAAGGCACTTTAATAAATGGACAGTTAAGTTATGATTAATTGTATTTTCATCAGGAAAAAAATTGAAAATTAATAATTGGTGTTCATATTTTGAGTGAAAAAACAATCTTTATGGTTAAATAATTGAAAAATTTGACGATATAACGGTTAAACGGAAATTTAAAATTAATATTTAGATATTAAGACCAACATATAAATTGATTTACGATTGGGTTGATGAAAGAAATTAAATTTTTCAATTTTAAATCAAGAAAAATTGCGTGAATACAAAAGTCGCCATCTAACTGTAAATATTGACACCTTTCAACTTTATTCACAATGTGTTTCAACTCATTGCTGACTTTTTATTTACAATTCATTTTGTTTTGGTGATTTAATTGACTTTGATTTTATTGTTTTGTTTATTACTTTATACTCATCTGGTAAGTCCTTAATCACTGTTTATTGGTTTATATACTGTTAATCGACTGTTTATTAACCTTTTATTGACTGTTGAACTGCTTTGTTGAACTGAACTGTTTATAGACTTTTATTAAGAAGATTGTTTTGTTTTACAGATCCTGGAATATGTTTATCGTGTTTCTCCTATGAATCTCAATGTAGCTGTTCATATCCATTCAATCCTCAACAATCAAACGGACAACAATCGGCCCAGATTTTACAATTACCCTTCCAGCATCAACAGCATCAGCACCACCTTCAACTTCAACAACAAGCCTCACCGATCCATTCAACATCATCCTTATCACCACCTTTATCACATCCAATTCAAACACCAGGATCAGGATCAGGAGCAGTAACATCACTTACCTCGTCAATAACTTCATCTTCAGCACTATCCTCAACAAATGGCTATAACCATTACTCCAATTCCGTTGACAACCTACAAAATGGCCACTCTTACCTTAGACACTATCATCACCGGTCAAATTATTTAGATTCCGAGTCCGAGTCTACAACAAGCACAACAAACCACCAAACCTCTGATTCATGCAATTATGGTCCAGTAATTCAAGTAAGTTCAAGAAATTTGTTGAGAAAAAAGTAGAATCAAATTTTTGGTTAATATTGAAGGTCGTAAACATATTCTTATAGCCGTTGAAATGGTAATACCTTTTATCATGATAATGATAATTAGTCAAATGTCGTCAAGGTGAGAGATGTAAGATGTAAGTACACGCGACCGACACGAGTGAATCTAGTTACATAGGGATGAAAAGCCAAGTGATTATCATAGATAAGCCAAGTTCGCGTGGCTAAAATGATCAATAAAATATTAAGATAGTCAATAGCAAATCATCTGCTTCCAATCAAGTAAAGTTATCAAAAGAAGACGATAAATTTTCATCCAAAGTATACTCTTGATGCGGGTAACCGTTGATTCTTTTCGCTCATCATTTGTTTCCATCATCATCCTCATCTTCAACATGGTCTTCCTCATTTTATAGAGTATCTTCAATTACCTTTATATCCTTTGTTATTTGTTGCTTTCAAAGGTAAATATGATTTAACAACAATTTAATGTGCTAGTATTTATCATTATATAGGTTAAATTGATGATCAATTTATTAAAATGAATTTGTTTTGGGCTGAAAAAGGCTTTTTTATTACATTTTATTTTTAATTCATCATCTGATATTTGATAATCTTTTCTGGTTGAGAGCAGATTGATGAGTTTACCATTATAATCAAAAAAGTTTCTTCCCATTTGTTGACATCAATAATGCTTTGTTCAACAACATTCAAATTGATGAGTTGATAAGTAAGCAGATGATTAATTGTAACCTTCATTAATTCAGTAATACATAACCGGTAGCATATGTATTCATGATTTTGGTATCAATTGGTGAATCAATTGATTCAAGTTTCACCTGTTTTTTCATATTATTGTATCACTTCTATTTGATGGCTCTTTAAATCAATATAAATCAACATTAACATTATCTATTACAATATAATTTGATTCTATTTTCATTTCATTTCTAAATTTATTTATAATAATAAACGTATTATTTCATCTTTTTCCTGAAGCTTTATGATGAAGCAAATTATTTTGGATTTAATTATCATCTTTGTCATTCAACAAAAACTGGTGAATTTATTACCGAAGCATTTACTCCTATTGATGGTAAGTTAACTGGCAATCATTAAATATTAAATCAGAATATGTTGATATATTCAGAATGCATAAGAATAAGTAATTAGGGTAAAAACAGTGGAAAAATTAATGTTAAAGTAATCAAATTAACCGCTTTTTCTGTTTACTCTCTGTAATTGGCCAATTAGGTTTAGAGTTGACAACAAAGAGTTCGTTTATCTCAAGTTGAATAGATTAGTAGATTGATGTTATCTTATGTGATTATTCTGACGATTGTATAATTAACAATAGATTTACCGAGTATTTACTCTTTGCTTGCATTTTTCACATAGCAAATCAATTAAATGGACTGTCAACTGCCCTGACAAATGGAAATAATTCATGTACTTTTTATAACGGCTCAACAAACCAGTCTTATATGTTTTCTAATCAGCAAGTGGAAAGTACAACATCGCAACACCACCATTATCATCAACATCAGCAACACCATCAGTATCTTCAATATCAACAATATGAACAAATTTATATGGACACTGAAGCAAATTACAGTCCAAACGTAAATGCAGATCAATGTCACCAAATTTCAGACAATAGTGATGACAACCAGATGAATACGATTGAATCAGACGGATCCATGGTCAACTATGGAGACTATGACATGACCATAGATTCAGATAGGATATCAAATTTAGAGAATCAATTATCAAACGGTCATTCATCTCAGCCTTCATCTCCATCATTAATTCAACGAGAAGCTTTGCAACAGCATCTCCTACAATCATCTGCAACAATAATATCACCATGTTCATTGCCATCATCTTCTTCTCCAACTTCTGCAGAAATAACTAGTACATCTGCATCTCCTCCAACTTTATCTGTAAATAATACGGAACATTTGAACAAGGATAAATCGCCTCAAATAGATTTACAATCAACTGTTGCACTTAATTTTCCAATTGACCAAGTTGATCGAACTTATAGCCATCCAAATTATTTTCAAACCCAATATCAAGACCAACATGTCTCAAACCTCAACCTTCATAATCAAAATCAAATTTATCATGACCCTAAATGGTTAATTCACCAGCCAAAACAAGATGAATCGTCAGTTGATGAAAACAGCCACTTGAAGATTTATCATGAAAATCACAATCCTAATGATAAAATCACATTGACTAACGAATGTTCATCCACAACATTTGTTACTAACAACAATAACACTAGTGAACAAGTTTCTTCTGGTTCAACAGGTTCTCAATCATCAACAGCTCTTGTCCAATCTTCTGATTGTTATATTAACTCTTCAGTAGACGACCATTCTTCTAGCGTTGATTTTACTAGATTTTGGACTAATGATAATGAAAATGAAGTGACATCTTGTCAGGATTATTTTGACCTGAAATCACGAATAGTTAATGAACAGACGGAAAGTTATATTGTGCTATAACAAGTTATTATGTACCTCCTTCCCTGCATTTTCAGCTTATATAACTTAATTGTATAATATTTATACAACTGGTCAACTTTATCAACAATAGTATTATTCCAAATAAAAAAATTACTCAAAAAATTGTTCATCTTTTGATTTATTACCAAGTTTTGATCATACAAAAGTTATCTATTTTGTAAAATGGTTAAAGGTTTGATGAAAGATGTATGATTGACAGTCAAGATTTCTAATTGAATTTTAGAAGAAACGGGTTAAGAGTTCCAATTGAGTTTGTGGTAATTCTTTTACATGTGAACAGAATGAGATTTAGAGATAAAAGTTTGACCAACTTTACATAAAATGAAAATAATTGCCAAGTGTAATGATCTAATCGGAGTCAATTTCCACTTTTGTTTCATCTTTTGAGTTTTTTAAAGAATCCACTTTCATCCCTTCCATAGACTCGTTCAGTTGGACGGTTAACTTGCAAGATAATTTACTCTCTTCCATGGGTTCTTCGACCTTTACAAGCTCTTCTTTTGTTTCTTCTTTGGCTAATTTAATAACTTCAAGATTGGCGATACAAGGTGAAAGATATGAAATAGGAGTATGGCTAGTTGTATGAAACTCTGTAGGTAGCAATGAAGTTTGAAGTGCTTGCTCGATTGATGATGATGCCATTGGTGATGACGCTGATGATCTATTCCTGATTGGAATTGGAGCAGGAATTAAGGGTATGTTCGGCCGACGACTTAATGATGCCTTATTCCAAGGTTTCGCTTTAAATCGATAGAATCTGGTATTCATAGGAACATTATAACGATTTTGAGGCTGAAAATGAGTAAAAAGATGTTTATTAAATACATTGGAATGAAATTATGTCAAGATTCGCCACAAAAAGAGTGGAAAAACCCACATGAATTGATTTATCGTGAAATATTATTGCAACAAGAACTATTAAAATCATAAATAGGTCAGTGGAATTTAATAAGAGTTTACAATAAATAAATCTGAAGATTTAATGATAACAAGTGCAATACAAGAGAATAGAAAAACGATGAATGAAGATTCATAACCGGGACAAGAGTGAATTCATTGAAAGGAATTTTCTAATCTTAAGAAATTAACTTAAAAGTTTGTTTGTTTTACATTCTGATTTGTGTGAAGTTGATTGGTGTTTATCGGTTTATAACCAATTATCACGGCTATCAACAGTTTAACTTGATAAATTAAATGTTTAAAGACACAATACAAGGATTGGTTGGCAAGTACACGGGTCAACAAGAATCAAGAAAAAGTCAAGATGGAGAAAAATGTAGGAGGGAATAAAAAGGAACGAATTTTATAAAAATATTAAGATAGAACAAATAAGGCTGGGCTAATATATTTAGTTTGATTGAAAAATGATCCGTAAAATTAATGATGGATAGCTACAATCAAGCTTCTAATCATTTCATCAAGCTCAATTTTGATAAGGCATTGGATTATTTTTTTCAAGTTAGACAAATAGAACAAGATTGAAATGATAGAGAGAAGGCAAAATATAACGAAGAAAAAGTAACAACGCTTAGTTTGACCTTGCCAGTGGACTTTAATGATATTTATGCCAGAGGCTAAGAAAATGTGTGCTAAAGATCAACAGAGGTGAGCAAAATTTGCCAAGACTTGTCTAGGATTGACCCACCTAAATACATCATAATGCTAGCCTAAATTTGGTTCAAAATTGCAGAACTCTTAATTTAAAAAGAAATTAGACCGAAAACACCACGAAAATCAGATTCCTGACTAAAGAATAATGAGAATTTCGAAGTTGTTTCATGCTTACCTTTGAAGCTTGGCACAATACTTTTTCGGTGACGACTCCGAAGCCGTAAGCTGGTAATTCTTTGCCTTCTCCTGCAAATGAAAAAAATGATTAATAGGGTTGTTGATGAATGTAAAGAGACAATGTTCATGAGACAAATGCTTGGACGGAATCATATCGAAATTTGTCCAAATATTATAAATAAATATCTCCAAATAAATTGCTCCAAATTAACTTTAAATTTTCATGGCGAACGCAAAAATTGATGAAACAAATGAAAAGACAAAATTTTTGGATTTTAAGATGCAAGTAGACAATTGGATGATTATAAGTTGTAAGGTATGGGCGTAAATTCGAGAAAACTGTTTTAAAACCAAACAAAACAAGGCTGAATTTCACGGTCTTCAATGATTTTAAGACCAATCACTTACAGGGCTTGTTATCATGAGAGGGTCAGAGATTTAAGAGGTAATGAATGATATAATACTTTAAAGTGCATACTTTTACTTTGAAGAAAAACAAACAAAAATATAATTAGCTTGATAAAATTTCTCAGCATTTCAATAAGTAATAATCGATTTGAACTGCACAATTTGATTTTGTTTGACAGAGAGATCAAAACTTGCTTTAGTATTATAATCCATTTTAATAGGATGTTATGAAATGAAATCGATTCATAAATAATAAACTTTTCTGGATGACTGTTTCAACTGAAATAGTAATATGTAAGAAGAAATATAAAAACTAAATTTAATGGCTACTAAGTCGCTTCAGCATCAAAATACTATTCTAAAAAAACATCATTTACTGGAAAAGAATATAGAATATCAGGTTTATATAATAGTTAGACTGCAATTGAAAGAATTTTAAATTCGAAAAGAAAGAGTTAAAAACATTATCCTTTTTCACGCAACACGAATCTTTGATTAAATAAAAAGTTTTATTGCTACACAAGTTTGTATGAGAAACACGTTTGATATTTCTGTGAGGTTTTTAATGGATGTAGAAATTATCGAGAAATTCTAACCCCTTCTTTCAGAAAAAGAATAACAAAAATTTAGACTCGACTATACAGGATAATTACTTGTTTATCGCACTTCATAGATGAACTTTCTTTATGATAAAACTGGGTCGAATATCTTTATTTTATTCAATTATGTTTAATTGAACCCCAAAAGGCTAAGTGCGAACCAGAAAAGGCAATTACTTGAACCACTTCTTTTTCTGATTTCAAGTAGACAAAAGCCTTTATTGGATGAGCAAAAACAGAATCACAAAGAGAAGAAACTTGAGCCACAACGAAGTTATTTTTGAGCCCCTTAGTGGTCGAACTAGTTTTCAATAAAGCCAAACATTAACAGTTTTTTTGTCTCAAAAAAATATTGAACTGGCTTACTGAAAACTAGTTTGACCAACTGGTTCAAAAAATCTTTGCTGTGGTCAAGTTTTTGTCAAAAAAGTCTTAAAATTGAAACAAAGAATTGGTTCTATTAATTTCTCTTTTTATGTCGTACTTTACTTTTTCTGGTTCAACCAGGCAGAATTGACTTTATTTCAACATTTTTGTGATTTATTCTAGAATTATTATTGCTGAACTTTATCATTCGAATTACAATAAAGATGACGAATCATCCATGAATTGTATATCAGAAATAATACTCATAAGTTGATTAAAATTTGAAAAAAAACTTGAAAGGTTGCAAAAATTGCTAAAGTTAAACCAATACAAACTAAAAATAACAATGTCATTAATATTGAAATCATAATTGGTATCATAACTCAATCATGATAGTTAATATAAATGAGCTTCTATGGTGGAATTGAAATGATGCAATAGTTAATATTGACAAAAGTGGAAGTAAATTAAAACTCATGGAAAATTAGCTCTGACTGAAAGATAATTCTGTAATATATGGTAAAATACAATTTAAACGTTTAAAAGAGGCCAGTTTTATGATTAGATGAATATCTTCAAGTGAAAATAAAAACCAAAATTGTAATAATTGAGAACAGTAGATAACTAGAGAACATTGACCCAAGCATTGTCTTTGCGTTTGGAGAGGTTGTTGAAATGATAATTAATAATTACCTATGAGGAAACCCAGGGCTTCATGGCACTCATGGTGGAGGAAATGAGGATGAAGAGCGTTCGAGAAAGCAACATAACAATTGTGAACAGCACTAAAAGTCAAAAGAACCAAATCTCCAACATCACATCTGAAATAGAGAAAAATGAAATTAATTTCAAGAGATAAACTAGTAAACATTAAAAAGCACTTACGAAAAATAAGAAATTTTGTCTTGATCAGACTGTTCGGGCTGTTCAGGTTGTTCTACTTTTTTGGGTGGCAATTGAACAATACGCCGTTTAATCGATTTAAGAGGTTCACTCGGAGGTTTTTCACTTGGTACCTATTGATAAAAGGAGATTGATAAGTTGACTGATAGAACAACAATAGATGGAAACATACCGGTGAAACTGCTTCTGGGATTGCTACATCCAACAATGATCTATATTGAGGGAATAAATCAACTAGCTTCTGAATATCACATTGAGTTACTTCAGGTAATTTATCATCAAACGGCTCGGGTTCTTGAGTAGCAAATTGTGGAGGTCGATCATTTATGCCAGAAAATAAAGACTTGAGAAAATGTTGAGAAATTTTTGATTCAAACTCTTTTCTGGTTTCCATCTCCTTCTCATAGAAAGCTCGGGATTGAATAGCAACATTTTTAGCCCATGATAGAAATCGCTGTGAAGTAAAACGTCTACGGTAGATTTCAGCTACGTAAGATAAGTAAAGCATTGGAGTCCGGTGGATTTGGTCGAATACATTTATAAATTTTTCCATACGGTTAAGTGAATTAACCCATAAAGTTTGTTTATGGGACAAGCCACTAATGAGTCGAGAAATATGTGTAGCCCATTGGAGCCTTCGATGAATGACACCACAAAATTCTCGCTTGGCAGCGATACATCTATCACGAATATCACAGAGCTCATTGTATTTATCTGAAACAACTCTGAGCTGTGTTTCATGAGTTTTGCACAGATCAGGAAGAATAGAATTGTCTCGTACGTGAGCTGCTCTAAGCTGGTTATGATGAAAAGCTTGAGCAAATTCATGAAGTTCAGCAGTCAATTTTTTAGCTTTAGAAAGAAACCCGTTAAGCATTTGTAAGCGATTTTGGAGTCCACTGATTTCTCTTATTTCTTTTGAATTTATACCGTTCAATACAGTTTTTTTGTCGTGTTCAATACCTGCCATGAACTCATCGTGAGACTTGTGTTGAAATTCAAGAACGCTGTTAGCCATAGTATGTACATCTTTCAAATTACTCCATTTAAAACCAATCCAATCTGCTAATGATAGATCATTTCCTTTGTCTTGAAGTGATGGCTCAACGAGTGAGGGTAATAATGGCATCCTAGTTAAAATTTCAAGATCAGTTTCCAACCTATTCAAATACAGAGAAGTACCAATTAATAATAATCTAATTTTTGAATTTACAATTGGTATAAAACAATAGTATATATAAGAAGGCAAAAGTATTACTAACCGATCAATAGATTGGTCATAGACCTGTTCCCGTTCTTTGAATTTGGCATATTCTATGTCCATCATCTCAAGTTTATTTAAAACAACTTTCCATAGGTCTTCAATATTAGCCAATACTGCAGCCCAGCCTTGATGCTGTAGATGTTGATCTTGAATCAGCTTTTCGCAACATTGTAAGTGTGCCTGAGCAATAACGTATAATTGCTGAGCGAGTTCTGCTCTGCTTGTCACAGTGTTGATTGAAGGTTCCATATTAAAACAAGATTTTATTCTAACCTTCATATCTGCGTCATTAATGTTGTTTACTACAGGGGAAGGGGGGTTATCATGTTCAACAACCTCTTTGTTAAACAAAAAGATTGGATTGGTCTCTGTACCAGCAGAGCGATATGAGGAAACCTTAGCATCTTCAAAAAGCGTTTCACCTCCACTCAATAGTAAGGCTTGTTTATCAGCTGGAATACCAGTTCTACCGTAAATATTTTCTTTCAGCACTTTTACTCTGATGAAGGAGAAAGAGAAAAGGAGAAAAGGAGAATAAGACAAAAGAAAAACAATGGAAAATTAAAATACTTACGTTTCAGTGGATAAATTAAGATCCAGAGTAAACGTTGATCCAGTGTCGACTTGAAATATGTACAAGAACATTGTAATGTATAATAATTGTAATTAATAAATTGTAAGCAAATAATAATGTTTACCAAAGACAAAAAAGAGAGTATTTCACGAAGAAAAAAAAACAACAATGAAAGCCAAATTAGTTTCATTTTTTGAGTGTGAGGTCTCCACATTAGCAAAAAAAGAAAGAGAGTTGTTTTCTTTTTCTTTCTTTTAAAGAGAGAGACTTGTTTACAACATTGAACAGATGATTTTTCATAACATTCAGCACTATTTTAATTTGAATCAAATATTTTATTCAATTACAGATAAACTTGTTCCATATGCCCATCATTCCTGAATCATTTCTCATTTTTTGCTGGAAAATTACGAAAATACGAAGCAGAGATTTAGTCTCTTCCATAAAATAAATGGTCCAATTTGCATTATAGAGATCGAGTTGCAGAGACAGAAATATGACCTAAATATGATTGAGGGACTTTTAAAATTGTTTGGTCAGTTCAGCCTCTCTAATTTATAAAAAAAATTGACCAAGTTAACCTTATACTGCAACATGAAACTTATTTATTGAAATTACTGATCAGTTAATTGACAATGTCGTTAATTTTCTTATAATTTAAAAAAATGAGTAAACACTCCAATAGATGGCAATACCTTCAGATTTGACAGTTTCTTTTTCTTCAAACAAAGAACATCTTCAAAATGCTAATTAGCCCAAAAGAGCCCAACATTAATTGCAGTATCTTCAGTATTTTAATTTTAGATCATTTATTTTGAACTAAAGCCCCTTCCACTCCGAATTGACTGCAAGATATGAAATCCATGTCGTAAGAAGATGATGATCACTCGTCGATGATTCATTATCGAAGATAAATCTCTCTTTGGTCAAATTTATTCGAGTGATAAAAAGCCTTGAAACACTAGTTGGAGACGAAATCATTTACCCAGAAATCTCTCTGCTCCTTGACTATACTAATTCATTTTTTAGATCACTTTCATCTGTAATGTTGAATTTATTATACATTTCGACTGCCATTAGAATTCAACCTTTAGAACCCAGCATACAATTTGATGAGTATTATTAAACCTGAAAATAATGACAAAAATATTCAGATTCCCTCCTTTTTCTTGAATTGGTAACGTATAAAATTGTGTAAAACTGTTCGGATTATTCACATAGAGTTTTGATACCCTCAATCCTTTAATTTGGTAAAGAAATCAAATAAAAAGGTTCCGCATTTCGGATTACATTGTATCTTGGTTGGAGTGAAAGCTAACCGTTTAAACTATTATCATCACTAATAAAAAATGTCTTATATGATGTGAAAGACAATTATGATTTGTAACTCTCGTGTGATTAATTTTCTTCTCAATTTACTGATCTACAAACTTAAAATTCATAACAATTCACATTTTATCTGAATTTGAAATATTTTCTTCCAATTTTTGGATTTTATTCAAAGATATGTGATGAACTATATAACCGTTGGGTGGCTCTACTTGTATTTCACATTTTTTCCTATAACTAACTCTAAGCTTACAATAAAATGAGTTAAGTTACTAATTTTTAATTTTCTAAGAATAATTTAAAATCTTGTGTTGTTTCCTCTTTAACCTTTTTGTGACAGAATTCCAGTTTTAGTAAGATTCGAAATTTATTTGATTGTGCTTACAAGATTGTTAATACTGTTAAAAGTCAAATACAGTGTTGTTTATCCTCAGTGAGTCTTGTTTCTTTGTTGGATTGGGTTTAATTTTTTTAGGTTAATTAAGTATCTTACATTTGATTATCTATGAAAGAACATCGTAAACATCCCCCCGCCATCAACTACCCTGGCGAGGGTAGTCAAGTTCAAGTGGATCGACATGGGAATATAAGAGTTAGCTTAAGAGAGAAAGAAAAGCGCAAAAATTTGGTTATTAGGAAGCCAGACTGGGATAGGGATGGTTCTAAGCTAGATGATCGAGAATCCAAAAGATTCAAAATGCGAGAAAAGGAAAGAGAAAGAAGTAGACGTGAAAGAGAAGACGAAAGGCTAAGGATCGTAGAGACAGCAAGAGAAAGAGAAAGACGAAATGAGCTATTAAAGTTGGAAAAGGATAAAATGAGACATCGAGTAATGGAAAGGGACAGAATTGGGCGAGTTAAGCGGATTCATGAAGTTAGTAGAGATTTAACTCCACTTCGAAGTCCTATCATAAGTCCAAAATCATCTTCTAGTCGATCTTTAGGAGAAATACATGCACGAACGCCTTCAGAAAGTCCACCAAGATCGAGATTAAGGAGTATTGTTCGTAGTCTACCAAAAAGTCCTTCATCCAGTCACCCAAAGAGTCCTTTAACTGTTGAAAAGCCAATCGAGTCAAGCAATTCATTTAAACCCATTTCGTCTGTCCCCTGTGATTCTGTTGGTTCACCTGAAGGCTTATCGAACTTTGATAATAGTGAATCAAAGAGTGAACTTACGATATTACCAGCGGAAGATATGTCGCCCATAAGCAATAGTAGCAGTCTTGGTGATATGGAAGCAATCGATTCAAACTTCTCGCCTGAAAAAATTATATTTGATGAGACGAAAGAATCTGCCAAGCAAAGTGATGATATAGTATCAGATGAGAATTTCAGTGAATGGAGTGAAGATGAAGATGAATTATTAAACAAACCTAATGAAAAGGGCAGCCCTATTGAGATGTCAACAGATGAGTCAATCAAGGTTTCAACGTCAGAATCGATAACAAGATCTGAATTGAAAGACGATGAGAAAGTTCCGTCTACCGAGACTCCATCCTTAAAGCCATCTACCTCTGATAGTATTTCAATTGAATCTCAAGATGCCTGTTCCTCTCTGCAAGACGATGCATTAGAATCAATTAGTGACGATGAATGTGATGCTATAATTGGTAGTGAAATCCATGATACAGTCATTAACGAGGAATCATCAAAAACGCCATTAGTTAACGAATCATTTGATGATTTAGACATTGATTGGGCCAACCTTATTCAACAACCAAAATCTCAAGTACCAGATTCATTTTCCAATTCAGCTCGTCGTCGAATGTCATCGGCCAATATTCTTGCTCGAACTGGATTTTCTCACGAACATGCAGGTACTAAGATAACGGAAAAATTAATAAGCTTGTGCAAAGAAGAACTTAAAGAAAACTTTAGACCTTTCCGCCACCCGATAGCTTCTCTTCATCGCTTTATTGGTGAACAAATTTCTATGCGGGAGAAACTTTTCGAATCATCAAATTTCTTCTCTTCTGCGTTAAGTGCACGCAAAGATCTTGATACTCGCAAAATATTGGCACAAACATTCGTTGATTTTTCTCACCTTCAATCAATCTCCCCAAAATTATCATCATCATCGTTATCACCTCCATCGTTGTCATCACTTGCCACAACATCAATAACTGAGTCATCGCCACAATAAGTGCAACCTTATGCCTCAATTTTTTGGCTTAATTTAAATAAAATCATTCAGACATATACAAAATTTGTACATTCAATGGGAATATTTAATATAATCATTCGTTATTTATTTCATAAAGTATTATATTTCAGAGAAAATCGTTTCAAAGACTTATCTCATGGTTTGATTGAATTGGAACAAAATTTAGGATGAAATTTAGAAAGTTGATTTGAATATTTTGAGAGCTAATGATTTCAGCAACCATTATGGGAAAATGGAAATTATTAGCAAATTTGTAGATACAATTTAATTCGTTCAATCACCCAGAATCACAGATTATTGAGTCGTTTATCAATGGTCATTTTTTCTATGCTCCATTTCCAAGTTTAACAATCGATTAATTGTCTAAAAAAATGTCATTACAAGACGTAGAGTAAATTCAAAATTCCACAGGCAAGCAAAATATAGAATAAACTAATCACTGAGCCTTTCATTGGAAAGCGATAGAATGTAATAGAGATCTTTCTGATTTAGCCTCAAAATCTTGTAACAATTCATCTATATCATTATCAAGATCGTCTGATTGTGATAGTAATTGAGCTAATTCAAGAATCAGGAAAGCTCCGATAGTGGCCTCTTCGTGATTATCCTGTATATCAATGTTTATCACGTGAACTTTGCTATTGTCAGTTGGTATTCGAGCAGCTAATTCTGCAATGAGAAAAATATAAACAAAACAAAAATCAATTACAAGGCAAACTGATAACAAGAAGTAAGCTACTTGAAGATAGAAATATTCAATTAAAATTGTATGTCTTGTACCAATAGACAATAAAGCTTAGGTTTAGTTTATCAGAACTACCAATCACCTTCAATTACTTGATCATAGACTCTTTCTTCGCAAGTAAATATGACATCAAATTTATCAAAACAGTCGTGAAATCTCTCCGGCTTTTGTTTAATTCTCCTATTGCGGTCCAACATATGAAGAATCCCATTCTGAGTGTATCTGGAAAAGGAAAACCAAATAAGAAACAAACAAACAAATTAAGAAGGATGGGATGAACAGAATTAACATGGTTAGAAGAGCAAAAGTTCAGATGATAATCCAGCTCATTAGAAATAACATAAAAAAGACACTTACAAAGTCTTATCTTTGTTTATCAAATCAGTATACATTTGATCATAGGTAGTATTAAAATCATATATATTTGGTTTGTCAAATGAAGGTCCAGGTAATTTTACACAATTACCTGATCCGAAAGATCGTACATTGAAACCTTTTTTATTAAGGACTTGATGAGCTTCCATACTTCGATTTTGGTTAGAAGAGCAAACAACTGCTAGTCTTAAATCTCTACCAGTCATTTTTTAAAGGAAGAGAGAATCAATTAGTATCAATAAATATCGAATAAATAAAGTTAAGAACTAATCAACACTACACTGTACAGATGATACAAAGATTAGGAAAGTATTAATGAATAATTACAAATAAATTAAAACCAATTTAACCAATTGAATCTGTAATTAAATAACACCTGATCTCAGTACCCAAAAAATAAATTTCATTGATCAATAACAAACATTCTTTAGAAAAGCAGCTTACAAGCCTGGTTACTAATGTAGCGACACCTCATGTCTCTTTTTGCTTAGTTTAATTTCTCCACCGTAAGAGCTCGGTTTAAACTAATTGAAGTTTTTAATATTGAATAATATTCCAGGTTGAATATCAAATGCTAATTTTTTATTTGAATTTAATTATTATCAATTGAATTCAGTTTGTCCGTTTGTTTCCTTATTCATTATTTAATGTCTAAAATTCAAACTCCATATTGTGCTGACAGATGGAGTTGCCTTTTGTCCAATCAGCAGTGGACGAATTGAGCTCAGAAATATTCACTGGATTGTTAAGTTAGAGATAAAATTCGAGCAAAGCAAAATAAGAAATTAAGGAAAAATCTCTAATTTTATAAAATTTTGTGTAAATGAGACAAACCTCTTCGCATTTATTCGAATCATTGCTTTCTAATCTTCATCGATTACTTTTTTTTCAGTACTCAAGGATTGATTTACAGGTTTAAAAAAGGTTTACACAATCAACGATTTGGACAATATCGAAACCTCAACTAATAATTCGAATTAACATCTACAAAATCAAGGTTGACTTGGAGTATTGGCTAGTATTGAAGACCTATGAAACGTTGTTTTAAATAAACTTCCAAATGCCAAATTCAAAGAACGAGAACAGCTCTATCGCCAATCTATCGATCGGTTAGTAATACTTTACCTTCTTATACATATACTATTATTTTATACCAATTTTAAATTCAAAAATTAGATTATTATTAATTGGTAATTCTTTGTATTTGAATATATTGGAAACTTATTTGCAAATTTTGAGGATGCCACTATTACCCTCACTCATTGAGCCATCTTCCGACTCATCAGTGGGGTTTTCAACCTAACTTAGTGGGGTAACTCATTTGGGCTAAAAAATTTGCTATCCAATCCCGAGCTTTCTATAAGAAGGAGATGGAAACCAGAAAAGAGTTAAGATGAAAAATTTTTCAATATTTTCTCAAGTCTGCTTTTTTTGTTATATTATTTAATTGTTCATTGGTAAATATTTCTTAACAATAATAAATCACAAAACGATTTGATTGCAACTAACTAATGAAACTATCTAGTCTTAAGACCTTTGAATGTTATTAATAAAAAAATTTCAGATGTTTTTAATTTTAAATAACTCTATAGAGTGGGATAGAGATGGAAGGTTTCTGAATCAGAACGAAGTTGTAAGTGAAATCAGTAAGGAGTCAGACTTTTTTCGCATAATTATTTTTATTTTTGAACGCGATAGTAATCGATCACAAGATTGTGTTGATTTTTCAATTTTTTAATTGATAGAAATTGAACAGATAGTTTAGGAGAAATTGCAATTCAATAAGGTGACATCTTGCTCCAAACAACCTAATAAATTTTTTTGTAAATACTTTTTTGATTTTGTCAATGTTTTTGTTGAGTTTTGTTGCTATTTGTTGGAGCCTTGAACATATGCAAGTAGGCCCACGTTTTTTTTGACAATTATTGGTATTGTAAGATTATATATATATTTATATTTATATATGTATATGGATGTGTTTGCGTGTTCTGTGTTACAATCACAGAATGTGTTGACCAATTTGTTTAGTAATTGAAAGAGAAACAAAAATAAATGAAATAAAGAACGAGAAATAACACTTTTCGTAGTTTTCAGCTAGATGATGAAAAAGAGGACGAAGACAACAATGGAGATAGAGGCAGATAAAATGGTGGTAGCATGGATGTTTCAATATATTAAGGATGGAGATAGAGAAAAAAATGATAATTGAATTATTAGAAGACCTAAACAGTTGAGGTCATTATTAAATTAAAGGTCAACACATTTTTCGATTGTTTGAATAACCACTGGGCCGTTGAGTGCAGCGTTGACGGCGAGTTGGCCTTCGGTTACTTTGAAATTTGACCAGATTCTGTCGGTTGAGGAAAGACTTTTTAAGATATTTTTGAGATCCTTGGTTGATAGCTTTTTGCATTGGTGCTAAGTGGTGATTTGTGATGTCTGAAAGATAGCCTGCTATAAAGAGAAAGAAAATGAATGTTAGAATTGAAGATCAATCAACTGAAAAGTAACTTTTAGGGTGAAAGCAATAAAAGGATAACAAAGGGAAGATGGATGAAAAATTATTACCATTTCTTTCATGATTTTCAATTGGTGCTCCACGAGCTTCAGCTCCTCTCGGTGGTTGGCGTAGATTCACTTCAACATTATTGTTTTCGTTGCTATTGGATGATGATCCATTAAGATGACCTCTATTCGACCGATTGGATCCTCTAGGTGCTCCAGAAGTCATTCTAGCAAATTTTTCGACAGTAACAGCAATAATCGATACTGTATCAATTATACGGCTTATCGCAAGACATTGGTCATTGTTGGGTTCTTTTAGATGATTCGATTCGTTTGATGTGCATGAAGATGGTGATACAAGTGATAAGGGTGAGCTACTTGAACCAGGAGTAATGGCTGTGGTTGGTGATAACGAAGATGTAGAGGGAAGTGGATAAAAGGAATCCAGCGAAGAAGTGTGCGAGTGGAAAACGCTGATCGATGGATATTCAATCAGTATATCTTCCAATGGTGAAGCAGAAACTTTTTTGCTAGATTTTTTATGGCTAACAAAACAAGGAGGGGGTGTCACAAACCAGGAACCCTCCATTGTTCCAGTGTGATTATTGTCTCGTGATTTTCTTTTTTTCCTTTTATTGGCAGTTTCTTGGTTTCTTGCATTAATATTATCACCAATCATACCATCAGCTTCTCCATCCTCTCGGTCATCATCTTCGTCGTCTTCATCCTCTTCTTCATCTTCTTTGTCCTCCGAGTCATCGCTGGTGGCTGTGGTAGGAAAATTACTGGCAGTCAATAGTTTATTATCACTATCATTTTCCTTGTTTGTACTCTCTCCATCGACATCATTTGATGAATCCTCGGCACTGATCCCATTTTCTGGTTCATTTTCAGGCAACTCACAAATTTTACTTGAAGTAAGGCTTCCACTGCCTGCTTCGGTTGGTTGTTCATTCGAATCAGCACTTGTATCAGATTTTGGTTGCTTCAGTTCAACCAAGATCCAATCATCACCATCAGATCCTTTAACTGGAGTTTCTTTAAAAAGATTTTCTAGCGCCTCTTCAGAGTATTCATTTAATCCAAATAAATAGTTCGCAAGGCCAGTTAACATTTCAGGCAACTGAGAGTTCAAGTTGTGTTTAACAAATTGAAATAAAGCAAACTGATTGCGTTGGTTACAATGGAAGGATGGGTAAACAAAGAGAAAAGTATAACAGTGATATTGTTGTGGGCAACAGGAGATTGGTTAAGTTAAGTTAGGATAGAGGGTAGCTTATTACAATTTTACTGTTGGTGAATTTTGAAATGAAAACCTAACAAAGAGTACTTTTGGCAAATTGAACTTTGTATTGATTATTAGCTATTTCCCCTTTTTTGATTATTGAATAAATAAAACAGTTGAATTTGGTTAATCTTACGTTTTTACGATTGTGTAGATGATATTGAAATTTGAATACTGGCGATTTTAAAATTTTTAACAAAAGACAAGAGGAGATAGCATAAGATTCAAACAAAGTAATGGCTACCAAGTAATTATTTGGTAATGATTGAGCTTAAGATGAAGGCGAATGGCCAATACAGTAATTATTTTTGAAAATTGCTTGATAAGTTAACAGATAAATGGTAAATTAATAAATACACAAACAATGTAAATCACTGGATTTGTCAGAAATTTGGGTTAATTGATCCTAGTAAACAATGCAAAGGTAAAAAAGGTCCTTTGACTTCACAATTTCAATTTTTATAAGATAACAAGATTAAATTGCGAAGAAGGAATTGAACAATTAGAAAAGAAAAATGAAGGTTACAAAGTAGATTTAAGTTAATTAAAAATCACAATTAAATGAATCCTTTTGTGTTTTGGTCGATGGTTTGTTGGTTGGCTGCTAGTTGATGACAGATATTATATACACAATATATTATAATAATATAACTATTATATATTATAGTTTACAGTAATTTTTATATAACTACTAATGATTTAAGGTTTATATTAACAATTAATATATTATATTATAAAATTGAGTGAGACTAAAGGGAGAGAAAATGACAAAAAGAAAGATAGAAAGAAGTTAATAATAATTTTTCAATGTTTTTGTTTTGCTGTTTGGTAATATTTGAATGATTAAATCGTTCTCTTTCTTTCTTCATTCTCTATCTCTATCTCCTTCTCTCTCTCACTCTCTCTCTCTTTCTTTCTCACTAATGTTTTCTTTATTCTCTTTCTAGTTCACTGTCTATTTTAGTTTCCATGTAATCATCGCTCATGTTTATGCTTTGCTTGAAACGTCACAAGGGGAAAAAGAGGGGTAAAATGAACAAAATAAAGCTAGATTGGGTTGAGCTAACCAGGATTTGGTCCACCTATCATGTTTTGGTTGACATTTTGTTGCTTTAATTTTGTAAAAATGATGTCAATTTTAGTCTAATTATCGCTACTTTTTCAACATTTTATTATTGGTTTGAATATTTTTGAAACTTGATTCATCGGAAAGTTTGGTTAGAGGTTAAATAATAAGAATTTTAATAGCAAAATTGATTAACTTACGTTTTTGGCTTTGTATTGCTGTTGCTGTTGCTGATGTTGATGTTGTTGTTGTTTGACACTCAATGGGGATTGGCAAAGGGAAAGCTAAATCAGCTGGTTGTTGTTTCTCTTCTTTCTTTCTCTCTTTATTCACCTTCTCACTCATTCTTCATTGCTTCTTTGTTTCTTCTTTCTCTATCTGTTGATAAACAAATAGACAGAGAAGAAAGTAACATTACCATCTTTCTCCATCTCTCACAACTTTCCTTTCTTGTCCACTTTTTTCCCTTTGTTGTTGTTATTGTTGTTAGGCCGTTTCTTTGTATCTTTGTTTCTTTGTTTATCAATTTCAGAGCACGGAAGAGGATCAGGCTTGGTCAGGTGATCAGAATATTGAACCCCCAAAAAGTGTTGGACTTGGGCTAGCTCTTTTTCAATTATCCTTTAAGGTGGAGTCCAGGTTAAAACCTGAAAGCCACCATAATCATCATCGCCATATAATCATCATTATTATCACCATTAAAACCATCAACTTCTCTTTTTAACCTTATGTTTTCATGAAGATTTTATTTTGGTACCTTTTGTTTTGACTTTCATTCCTTCCTGTGCTCAGTATTAAATTAAACTGATTGTTTTTATTTTTCTCATCCTTTTTTCCCCATTCACTTGTTACTGTCAGTCTCTTTATTTGCACAGACCCAATGATGATGTCAAACATGATAAATATATATAACACTGAAAGTATATCATGTTTACAATGATTAGGTGAAAATGCAGTTTACACTTGATGACTGAACCAGATAATCAACCCGAATTTTTCCCAAAATCTATTTAGCTTGAACCTTTCCAAACTAGAAGCAAAATCAGACTCCTACTACCAGAACAGCAACCAAAAGAAGAAAAGGTTGTTTTACAAGTTTTAGCAAGTTACATTAACTAGTCGCTGTTGCTACGAGTACGACTGGTAATAATCGCTTTCTTTCTCAACATAATTTCTTTGAATACATTTAGCTCTTACCAGTCTCTTCATTATCGTCCTTACTTTTATCGTCCTTTCATACTCTCTTTCTGTTTCTTCACATCATCATGGGGCTTGCGTAGGATTTCAATCCAATAATTACACCAAGTAGGAATGAGTGAAAGTGTGCATTCTGCTCGTGATCATCATGTACGACCTAGAGAAGGAGAAACTTGTAACCAGGAAGACTAACAAGTATACTTTAAAGTGTAGAGATTCAGTAGAGGAACAAGCGAAGAGATTTTTTTTTCATTTCAAGGTTGATATCAATTGACTTCCGTACTTTTTTCAATTTCTAGGTTTGCTGGTGAAATTAGCCAAAAGATATTCATCATTATTGTCAGAATTTTAGACATGTACATATTTATCAGACTGAGAATTGTTTGATTTTTCAAGGTACTGATCAAATTAACGAGTAATTTACATGAAGAACAAAAAAGATTAAAATGAAATTAACCTCAAGGTTGTTCAATTGAAGTAAATTTATAAACTCAAGAGCAAATAGTTTTAAATAATTTTGCAGAGGCACCTCTAAATTTTGTAGTCAAATTTTGGCAACTCGAATCGTTTTACCTCGTATTATGGGGTGAAGCATAATTTTGCAGTCTAAATCAATTATCAAGTAATATGATGCGGTATGGACATTAGCAGGTTTAGACGAATATTTCACGGCAAAGA
Organism: Tetranychus truncatus; assembly: GCA_028476895.1. Lineage (NCBI taxonomy): Eukaryota > Metazoa > Arthropoda > Arachnida > Trombidiformes > Tetranychidae > Tetranychus > Tetranychus truncatus. The sequence goes on from CM052062.1 coordinate 13,418,365, forward strand.
TATCATATTCTGATTGTAAGGACTCGAAAGGTAAAAAATAGTGACATCGAATTTGATTCTATGAGTGCAACAATCACCAGACATTAGATCAGCTTGTATCTAACTTGTTACCACATATATTGTACATTGATCTATCTATTTTACTCTTGTGATTAAATAAATAAATGTCTGTAATAATGAAATATCTTACATCATAATTCAGATAAAACTTGAAGGGCTTTTAATCGTGGAAGTTTCTTGGATGATAAAACAGGTTGAGTGTGATTCTGACTATTTATAGAAAATTTTGTGGTTAAGCTTGAGTCAATTAGAAACACTCTTTGAATGATGCACAGCTAATTAAGCATCTGATCATCTAAAAATCAGATTAACATTTAGATATTTCTTCACTTGCACTAGTCCGATGTGTGTCTTTCATGAGCTTGAACATTTGACTTCAAATCTCATCCTAGATAGACATCCGACCAAATGAAGAGGAAGCCACATAAAAAGTGATAAATTATGATCTAACATGAACTAATTGTCCATAATCAGAATGTCCATACAATCACAAATTCACAAAAATGACGAAATCTCAAACTAAGTGAGATAAAATGAAATATTGATTTGAAGCTTTTCATATGATTATGAAAAATTACGCGATTCTGTTTACCAAATTTTATGCATTTATGACTAACTTTTTCAATGTAATTTTACTTTAAGGATAGAAAATTCATAAAATTTAGTGCAAAGATGACTGACTTAATCGAAAGCATTTTGTATGAGTTTATCTATTCAGTTTGCAATATACTATACTTGAACTCGTCAAACCGAAAACTTTAGTTTAGGACCAATAATTAAATAAAGGTTAGAACATAATTTTATGAATTTCTATTTATGAATAATTTTATGGTAAAACTTGTAAGTTAATTAGAAACACACATGACACAATGTGATGAATATCACATGATATTTGATGGAGAATCAGTCAATAGTCAGATGGAATTTACCGTTTATTCACTGTCACTGGCTCTACGCTTGGTTCCACGGCTTTGACCAACATGAATGGTGAATTTTTCTTCTTGATCACATCCCAAATAGCCGTCAGATATGAAATAAAGTGTGTAGGAATGATCGCCAGGCGATGGGGCTATAAAATCGAGTTTGACTGTTTGCTTTTGAGCTAAGGTTATCCTTTTAATAGAGATGAGAGAATTTGTCTTTGGATCGCCAATTACGAGCCACCAGCCTTCTTCACGTTTCTGTTGATGCATGAAGCGAAAAGAATGAAACACAAAATTAATAAGCTTATAGATAGGCTAATATAGGCTTGGAGAGATTAACATCACAAACAAAATTTTAGAATTGTATGTGACAATCGCTACCATACATACCTGAGGGAAGAAAGGTGCAATTATTGGACCAGTCACTTCATCTTCTCTTTCTAATTCTATTATCACATTTACAGACTCTCCGCTTGTTATTGAGTTCTTGTCTACTACTTCATAATTCAGTTCAATGCTAGGGTAACGGTTACAAAAACGAGCTAAATCAGCCATTTTTGCATTATCAAGCTGCAACAATGCATTTCTTTCATCTTCATCTAATGTCATAATATCAAATATTGATTCAACTCCTTTTTCAGTACACCTCTTTATCATTTCAGAGGTAAAATGAGGCAATTGTTTCAAGTAAGAATCCTTATTCCAAACGGCTTGAGTTACCATTTGAGCAAGTTCCATGGCAACTAAAGCAGGACTAAGCCATCCATTCGATGATAAAACATCAACACAGGCTTGAATAAGTCGAATAGATCTTGTTAAAATTGCTTCAGTATCTGATTGTAATTCAGCTGGCAATGTCATCCTGGAAAGGTGAGCTTGAAATAGAAGGTTTGTCTTTAAATGAGGGTCAGTATACTTTGGATTTTGGATTTTGTTTGGAACTTTAGACAAAAGTTGCTTCAATATGGCATCCTCCTTATGACGAATAGGAATGCTTTCATATTCAGTTGCTGAGCTGATAATTTCAATCAAACTTTTGAGTCTGGTCTTATTGTGCAAAGACAAACTGAACAGCTCAATGGTCGAATAATTGATATAATAATAGGCTGCAATCATTCCTAAATTAAGAGGTGTGACATCAATTTCATCTTCTATGCTGATACATTTAGATTGTTCCAAATCGTTGAGAGTATTTTCAACAAGTTCGGACAAACTATCAGAGAGAATTCGATGGCTAACCCCGGTAAGTGAATAATAATTAGGGTTTTGGGTCATTCTGCGATATAAAAAGGTCCAAGTCAAATAATCAACAGCATCTTGTTTGTTTTCAATTGTCTTGGTTACTATTTCAGCATTGAAATGATCATGAAGGAAATAGTTTAATTGACTCTCAACAGGTAGTGGTTCATAGAGGAATTTCTTAAAATAATCTTTCTTTGCAGCTTGACAAAATAGTACACATTTACCATCTTCATCACGCAATGGACGGTTAGCTCTCCCAATCATTTGCAGGATTGTAACTATTGGATAATCTTCATAAGCATGAATTTTTCCATTGTACACTTGAGTATCCATAATAATCACCAAATGAGCAGTGATAGTCAAACTGAAAGCAAGTGCGGCTGATATAACGACAATTTGTACTGCACCCAGATCGAAAAGCTGTTCAACGATTCGGCGATCAGTTTTGTTAGTGCCTTCATGAAGATAGGCAACTCCATTCACAATTGTCTCTTTCAATGTTGAATCGGACAACTTTTGAACAAATGGTTTCAAATCTTCTTCAGAGCAGTGTAGGAATCGGTTAGGATTTTCATCGCCAGCTGTGTACATTAAAATGTCAATCGCTGTAACACGAGTTTGCTTACGTGAAGGCACAAACACTATAACGGGTTTGTTTGGTGAGAAATTGTTTATGGATTGGTAAACAGGTTTGGACATGGCCATAATTCGTGTTGCATTATGGGTTTGATTAAAACCTCGTATATGTAATTCGAGTGGAACTGGTCTAATATTTGGATGAAAATTGAATGTCATACCGGAGTTACAACCAAGCCATTGTGCGACATCACGAGCATTAGTGAGAGATGATGAAAGAGCTACGATACGAATAGATTTCTCAATCTGTGAAGAGATATACCTGGTTCGAGAACAGACTACCTCTAAAACAGGTCCTTCCTCACCAGAAACTAGATGAAGTTCATCAACGATGAATAAATTTACATTTTGTACATTTTTTCGCTGTTTCCAACGACGTGAAAGAATATCCCAATGTTCAGGAGTACTAATGATAATGTTTCCTTTGGCTAAAAGTTTGAGATCAGCCGCAGTTTCACCAGTAAGCATTACGACTTTTTTATCAAGTAGTTTACCAAATCTTTGAGACCAGTCTGAGAAAACTATTTCGGCAAGTTCATGCTTTGCTGTTACATAAACACAACGTCCATCTGAGTTATTGGAAAATAAGCGAAGCATAGCGAACTCAGCACAAACTGTTTTGCCAGAGCCAGTTGGTGCACCAATGAAAACATTGTCATCAGTAGTATACAAGGCGTTGAAAACTTGTGTCTGTACAGGATTAAAGAATAAAAATTTGTCTTTATACAAAGTTTCATAAACAGGATTTTTCAGAGCAGATATTTCCAAAGGTTGAAGATCGAGTAATGCGGTTGGAGGCAAGTACTTTTCAGGAAGCAGAGTGTGTCTGAACGAGATGGGAAAGACTGTTTCAGAATTTAGCCAGCGATCTGAAACTATTCGAATGAAGTAATGAGGTGGTAAAGGATCCGTCAATGGAACAAAAAATTTAACAATATGATCATCTTCAGCATACTTTTGTTTCAATAGGAAAAATTCATGATGTAAAATAATTTCTTGATCGACATCTTCAACTAGAATCCAGAAACCTTCAGATTTACCATGATATTTTGCATCCCAATGGAAATCAGGAGTGATTGTTAGTTCAACTCTCAAAGTGGCGCGAGTAATTGGTTGAATATGGACAGTTAGATCCAATTTAGGAAAACGATGAACGTAAAGATGCACTGTTTTACCTATCTTTGGTAACCTTAAAAGTTCTCCGATTTCATTCGGCCCTAGATCATAAAAACGCTCCCATGGAAAGTTCTTTTTCTCTAACTTTTTAATCACATCTTCTGGTATCTTTTTGAATTGTCTTAAAGGAGACATGGAAAGCCACATTCTTTTATCTATCATTTTACACAAAGATAGAGCTTTATCGGCTAGTTGAGCCCAGCCTCTATGAAGCACAATCTCGTGAATAGCTCTCATTAGTCGAGCTGCACTTTGAGTGATGTAAACCATATCAGCCATCAATGCCAGTCCTTCGAGTTTTAATTGAGAGATGTATGCTTGAAGTAAAACATTAACTTTGGCACTGGGTTCCTCAATACTTTCTTTGACAGGGATAGGAACTCTTTCCATTAATTTTTGAAGTTCCAATTTTTCTTCTTCTCTAATTGTTATATTTCTAAACTCACCAGACAATGAAAAAACTCGAAATAGTTCAATTTCACTTAAAGTTGGCTTCAACAATTGATTATAAACTGCCATGGTTTGATGTGTACAGTAATAATGACTGGCAATTCGTCCAAGTTCAGTGCTTTGAAAATAACCACTTTTTCTTTCAAATTTAACAAGTCCACTTTTGTCCAGCATAGAAGCTGCTGTGAATACTAAACTGGCCAAATGTTTCTGAAGGGTTGGGTCTTCATTGACTTCATCACCTCCAACACCATAGAGTGATGGATTTTTCAACATCCTAATATATAGATAAGAATAACCTAACCATTTTGTGGCTTCTTTAATACTCTGGATGTTTCCAAGAACAATCTCGGCATTTAATAAATCTGGTAATTTAGCCACCATTTGACTTTCGATGGGAAGTTGTTGATTCAATAGAGACAAATAATATTGAAGTTCGCTATGTTGAGTAATCAAAATTCCTTCTCCTTTAGTATCGAACTGTGGTCGACCAGCTCTTCCAAGCATCTGAAGAACATCTAATGCCCCTAATTCAGTCCATCGTCCCTTGTCTGGGTTATAAATTTGAGTTCCTTTAATAATTACAGTGTGAGCAGGTAAGTTTACTCCCCAAGCAAGAGTTGCTGTTGATACCAGGACTTGAATATGACGGTCAGCAAATAAATCTTCAACCAGAGTACGTTCAACTCTGGACATTCCAGCGTGATGAATACCAAAACCATATGGTAATAGATCTTTCAATTCGAGATTCCTAACATGATCAGCTTCAGTCCTCAACACTTGAGTGGAGGCTGAGCCTTCTCGAAGAAACATACCAAGAGTATCTTTTTCTAAGCACATGTCTCTCAATGTTCGAGCAGTTTTACCAGTTTCTTTCCGAGAATGGACGAATATTAAAACTTGATTTTTTCCTGCTTGTTCAATCACTTTTTCATACAAAATTTCGTTCATAAGTTGGTATCTTTTCATAGCTTTCTTCTCAGTAATTCCAATAAACTGTTGTTCTAAGGGCACAGGTCGAAAACTATTGTCAAAATAGTAAAGGCCCGTTTTCCTGTTGACTCTTAAGAACTCTGCGACATCTTCATAATTGGGAAGAGTTGCACTCAAACCAACAATTCTGATTTCATCTTGAGCAGTTTCTTGATTTCTAACCATACGAGCAACCAAAGTTTCAATAACGGGACCTCGGTCATCATGCAATAAATGAACTTCATCGAAAATGATAAGACGAACAATTTGAGTATAACTACGTTCTCCTCCTTTTCGTGTAATAATATCAAATTTCTCAGGAGTACAAACAATAATTTGTGTTTCATTAATTTGTTCACGACTCAGCTGGTGATCTCCAGTCAATTCAGCAACTTTGATTCCATAAGAGCTCAATCGGCGACTAAAATTTTTGACCATTTCTTGTACTAAGGACCTCATAGGAGCAACATATATACATTTGAAATCATCAACATTGATTGTTCCATCATCATTAACATGTTTGCCTATTTCACGCATCATACAGAGTAAAGCGACATTTGTTTTACCTGCACCAGTTGGAGCACAGATAAGTAAATTTTCATCTCTTTCCATGGCGGCTGGATAGATTCTAGATTGTATACGATTCAAAGATCTAAAACCTTCAAAAGCAGGTTGTGCATAGGCAGGTATTTGATCAATCGGAAGCAAGTTCTGTAAAAAGAAAATGTTAATTTAGAAAAAGCCTCATAACCGAATAACATTACGAGTATATTTCCATAATTATTCAATCTCTCTCTTCACGTTACCAAATATACTGGAATTCAGTTTACTTGGGGTAAGCTAGAAGAGAAAAGTTGAATGCAGATCAACAAAATTACTAACCTCATTTTCGTCGAAAGGCTTAGGTTTGAGAGCTGGAACATGAATCTCTTCATAACCTTTTCGAGCTCGCCTAAATGAACCTTCTGGTAGCTGACAACGTTTGTTAGCCATAAAATGGGACCCTTGAGCAAAAACAAGATCTTCCAAGTCCAGCATTTTGACTTTAGAAAGTTGCGCTAAATTTTCTTCATCTGGCTCCATGTTAGATTCTTTTTCCTTGGCAGCACGTTTTGCAGCACGTTCTTTTGCTCCTAAATCACTTTTTTCATCGGTACTTTCCAACATAGTTAGGTAAGGTAACAGCTCGGGATCCGAGCTCATTCTTTGGCGCAGTTTATTTTTTTCTTCAGCGCTTTGAGCAGATGCTAATAAAGTACAGTAAAGAATCATTTGACGATTTTGGCGAAGAAGTTTGATGAAATCAAACTGCTTGAAACCTAAAAGCATAACTAATTTGTTTTCAGCATCACGGTCATCAGACGCAGTCTTAAGAATGTCCATAACTTCGGCCGCTTTGTTTTTAGCTTCGACTGGATCTCCATAGGTCTTATTGAGATTTCTTTGAAGCCAGTAAGCATCTATCTGTCTAGGGTGTAAAGCCTCAGTAGGTTTAGAGGTAGGAGCTGAGCTTTTTCGACCACTAGAAGCTTCAAGATACGTTGCTTGAAGTGTTGCTCCTTCTCCAGTTTCTTCGCCTTCTCCATCTTCATCATCATCATCATCAACAACCCGCATTATATCACTCTCTTCGTCATCGTCATTTTCTTCAAATTGAACATTAACGCCATAGGTTTCGTCCATGTTTTCATCAATAGGAATATCTGGTTTATCATCAAGCTTGTAATCAGTTATCTTTCGACTCAAGTTGAAAAGAATGTTGAACTGCTCGGATGAGAGGTTGCCGAGTAAACTTTGGATATCTTTGTGTTTTTGTTTTTCTGTCATCTTTTCATTCTTCAACGAGGCTAATACTTCATCAGCAGCACCACACAAGACATCTCTGGGCTGATCACCTAAAATATCATGAATGAACTTCAAAAGAGCTTCATAGGTTTGTCTAGTCTCCGGCGTCTTAGGCGTGTAGAATATCCCCATCTCTTCATAGTCATCAGTCAAAAGGTTACTTCGTGCACTTAAGCCGGCAAAGCTTGAAGATGTGAAGTCTGAGGCTGCTGCCTTGGCCTTCTTCCTTCGTTTTCTTTCTTCTTCTTCTTTGATCGCTGAAGGCTTTGATCGTTGATATTTATCCCCCATTTTGGTAGATCCAATTTTACCAGCCAACGAGACAACCTCCCCGGTGGCTTCATCTCTAGGCCTTTTTTCGATCAATCGGGTATCAGCCTGAAGAACTAAATTGGAGTTCTAAAAGGAAGATGGAAATTTCAATAGATATCAATAATGGAACGCATAAGATTGAAATTAGCAAAAGGGGAAAAGGAAAAACGACTTACCGCCTTATATTCATACTGTTGAATACGGGCTGCTTCATCAGCCATTGTTGAATCTTTCTCTTAATCTTTTAAATAAACAAATGAAATCAGATAGGAAATTTCAACATTCTAAAAGGATAGCACAAAAAAATTAAGAGTCAATTAACTTTTCAGATAAATTTGATTCAAAAAATTAATTAAATTAAAAGCACACTTTTACACCCGAGAACAAATTCATCATGATGATAAAGCCGGTTCTGCTCCATCTAGTGTTCATATAGAAAATTATAATTTGTCGCGAATCTTAAATTAAAATCAATAATATCAGATCATGAAATTCGTTTCATTAGTGAATTAAACTCTATTTTATTTTTCCTTGTGACTTAGTTATTCAAATAAATTTTTCAGAGTTATTCTGATCTCATTATTTTTTCACTAGTAAATTCATAGTGCCATAAAGTCCTGCAGTTGAACTTTTTGATAATAAACTTGGTCAATGTGCAAACCAGCTGATGAGTTTATATCTTTGTTTAATTATTTCTCATATTTGCATCTGTAACATTCATTAAATTAGTCAAATGTTTTCATCTTTACTTCGAAGGGTGATTCGTCCCCTCAATCGTTCAATTTGGACTGATCAAGGAGAACCAATAAATGTAATTAAAGAAGATGGGATTTTCATGATTGAACTAAATCGTCCTTCCAAGCGGAATTGCATAAACACTCCAATGGCGGAAAAATTGATTCAAGCTATTGCTGATTTTGAGAATGATGAACAATCTAAGGTTGGGATAATTTATGGTCGAGGGGGTAACTTTTGTGCAGGATTTGATTTGAACGAGTTAGCACAAGGTTCATCTTTAAATTCTCGTCAAAGAATTGGTCTTGATAAATGGATGATAGCTAAACCAATCATTGCTGCGATTGAGGGTTATGCTGTTGCTGGAGGTCTTGAATTAGCTTTAGCATGCGATTTCAGAGCGTGCGAAGAAGATTCTGTTCTGGGTAAATATGCAGAATTTCATGCATTTGAACTTTAATCAGACATCTTTTATTTTCCTAGGTTTTTTCAATCGACGTTTTGGAATACCTCTGCTCGACGGAGGAACTGTTCGCCTTTCTAAAATTGTTGGATTCTCTCGTGCTCTTGATTTAATTCTTAATGGACGAAAAGTATCAGCATCGGAGGCATTGAATATGGGACTGGTAAATGATGTTTGTGCTGTTGGCTCTGTTCTGGGAAGAGCGATCTCAATGGCATCATGTTTGCAGAAATTTGAGCAAAAAGCTTTGTTAGCTGATCGTAAATCTGTTTACATGGCAGCTTTCCAGGCTGGAAACATTGAGGAAGGGTTAGAATATGAATTATGTAATGCATCACCTGTGATGGCCGAAAATGCTAAAAAAGGAGCTAAACTTTTCATAGAGGATGGAATCGGACGCCATGGTACAACAGCGATACACAGTAGAGATGAAATAATGGGCCAATATAAACCTGAGATAAACCTCTGAAGTGTCAAAATCAACCTTAAAAGCTTTTAAATATATTAGAGAACTTTGTAATAAATTTCGTTAATAATTGACAAGTGCTTTAAAAAAGATTTATTTCAGTAATATAATGTTTGAATTGAATACTTTAGATAGTAAATTGTAAAAAAAATCAGAATAACATTTGATTAGAGATAAAGAAAATATAAATGTAAATAACTATCTGATATAATAGTTAAAGAATGTGAATATAAGAGATATGCCTTATGGTTTAGATTTAAGAAGTTTATCAGCAAAATCCTTTGACTTTTCAACGGCAGAAATAATACTTCCATTCAAATCAAGATTGTTCATTTTATTAATGCCTTCAATTGCTGGTCCTCCAGGAGCACAAACATGATCTCTCAATTCACCAGGATGTTTACCAGTTTCAAGTAAAGATTGAGCAGCACATTGAAGTGTTTTGGCAGCAAATTTAATGGCAATACTTCGATCCAGACCAACCTTAAGTGCACCATCAGCCATAGCTTTGATGAAACAATAAACAAAAGCCAAACCTGCTCCACAAATAGCACAAGCAGCATCCATTTGTTCCTCTGGGACATGTTCGAGTTTCGAGATGGTAGAAAGTAGAGTTCGTAATGAAGCTGACAGCTTATTGGAGTCAGGTTCAACATCGATAGCACAAATACCCAATCCATAAGCACAGGCAGGATTAATGACAATACGGTGCATTTCAATAATATATTTACCCTTGTGATCGGGATTAAGAAGGACACTTTGAAGTTGAGTTAATTTAACACCAGAAACCAGTGAAAATATGTATTTATCTTTACTGGTTAAAGGAATGAAATTGGTGCATAGAGGGTGAGGTCGTTTAGGATCACGGAGACAATCGAGAACAACAGATCCAGGACAACAGATGAAGATAACATCACAATCAAATTTACCAAAGATATCATAATTACGCTTAGTGATGTTACAACCCTTTTCTTTGAATCGAATTGAATTTTTTTCGGTTGGAGCAGCAATGAAGATTCGTTTTTTATCCACTTTTCCATAATCAATGAAACCATTGACCAAACTTTCAGTCATTTTACCACTGCCGATGAATCCAAGTTTAGCGGTTTCCAATTCCAATGGTTTAGATGGGGATTTAGATCGTTTACGTTTTGAGCCAGACATTTTAAGTCGATTCGAGAATAGTTAATATAAGTATGAAGAATTGAATGAACAGATACGACAAAACTGATTGATTTTTGACAATAAACTACTACAAATTAATAAGTGAATGAATGAGTGAATACGAAAATCAATTTGATTTACAACATTTGTTAAAAGCAAGTAAAATTATGAACACCTTAATTGTTGAGCTAATTGTTAGGAGATTGAACCACTTAAATCTATTGTTGAACCATTCACTATCTTTGATTCTCTCCATTGTAGTAGTTTATTACGTTTATTGTCAAAAATCAATCAGTTTTGTCGTATCTGTTCATTCAATTCTTCATATTTTGCCTTTGTTTCGACTCAATTATTGAACAATTTTCTAACTTAAATTTATCTGAAATATTTATATTAACTATTCTCGAATCGACTTAAAATGTCTGGCTCAAAACGTAAACGATCTAAATCCCCATCTAAACCATTGGAATTGGAAACCGCTAAACTTGGATTCATCGGCAGTGGTAAAATGACTGAAAGTTTGGTCAATGGTTTCATTGATTATGGAAAAGTGGATAAAAAACGAATCTTCATTGCTGCTCCAACCGAAAAAAATTCAATTCGATTCAAAGAAAAGGGTTGTAACATCACTAAGCGTAATTATGATATCTTTGGTAAATTTGATTGTGATGTTATCTTCATCTGTTGTCCTGGATCTGTTGTTCTCGATTGTCTCCGTGATCCTAAACGACCTCACCCTCTATGCACCAATTTCATTCCTTTAACCAGTAAAGATAAATACATATTTTCACTGGTTTCTGGTGTTAAATTAACTCAACTTCAAAGTGTCCTTCTTAATCCCGATCACAAGGGTAAATATATTATTGAAATGCACCGTATTGTCATTAATCCTGCCTGTGCTTATGGATTGGGTATTTGTGCTATCGATGTTGAACCTGACTCCAATAAGCTGTCAGCTTCATTACGAACTCTACTTTCTACCATCTCGAAACTCGAACATGTCCCAGAGGAACAAATGGATGCTGCTTGTGCTATTTGTGGAGCAGGTTTGGCTTTTGTTTATTGTTTCATCAAAGCTATGGCTGATGGTGCACTTAAGGTTGGTCTGGATCGAAGTATTGCCATTAAATTTGCTGCCAAAACACTTCAATGTGCTGCTCAATCTTTACTTGAAACTGGTAAACATCCTGGTGAATTGAGAGATCATGTTTGTGCTCCTGGAGGACCAGCAATTGAAGGCATTAATAAAATGAACAATCTTGATTTGAATGGAAGTATTATTTCTGCCGTTGAAAAGTCAAAGGATTTTGCTGATAAACTTCTTAAATCTAAACCATAAGGCATATCTCTTATATTCACATTCTTCATTTACTTATAATTTTTTATATTATTTGACTTTTCGTTTTTTTATTTGATATGTTCAATTCAAACGTTACTCAAAAGATTTGCCCATTAACCTTGAAATAAATTGTGTTTAATATTTCATTTTTTGATTGTAATCTTCTTCTCATTGTATAATTCATATTTGCCGATCAATATATTACAGGAAAGGAAATGGTTGAATATATTCAAGACATTGTTGTTATGTCAGTTGAATAGAAATATGTCGCTAAACTTGAGCAGCCGAACGCTACTTTTAATTTGTTTATTAAAAAAGGGTTTTCTGGCATTTGTCGCCAGATCCTCAGCATCACTGAAATATGCGCATGCTTTATATAGTTGACCCAATTAAGAAACTCAAACAATGTTAAACAGTGTTAACTCAAAAGGTTTTTTTATTCAGTATCAAAAGTGTTCACTTATTATTACCTTTCAACATCTCTGTCTCTATCTTTTTTAGTCATTGTTCAGTTGAATAATGTCGAAATGTTCAATCTGGTCCATCAAATGATTCCTAATCAAATTGAATTTGGTTAAAGTCAGCAACCAAAGGAAATTGATTTTACCGCGGCTCTTCTATTTCTATCTTGTGTATCTCTTCTCTCTTTTTTGTTTCTGGTTAAAGCATTTGAGTGGAATCAAAGTTGTGACCTTCTCTTTTTATTCTTGGGTAATTTATCAATTTTTATTGTTAATTTTTTGTAAATTCAGTGAATTTTTAGGGACGACATTAATTTGGCTATTTTTCTTCGTTCGGATCTTCCTCTGGTGGTTTTCATCATTGGTTTTGGTTCTCACCATTAGCTACCCTCAACGCGTTTACACCATATCTCTATCATATCTGTTTGGAAATTTCAGGTTCAAGGAAAACAGTTGACTTCTTTAGCCCATTATGACCACTATAAATTGCCCGGAAGAAACTGTTAATTCGGATCAGGAAAAAAAAGAAGAATCAATTGAAAGTAGCCGTACCAATAATAATAATAATAGCAATGAAAATGATAATTCAACCAGCTCGGAAACAAATAAATCAACTAATAGTGATGAATGTAAATTATCTGAAGGTGAGCATACAGATGAATACACATTATACCCAGTCAACAGTCACGCTTTTCTTGCTCATTGTCAGTGAAATTTTCTAGACAAGTTGTTATCGATTTTTAATTGGTGCATTTTTCTAACTTTTATCATGCATATATTGATCGTTTCTCTAGAACCAACAGTGGAAACCTATACTGACCATACTGGCACTGACTTGATGCAATTTCTTACGGATACTCTGCAAAATAACCCAAAAGATAGGATTCACCTGTTCAAAATTGAGAAACAGCTAACTGATCTGGTCAAAGATCCTAAACGAAATCAGCATAAATTTGGACCTATGTCTTCATATCATCGGATGTTAGTTCATAGAGTAGCTGCGTTTTTCGGTATGGACCATAATGTTAACAGTGTTGATAACTCAGTGATTGTTTCTAAAACACGAACAACCAGATTACCTGAATTTAAATTTAGTGAACAGATAAAGAATACGACAGAACCTGAAACGAATGAGTTAGTGAAATCAATAATCAAAAGAGATTCTTCTTCTTTGGATAAATTATCTGAAAAAGGTTGTCTTAAAGACAAATCTCCTGATCGCCGAGGAAATAATACTCTGCCTTTGGTTGAAAGTCGACGAAGTAAATCTCTAGAAGAGAGAGAGGAAGAATACGAAAAGGTTCGAGCCCGGATTTTCAATCAAGACTCAACATCTTCAACCGAAAATCCTAGTGATACTTGTGCCAATACTTCAACCACTGATGATTCGGTGGCAACCTCTAGCAGTGGTATTGTAGTATCAACTAGTGCAACTAATTCTAGTCCCAGTTGTAGTCACGAGGATCTCAAGCCAGGAAGCAACTGGCCATCAATTGATTCAAGACTTTGGAGTAGTACTGAGTCAGAAGGCTCAAATAGGCCTAGATACTTGCGTCTCCAAAGACAAAAAAGATTACCAGATAGTTTTGATTCTGATTCAGCAAGAACCTCTTTTACAACATCATCATCGATGTCTTCGGCTAGTGGAATGTTTTTAACACCAGATAGCTGTTTAGTAGATCAACAAATTGGTGATTTCTCATCGAATAATAGGCAGACGTTTACCAAAGCCAGCAGCTTTGGTGGTATCTCTGTTCTTAGTCGTGATAACACTTCTGGTCCTGCCTCTGAGCCAAGGCTAACTAAAACGGCTTCTTTAAACACACCAACTTTTAGTGATAGTTTACCTAGATCGTCTAATCATGAGGTAAACAACTTAGTCGTAAGGACAATTTCTTATTCTCCCTCGCATGTTCTAAATCATACTCTTTCTTACCAGCTAGTCTTTAACTGTCTTTCCTCAATCAAATGGATCTCAACAGTTACATCTGTGGCCTAAAAAGCAATCAAAACCAAGTGGGAACTATTTCCAACACGGGAACAATCAAGGAACAGGTAACCATGGGTAAGTATTATTTTACCAAATAAATTTCAATTTGATATCTTAATCAATCTTAACAAAACATCATTCTGTTTTGGTTTACAGAGGTCAAGATTCAGGGAATAGAACTCAAATAAAGTCTCACCAGTCTGGAAAGAAACAAGATGATATTAAATCACCAATTGACCCGTCTTCTGAAACAATCAGAAATACCGTACCATTTGATCAACCCAGTCCCTTGCCTGTTAAAACTACTTCCAGTAGTTACGGGCGCAGTGCCTCAGAAGGCAGCTCAAATAAACAATGGATGTCAAATCCACATGTACAATCTCATCAACCCTTACCTAAAGGGCAATCAAAATATGAGTCACACCATGGTAATTCTAATGTTTCCAGAAACCAATCTAATTCTTCTGATCGGCCAAAAAGTAAGAAATCACAGTATCATTGGTTTCCTCTTTATTTGAATGCAATAACATAGTAATTCATTTTCATTCTGGTGATTAATCAAACTATTTTTCTTTTTCATTTAGATTTCAATTCAAAAGACTCTGGAAAAACTTTAATTGGACCTCAAATAGTTATTAATTCAGTTGGCGGATGCATGTCTCAACTAGCTAGCCACAAATCAACGGTATATTCAGAATTTTTTCTTCATATTTTACTGTTAAAATATAATTTAAAGATGATGTCTATCTTGCTATATTTACTTTTTACAAATTTTCTGAACATATTCTTTCTTTCTCAATCGTTTTATTTATGTCACTATTGCTGAATAATCATCTTTTCTCGCTATGATTAATTCTTTCATGAACTTTCATTATCATGAACATAGTATCGAGAACGAATAATTATTTTTGTTTTTTTTTGTTTTTGTTATTAAAGGTAATAGCTCCTGATATAACACCAGCTCAGCCTTATTATCATCTACCATTTATACAAAAAACACCGTCAGTTGTTGTTGATCCGCCGAACATGAGTCACGATGAAATAAACAAAAACCAATCATTAAGCAAACCTAAGTATTTACCCAATCAAATGGCTGGTTTATCGATTAATAGTCAATCTCGTGTACGATCCTCAAATGATCATTATCATGGATCAAGCTCTGGACGAAATGGGCATAGTTCCGGTCGCTATGGTAATATACAATCAGGAGATTTAGGAATCGTAACTAGTGATGTAAATTATCGCACAACTGGGTATGCTTTGACTCCAATTCCGGCTAATCTTCATTCTCAAAAATCTGTTCTTCCGGTGAACGTATCCAATACTACTGCTCAGATTCCATTGTGTTACATTCATCCGTCATTACAAGCACCTCAGCCTTCTCTGAGCCATCATAATAGCAGATTCGCCAATCCAGGTAATCAAAGTGGTTCCCTCAGGATTGATGCATCGCAAGGTTACACAACTGAAAGGTATATGACTACTTTGTCAAGTGGAAGTAGTACTGCTGTTAATCCTCAGAATCAACAAATAGGCCGTCCACCAGATACATACTCGGCAAATGTTGCTCCTGACATTGATTTAGTGTGTCAGTCTAGACAACAGCCTCCAAACAAATCAAATTTGATACTTTTAGGCTCTCAATTACCTGTCAATACTTCAAATTATAACTCGTATCAGCCTATTCCCATGCAACAATCTCCGATTCGGGTTGTTCCACAAGTACAATCTTTGGTATCTTCTTATCAAAACCAGCCTCAAACCAATCGCATGCCAAATGTGCCCTTCAACTCGATTAGTAACGTCTCTGCCTCAGTACCATCATCAGGACCTGCCACAGTGGCTTCATCTTCAAATGGCACTGGTCAACCAACATCAGCACCTCCACAATCAGTTGTTTGCAATAATGGAATGATGAATCCTTCTCAAACTTTTCCTTATGCAATCAATCACGTTTCGCTACCTTCTGCGCCTAATAATAGTGGTCAATTGGCAACTGCTAATTTGACATATGCACCTTCAATGCAAGTAAGCATCAGCTAATAGCTTTTTTATATTTTTTTCAATGAAATTTCTAATCATAATTCTTGTATCTTTTCTATTTATCAGGTGCCCCCAACTGTACCAATGTATGTCAACACTAATGGAGGTGCTTTCGCATCCAACCAAATAACTGGAACTCGTCCTATGCCGCCGCCTCCTCAAGCTCAGATGATCCCATCTCCTTATTCGCCTCAAAATCCTGTTTATCGCCCAATTCCTTTGTTTTTTGTTTTCAATTTTCAAAACAAACGAAGTAATTGATGACAACTAACGCTAGGTTTATTAATTGGACACATTAATTTTAGAAAAAAACGACAGTCTTGAAAGAAAAAAAAACGTTGAAGTTCTTGTTGCGAGGATAACTTTTGAAAGCTGGTGTAAGATGAATTAATTAGTAGTGTATATGTAATACATCCATTGTTTTGATAAATGAAAAAGAGAGACGAAAAGATGAAAAATATTTATTGTTTCTTTTCAAAATTTCCTCCTCAATCTTTTTCCATGTTTTCTGGCTGTTGATTGGTTTTTGTATCTTAAGAAGGGCAAACGCGGTAAACTATTGATGAAAAATTCATTTGGATTGAGAAGCGATTTCTCGTAATTTTCTCCTCTCCTATTCTCTCTTCTACTCACTGATTTTTCTCGTTTACTGTTATTCTGAATTTTTTTTCTCCCTGACGCTGCCCAAACTAGAGAAACTAGTAACCATCCAATCATACTTGTCATTTACTCGTCTGTTTCATTTGCCATACCAGCAAATTTCCCATCTAAAAAATACTAGAGAATAATGATCTGTTGATTGTAATGCTGCAATTTATTGGTTAATTACTAAATTATAAACACTTTGTTAATTTAATGTCTCGAATTTATTCTTTTTTCATCATTTAGCCATCACAATGACTGAAATCTCGATAATCAAAGTCAAAAATGGTCATAATTTGAACACTTCATGCTAAAACAGGACAAGTTTAAGATTTTTTCAATACAAAATTTAAGTTAAATTTTCAAGATTCATGTGAGCTCAACATGAAAACAATTAAACCTATTATTACTGTGTATACACATCAGTTGATTTATATGATAGACATTATTTATAGATATTTATCTTGATTCAATTTATTTTAATTCATTCTTTTAAAAATTCCATGCGCGCTTATAAGTAGTTGATCCAATTGATCAGTATTTACTTTAATTTATTGATTAATCATCATACCGAAGGACATCACGTTGGTCTTAACTCCAAACTGCAAGCCAAAATTATTCTAATTCCAAAAATATGCAATGAAAAACATAGAGCTATTCAGTTAGAAAATACATAAATATGTATGATAAATGATAATCATTGGCATTGTCAATGAATCAATATGCATGTAATTCGATGCCATTTTTTAAATTTTTAATCTGAAATTTTTCTTACAATTCGTAAAAATCTGCTTTTCCTATTGAAACCCATTTTAAATCAACTTAAAAACTGTAATAGGAGATCAATGTAAATTTTACCAAAATTGGTTAATTATTGAATCATCTGATGAACAGCGATTGAATGAAAAATCCTCAAATTACATTCAACTCAACCAGTTTTCAAAAAAAATCAAAAATCTCTTAACTTTTGTCATTTTTTGTAGGGCAAACAATAATGGATAAGCAGGCGCTTGAATTTTCATTTTTCAGGATAATTTCTCATCGTATTGTTTTACAATTTTTTAACATCGTTTAAAATACTTGTGGTGTTTATGCCTATTTTGATTAATTTTGCAATTAAAACGCGATTCCTAAACTTTTGTACATTGTATTTGTATCAATTGGTTACTAACCAATGCTCATGTCATTTATAACTTACTTTTCATGCTCAGCCTTTCAATTGTTAACACATTATTAGTATCATCATTTAGTTGTGTGAACAAACTACACTTTTGACTGAAAAAAACAGAAATGGTTAATCAAACTTGATGTTACTTAAAGTTTATTAAATTTGTGAAAAATGAGCAAAGCATTTGATGATTCACCTCATGGAAATAAACTAGAATTATCAATGAATGATAATGGAGAAAATGATAGTAAATTAGTAAACTCTCCTCAAACCACAGCCAATGAATTTACGTTAAATCTTTCACTAAATAATCGAACTGAGTGTGATTTAATTGATGATGATTCAATCGAACCTTGTATCCAATCTTTTTCTACTTCATCACAATCATCAATTAAATTTAATAACATCAGCCACAATACACCGGCAAGTCATAAAACTGTTGATTGTGCCCGAGATTTAACTTCACCTGATGTCAACTCAACACAATGTTTCCAATCGCCAAACCAAAGCAGCAGCAAAACGCCTGTTCAGCTAAAAAGTGAACAATCCAATTCTGTTTTAGCTAATTATGTGTTTAAAAGTAATCATAATAAGGATAATAATCATATTGATACAGTTTATAACGACAACAACGGAGATGAAACACGTGGACCAACAAAGCATCTTGTCCACTGGTTTCGGAAAGGCCTACGTCTTCACGATCAACCAGCTCTCCTTAAAGGTAAGCTTTCATTAACCCTTTTCAATCTCTTATTGACCGTTTCTGTAATATCTTAAACCGAATCTTATCTAAATTACTTGATTGTGACAATTAATGTTCAATTGTCCATTTTCTTTTGATTTCAACTTTGGTGTGAAAAACCAACATTACCAAAAATGATACTCAATATGACTTGTAATCTCTGTGTAACGCTAAAGGACTTCAAGGATGTGATACTTTCCGATGTATATATCTTATTGACCCATGGTTTTCAACAGAGTCCAATTGTGGAATTAATAAATGGCGATTTCTGTTACAATCACTTGAAGATCTAGATAGTAACTTACATAAGTTGGGTTCACGTTTATTTGTCATTAGAGGCCAACCTGCTGAAGTTTTCCCTCTTCTCTTCAAAGGTAATCAATTCTAGAAAATTAATTTCAATTCTCTTCCATTTGTATGATAAAACCTTTTCTAATTTATTCAGAAATCTAATTATCTGTTCACTATTGTCTCAAAATTGGATGTAAAATTCAGCAAGCATATTTATTCATGCATGTTCAAATGATACTTGTTTAAACTCATAGTCCTTAGTTATTTTTAAGCTATAACAATTAGCTAATCTAAGTGATCCATTTACAGTGTATCAATCTCGTCTTAGTCAACCGATTACATCCAAATACATGTTTTAGACATTAAATGTGATAATTCTCAATGCTTTTCCATGTAATAGCTTTAAATGGTTACATGAAGGAGCTTCCTTTTCAGGGATTTCAATTGGAAATAACTAATGTTACATTTGTTTTATTCAACACTCTAGAATGGATGATTACACATTTAAGCTTTGAAGAGGATCCGGAGCCATTTGGTAAAATACGTGATGCAAAAATCGCCAAAATGTGTAAAGAAATGAACATTGAAGTTATTTGTGAGACCTCACATACGCTATACAGACTGGAAGACATAATTAATCATTGTAGTGGTGAAATCCCTTTAACCTATTTACAATTTCAAAATGTCATATCAGAACTTGGGAAACCAGAAGAGCCAGCACAAACAATTACCCATGAAATTATTGGAAAAGCTTACACACCTGTGCCAAGAGATCACGCTAAAAAGTATTACATTGTACTATTTAAATTAATCTTTGATAATCAAACAAAATACTTCATTTTATCACTTAATCAATGAAGGCTGATTATTTGAAATGAATAACTACCGTCACAATAAGCATTAGTACAAAGATCCGTTTCACTTTAACCATTTAGCTAAGTGAAACATTTATTTTTCAATTTAAAGACAGATTTTTTAACTATATCAAAATCATATTTACAAATCGTAAGCAATATGATTTGAAAAAGTAGCAAAAATCTTGTCATTTTTTGCATTGTTGTCCGTTTATGATAAGATGTTTCAATTTTCATGGTTAAATAGTCAATTAGAATGAGTTTTTATAACTTATCTGTAGCTTCAAATCTTCTGTTATTTCAACTGAAAATTTCCACCTTTCAACTCCATTTATATCATAGTTATTTGTTTCTGTTGAATATTTTTTTAATAATCTATTTTCTTTTCTTTCAGATATACCGTTCCAACCTTGAATGAACTAGGCTTTACCACTCAACCAAACCATAGATCAGTTTGGGTTGGTGGAGAAACAGAAGCACTTCAGAGGTTATCTCGTCATTTGGAGCATAAAGCTTGGGTTGCTACTTTCGGGAAACCAAAATTAACTTCTTTATCTTTACTCTGTGCTTCTCAAACTGGCTTAGGACCATATTTAAGGTAGTCATTGTTCAATTTTGATTAATGAAGGATCAATCAACATCAGCTAGTCAGACCGTCATATTAGCTGTTTTAGCCTCGTTGACAGTGATAAGACAGATGTAGACAATTTTCAAGATGCGACCATCCCAAAGTTGAAAAATGTGATCAAAATCAATGAGAGGTTGATGGAGTTTAACAAACTCAAATCAGAAGAATTGAGATTGACCGTACAAAATCAATCATTATTTCAATTTCAATTTCTTTTAAATGTGGATTCAACTTTCAAGTTTGGATTCCTTGTAAATAAAATTGGATGAATTATATTGGATTTATTGTTAATATCCTTTGCTCTCAATCATAATATTATCCTAAGATATCCCGGAACCAGTCTTGATCTGAGGACAAAGGTTGGCTTTTACACATGTTTAAGTTTTTTTACACACTTTTGAAATAAAGGCATCGAATCGCATAATAAGTAAACAAAATGTCGATATCGGTTAACCAGACAATACTCTCAACTCATCTGTGTATTCTTTTATTTTTTTGTGTTTAATTATATTTTAACACTTAATAATTAACTGAACTGAATTATAGTTGAATTTTAATTTGTGTGACACCATTCTGTCCTCAGCATTCAGAAAGACATCAGCTTATTGGATAATATTTTAAATGTAAACAGGTGTAATAGTCCATCCTATGTCTTTCGATCGAGACTGTTACCGATATCCTTACCTTAATATTGGTTCAAGTTTCACCAAAATAGGATTGTATTAACTGAACATTTGTAGAGATGTTTATTTGTTGAGATGAAATGTATTCATCAACTTATCTCAATCCATTACTGCTATAGATAATCACGTGGACAATATCCTGAAATCAATTGATTTAATCCTATTGGATCAACAGATAAATAGTCACATGGATCACATGTTATTCAGTAAAATTTACGAAGGTTAAGCTTTTAAATCTAATAGTATAATACAACAGATATTTAACTTAACATAAAATGGAGATGAAAACAGAAAGTGTAACGATGACGTAGCCATGCTGATCTAATTCAGGGTGATGGTGAAATGATCAGGATGAAAGTTAATATAATGCAGAATGGAATTACATTTTCTCCTGATTAAACACACGACCATTGGTTATAAACTGTGGGTGAAGTATTTACTCGAGAAATGTTATAATTTTATAGCAACTTTCATGTTGGAAAAATCATCTCTTTAATTGCCATTTTCATCAGTTTTCAATTGAATTTTCCATTAAAATCCATTACATAACATGAAGAATAATGAAAATAATGAAAACAATGCATGCAGAGGCAATGTGATTGATCCTTTGAAAGATATGAACAAATTATCGGTTTATGTATGCGTAAAAATTTGGTTGTTTACCTTCAGATTTTATCACTAAAACTGCTAACTCGATCAAATCGAAGGATCAAAGCTAAAGAAATAGTAATTTATCATGTAATCCCGAGAATTAACAGTTATTCTTAATTGTATCTGATTTGCTGATATGTTTTACAATATTATTTTTGTTTTGCTGTTTTAATGTCTGAAAACATTGATTTGAAGAGTTGAAAAAAGATTCAAATCTAATGAGCTGTGATTGTTTTATTGCTTTTTTGCACTGAAGCGAAATGAGAAATTTAATGATTTGGTTTAATACATTGATTTATCATTACAATTTAATCTTGTTTTTCCTACTTTCTCTTAGATTTGGATGCATTTCACCTCGTCTTCTTTATCATCAACTTTCAAATCTTTACAGTAAATTGAAGAAAGGGAATCCTCCATTAACTTTGTGTGGCCAGCTTTTGTGGCGTGAATTTTTTTATTGCGTAGCTACCAATAATCCCAACTTTGATAAGATGCAAAATAATCCTTTGTGTGTTCAAATTGCTTGGAATTCAAATGCTGAAGCTTTAAATAAATGGGCAAATGGGCAAACTGGATATCCTTGGATTGATGCAATACAAACTCAATTACGCCGTGAAGGTTGGATTCATCAGATAGCAAAACACGCAACCGTTTGTTTCCTTACTCGAGGAATCCTTTGGATCTCTTGGGAAGAAGGTAAAAATGGCCATTTAATCTTTAATCCCAATAATTATCTTTAAACGATGCTCATCATTTAAAAATGGTTTAAATTGAAGTTTGTTTTTCTTTAATTATCTTTCTTTCTCTCTTCGCATAATGATATTTTTCAATATCGATTTAGGTATGAAAGTATTCGATGAATTATTGATTGATGCAGACTGGTCTGTTAATGCAGGAACCTGGATGTGGCTAAGCTGTTCATCTTTTTTCCAAAGAATCTGTCACATTTATTGTCCGGTCAGTTTTGGCCGTAAAATGGATCCACAAGGAGATTACATTCGTCGGTATCTTCCAGTTTTACGAAACATTCCCAATGAATATATCCATGAGCCTTGGAAAGCACCAATTAAGGTACAAAGAGAAGCTAACTGCAAGATTGGT
This sequence comes from Tetranychus truncatus, assembly GCA_028476895.1. NCBI lineage: Eukaryota > Metazoa > Arthropoda > Arachnida > Trombidiformes > Tetranychidae > Tetranychus > Tetranychus truncatus. The sequence continues at coordinate 13,441,402 of CM052062.1, forward strand.
AAACATTATCCTCAACCAATTGTTGATCATCAAGAAGCAATGAGGATAAACCAAGAAAGGATGAAACAAGTTTTTCGCATCCTAATCAAAGGCTTGGATCTGAAGAGAGAAGATGTTCAAGATTAATAAGTTTTGATACCAAATTACGTTATTTTAATTATCTTTTATCGATGCACTGAAATGTTGAACCTCGATTGTTTATCAACCATCCAGAAACCGAAACTATCCACGTCCTGATCATTGAGGAACTGATGTTTTTTGTTTTGAAATAAGTTCTTACTAATGAGGTATTTAGCCTAAAGTGCCTATTCATTAAAGTAAATTCCTGGCCAATTAATTAATTTTATAAGAATTGGTTGTCAAGAATATAATGTTAATTGGTTTAAATCATTCAAATGTTTCAGTTAAATTCATTGCAATTAGTGTTTTCTAATTGCAATTTCAATTCCAAACGAAATTCAAACCCGTATTCTTGGATCGATTTCCAATTGCAATATTAATTAATTTAAGTGATTATCAAATATTATCAAATATTGTTTCGTTAGCATACAGAATTTAAATCATAATCATTATAAAGAACCAAACTACATTTAGTAATTTTTAAGAGAAAAATTTATTGCTCATTAACTTATTGCTTTTCTAGATATTGATAAAATATTTCTAATAAGCTTACTTTGGTGATCTTGAAATATTTTTTAGGTCGATTTCGAGCAGTTTTTTTGGAAAATAAAATTTTCGGGTCCTGAAAGCGATTTGTGTTTGATTTGATCTCATCTCGATTGCCTGATAGCAAGATGATTTGACCGGTATGAGAAACAATGTTGAATCCTAACCAAACTCCTAAAACTGAGCCAGCATAAAGAAACACCTGGAAGATGATAAATGCAGGCTTGCTCTTTTTTATTAAGTCAGGTTCAGTCGGAGCTAGTAATGTTAGCTGAGTGACATGATCTGAAGTTTTGTTGATTGCTTGATATCCCAATCCCAATGTTATAAAGTATTCTTGAATACATTCTGGATTAACAATTAACTTGGAACACTGTTTCTCAATTTTGTGGTACTGATGCAAGTAGCGGCTATTTTCTCGTAGAGGAGAAGCAAGAGATGAGTTTACTTTGACCGGGTTAAAGGTTGAGTAAAAAATGGTACCCAATCTCTCGTTGGATAGATCGTTCAAACAATTTTCAAACAGATCCAGTCTGGTTCTTCCATTGAATGTTTCTTGATAGAAGACACAATTTGATTTGAAAGGATATGGAAGTAATTCAACAAATACTCGCTTATAACTGATGTAGTAATCGATTTTTTTACCGGGTACTCTTCTTACTATTAAATAAGCACTTTCGAAGCCTCTAGGTAAAACTCCCGGAGGCGTAAGAAAGATCCAGGCACGATCCCACCGACCAAATATTGTCTGGTTAAATTTGATACGTAAAATGCTCCGTAAAGTTGGTGACATTCGTAAATCCTGTAGTTTGATGATTAAAGGGTCGATCTTTCCTGTTGATGAACTGTTTTTACATTGTATGGTATAACAAATGAGTGGCTCTCTTATGTAAGGTGTAATCTCACATAGTCCAGACTTGAAGGGATTCTTAAAAGATTCATGTGAATCGACCCAGAACTTTATGTCCTCAAAAATACTTTTTGGCCAGAAAATCAGACCGGTATAAAAGGCATTGACGGTATATCGTTGACTGATGTATTTGGTAAATTCTTTGATTGTAAATTTTTCAATTAAACAGCTTCGTAGGTCTGCGCTGTTGTTGACATGAGAACAGCTTCCAGGAATTTTCGTTCGGTGGTTACTGTAAAAATAATCAAAATTGACAGCATTGATGAAATCGGTACAGAGGGTGAAGTCAGGAACTTCAATATCAAGAGGAAAAAGGTATTCCACTTCAGAAATAACTTCTCTCTTGAAATAATTATTTAATACACCAAACAATTGAATTGCACAGCCAATTACACAGAAAAATTTAGCAAAATTCATGTTTTATGGGTTATGGGTTAACACTATGGGTTAGATCAAATTGCAAATTAACAAGTGAGTTTAGTGGATATTTTACGATTCACGATATAACACTTTGATAACAGTCTAAATATCTGTAATTAATTGATATTCAATCGATTTTGAATATTCCTATTGATTGCCAATGATTGTCGAAAATATGTTTCAACGGCTTCCGCTAATTCAAATGAATTTTACAGTATTGAACACGCAATGTACATATGTGAACGATAAGCTGATCATTTGATGCTACTAAAATAGCAAATGTTTGTGAAGTTATTGGAAATAGATTAATACAATCAATCCTCTCACAGATTAACTTTGATGGATCGAAATTATTTAAAGACTAATCTTTTAACTTCAGAGAGCAAATTGATTTAAGCAAAAATAGAATTCTTTGAATGGATTAAGCTAGATTACGTACAAGATATAAATTTCAATCGTATTAATTGAATAAAAATATTTTTCCCAATGTCATGTAGAATATGACAAATGACTTGAAAAATTGATAGATGATAAAAGAGAGATCAATTGGTGAAATTTTGTTTTCGAAATTTCAGAATCTTTACAGTTGATGCTCACAAATCAAAAGGCTTAAAATCATGCTTCAATCAGGGTTGACCCACTTTGATAACTTGTACTTTAGAACTTCTTTTACGATTAAAATTTGGTTTTTCTTGCTTCGATTTTGACGCAAATTTTCCCAATAACATTTGCTTCTTAATTTGTTGCCAACGTAATTTAGGCTCAATTTTAGAATACTCGTACAAAGAGGCGAAAATTTTTTGGCCATATCCAAAATAATTGAAACCAAACCAAATACCAAGAATAGTTTCCACAAAAATGAGAAATTGATAGAATCCATGAGCTGGAAGTGTAATAGCGTGTAGATCTGGCTCATTAGGTGCCAAAAGTAGGATCTTAGAAGTATTGTCATCAGTAGGGTACCAACCTTCATTAGAGGCAATGTAAAAAGTGTAGTGACACTGAGGCTGTGATATCTCAGCTATACAATCATTTTCGATGACTCGGTAGGCTGCTGATTGACGATTTATTTGATGGGAGGGAAAAGATATGTTCAAATTGGGATAAATAAATGTTCTGTGAGAAGGCGACCCAAAGTATTCCAATGAACTTTGATTGATACAATGGTCAAAATAGTCAAGTCTATTGTCAAAACCAATAGATTCGTAATCCCGGCAGGCGGTTACGTAGGGTTTGGGCAGCAAATCTACTTTGATCAATTTATATTTAATCAAATATAATGAGGGTAACCGGTTGAAAGTCAAGCCAACCCAACTTGATTCATATCCATAAGGAAAAGTAAAGGGCTCATGCACATAAACAAAGGTGAACTCCCAATGACGAACGATGGACTGGTTAACAGTAATCACGATCATGGCACCTTTAAGATCGCCTTCGGTAAGGGTGTAGCGAGTAATTGTCAAAGGTGAGCCATAGGAACATTGGATGGTATAACAAATACGATTGGATGCAAATAAAGATGTGATTGAACAACGAGAATCATTAATTTTCGTGGATAAATCTACTTGTGGGAATAATGTTTCGGTCGAATAAGTTAAATTGTAAAATTGGGCAACAGTGAAGGTTGATGAGATGAAAGATCGCATTTTATTAAAACCAACGACGTCAGCAAAACAATGGCGCAAACCATCTTCAGTGGAAACATCAACAGAAGCACATTCAGTAGGTATTTTATCGGGACATGTTGCTAGATAAGCAGTATAATTGATTACATCAATATATTCCGAACAAACAGTTAAATCTGGAACCGTGATTGAAGCAGGGTAACTAAGGATAACTTTAGAGACAACACTGTGTTGAACATAATTGCGAAAAATATCAGCCAATTGGATAACACATCCTGTTAAACAGGCAAGAAGAAAAAGTCTATTGTATAAAATAATCTTGCTGTTTCTTATCATCCTTTTCTTTATGCATAAAACAAAAGCAACACTGCAACAAAAAGGATGAACTTTTTAGTAACGCGATTAACCTAAGCTTTAAGAGGCAAAGTTTGGGTTCTTGGCGCCATCAGCCATTTTGTTTCTGTCTTGACTGACAATGTCTTAATTTGGTGAGACTTTAATCTCAACAAGTTTTAGTAAAATAAAAATAATCAATTGAATCTATTTTTGCCATTTATTTCATTTAATTTGTTGTTCAGTATCATATATTGTTCCTGTATGTCGTTTAAAGTAGAATCTAATTATTTTGATGATTTATACTCACCTGGTTTCTACCGTTATGGATTTTTTAATTTCTTTTTGTTTCTAACTCCATAATCTCTGTTTTCTTGTTATTTTAATTTCATTTTTCAAAGGTAATATTGAAAAGATCAGCTAATATTTTGCTAATTACTTTTTATAAATCATTTTCTTTGTTTCCATTTTCCTCTCATTTCAGAGATTCATGATGACAACTCCACAGTATGGAATAATTCAAAACCTCTTCATTAAAGGTAAAAATTCCAATAATTTTCAAACTTTCATTAAGCTCATAATTTGTGACAACGCATTGATTTGATAGGCATTTTTGCCATCTCCAATCTTTATCGATTCCCATGAAAAGTGATACAGATTTTAAGCTTGAGGACTGCACTCGCACAACGGCTCGTTATGCTAGTTCTTTTGTTAACAGTTAGCCATTCAAGTTTACGTTTATTGCTTAAAGGTGTTACATGATGTTGCAAGTAATTTATTAACAACATTAATTATATTAATATCTTGATTATTAATATCATTTAGTTCAATCTTTTTTTAGCAACACACTGAAGGATAAATCAAACAAAGGTTAAAATTTACTCAATAAAGATTCAAGAAGCTATCTGGAATCACGGCCATTCAATGAATTGATTGAATGATCTGGGCCTAAATCACATACTTTGATCTCCGATTGTGACAGTTTAACCATTTGCTGTAAACCAGTTTAAAATTTGAATTTATTAACATCAACTATGCCTATCAATATTTAAATAGCAGCATGATTCAGTAGTGTTTTCTTATTATTTTGATGATGAATTACATCTTTTATTATCACTCTTAACTTGATATTCAATAAATTGGTAATCTTTTCTTCTTTTCCGAATTCTTCAATTTACAGTGAATTACACCCTTGAGTATTATTGGCGATGTTTATAATAATAATAACAATCATTATTATTCTTAACCCAAGGACAGATGACTTGAATCCAATTGAATTTGATAAAGATACCAAAAGTGAAAGTTGAAATAAAACCCGAAGGCCAGAAAAGATAAAGATGGATAAATGAGGTGATTATCTCACTCTTTAACTGCATCTTGCTGTTGTATTTGTCGTCAATCAATAAGAAGTTACCGTGTTGATTGTAATTATCATCAAACTCATAAGTCGAACAGTAAAGCAGCCTAAATGACAGGAACCCCTAAAAAAGGGTGAAAAAACAATTTCATTTTCTTTCAACCAATTCAGCTCAGTTAAGTTGTAATGTTAAAAATAAATTTGCTAATCAGATTGCTTCAAGCTTCTCTAATTTTTACCGAATTGAGATTGAGTAAAATCGAAGAGAAATGTTCTGGGCAAAAGGGCAAATCATAAATTTTCCCACTTTCCTCGTATCCTCATCGCCTATCATTTCAATTACATTCAGTAGAAATTATTTTCATTCTTTAAGGAGTAATTAAGAGTACATTACACAAGCGACTGAAAACTAAAGTAGATCACATTAGCATTTGCTAGCAAACCAATGTCAAACATTTAAATTAGATCTGATCGATAGATTTACGCTCTATTCACATGCTGACCTTAATTAACCGAATCTTGTCATAACTTGCAACCAACTTTACCTTAATTACTTCATAGCTCACAAGCTCATCATGTCCTCAAGCCATTCACAGTTGATAATTTACATCTGTGTTTGGTGCAGCTTATAAGAACGAATTACTGACTTCAAATTAATTTAACAGAATGATAAACAAATATTGATACTTGATACATTTAACCTTTGGGCCAAGTACTTAATTTGATTTAACTTCCACTTTTTTCCACTTTCTCTGTTTAACAATGTCTGTCTCCATGGATAGACTCAAGATCAATGGACCAGATCAAGATCAAATGAATTCAAATCAACTAATTCATTATTATTTCATTGCAGGTTGAACTTGATCAGGATCAAATTGGTTGACTCACAATAGAAGTATCAAAAATGGAAGCTTGAATTGAACAATCAACCAACGATGAAAGCCGATATTAATGCCATCATACTCATTAACTCATGCAAATTAGACATCACTTTGAATAACCATGAAAAGAGTTAATGAATCGTCTAATTTGTTTCAATTTTCAATCTTATCTCATCTCAATTTTACCATTCATCATCTTATCTTTTCTTCATCAATATTTAATAATTATTATCTTATAAATATCACTTGTTCTATCGTCACATCCCTACTTAGAGTCCTATTGACGGTCGCGCGCTTCAACGAACCCAAATTTAAACTCGTTCCGAATATTATTACTCCTTCGTCCTCATCAGCAGCTCCCACCTTCCTCTTCCTCTTCCTTCATCTCACTCTTTCTCTCTCACTTTTTCTCTCTCATTCTTTCGTAATGACGCCTAAAGAAAAACTTTATTTCACTTTCATAATCATCAAGTTAATGATCTCGGTTAAATCAAGTGACAAAAAAGAAAACATTTTCGGACATTTTCTGGAACCAAATAGTCGCTGTACAATGTATTGAGCCTTTTATGATTCAACCCATGAAATTAACATTCAATTGTGCCCTGATATTTCGATCTCTAGTGGTTTTGTTGCCTTAAAGCCAAAGGAATTAAGTTTTACTCGGATCATCATTTAGAGTGTTTTTTCAAAGTAACCCGAAATGTTAAAAGTGCTATTAACGATATGATTTTTACACCTTATGGTGTTTCAAACTATGACTACAATCAATGTGAATTTGTGTTTAATTATTGCCGTGACTTTTACTTTTCTATTGTGTGAAGAATGTCATCTGGTTAATTGTGCTCAGTCAGAGTCTATTTTCTCGATAGGATCCATTTGGCGTAGGCTTCGCGATTGGACTGGATTAACATCCATAGGTTGGAATTTACATCATGTTCCTTATGTTCTTCCATGGCATTCATCTGGATCTTCACCACCTCTATCATCCAGCTCATCAACAAGCTATCGAATAGACGGATTTCATTCAGCCAACCAACAAGACCCAAAACACTTGGAAAACAATGATAATGATAATAATATTTTCAGTCCATTCGGACCTCATTTACCTTTCAAACTCAAAGAATCAATATCATCGTTAACTGGTCTATCTGGAGCTAATTTGGTCAAAGTAATTACTTGATTATTGCTATTGAATTCTGTTACTTATCAATCCTAAATAGCAAGCCAATGTTTCTTTATCAGCCAGTTTTGATAAAATCGAACCAGTTACTGATTTACTTTTCTTAAATAATGATCTTTAATATTAATAGAAAGTGAAGATCGTTTCAACGAAGGTTTACCCTTTATTTAATTAGAAAATCATTATCAATTGATTGTTTGCTTAAGATAATCAAACTGTTTCCTATCGTCACAATCTCAACTGCACCGTGAAGCGGCGAAAGTTCCAATAAGTGCATTCAAACAAAAGTTGAATTGTTTGCTACAATTACTTATTCATATAGATTTTAAGTCAATCTATTTATAGTAATAACCTTAATGACCCTGGAAAATACAGCAATTAGCTGTTTGATTTCTGGAATTGAGTCACATGATAAAACATTTTTAGGAATAATTATTGTTAACTCAGAAAGGTAGATCTTCCTGTGATAATTTCATACATTCAAATGGAGGTTACACTTACTGTTTATTTTCAAGCAAAATGAAACTCAATTGAACCCTAATATGTGCGATAAAAATGACGAATCTAATTACTTTTCAGTTTTTTAATCAAAATCAAAAGCATAAATTTTGATAAAAGAGATTGTTTTCAGTTTGATTTTCATAAGGCTTCAACTTGATTGCTTGACATGAACTAAGTACATTAGTACCAGTACTAACACCAACCGAACTCATCAAAAGAGATTATCAATAGATTTAGCTTTTTCATTTCCTTAATATTTAGCTAATTGTCAATTTTCATCTTATCTTTACCAAACAGATAATTGAAGACATGAAAAATGGTATATCTTCATCAGCTTCGTGTATGGCTTGTTTCGCAGCAACTGAATTATATCAATCACCAATGTATTCAAAGAATGGTCTATTTTCAGCAATACGCACAACTTGCAACTCATTGCGACTTCAAAAGCCTGAAGTTTGTAATGGTATCGCTCAAAATTATGTGGTAAGAATCTCTTAGAGCTATTTGTTATGGTAAAAAAATCTGATAATTTAACTCTAAACTGGAGTCAATTCAATCTTTTGACTACTAATACATACCAAAATAGTGAGCTTGGTTAGCATATTAAAATATACTTTAAATGTATTCCCAAACAATATTTATAATCAATAACATCTGTTATTTTCTTGAATTGATTAGGAGGATCTGGATTACATTGGAGTTCACACCAAATTAACGGCAAATGAGATGTGCTCAACCTTATTGGGTGGTAACTGTGCTCTTGCTTCACCTTCAATAAAAACCAATTGGTCTCTTCATTTACCAGATAAGGTTGAACCAATTAAACCCTTTTCAAATCCAATCAAATCTAATTCTCCACTTCGAGTAACCAAAATCTTACACATAACTGACATTCATGCTGATCTCTTTTATTCACCGGGCTCTGATGCGGAATGTGGAAGACCTGTTTGTTGTCGCTCACATGAAGCTTTATCTTCAAGTCCATCATTTGATGATTCGCTGTCCTCCTCTTCACCTCCATCAATATTATCAGCTTTATCATCTGTTTCTTTTCCCGCCTCACCATCACCAGCACAGTCAGCTTCACCATTAGCTTCAGTAACTAGTGGCTCAGTTGATACCATATTTAAAAAAAGGTCAGCAGGGTATTGGGGTGATTATGGTAAATGTGATACTCCTATTGCTACTGTAGTTAGTGCACTGCAAAATATTGCCTCTCATCACTCTGATGTAAGTAAACCAATTTATCGTCTTGATTAGGATTAATTATGTTGAGAAACAGTTACTCATTACCATTATTGATCCAACCACCTATCTAGATTGTTGCCATTAAATACTCGATTGTTGCATTTACCTTCTTGTATTGTTGCTGTCTAAAAATTGGATAGACTACATTAACCAATATGACAATGAGTTTACTGTTAACCTTTGTTATTTCTAAATCAATTTATTGTCAGCAATTATGATTTTAAATTGAAATATTGATGATTTGAAAACAAAATGAATTGAAAAAATTATCACTTTGAGTAATTATTGAACGGTTGAAGAAAGTCGTGATTCCATTCAATTATAGACCCAAAATGACATCGAAATTAAATTGTTATCAATAGATTTGATTAATTGTAATCATTCATTGGACCAAATCTACGCTCATTTGTCCTTTTATTGTGCATCATTACATCAAATTGAATAGCTTACGTTGCTAAACAATAAGTCAATTCATTTTTTGGTCTTTCTCGAGTAACAATTAATTAGCAATAAGGAAACAACAAATTAAATTTAACATATCCATAGTTTCAAACTAAATTTAATTAGATTGATTTGCAACAAAAGTCTCAATAGAAATGATCTAATCCAAGCAAATTGAATATTTAATAGTGTTGAAGGAATCATTGTTAATTGCAAAAATTTGAACGATTTTAAAACTGTAGCAAAAGTACAAGATAATCCCAATTAATTGGCAAACATTAATGGTTAACAAATTAACGGTAACGAGTTGAATGTACAAAAATAGCAACTCCAGAGTGATTCCCAGATAATTGTGATGAAAATGTAGACGCAATTTGAATACAGAACATTGGGAACATTGAAAAAAAAATGTATTCATAGAACAACATTAAACTAATTTCTCTAGAGAATTAACAAATTGATGATTAATTAAAAATTCACCTCTAATTTCTATTAAATGATCTTTTCTCTGTTAACAATAAAGGTTGATTACTGGCTCTGGACTGGTGACATTGGACCTCATGATATTTGGAACTCTAGTCGAAATGAAATTTTGAACCATGTTCGTTACATTACCCATCTTATTAAACAATATTCATCTGTACCAGTTTTTCCAGTAATTGGCAATCATGAGGGATTCCCTGCCAACAGGTATAACAATTATGATAAGCCATTAATACATTTGTAGTATCATTATCAAATGCTGTAACAAATGTATTCCAATAACTCAAGCTCTTTTTTCGCGTTAATGGGGCTCTTGTTTTGGGTTTCAAGTTAATCAATTAATGATAACCATGAGATAAAGTTCTATTCATGATTTGTTTTCACTCTAATCTTATTATTATTTCATATTAACCTCTCAATTTAACCTTAATTACCAGTTAGTTAGCTTTTTTCAATCATGATGCTATTTTGTAGGTTTCAATTGCCATTTCATTTTGTCGAGTTAAGAATTGATTGAGACTTATTTCCATGTAATTCTCACTGTTTTATTTTCATTTCAAATCTAACATTTTGTTGCTAGAAAAATGGTTATAAAAAATGATCATCTTAATGTAATTTGTATCTATTAACGTCTCATTGTGAATAATAAATTCATTTTTACTACTTTTGTTTATTCAGTTTTCCTCCTCCTGGTATTTCTGGTCATTTATCTGCTTCTTGGTTATATGAAGTTTTGGCTATTGAATGGTCTACTTGGCTTCCAGATACTGCTCTTGAAACCTTACGAATGTAAGTAATTGATTAACTGTTTTAAAAACTATTGAAATTGTAACTAATCATAATCATTTTCGCTCAATTTCATTTGATACAATTTATACAGAGGAGGCTATTATTCCGTTCCTTTGGCTCCAGGTCTTCGCTTGGTAGCCTTAAATACCAATTACTGTGCTCGTCTAAATCCATGGACTTTACTCGACCCCCGTGATCCAGGAGGTCAGTTGAAATGGCTGGTAAATCAACTTTATGAAGCTGAAATTCTGGGTGATAAAGTTCAAATTGTGGGTCACATTGCTCCAGACAACAGAGAATGCACTTCATCTTGGGTTGATAATTTCATTGGAATAATTGATCGTTTTCGAGAAACCATTTCTTCCCAATTTTATGGACACACACACAGGGACGAGTTTCGAGTCTATTATTCACCAATTAACAATTTGCCAATTGGCAATGCATACATAGGACCCAGTATAACCTCATTTAAAGGCAACAATCCGGGTTACAGGATTTACCAAACTACTTCACAAGGGATAGTAATCAATCATGATACTTATTTTTTCAATTTAACTCAAGCCAATTTGAATGGTCACTATGGACCCATTTGGAGATTGGGTTATAATGCATTAATTGATTTAAAATTGCCTTCACTTGATCCAATCAATTGGAACTTATTTATCAAACGATTGCTTACCAATGAACAAGAATTTCAAAGGTTTTATAAGTGAGTGTGCTTCTGCCAAGAAGTAATTTAAATTGATTAACTAACGATTTTCTTGTTCATCATTACAGATTATTTTCTCGTTTTAGTGATGCCTCAATGTACAAACCATGCACATTATCTTGCAAACAAGAAATTATCGATGAGCTTCAAGTTTATGTTTCATGGCGTAAATTACCCAAAGCGTTTCGCAAGAATCACAGTTGATTCATTTTCAAACAATTTTTAATCTAACTTATTCTTAATGTTGGTTCATTTACCTTTTTGTATTTTTCAACCTTTTCCCTTTAAAACTCATCAATAAATTATAAGTATAAATAATTTAAAACAGTTTCACCAAAACACATTGAAGCGAAAAATAAGATTCAGACAAATCTCTTGATTATTGGTTTTTTTTGTAATTTGCGAGCAAAGCAAGTTATGAATTTAATTTAACAAAAACCATTCATGGTAGATTATGGTTATAAATTATTGGCTGTTTACAAATAAAAGGCTACCTAAATTTTTCTGGTTCAGGCATTGTACCAAGAAATTATTAAGTAGATACATTTTAGCCAATAATTTGATTGTTTGATTTTTGAAGTTTAGATAACCAATAATCAAAGGTTTTAGTTTTTGAAAATGGTGTTGGTCCATCAAGAATTGATTGCACTTGAAACTGAATCGTAATTAAATTATCTTTGTGCTCTTCTTCTGAAGTTGTTCCAAATGTTTCCCAAACTATTAAAACATTTTGGTCAGGGTAAGGTTTAAACCAAACTCCAGGAACATAAAGTGTAACCTGAGGTCCGGTGTGTGGCCAATATTTACCCAGAAGGTGGCCATTTAGCATAGCAACTCCTTTCGTAAAGTTAGCCATGTTCATAAATGTATCTAAAGGTTTCATTCCTATGGGCAACTGGAATATACTACGAAACATATTTGGATATAAAGGAGGATCAGGAAATGGTGATAACTTGGTTAGGGTCGAATTGAAATTGTCATAATTATTGGTTTTCTCTTTCAGAGCTGAAATGAGGAAATTAGACATGTCTTGGAAATAGATATGAGTCCAGTCTGTAATCGTAACTGATCCTAGGTTAACATCACCAATTATTCCCTAAATGATTTAACAGGCAAAAAACGAACGAGAAAATAAAATGGATTAATTAACTGTTAACATGAAACGAGTACAATATTCAGCAAAGTTGTTCAACGATTTAAATAGTTACAATTGTGTATGAATGTTCAGCTAATTACTGATAGTATAATAACTCAGAAGCACAAGACAAAACAATGAAAATAATCATAAAGTGAATATTGCTATAACGCTTACAAATGAGTCAAAGACTCGGTATGAATCAAAGAGCTTGAGACTTCTGTTGACCATTGATATAAAAGGACAAATCATTTTTATGGGAAATATTAGCTTGTCCTTGAAAACATACGAAACTGAATATTAATTGAAAAACGTTTACTCAGTCTGGTCAAAAAGATATCAATTAAAATACAATAATAACCGTAACCCAATTCATCGATTAGCTGAAGTCATGGGATTTTCAGGTTTTAAATGGTTTGGCTTTTGATTAATTGTTTGACAGAAAGCCAAATTCTTACAATTAATAGTCTGATAAAATGTTAATTGTTGTAGTTTGAGTTCAATTTATTCGAAAAACATTGAGATTAGTGGAATATAATCTTTGGTCAATTTATCACAGACAACCTAAAAAATGGATGTTATAAAAGCTGTCGCCTAAAGTGTCAATACTTTATTGTTATTTTTCAATCAAATGTGAATCTACAAATTTATGGGTTCGGGCAATTTTTTGTCCAATTTGAACTCTCGAAGAAATGTAAAAAGGTAATAAAACGATAAAATCAATTCTTTGACTAAAATCTCAAACACACTTTGGGAGCCATAAAACAGGTAAAACCTTTCAACTAAAGAGCGAAAATCATTCCCCGATTTTAATTTCGCCATAAGAGCAAACTTTTTTGTCATTACCTATTCAATGCGATTGTAACTTTATAATCTAAACATCAAACAAGTCAAAGCAACAATATTTCATTTATTGTTGTGAACAATAAATAAATAAATTTACCTTTTCTTCGTTAATGTAAGGTCCATAAGATATTCTGCCTTCATTTTCAACCAAGATAGCTAAATAAGAACCTAGACGAGCTTCGATTGGTAATTGATTTGCACCGACTGCTCTCGATAATACTCCTTGTCTTACCTGTGATGATTAGGGAAGAAAGGTTAATATAATTTATCATTAGTATATTCATGTGAGTGAGTAATTTATTTACCCCATCAATAAAGATGATTGCGCGATCTCGAAGAGTTGGAATAGACAGTAAAACTGGATCACTGGGAGTACAATTGATTATACTTGAGTAGAGCACAAAACCAGTTGAAACACCAAGAGATTCAAATGTCATTGGCTTTTCACTTTGTTTCACTTTACCTAGTTCAAGTAGGTCATAAAAATTGAGGTAACGACTTGCTGTGACAGTCAATCTCATTTTTGGTTGGATTTTGGGTTCTGGTATTTCACCAACAGGTAAATACTACCAGTAAATAAAGGGAAAGAAGCAGATTAATGACAAGTATAAACAATAAGTGTTATAATGCATAAATGGAGAAATTTTTTATACCTTGGAAATAGTTGCACGAATTTTTAAATATTTATCTGTTATATCGCCTGACTCAGTCAATGGTGCATCATAATCATAACTAGTTGGTTGAGGTGTTAAATGGCTACCATAGTTAGCTCCAGCACCAAGATCAAAATTGGTACCACCTTCAAACATATACCTAAAAAATTGAAATGATTTAGTGAATTTGATAACAGCAACTAAAAGATCAATCAAGCAATTTTACCTTAAAAATTAAGTAATTTAGAAATGAAAATCTACAATTTTCATCCGATTGAAATAAAAAATCGGGTTCTTACATGTTGATGGAAACATTCATTGAGAGCATCGTTTCCAAAGTCTTAATAACCAATTCATCAGATGTTACTGAATGCGGCTCTGCCCAATGATCTAACCAGCCAGTATAATATTCAGAATTGACTAGTGGACCGTTTGGTTGGCGTGATCTCAAATAAGAAAAGGATTGAGCTACATCAGTTCCAGGGCCGAAATCAATGGTTCCAAAAGTACCATTTATAAGTCCACACTTAAGATAACTTAGTGCATTTCCGTCAGTTGTGAAAAGGACGACATCATTATTGGTTAAATTGGCCATTAAATCTCGTAAATAACTAGTATAACTGAAATCACAAGCAAAATAAGATCCATATTCATTTTCAACTTGCATCATAATAACTGGTCCACCATTTTTATATAAATACGGGTTGAGTCGTGGTAAAAGATAATTAAACCAACGATTAACATGATTCAGATACCGGGAATCATTTGATCTCAATGCCATTGATGGATCTTCAGTCAGCAACCAAGACGGTAAACCTCCCTGTAGTACAACAAAATACATGATTTCAATTAACGACCAGAAATTGTATTTGCTAGCAGATTTTTGACCAAATAAGCATTACCATATCGCGCTCTGCACAGATATATGGACCAGGTCGTAGGATAACCAAAAGATCATGTTTCTGGGCCATTTCAATGAAACCAAACAAATTCAGGTTATCCTCAAAATTGTAATTACCAATGGAGGGTTCATGAGATCGCCATTCAATATACCTAAATAATGGGAAAAACAATTATACAAATAACACAATTAGTAGAGGAAATGTGATTTGAATAAATCAACTTACGTTTGAAGTGCATTGAGACCAGCACTACGCATTTTAATCATTCGATCAGACCAATATTCAACTGGAACCCGAAAATAATGAAATGAACCAGAAACATATTGAAAAGGTTGTCCATCCTTGAGAAATACATTGTTAGCCCAATCAATTTGAAACTGTCTCTGACCAAATGAAATCTAAGAGGCATTTGAAGGGCAAAACAATGGATCAATTATTTTAATACAGTTTAATAATAGAAGCAATTAATACATTGGGTAATACTTTAGACACTTGCAAGGTTAATCATCTTTCCACAATTATCCTGACGTTTCTTATTATACAGCCAAGTGAGTCCATTGTATTAATAACAATCAACTCCACCCAAAATTGGCTTCATTAATTTCAAATATCTTTCAATCCAATAATTAATCAGGCAATCATGATTGCATTTATCATGAAATTACTGCAAACTCGGTCAGAGTTGACAAAGTCAAAACAATAATCACCTTCACTGTCTGCCTTGGAGTACATTAATTAACTATTAATTAACCAATAAACCTTTTGACCATTATCAAAGATGAAGGCTATTGATGGACAAAATAAGGAACTTGATTGAATCAATCAAATGATTCAACTACAGATCAATACTTAATGTAATTTTTCCCATTTTCAAATACTATTATAAGGTCAATTGATGTTTTATGGTCAAAAAATACAGATTTATACAAAATTAAGTTGGGGTCTGATTGATTTTTCGTGATACTCACAACCCTAATTGTAACCATTCATGCTGAATGATTGGTGACAAACTGATGATCAAGCACAGTTTAGGAATTGACAATTAATCCTAATAATTTTGAGTTTAGATCAGCTGAAATAACTCAATGGAAAAGCAATTTACTCAATAATAGCTTATTATTCCTAGAATTGCTGCTGATTAAAAGCAATGGTAAATAATCAAAATGTGCAAGTTAAGAAAAGCTGGTTAACTTTCCTAAAACTAATAACCAGAATGTTTTGGGTAACAATTCAAAATGCATTGTAACTCTGTTAATCAATATTCAGGTTTTAATATCCAAACCAAATAGTAGAATTAACATCTCACAATTATCATAATGATGGATATTGATTAACAATTAATTAACCTGCGCATTATAATTCAATAAATGGGGGTTAAAAGCTATCAGTTTAAGGAAATGCATGTAGGTTAAGTCATATGTTTAGATGTTATACAAGTTGTGCGTTTCATGTACAGCACTCTTTTCAATGGCATAAGTTGTATAAATCATGTTACATAATTCAGTGAATGATTACCGCTAGTTATCATGAAATAACTCGGGATTCGCCCTCTTGCATATATAATACCTATCAAATCACCTCGCAATCGTTATTTAATTATACTTATAAAACTTGAGTTTATCAAATTGAAGCAATAATACATTGTTAACCATCTTACATGATAAACTTAAAGTTAATCAAAAGATTAATACAAATAGCATTCAAGTGAATCTTGAGATGAAGAAAGACTGAATTACAATGTATTTTCATTGAATAAAGATGATTATCATGTAACTTTGTATTGGAATATCAGGCTATTTGAGGGAAAAAAGGAAATGAAAACGGAGAAAAAGAAGTTTGATTTGGTCCAATGGAAACATTTATCAGATATTTTCTTGTAATCATTATTTTTGACAAAGAAAAAATGATTAACCTGTGATACATTAAGAAGCAAAGAGTAAGCTTTGTTAACAAGTGACTAAATAGTTGACAATGTTAGATGAAAATGATAAAAATGGCAGTCAACAAAATGGAGGCAATGGAATGGAAAAACCAGTCGAAAAAATCGGTTGCAAAAAGAGTTTAGAAAACGTTTTTTAATTTCAAATAAAAAACGGTTTTTTTCAATTTTTTCCTTCTTTGTTTACATTTAGACTTTACTTTTTTCGTGAATTGATTCAGGACTAACAATTCTGATAAAAAGTGAACCTTGTAATTGAAATTTATTAGATAACGAAAGGTTGGTTTAAAATTAATGATGCATTAAATTGTAAACAAATCTGATTCGTGTCAAATACACTTGAATGTAACTAGAATCTACAAAGGATTTTAATAAGAGGAAATGTTAGGCAAATTGTGTCAAAATTTGACATTTAATTATGATTAAACTATTAATACGCACTTACCCGGGTAATGAGGAAAATCAAGAGAAGGATAATAGTTGCATGTAAATCCATGTTGGTTAAGAGGAATTTTAAACAAGTGATGATTTTGTTGAAGGGTTGAAGGTTAGAGTTGGTTAATCAACCAATTTTGCAAAACTAGTGAAAGGCTGGAAGTTTACAAATCAAGAGAAATGAAATTAATTAAAAAAAGATGTAACAGAAATAACTGTTTATTCAGCATGAAGTTCTGTGTTTACTTGCTAACCACTTGCACCGTATTTGGTCAGGTTGGATCTAACCTTTTCAATAAAAATTGGTTAAATCGGGTAAAGAGTTACAACAGAGTGATATTTTCACTTAATTTTTACTTAGCGACATGGCTAATAGTTGACAGGATAGAGGAGTTTCCGTTTATCTGAAATTTTAAAGCTGATAGTGACTGGTTTTGTTTTTAATAATTACATTACTGATTAAAATAAAATGGTTGGAGACAATAAAAAAACGGTTTAAGACAGTAACACAGTCAGTCAATTATCCCTGGCATTACACCAACTAGAAACAAAAGATGAGTTTGTAAAGATTTTGGTTTTGACTTTGGACATGATTAATTGTCAACCTAACCAATCAACAATGTGGGATGACACACACGTACAGATAATTTTTTTTGTTTCAGTTTGTAAGAATGAGAAGAGAGATTGTCGATGATGGTGATGATGATAGAAGATGATGGCTGATAAAAGACATTGATCAAGATTGTTAAAGAAGCACTTAAAAAAGATATCAATTACTGAGTTGAGTGAATTTGGTTAACTTTGTCACTTTTCGAGCATTTAATCATTAATCTATCGAGTAAACTTTCCTTTGATTGGGTTACAGTTGCTTTTACTTAAAACTCAAGATTGATCAGTCAAATAAGAACTGATCATTAAATAAAATCCACTAATTCGATCCTGTATTTTCTTCAAGGAATTTCAGCCTATTCACTCAAGATTTCCACAAATTGTCGGATAAATAATGGATAAAAGTAAACTTGAGATTGAATTGGAAATCAAATCAATCATAGATGATAACATGCGTAAATAGAGTAAACAAACCTATTTTGCATGTTTGAAGACTTTCATCGGTTGGTGTGATCTATCCGGCGTTATTGTCGACCATATTTATCTATCGAAATGTCAGATTTTTCAAGTCACCTGAGCTGAATCAAAAGTGAGCTGAATAAAAATCCCATGCTCTAGAGTAATAAATCTCTGACGTTGAAAGTGAACAGTTGTTATGTTACGTGGTTAGACTAGTATTTTTTGCATACTTGATCAAGTGTTTCGGCTTTTATCTGACCTTTGTTTCTCAAAGAGACTGGAATGGCAGATTCACCTTATTTTAATAGGAAGTACTCACCTGAATTATAAATTCCTCTGTGATGAGGACAATCCAAACTTGGCACCATGCTTGCGCAGCAACAAAATATGCTCCTGGTACTGATACTTATTTAAGTATTGAAAGAAATGAAAATATTCGTCAGCACGTAATGCACTCAGAGAATCAATTAAACAGAAACTAAACAAATGTTGCGTTTTATTAATATAATATGTAATAATTTCTATCAGTAAATCTTAATGCGTTAATCTTTTAAGCAATAGATGGCGACTTTAAAGAGTCTTTTGTTTTTTTAGCTTCGATTCAATCAAATCTGTTTTAAATCAATTTTATTTTATTTTACACTCGAAGCTCTTTGGATCTAACAATTATAATTATTAAAATTTTAATAAATTCACGTTTAAAAACTCTCGAGCGATTCCGTATCACTCAATATCTTAGCAATAATAAATTATTATGTGATTCTTGATAAAACATTCTCAAGTGAATGCGGCAACTATTCAGAAACGGTAAATGCTAGAAAGCTTAATTTTGCACCAATCGATTTACAAGATTGCTGCCTTTCAGAGCAGTTTTCAGCAAAGCGATGGATTTCCGTGAAACTGCTTAGTCTAATAAAACCAGAAAAATTGTCTTTTATTGATTTGAGATAGACTCTAAAATAAATGAATGCGCTCAACTTGACTTCAAATTTCATGATTTAATCCATTGTTTTTCAACTCCAATAGTCTGTTTTTCAGTTTCGGTGACATTAATTGTTAAACAATTTGAAGCTTTAATTTTTCATCAATCATAAAAGCACACTATTTTTAAAAATATCAAATTTTATAATTATACTTTAGTTTTGCTCTTCGAACAAGATAGATCATGCTTCAAAAGCAGCAAACTTGAGTAACTTATCTACTCAGATTCACTCTTTACATTGAGTAGTTTCAATCTTGGATTATCACTGTTCTCACTTATTTACAAAGAGAAATAAATGACAACAAAATCAAATTAAAACTCAATTGATTAATCAACCATCAACCAGTCAAGTGTTAATTTACGCTATTCAAACTCATTGAGCCTTATTAGTTAAATTTGACAGTTGAACGACATCTTGAATTTAATAAAATTAACACTTGAAATAAACTTAATTTCGTTGTTGGCTTAACATTATGTTACAATCTATTTGTGTATATTAAATGAATAAGGAATTGTCCAACAGAATGGTTTTATATCAGGATTCATTTTATTATTTTTATCTAATTGGTTATTATTAGTATATTTGCACTCAAAATGAATAAATAACAATTTTAATAATAATAATTATAATAACCATAATAATCAATAATCAATGATTAATAATTAATAATTAATAATATCAAATTAAACTAATTACAATTGTTTACTTTTAGGCAGCTTCGTGATACAGTGTTGCTCTCATTTGAACGAGCAGCGCCTTGGTGATGATGATGATTAGATGATTGAGATTGTTGCTGTAGATTTGCTGTAGCAGATGATAGTGATGTGTTATTGTGTAGTGAGCAATTAGATACTGATGTTGGTAAACCAATTTCATCATTTATCCTAGACGATTTTAAAGAATTATTTGAATCACTTCGATGATCAATATATTTAATTGATTGTTGAGGGGATAAAGGTTGTTGGGAGTTTTTATGATGTTGACTCGAATGTTTTTGTTGTTGTTGCTGTGGTTGTGATTGGTAATGGTGTGAGTGGTTAACAGAATGTACTTGAGTTGATTGTTGATAGTGGTGATGATGTGGTTGTTGGTGAAAAGAGGTTGTTGTCGAAGATGATATTGATGAGTCAATGGAAGATGTTCGCCCGAGTCTGTCAGGACCTACGATGGCTGGTAAAAAGGGACAACTAAGGGTATGATTAGTATTAGTTGATTGTAAATTAGATGAATCCATCTCACGATGGTAAAAATAATTAAAATTTGAGACTATCACAGGCACGGGAAGAGACAGGGTAAGTACACCAGCAATAGCACAAAGAGAGCCAACCATTTTACCCCAAAATTCATGTGGAACCATATCACCATAGCCGACAGTGGTCATAGTGACCACAGCCCACCAGAAAGCATCAGGAATGGATTTAAAGTAAGACCTTTCAGAGCCAGCTTCAGCATAATAAACCGCCGAGGAGAAAAGTATTACACCAATAAGTAGGAAAAACATGAGTAAGGCTAATTCCCGGAGAGAGGCTTTCAGAGTCATACCAAGGATCTGTAGGCCTTTGGAGTGACGGGATAATTTAAATATACGGAAGACTCGAACCAAACGGATAACCCTAAGGATGGCCAGTGAAGCTCCTTGATTTTGTTTCTCATGAAACACCTTGGCAGGATCATCTTTAACAGCAAAAACGGTTCCTAATGTAATAAAGAAAGGTACAATAGCCATAAAATCAATTGCATTCATAATATCCTGAGGACAATAAAACCAAGACGAGTTGAGGATTGAACCATGATGATGAGAGTGGCGATAAATGAATGAAGGACCAACCAAAAGACCAATCCATGAATCAACAGTGAAACAATTATCAGCCAAAACAATGAAAAAAATAAAAACAACAAAAACCGTTAATTACCCAAATTTGCGTATCGATATCAAAAGATATAAGATATAAGGATTGGTATTCAATTTTGCTACTGGTTAAAATTTTATTTTAGATTTACTGCGATTTTTAAATGTAAGGTACCAGAAATTAACCCATTTTTAATCTTGTTTTGTTATCTATTATTTGCATTCTGAAGATTTCCATAAATCGACTAATAAAAGGTTTGATTTATCAACCTTTACTCTCCAGCTAATATCCATACGAAATGAAACATTTGTTCCCATTGAATTATTTTCATTTTTGTTTCTAGTTTTCTGTTCATTCAATTCATCTAACCTTTGATATTGCTTACTTGATTTGTTTGATATTTCATTTTCAACTCAATATGATACGACATGAGATGAAATTATCTTCAATCAACTTAACTGACATGAAATAGGAATAAGAAATATTATTGTTATTCTGTTATTCCTTCTTCTCGATCGACCTCCAAACAGATTTCATCTTCATCACTTGTTTTCAATGAGATACTTTGAAATAGGAAATGAATCTTTGTCTTGACAATTTGGTTCCTCTTTTTCCCTGCAATTTGTTGTCTTTCCCTATCATCACCATTATCATCATTGTTATCATTCTAAATTCGCATCTCTATTAATATCATCAACCTAATCATGAAGCAAGAAATAAAAAGACCAACTCAAACAATTTGATCAAAGTTTTACCCTGAAAAGACCGTCAACCTTTCAACAATTGATCCATAAAATCAGAATGTCAGTTCCATGTCAATCCAACTGAATCTACTGTATTTATCTGTCTTACCTTTTACCTTAAGTAAACAAGAAGAGGAAAAAGGAAGATGAAGATGAAAATGAAGATGTAAAGGAAGACCAAGATGAAACTGACTACCTTACGAGATGCAAAAAGAAGTTGGAAATAATCAAATATCCTTTTGAGTTCATTTCTTTTTCTCATTTCTTCTTCCATTTTCTTCTTCTATTCAATTGATTTATCTCATGTTATTGTTATTCTGTTGACCATTCAATTCACCAATTTCAACTGAATCATCTGAGGCTGAAAACTCTTCAAACATCAACTCACCTTAACTCAACCTTTAGCTTTTCCTTCTTCATCTTCAACTTTCCTTTCCCTTCAACATTCATCTTTCCCCTCACAATTTCAAATTTCATGGTTCACCCTATTTCACTTCTTCATCTTGTCTTTATCATTTTTCATCATCTTTTGTCAAATGTAAAATAATAATAATATGAAGGGAAAACTTAGCATTTTAAATAAACTCATCTTTCAAGTGTTGATGAAACGTAAAGAAGCCCAAGAAAATGGTTTGACATCTTCTTCTGTTCGGCGCTTTTTCTCGTAAAACAAACTCATCATTTATCATTATTATTACATAGCTATTAATAATGTTGAATTACCATGGAACAGGTTGAAATGCAGATCAAAAATCAGTTGTTTAACCATTCAAAAGGTTTAGAATGGGTAATCAACTTGATTAAGCCTTTCAAATGATTGACATTCAAATTAATTCCAGGCATAGCTTAAAGATGTGTTTAAGCAAAATTTGAAACTGATTTCAAACATTCCACAAGCTATTGTCAGATAGCCAATGGTCATGTAATATCAATGAAACTCGATCCTTAACAAAACATAAAACTGATTCCATACTTTGTGTGAATCTATCAAATCTTTTTCCCTGCATTATCACTAATCAGCTGAATATGCTTTTCTCACATTTCATTTGAAATATATTAACTTATTGGAAAACCCAAATCGATATCATTTGTATTCAGTGCATTCTTTCAACATTACAATATCTTCAGCTAAATTAGAAACAGGTAATTCTAGAACAGAATGTTTGTCTTTCGGTCAAACATTAAAAATCGAAATAAAATGAATTTCCATTGGTATTCGTCGTTTCCTGAAAGCTCAATGGAAATCTTTTAATAAATAAAAATCTCATTTCTTCGATTTTTGTGAAAACATTAAACCAATCATCAAAAGTAAAATAAATTAGAAAAAGAACAAAAATTCTGTCGAAAAAAAGATAACTTTGAATTCTTTCCAAGCCACCAAACCCTCTTCATGCATGGCAAGATTATTCAGAAAACACTTGTTTTGATTGATAAATGTTTGATTCAAAATTGGAAATTTCATTTTCTATTTTTTCATTTCACTGAACTGTATTAAGCTCAACAATTAGAATAGATTTGATGATGAAAAATGAAAATCTTGTAAGAATTTCATTTCTATTTTCTTTTTCAATTAAGACTTCAATTAACAGGAAATTAACATTTTCTGTTTACCTTTGAATTGAATGTTTCATCAAATTGACCTGAAGCCATTTGAACAAAAAGGTAAAACGCAATTTTTCAAAAGCATTGCAACTCCATTAACATTTCAGGTTGAAAAACAAAACAGTTTAATCCTCTTATTTTCAAGATAAACATGAATGAAACAGAAGATTAAAATTTTAACCGATTTTAAGGATTATACGAGATTAAAGGAGGTAAAATATTGGAGCAAGATTAAAGGTTATTTGGTTAAATGAGGATTAGATTTGTGTGTTGTTACCTTAATAAACTCGATTTTTGATGGACAAGCAAAAAGACGAATTGTAAACTCCAAAAGGAACCATACAATGCATAAACTTTCAACGATAAAGAAAGGATTATCGGTTGATGGGACATCATCTTCCATAACCCGAGTTTTATTGTCCAAAGTGGTAAAAATTTTGTAATGTTTATATTGAGGCAAAGTTTCCAGACAAAAGATTACTATTGATACAATAATAACGAGGACTGAAGTTATCGCCACAATTCGAGCAGCTTGAGAGCTTTCAGGGTGCTCAAAGAGTAACCATAATTTACGATGAATCTCGTTTTTTGGCAGTGGACGATCCTCTTTATCGGCAGCAAAACCTTCATCAGCTTTCAACTTTTCAAGAGCTTCTTCACCCAGTTCATAAAATTTAACCTCTTCCACGAAAATGTCCAAAGGTACATTTCCCGGCCTTCTTAAGCGACCACAACTTTGATAATAATATAATATACCTTCAAAGGCTATTCTACATCGATCGAAAAAATATTCATTTCGATTTGGATCAAAATATCTAAATTAAAAAATGAGAAGAAAATTAGAAGATTAATTGTTATTAATTCAACATTTGCTTTGCATTTTCATAAATCGCGCTCTTTCAAATGCATATGTTTAACCGGTTTTTGCGCTCTTTTTAGTCAATGTCTTACTAATTACTCTTTTGGTTTTACTAATTTATGTTAAAGTGTTAATTATTTAATTGTGTCCCTTTCTTGTTCTAGTGATTTATCATTAAGTATCATTAATTCAATATTTATAGCTTAACTGGCGAATTTTAGGAGTTTATGTGGCTGACCAGATTCAAAAATGTGGGTAACTGAACCAGAAAAGAAGTGATCAACTCTAATATTTTTGTTTTGTTTCAATTATTTTAGATTTTGCAGCTTTTAATAGGTTCTTGTCATTACAGATGATTTTTAAATTTAATTT
This sequence comes from Tetranychus truncatus, assembly GCA_028476895.1. NCBI lineage: Eukaryota > Metazoa > Arthropoda > Arachnida > Trombidiformes > Tetranychidae > Tetranychus > Tetranychus truncatus. Next base: position 13,466,332 of record CM052062.1, read on the forward strand.
TTTGATCGATAGCTGGTTTGAAAATTCTGGCCAATTCTGGTTAAACCATAATTTCCATTTTTAAGAAAATATCCTCTCAAAATCGATACTTAAATGGGCTAAACAATTGATCCGTTTTTAGATGAAAGTTGATAATATATATTTTTGGATTTCTAATGGTTACAAGACAATGCAATTATTATCAAATATAATGATAATTATGGTAGAAACAATTTAACCGTTAGGATAATTATGATACAATAGGTTAAATGAAAGGTTGAACAAATGTAACTCTGGTTAAGCTGTTAACTGAAAATTCAATGTTACCCTTTCATTTGATCAATAATTATTAGATTTGCTATGAAACTGCATTACTTTCAACTTTCATTTCTTCAATCAACTTCATTTAATCATTATGATCTCTGGTAGCTAATATTGTTTCCAAAACAATTTAGGTAATTGTTTATTCTGTTTGATTTATTTTGCTTCTCTTTTTTTCACCATTTTCATTTAGATTTACTCACCTAAGCCGGCGAAGTGGATCTCCTAATAAAGTATCTCGAAATAAATTTAACGTTCTTAATTGGGTCTCAAATTTGGTTCCACTCACATTAATAATCACCCGTTCGCAAAGTGAATGGTCGTGTTCTAATTGTTCAAATCGATAAGATGGATTAAAATTACCTAAAGCTGTTTCAGATCCACTACGAGCTTTTATCCTTTCATTGGGTTGGTCGTTGTTTCCACTAACTTTGGGTACATTTCTGGAATCAAAGAAGGAGGCAAAAAAATCATTATTACAATCAATTGAGGATAAACCATTTGACCATTACAGAGGATTTAATGTGTATATGTGCATTGCTTAATACCGTTAATCAAATCAAAGTGCATATTCTGGTTTTGGATTTGTGTTCACTAAACCCAAATGTTTCTTCACGAGCTCAAAGTGGAATTTGTTTTTTCTTTCTATTTCTTCGGTGAATGTTAATTGTTAATTGATTTAATTGATTGTAGTGATAAATTGCCATTTCTTATTATGTTTTACTCACAAATGTTTCTGGGTTTGATCATGAGGAAATGATAAAAGGAAATTGATTTCAGTGATGAATCTCGTTCAACTTAATTTTCATTTCTTTTTTCTTTTATTTCTATTTTAGCTTCTTTTCCAATCAATATAAAAAAAGCCATCATAAAGAAGGAAAGTCAAAATGAGGAAAAATTTGAATTTTTCAAGCAAAGGAAGCAAAAAAGCAAAAGGATTTAATGAAATGAAATGAAAGGATTATGATAAAATGCTGGCCAAAATAATCTTCTCATTGAGAATCAGATGTTAATGCATTCCACAACTGATTTGATTGTTTGTACAATTCACTAACTAGTAACAATAATATGGCAGTTGAAATAAAGTAAAGATGAAAGAGAGTAACTGGAAAAAGGAAAGATAGAGAAGTAAAAGAGATAACCAAGAATAGATAATCGATATTCTGGGAGTGAGAATGGGTTACTGTTGGGAGGTAAAATGAAATTTATGAGGATAAAACCATGAAAGAAGTTGAACTGAAAGAGTGAGTGAAGCCTTGAAGCATTGCTATTATCAATATATATGTATAAAGTCAGTGGAGAGAGTAATAGGAAAACAAAAGGACAGAAATGGTTGCCAGAAAAAAAAGAAGACACAAAAATCAAGGATCAATGTTGCTAGAAGCAAAAGTAACCTATTTATTTATCACAGCCATCACCACCATCATTTTCATCATCGTCATCTCTGTATCTTCATTTTCAGGCTTCTGATGAGTATGTTTTACTGATATTGATACTCATTGGTCTCAATGATCATTTATATTTATATTATTAATAAATGTAGTTTCATTCAAAATCTTTCATTGTATATACACTGACCTGACTTTACCAGTAATTATGGTTACATTCTAGGTAAAAATTGAGTTAATCATTTTGTCTTTGATGTATTACCAAAAGAGTTGGACAATTTTCCTCTTCAAATTTATTCTGAATATTGATCATGATCCATCTGTAAAGATCTGTCTTTATCAACACTTAAAATGGAAAGGTTGCAATATGTTTCAGATTTGAAACAAAAGCATAAAAAATTGATCATTGAATAAAACTAAAGCTACGAAGCTTCAAATCGCTCATGACTTCTGCAATATTTTGAAGCGAAAAAAAAAATCTTGAGATTTTTATATTTTCCTTAAACTTAATTTCTGAATATTTAAGTTGAAAAAGAAATGCAAAAATTGAAAATCGATTCAAGTTGTCCATCAAAGCTGTCGATTTTCAAAATTAATATAAAGCAATGCGAGAACAGCTTTGAATGAATCTTTGTAAATATCAAAGTTACCTCTTTCCCATCAGAATTTCCCTGTTTCTCTGTTTTCAGTTGAACAAATTGTTAATGTTTACTTTTTGGTTGTTTATTCTTTCTCATTCAACCTGAAAACAATTAGCAATCAATCAAGAGCATATCATTATTATTATGAAAAAAAGGGAAACATTCAAAGACAATTAGTTTTCCAATCCATTTAGCATTTGGTTTTGTCAGTAGCCAAGAGTAAAACCCATTATAATGCATGGCTATTCAGTCTCTATTTTCAACTATTTATCCTTGCTTATCATGTTATTATTGTTATCATGACTGAAACTCAAGTTGATGTTGATTATGGAAGGAAAGCTAAACCATAATTACATTATATTTAAGGTGAAATATACAATAAATGATTAACTTTAATGTTAAACTAATATTTAAACTGAAAGATTAAGATTAGCATTGAATTAGGGTTTGAAGGTAAAAAAAGAAGAAGTCAGATAATGTGAAATGCATGTTTTTGTTCATGTAACCAACATTATATTAATAATAATGATTTACTGGTTCAAGAATTACCAAGCAAATAGTCTCAAGATTTTGCCATTCATGTAATATTGCTGCTAATTTCAACCTTTCAATGGTTCCTTTTACCTCAATCACAGACTAATTTGACTTTCAATATCAACTGAATAACAGGTGAGTTGAAGTTGAGCAAAATTTTGCTTCTTTCATGAGTAAACAGTTAATAGTGATGATGAAAACGATGAGAAATTTGCATGTTTATCTTATATCATCTGAAACTGGTTCATTGGATACCCAAGAGAGGCTCAACGACACACTTTTCACTTTGATTGATGAATAAGCTTCTCGTTTGAATGAACATATTTTGATAAATATTTTTCATTCTCTTTCATCTTCTTTTCATCTTTTCCATCCTAAATTTTCATGATAGATTTTCAACCAATTCACCTTATAATTGCAACACAAATCGACAAGTTGTAGTAAAGCTAAACAACTCAATGCTATTAGACGTTATTAATAACATTCACCAAAGTAAACAACTTGACAATGAGAGTTGAGATAATTTCAATTGTTTAAAGTCAAACGTTTCATTAATCAATATCAAATTTGATATTAAATATTTACAATTAGAAGTTCAAAGATTCAAGTGTTATAAGGGAAGCTAATTTCATTTATCAATCTGATTCTTCACTTGATATTACTTCACTCATTTCAAGTTTATTATTAATTTTCAACTTTGATAGTTTTGGTCATTGAAAATTTTCCTTTGTTAAGATTGAATCTTGAAAAAGCTTAGAAATTTTTTGATTAAAAAGATTCAGAACAAAATTTCAAGTATTTCCAGATTCTTTCACATGTTAAAAACATGGAAAATATCTTTTCCAATCGAGAAATAGATCAACTTATCAAGATTTTTTGTTATCATTAAACTCATTTTCCTCGACTGTTCCTGGTTCATGAATGCAAATGAGGAAAATTGATTTGTAAAGACAAAAGGTATTCAAAGTCCAGTTTGATAATGAAACATTTGATGAAACAATTAACCATTGCATGCAACGGATTAGACTTAATTGTTAATGTTTCACGATTTGAATCAAAGACATTGAATGAAATTGAAAGCAGTGCTCAGCTTTATCTGACTGTTGATTCCAACTCTCCTGACATGTTCAGGCTATTTGTTTTGTCGACCAAGTGACCTGTTATTATGACCATTTGACAGTTTAATGGATTGAATTTACAATCCAACATTGATGTTGACAATCAAAATAAAATTAGACAAAAAATGGTAAAACCAGTTGGGAGGAGTTGAACATTCAAATCACTGTCTAAATAATTATAATAATCAAAGAAAGTGCGAGTGATTAAAATGTTAATAATGTGAAAGTCTCAGTAAATGAAGAGTTAATGACTGGTTAACATTTTGAGGACAACACAGAATCTGGTTAATTTCTGGTTTTCCTTGTTTACTTCATCACCTAACCATAATTTAAATCACAATCCAAGCAAAACTAGAATAATTGTTAATTACATTTGTCTTTTCAAATTTTCTAGTCTTCATTATAACAAAGTTGATTCAATTTTAATAAACATTTTTCCCATTAAAGTAATGTTTATCAGCTATAACTGGTAAAGTTGAATGTTGATGTTGATGTTGATAAACATTTACCCAAATGGGTTGAAACCAGACATTCAATTGAGTTGCTTGTTCGGCAGAAAGCTCGACGATTTAATCGGATAAGATTAATTGTAACCATGAATGTTGATTGTTTCAAGGAAATTTAACATAACGCATTAAAGCCTTTACAAGATTAACCAGAACTTTAGCCAATAAGCCAGCAGTTGTGTTGATATTATTTGAGTAATCATTTTTATTAGTTTATTCCTACTTTTACTCTTTATTCCCCTGTTCTCATGCCTTAACCAAGCTTCCCTTCATCACCTTCTTCATCCAATTGATCAGATAATCAAACTCTCCTTTTCATCAACCAACATGAGTTGCTCATTCATCTCAACGATAACCTCAACTCAAGATGAAAGATTGAACATGAGAAGAGGAAAAAAAAGAAGAAAAACTCTGATCAACATGAATAGATTCTTTAAGATTATTAATAATATCAAATGAAAACCAGCTTTTCACACTCATTGACACTTATTGTAAACAGAATACAATCAATAACGATAATAAAAATAATATAATAACACTTGATTGTTAGACTTTCCTCAATACTTGCAAGTAAATTGTGAAAAAAAGGTCAAAACAAAAACATATTAACTGTTAACACATTAACAGCAATCCATTTTTATTACAACTCAACTGCTATTGTCACTTTCATCTTGTTTACTGGTAATGATGAGTTTGGTTGAACATCAATTGAGAACCGTTAATGATAACAATGAACATGAACCAGTTGAACAACTGATAAGTTCAGGTTATCACCAAATGTAAATGAGAAGAGAAAAAAAATGTTTGAAATAAACAAATAAAATGTTATACCAAGTGAAATGAATAAAATGAAATTCGTTGATAAATTGGCTTCTTTTTGTCTGTTACAGTAAACTGTGTTTAACCCAAAATAATAAACTCTCCCTATTCAACCCAAAACTAAGAAACAATTTAAAGGAGAGAAAATAAAATAACAATAAAAGTTCAAAAATGATAATAATATTTCTCGTTATTTATGATTGAATCAGGATAAAAATAAGGAACCATAAATATAACCTTTTGTTAAGCTTTTCACAGCAAATAAGTAGAATCGTTATTTTACAGTTTGATGAAAAAAAGAGCTTTAAATGTTGATTAACATTTTTATATCAAATGTTTAACTTTTCCCAATTAAATGGGAATCATAATTAGACTCTTTTTCATCAAAAATTTTACTCTTCAACCGATCATTTGACTTTTGTTTCACATTCCATGAAACTCTCATTTTTCCCCGAATAATAATCACAGTAATTCCAGAATTCATTGAACATGAATTTTAAACCTTTACTTTGAGTCATGGTTTGTCACTTGAATTCATTCTCCATCATCATTGTCATCATCAATTCTTATTTCGTGTTATTAATTTTTCTTATTCTTGTTATTCCTTCCTTCAAATTCACTTCCCTGTGACCTTTATTATCCTCATTATTATCGTTACTTTTTTTTTGTTAACTTCACACAAAACTATCATTATAATGAACAAAATGGCTTTTATTGATTGAATTATTAAATGAATTGATATTTGCAAAGAAATCGTTTCAAATTTCAAAATATACTTCTTAAGGATTCTCATGTTTTCCGTACATTTTTAACCTTCCATTGTTTGCTTCATTCATCAACTAATATTAACCTATTAAGAGTTTTATTTGAACATGAAATGATTTAGTTGTTGATGGATAATTTAAAGTTTACAGTAAAATGCCGACATTTGATATATCTTTGCATTTATATCATTACTTGTCCGCTAATTGTTTTCATATGTAAAGCAATGGTTATTATTCATTTTCCCAGATTCAATGATTTACTTAAGGCTTCACTGACATAAGTGATTGACACAATGTCCAAGATGTCATCAGGCTATTTTGCATTATTATCGTGTCAAGGAATTGATTAAAATTATCGATCCAAATCATCATTAATCTTCAAACCAGACTCCAGATTTATATCCAATTTTGACGAGACGTTCACGATTGTTTAGATGTTCATTATTTTTCTGGTTATTTTGACCCAAAATCAAATTGTGAAATGCTCAAAACGATTGAAGTTTACTCAATTTAAGGGTCCAGATGTTTAAAATGGTTGATACAGCGTTAAGATACGTTAAAGTACCAGACAATGTGAGTGTCAATGGGTAAGAACTGTTAAATGAGTGAAGCGTTTAGGGCAAAATCAAAAGGATTGGGAGTGATTGGTTACACTATCTGGCACTTTACATTAACTTAATTTTTATTAATACATTGACAGAATTGAATGTTATTCTTGGTTAACAAAATTGTTGGTATTAATTTATTTCTCGATGAATTTGCATTTCAAGTAGCAATATCCTTTATCATACATGAAATGTGGAACGAAATGTTTCATATTTTCCATCTGGTTATCACAATATTTTCCTTGCTTCTCCTTCATCTTCATGATTTTATTTTTCCGTTTCCTCTTCTAGTTGAATCAAATATGAAATGCTTTTTTTGCCTTCCTATTCATTTTGCTTTTCCTCTTTCCACATTCAAACGCTCACAATATGCAAAAATTTCGTGGAAATTCAGATTCTCTTTCATTAACTATTTAATGATGCATAATTAATCAAAGAAAAAACGTTCAGATAGAAACAAAAGTTAACAATAATCACTACGAATCAAGTGCTAGATTCAGTTTCCTCAATTGGATCACGCTATTGAAACCAGTCATGGAAACTCTTTTGACAATCGTCTTTATTTCGATGGCAATCAACCAATGAAAAAGTGTTCAAAATGAAACATTCAACAATTGATTTAGATTTAGATTTCACTTTATCATCTTTGAACATTCATTTTGAAATCTTTACCTTACAGATTAACTCATTACCATGGAATGAAAATATTTTGATGATAATGATTTCCGTGAAACTGACATATCCGGATATCAGATCTGATGATAACATTGAATAATGATAATCTTTATCATGAATCCAATTCTCTTGTTAGGTAACATGCATTTTTGCCTTCTCTTTTTATCTCTGAATAAGAAACAAAGTTAAAAGAATTATTGTTATCATTATCATGATGAGACATTGGAAACTATTGATCTGAACGAAACTGATTGTTCTCAACGAAATAACAACAATTTTTCGATTCTTTTTTTTCCTTCTTTTCCTCTCAACATTACCAAGAATGTCAACCAATATTTTCATCATCATCCAGAACCATTTCTATCTTCACCATGAACATGTTGTCACGCTAAAGCTACCATACAAGGAAGAGGATAAGAAAAACAGAATCAGATTGATCAGATAATGCTCTGAGAATTTTCAAGATAAAATTGTTCTCTTGTTCATCTTCTTATTTGATTCCCTTTGATTCTCATCAGGCTGATGATAAGGAAAAGTATAACAAAAAAACTGGAACCAGAATAGAGAGAGAGAGAGACATGATAACATGTTCATGGTATTGTTCATATCATTCTGTTAAGCAACATTCTATCAACATGCTTATTCCTTCACTCCTCATGCTCTATCAGAATTGAGAGATTTTCTTCTTCTTTACACCTTAAGAATTTCTTATAACTTGGAATATATAAGTTTCTCCTTCAAGTTCAAAGTTTCAAAGGTCTCATGGATCGTTACCTTTCCATGGCAACACTTAGCATAAACTGAAAGTAACTTGAAAACAGTCAATATTTCCATCTCGATTCAGTTTCGTTTCATATTTCATCTAACTGGTTACACAACAATTCATTTACATTTTATTTGTTTTAATATTGAAATACTTGAACCTTTTCCTTTTATTGAATATAAATTAAAAAAAGGTTGAATGTTCAATGTTGATGGAAATGAAGTATTCCATTTCAAAGGTATTTCATGCAATGTTCACAGGTTTGCTTGATTAAACACTGAAATTTTTTGCTCAAAAATGAATTACGTTTCTTGTTTAAGATTCATTATGAAAGGTTAAAGACGTGATTGGAGACTCAATCATGAAACCAGTGGTGAAATGCATTAAAAAGACGAATGTGTCGTACTGATGGTTCAGCTTAGCCATTTGTCTCATCAAATACCATCCAATGTTTGCAAACATGAGAAATTATACTTCATGACGAACATCAATTTAGCAGAAGCAAATGACCAAAGCAATGCAAGTGTGGAAGTCAGTTATGCTAAATAATATCGTATTGCAGTACATCAATACTTTGCATAAGTCTGTTTGCCTTGAGTCAAACAACGAATAAAACTAAATATTTCAGCCATTAAATGAACTTTCTTCGTTTTGGCCTCTTGGAAGCTAGGTTCAGGTTTATGGACTTGAAAATGCGATCCAATCAGCATCATTTATTCAATACTTGAAGCATTGCTTGGGTTATACATGCAGGCCTTTTCAACTTGGGTTTTTTTTGAAAGTTTAATAACGTGCGTCTCAGTTGTTTAAAAATAAAACGAGCTTGAAAAACCCTGAAGAGAAAAACTTCGTCTGCAAAAGTTGTTCACAATTCAGGCGATCACGATCTATTCAGAGTAGTTGCTTTGATTTTCGGTGGTTGCAATCATTGCTTTCTCTTCATTTGTGCACATTTGATGCTTTATCAACACAAAGACGCTTCTGGTTCTATTAAAACTGATTGCATACTTTGCTTTATAAACTTTGCAAGTTGCAAATTACCTTTGATTTGTTATTATGGTCTCTTATTGCAATAGACTTACAAACCTTACCAAATCACTTCAAAGTCAAGGCAAATCCCAATCCTAATGGAAAGGGAAATCGAAGTTATTTATGTTGAATATTGGATACAAGGAAGTCTTTAACACTTTTGATTCATTTGATGTTGAACTAATAAGCACTTTTCATTTTCTTACCACTGAATAACAACCGAAAGTTCAGGCTTAGCCTTAATAAGACTCAAGACTGCTGAAGAGGAGCTGCATGTCGTGAACTGTCGTTAAGCCAAATCAGAGCCTTGAATCTTTCGCAGCCATAACCATAAGAGCATCACTTAGCTTTGTCGACTAACCTTTGGATCAAGATTTATACTGCTTTCGATGTCGCACCATAATGCACAATAACTAAATGATGAACCAGTTTAACGAAGTTAGCATTTCAATCTCATGACAGAAATTGCTTTCGCAATTATTGCATACTTTTGAAATGTTATTGCAATCAACATTTAAACATGTAAACCAACATTGAATATTGTATTCGAACAATCCCTTTTCACAAATCTGGCTATTGAACTTGATTGAAAGCAACGAAAATTTAGAACAGAGTTTTCAGCATAAATTGCATATTAACCAAAAATTGCCATAAAATAAACCAATTCAATCAATTTTTCAGCCAGTGTTAGACTCAAATGTTAACTAAATGTTAACGTTGCACGAATAAGATGGATCCTCGAACCCCAAACGAAGTGAACTCTTTGTCTACACAAAACCCAAACTTACGGATTGGTGCATAAATTGGTTAACTTTTGGTTTAATAATTAATTTGTAAATGAAAAGGTAACAGAAAATGAAAATGAAAGTAACACTGCTGAATGCTCTTTGTTCAGTTTGATTAATTACTACGAAAATTTAAGTGAAGATGAGAGTTGAATGAAGCTTGGTGAATGAACAGGTTTGACTGAAATTGATGAGATTTTGGTCACTTTCCGATTATTGAAATAGTTGAACAAGAAATGCATCGAAATCGGTAACATGTTGTAAAACAATTAAGTAAACCATGGTTGAATCGGGAATGCAGATACAGAATATTATTAATAGCTGAATAATGGTAAACCTAAATGATCTTTTACATTTAACGATCAGAACTTTTCCATCACAATAAAAGGCTGAACAACAAGAGTGTTGAACATTACCATTAGTGGAAATATCTTTCACCACAAACAGTGAATTAATTTGAATCAACAAATTATCACAATTTACTTTACTCCATTTATTATGATAATATTAATAACAACATGGAATAAGAAATTGAATGAATCATTGAGAGCGCAATTTTGTGTGAACAATTATTATTATCATATTATCATTAAAATGTTTTCCACCTTTGAAAACTTATCCATCGTTTTGATAACCTAATTTAGAAATGTTGAATGAAAATGGAAAATTGAATGTGAAAGTTTCTCATGAACAGAGAATGGAATTGAATGGAAAAGGATAAATAAGTTTTGCCTTTATCAGCTAAAGATGGACTTGAATATGTAATGAATTGTAAAGCAACGTGTTAACTGTTGATTGAGTGAAGCAAATTTCTTGTGAAAATTCAGATTCTTAATGTTATTTGCAGTTAGATGAGGAAAGGAATGGAAAGCAACTTGAAAGAGCTAAATTGACTTTAAAAATTGAACAATCTGAAAGGTTGGAATGGCGAAGAAAAATGGAAGATGGAAAATTCAATTTCACCTCTCCATGGTAACTGCAGCTTGATTCATCAAAAGCGATGCATTGTTATTTATGATAATATGATCTGTGTGAACGATCATCACATTTTTGTTGATAAAAGTTACTGAAATGAAAAGGATGAAAACATGATCACAACTTTTGGTCAACCTTAAACTGAAAAGAAGCTTTTCCTTTTTTTCATCATTTTTCAATGTTTACACTTCGATCAGTTCTTTTTTTTCTGGTAAAAAAGTGTAAGATTAATACGAATACAGAAGATGACCTGATTTGGAGTAAGTGAATCTGGTCAAATTGAATGGACAGGAAGGTCAAGTGAGGCACAGTTTCAATGGAATCACAGTTTTGTGGTTGAAATGAATTTTCAAAATAAACTGTCAATTCGTTTGCACTCATAAAGGAGTAAACATGATAACATTGATGATGATTATGGTTACGATGTTGGAGCAAGAAATCCTTTTGTCAGATTCATGAGAATAAACGTTTTTGGCCTTCTTTGAATAAATTTTTCCTCATCATCAAAGTAATGGTTTGATATTTATTTATTTAGACTTTTTTCTTGCTCCACAATCAGCTCATGCAAATTATAAGTTTACTTGTAATGGCGACATTGACAGCATGTAATTACACAATGTGCATGTTCAAATAATATCACCTTATGATCATCATGATGGTGGTGATGGCGATGAACAGAAAAGAGGTTATCATCAGAAGTTCATTTTGCTTTATCTTTGCTTCTAAATCAACTTTTGATGTTTCTGTTCAATGTAAATACTATTTACTTTGCTTCATTGATAATGATAGCAATAATAGGAAAGGCTGGATGGAGACGTGAAAGGTGTCATTAAGGCAAATCAATAGCAATCATGATCAGGATAAGAAGATGAACAAGGTAAAGGAATACAGGGTGTTTCTGTGTTGACATGATAACACGTTTATTTGGTTTCAGTTGAGAATCCAGTTTATTGAAAGTCTCTTTTTTCGCTGTTGATTTTCACTTCAAATAGAGGTGTGAATGTTAGAGAATCTCTCAGTTTACAATAAATCATGAAAGTGGAATGTGAACTGATTAGCTCACAAGAAATGAACAAAAAAGCTTTTACGGTCTTCGAGTTGGCGAGAAAAGAGTTTCAGTTCTTATTCTGGATCAATCCAAATGTTAGTCAATGAAATGTAACCCAGTCGAGTTGAGAATAACTTTAGCAGAAGTAAATTTTGCTTTTCAATTTGAATACATTTCAATCTTGAAGATTCACATTTAAAATGCTGAAAGAAACTGATCACAGCTTTATATTTGGTTATGAAAGTGTAAATTAATCGAAACCGATAAGTTTAGTTGGACTAAATTTATACAAAATGAATGCTTGTCTAAAGCTCAGTATTTGTTAATTCATTGAACGAAAAAGTCTTTTTAGTTTGCAAAACTAAATCAAGAATAAATAACGCCTTTGCAACCAAGTGTGCTAAAGAAATAAAATGAAAGCTTCATCTGCATTGTTTTGCGTTTTTTTTGCAATCAGAACTTTCGAAGCCTTCAAAATAGTATTTTTGCATTTAAACATATTAATGGTTGAATGAGAAGTTGATCAAGCATTGATGAGCAAATTATGCCTCAAGATATTTAGAAATTCACAGTAAATTAAATCGCTAAGAATTTGATCGAATTTTCTGTTTCCATGACATTCGATCGAAATTCCAGTTTTTTTTATTGAATATTCAACTTGTTTGCAAAAACACAAAACTTGAAACTTAAAATGCTGACAATTAAAAGAGCAAAGCTAAGCTGGAATATTTTTTCAATTGAACGAAATTCCGAAGATCAACAAATGTTATTGTGCTTTTAAGACTCAGTTTTTGCTGCTTCAGGAAAGAACAGAATAGATCTGTAAACCATCTGAATAGACAGAATTTAATTCTTTCGATCTTGTTCCATTGGAAAGTAAAGGAAAATTGAACCAACACTGCTTTTCCCGTTCAAACACAAGTCTCTCCAAGTCAAACATTAGCAATTAATCAATTTTCACTGAGTTTGTTGCAAGCCTCAATTGTAATCATCAAATCAAGTTCATTACCAGAACACTGAAGTCTGAAGTTCTTGTGATAATTCATCACTTTCCAGTGATTCGTTCCTCCTCCAGTTTCTCCTCCTTATCTCATCAACATTGAAATGATCATCATTATGTTCATGATCACCTTGTTTCCTTGTAATCAACTATCACCGAACTAACAATATCGAGTTACAAAGGTAATTATTCTAATTGTAATTGGTTAAATTTACCTTCTTTTGGAATTTAGATTATCGAGAAAAGAATTTGTTTTAACAAGTTTATTATTAATTCATTTCAACATTGACTAAATTCGTTGTTTAATTAAGCTAAATTATTGATAAATGCAAAGTCTTCAAACATTCAAATGGTAACATTATTTTTGTTATTCAGTATAATTTGGTGATAACATTTGAAGCAACTGAACAATATACAGAACTGGAGCAATTTTATTCACCGAATTAATGAAACAGAAACAGTTAATGGAATTTGAATTGCATTTTAATTTTCGCTCTAACAATTTACAATAATAATGGAAGGAAAGGGATTTCTCATTCTTGCAGCCATTCAATGGTTGACTTCATTTCATGCTTAATTACATGGTATTCAGTCAATACCTGTTCATGCCATTGGAGTTTAATCAGCAAATTAAGTGCAAAAGTTTATTTTGTTCAAATTATTTCAAGAGAAAATGAAACTTTTGCAAATATTCGTAAAAAAGCTTCCAAACAAAAGTTTATTATTAGCAACAAACAGCATCAATTAGAGTGATTTCAATGATAAAATTCTCGCTATTCAACGATTAAGATGAATAATCGATATTTTGTTTTCAAATTAATGCCTTTATTGTTACATTTTATTTCAATTGCTATCAATAATGCAATAAAACAATGAGTAAAGACGCTTTTCCCAAGTTTCATTTCAAAGAAATAAATTGATTAAAAACTCTCTTCAATTTCATGTCAACTACAAATGCTAATTGTTGAGAGCAACAAATCAAACTGAAACTGTGAGTAAGTCGACGTTAATCAATCAGAATTGGCAGTTTTAACCAGAAATATCTTTCAATGAAATACGACAAACGAGTTCAACTCAAAGCAAAGTGTCAAACAGAAGCATCATTGCTTAAAAAGGTTAAGTTAACTATTGGAACAAACATTGATCTGATTGTCAAAGGCTGTAAGTGGGAATTGAAAGTCTATCGGATGTCTTTGCATCGAAATAAAGATCGTCTAAGAGATGTCGAGTTATCAAGTTATTTGTATAGTTGAGTTTCGTTCAGATCGTTGGATTAGTTTAAAATTAATAGTAAAAAAGGTAGAAATGATTGTGAATTGGATTGATCGAATAGCTTGTATTGAACGTTTGATAATCATAAATGATTTACTGATGATGATTGGATTGAAACTTACATGAAATTATCAAGAATGGCGTGTAATGATCACGAGTTGAAAGAAACGAGAAAAGGTTGCAAGACAAAGTGTCACATCAAAAAGCATTTCATGTTAACTTTTTCATTGAAAATGTTAATTGACTTGATGAACAATGTACAAGATTATGTTGATATTTTCAAGGATCATCTTGAGCAAGTTCATTTGGCAGAGATGAATGTGAAAAGTCGCTAAGATGATTGATGAATTTTGAGGTTTCATCTGATATAATTAAACTTGAAACGAAAATGAAAGGATGATGAACAAGAAGATGATGTTGGTAAAGATAGAGTTGAATGTAAAATTAAACCAAAGGCCATGAGAAGAAGAAGCAAGATGATTGCAAGTGTTTTGCCAATTCAGTAATTAAAGTAACTTTATTTGAAACTTTTCGCCTCATTTAGCACAACTTTAATCAACTTTTCTGTATTTCACTTTGTTTTCCTGGCGACAACAATTTACAAATCCCATTTGAATGAAGACAAATGTTCAAAATTAAATTGCAACTTTAACCGAAAGAATCATCTTCATTCGATGTTCAGCTTGAAAAGATGTAAACAATGAGGAAGATGACAATCAATGGTGAAAACAGGGGAAGAAAAAGGTTGAGAATGGAGCAAAATTATGAAGTTGATGCCAACATTTGGATCATTAAAATCGAGTCAAAAGTCGCACAAAAAATGAATAACAAGTTGAAAAGCGCAACCAATTTGGAAAACAAAAAGCTCTTCCTAACCAAATCAAACCAGAAAATTGATTGAACAACAAAGATTAACATTAAAACCTAAACCCAAAACTGGTTAAACCTTTTGCTTTGTTTTACCCAAACAATCGTTTTATATGTAAATTGAAAGTAATTTGTGTTTAATTGTAAAGAATGGAAAGTCGATTCAATGACTAATTTTCATGATCAACTTTGGTTGTAATGTAATTTAATTATTTTGTCATTTTTAATTTAATTTACCTTTTTCTCTCATCAAATCCAATAATTTGATTAACGGTGAAATTAATAAACTTTGTAAAGCTCTTCTCGCCCTCAAATTGATTCAATGTTACTGTTTACTTTGAAAGTTGTTTAATCAATTAACAGAACTAATTTAATAGCTTTTGTTTGTTTATTGTTACAGTTAATTTATTGTTATTAACAATCAACAATGTTGTTAACTTTTTGCAATTACTTCCGATTCACTTTTATCATCGCTTTATTTTCAGTTTACTTTTCTTGTTGAACATTGTTTGAACAGGAAAACGATGGTTAACCTGATAAACGTGAAACGGAAAGTGAATTGGTGTCAATAAATTACAGTTAAACGTTTTCAAGAACATTATTTATAAGCTAATTCCAGGATAATCAGAGTGAACAGAAAAGTCGGATAATTAATTGAAATTGAAAGTTAAATTGATCAATAAATCATCACTGGAATGAGACAAAATCTAAAGATTGATTGAAAAGGTTAAAACGATTTCGTTTGAAAACACTTTTTGAAACATTTTTATCGAATCAAATTTCGATGATTAATTAAGTTCTATTTCAATCGTGAAACACTGAGAAATGAGAGTAAAAGTGAAATCGAAGGATTAATCAACAGATTTTCCGTTCTCCTGCAAATCGAAAGAATTTTTCATTCTTGGCTTTTCCAATTTCAACTCTTAAAGTTATCGATTGAAAACTGAACATGAATAACTTTCAATCTTGAAATGCATTTCCAACTTGTGAAACACCTTGTAAAGTAATTTTATTAATTGCTGAAGGCAACTCCAACTATCTGATGAATCTTTTGGAAACTTTTTATCATTTATCTTGAAATTCGTTTAATCTTTTTTTTCTCAGCTTTCTCAAGATTTATCTGTTTCTTTATTCAACCAATTCTGTTCACTGCAACCAAATTACCGCATTTATGGATTAAAACATTTCATGTTTTCGTTTTTTTCTCAATCTTTTTTTTCTGTTTAAATTGTTCATCAAGATTCACTTTTAATCTTTTGGCGATTAAAATTCAATCATAATTCTGGCAATCTATATTAATTACACTCATGTAATCATTTCAAGAACTTTTTCTTCTCCAAAAAATAACATTTTTTATAATGAAATTTTTGTTTTTCAGTTTTTTCCCAATTTTGTAAACTTTTTTTATTCTTCAAGCTTTTCTTGTAAAACTAAATGCACTTTACATTTACAGTAAAGTTGATGAAATTTATCATGAATGATGAAGGGAAAAGTTGACAATTTTACTCTAGTAAATTGATATTAGATAATAGACTTTTGTATTTCACCAAATTATTGTTATTATACAAGAAATATGATAAGAAAATGAGAAACACTTTCAATGAAATGTAAGTTGATAACGATAATTAATCAAAATTGACTTGAATCTTAGCATTTCTCTTGATTCAGATAGAGTTGAAAGAATGATCTTGTCAACTGAAGGAAACAAGAGAAGTGACTGAGAAAACTCTTGAAACTCTATTGAACATCAGTTGGAATTTAATATCAAATTTCAATTAATTTGCTTTACAACTTTCAAAATGGATGAAAGTGATTAAAAAGTGTTGAGACATTTTCCGTTGAGAGAAAGCAATTTTCATGTGAAGTCTGAAAACATGATCAGTTGTTTCCATGTTTTTTTCTTCCAACTACTTTTGTTCAATTCAAAGCTGAAGCTCTAGAGGATTTATATTGAATCAATATTGACAATGAAATGAGAAACTTTAATTTCAAATGAGAAAGGATAATGTTTATAATGGCTTAAGAAGAAACGAGAAAAAGGAAGAAGAAGAAAAAAGAACTCGAATTATGAATCAAAGTAAATGGAGGTGAGATGATAATTCTGATGATGTTTGGTGTAAATTAGTGTCAAACGATTGGAATCCAAATAGCCTGGAACAAGTTGAAGTTGAACAGAAAAAGGTAAAGAAAATGAAGAAGACGGAAAAGGATGGGAAAGGAAAGAAAAGCAAAAAATTAAGAAGATTGGATATTAAATTGAATACTTGTTACTCAGATGACATCTAAAATGAAACTGTGAAAGTAATTGAGATGATAAGAACCTTATATATATAAACATGAGTTATCATTCCCAGTCTTCACTCCCAATACCATGCGTTGAGCAAGTGAAATGTTAAGAAGAAAAGAGTAAAAAAAGAAGTTCTTTTTTTTTCATCCAGTTCATGATGATCCTAATGATGATGATTCTCTTTTAGTTTTACCATTTCAGTTCATCTTCTAACTTGAAACCAATACAAAGTTTTCGCTTCTCGACTTAACTTTCCTCATTTTTGGTCGTCAGAACATTTCTGCAAAATTCAAGCAAAGATGAAATTGAAAAATTGATCTTCTTTCCTCTCATCTTTACATCAACCTTTGCACTATCATCAATATCATTATCATCCATTTGCAGTTGCAGTTCTCTTCAGGATTCATCGTAAACCATCAAAATATTTTCATTCTTATCCACTCATGGAAGGCAGAATGTGCAAGATTACTCGCAATTTGAAACTAAATGATGTGAGTCGATACTTTATCTTCTTTACCATCGCCATTGTTTCACTTTGCTCAATCTTTACAGGCAAACATCTAAATTGCTCATTTCTTTTCATTAATAATTACAGTCGATAATTTGGAAACTTTGAAAACTGTTTTTCCAAATCAAACAAATGACAATTTTAATGGACGCTTTTTAATCAACCTTTCAATTAGTCATATTTTATTAAGAGTTATTACATGTGTCTGCAAGGAATTGCTATTTTTAATCAAAGTTTATGACTTCATGAATCTTTAATGGAAAGAGCAAACTTTCGATTAAAGGTTTGGTTGAAGTAACTCAACTGAATCTAAGAGCACTTAATTTACTCATTTTGTGTTTTGCATTCAGCATCAGTCAGAAGCAGTTAGTCAAAAGTTTCTATTCAACGTGATTCGCAAGTTTGTAATCGATGAATTAGCAATGAATTTTGAAGGAAACACAAAAATATCTCTTGAATCGCATTCGAACAAACTCAGTGTTTCAGATCGAAAGAAACTTCTCTTCATTATCACACTTATACTAATCGAGAAGAACTTAGAAATTAGAAAACAATTTAAGTAATTGATATATCGATTGCATTAGAACAATGAATTTCTTTTATTCCTTCATTTTGAAATGATATCGACAGCAACAATCAAGTAAAAGTTTTGATCAAAAGAAAGTAGAAAAGCAAAGTTCTGCAGCGATTCAAACGATAGAACGATCTTCTTTGCTCAATTGAAAATTTGAAGTTAGAGGTGAATTTAGATGCAAATCTTGTTGAACAGTGAAGTGGTTAACATTGTTTACTGGATTAAAGGTAAACCTAACACATTCAGAATGTTAATTGTTGCATTATTTTGCATTAAAATGCATGTTTATTGAGATCTGATTGGAGCTGCAAATGCAAGTAGAAATTATTTGGTTGAAAGAAAAACTATTTTTAATTTTGCTCAGATTATTTTATCCTCGATGAATGAAGTGAACTGAATAAAGTGTGAATGGAAGGCATTCAATGGAAGCTAATTGATCTTGTTTTTTCTCCTTTGATTAGCCATTGAAATACGGACATTTGTAAAGTAATTGCCATTCCATGAATTGAATGAGGTTTGACCAGTAATCTGATTGAAAACAGAAGCATCTTAAATCCTGAATTGATTAATATTTCATCTTTTCTTCACTTTAATCTAACATGGAGAAGGAAGAAAAGAAATGTTCTTGTAAGAATCCAAACTATTTGTTAATATCGCCTTTTGTTGAGAGACGATAAACAACAATAATATACAAACCTGTTTCTATTACTTTTGTATTTGCCCTTTTTACTGACAATTTTATTGTAATAATACACAAACATACACATTTTCATTTCTCAGTCAACAATTTATTTGATATAAAAGGTTAGGATTGGACTGTTTTCTTGGTGTAACTCAAAAAAAAAGAAGATAAAAGAAAGAAAATAATACGATATCTTCCAACATTCTTGTTGGCATTGTCAACAAAAATGAATTGTGATAACCCAAGAATATTACTTCATCTAATGTTATCTATCTGTGACCAGAAGAAGTAGCAACACACCAACAAGGAAGGTAAAAGAAACAAGTAAATAAATAAAATATAATTCACTCGAAAGCGATAACATTATAAGAATGCATTCCCAGCAGAAGCAGATTCTTAGACAAGGTAATAACTTCACTTTTCAGTTGTTTGAATTAATAGATGCCATTATTCATTGCTGCAACTTTTTACATCATTTAATAACTCAATTCAATATTTAAATGTGAATTGAAAATGGCAATAAAAACGCTTGAAACAGTTCAACATGTAAATATTGAAGCGACTTTACTCGAACTTTATTTGTGATTAAACTTGAAATCAATGGATTTTGCCAATTTAGTGATTCTTTAAGTTTCCAAAATGAACATTAATCGATGTAAGAAGCAATTTGCAACGATTTCGTCGAAACAAGTTAAGTTAGATTCTGTGAACTTTTGTTTTCAATTTAAATGATAAATCAATTTCTCTTGTTTAAATGTGATAAATAATGTAAATAAATCACTTCAAGTTTTGAGAAAATGTTCATTTTCCCATAATGAAAAAGTTATCATGAAGGCAGTGAAAATGATTGGTGAAATTTTCTTTTTCTATCAACGGCTGATTCGCAATGATTTTGATTTGGCGAAACTGCAATATTCTCAATGGATATTAGCTATTGAATTATAATGATGGAATCAAGTTGATAATGTTCATTTGTGCAAAAGTTATTAGGCGAATCTCATGAAGATTGGAACAAGTGATAAAAGTTGATATTAAAGTGAGAAAGGCTACTTTCTGAGTGGCTTTGTGAATTGGGAATAACTTCAAGTGAGAAACTCGATATTTTCAGTAAACTATTATTTCAATTGAAACTTACAAATATGTTGAGACTTTTTAGATGAACCTTTTTACATGCTTCTTATCGTACAGCTTTTTGGTTTATTACTTTGAAGAGAGAATGGAGAATCAGCATTTACCTGTAAAGATGATCGAAAAGTAAAAGGTAAGGAGATGGAGAAAGAAAATGTTCAACGAAAAGATGGAAAAGAAAAGGAAATAAGATTTCACTCTGTGATGGAAAACATCAATCAAATTCTTGAAAAGAAGAGATGATAATGAGATTGGAAATTTCAATGAACATTGTTTCGTTGATTATCTCGTGCTAACATGAAAATTAACTTTTCACCTTGATCAATAGTCCAAATGAACAGAAGAACTGAAGACTGTTAATCAAATGAAATTCACTTTCGTGTAACGGAAAAAAAACATTTTCAACATTATTCTAATTCCAACAGAAAATAAGGTGAAAATTGATGAAAATCAAGAACAGAATCACGAACATTTTTTTCTCTCCAAAAAATGGACAAACTTGAATTTTCCTTTTCATCGAAAAATTTGATTAAAGTTAAAATTCATTTCTCAAAACAGAAAATTATGATTACATGATTTGGAAGGTTTCCAAATGAAACAGAACCAAGGGAAAAGGTTCGAAGACGAAATGAACATTTAAAGGGTAAAATAAAAGATGTGTTTATGGTTACAATGTTTTCCTCGCAACGAAAGATATTGAACCAGAAAATTGATATTATTTGATAATATTTACTCCCAGAAAATTTGTGAACAATAAATGTTTCCATTTGGATATTTGTTTGATAGATGATAAGCGATTGAAGATTCAATGTTAACCTGTCATTTACATGGTATTTTTCATATTGAATCGTCCTGTAAAATGTGAAACAAGAGTAAACAAAATTATCATCATTATCTGAGCAACATTTTCAACATTCACTGTAAATGGACTAAATGTTGCTGATAAACCATTAGATGACTTCATAGCGGAAAAGGCAAATGATTATAATGATGTTGAGAAGAGAGTTGAATGAATGTTGAGAGGTTCATGATTGCTCTTCAGATTCATCATGTTTACCATTTCTCATATTTTCTTCTTACCTTTTCTTTTTACCAAACAATTTATATCAATAACAATCAATGTTGACACATAATTGCAGGTTATCGAATCTATTGATCGCTTCATTTCCACCCTTTTGACCTGAACAATATTCACTCCACGAATTCAGGGAAACACTTTCATTCCATTCCAACCTCAAAACAGGAATCACTTTTAATCACTAAATGATCAACTCGATCAAAAACATGCAAACCTGAAAACAGAAAACTTAAGAACAAAAAAAAACGAACAGAACTTTTCCAAAATTTTAATAACAAAATCAAATGCAAATGTTCATTTTATTGCATTAAAACATTTTTTTTCTCCTAAAATGAGTTTCGAACAAAAAAGAAGGAAAAATGTAATCAAATCAAAAAAATTTGTTTTTCTTCATTTGAACTTTTCTTTTCTCTGAGTTTGAAAAA
This sequence comes from Tetranychus truncatus, assembly GCA_028476895.1. Lineage (NCBI taxonomy): Eukaryota > Metazoa > Arthropoda > Arachnida > Trombidiformes > Tetranychidae > Tetranychus > Tetranychus truncatus. The sequence continues at coordinate 13,488,103 of CM052062.1, forward strand.
GTTTCATTTTGTGCTTAAATTTTGTCCAATTTTTCTTCTTTTCAAGTTTTAATGAAATCAAATTTACTGTTGACAGATTTTCAGACCTTTTGATCAAAAATGAAATGCTATTAAAAGCATGATGAAAACGCTTCAACCGCCAACCTGGTAACCAGAAAATTTAAAGTTATTCAATTTCGTCAGATTTTAAACTCTTTTCAAATTTTCCTTTCAGTTTCTTACAAGTTACCTTTCAATGTTTTTCATTTCAACTCCCAGTGAGTATATTTACAGACTAAAGGTTTAAGCAAAATACTTTAATCGAGTTTGCATGAGACCAACTTAATGCTGCATATTATTTGGTTATATTTATTTATAAATACAAGATGATATCGATTTTTGCTCGCTTTTCCCTTCACTCCCAGTGTCTATCTAATTTGGAGTTTAAAGTAAATATAATTTCAGATGAACCAGAAATCTTTAACTTTTACCTCTTGAAGAGCAACATTTTTTGTTAACTTATTCATGTTTTAATAAAGAATTATTTTTGTCACAAATGAATATTTTTTTTTGTCACAAAAAAAAGACAATTTCAAAGTCAACTTTTATGGATAAATATTTTATACTTTTACAGTATTCACTGATGATAATTGTTGAAACCCTGAGGCTTTCATCAACTTGCAATGTAAATGATATTGAAATATTTTCATCTGTTATTCCATTGTATTTTTTTCTTCCTTTCATCATGAATTTTCTATTCATTTGCAATTCTTTTCTCATCCTTTTTCTCCTGCAACATGGAACCAAGAATGGAATAATATTTACATAAACAATTATTCATTACAGATTTAATGTTTCCCTCTGCATAACTATCATTAATAAAATTTTTATTATCATAACCATTTCCATTATTGAACTTGTTTCCTTTTTTTCCAGATAAGATTTAAGGTTTAACTGTGCATTTCCATGATGGCATTTAATAAAATTCAATTATCAAATGTTTCACATTTTACTTCTCAAGTAGTGGAAAAGGTCTCATGGTGAAAGGTTGAATAATGGAAGGAATTTATTCAATAATTTATTTTTCGATTTTTTCGATGAAAAAAAAAGCTGTTGATTCTCAGTTAATTTTAAAGGTTGGGTTACAGTTGCATTCATAAAAGATGAACTTGTCTTTGAGTAAAAAACTGTTCAAGATTAACTTTTGAAGGATTGATTGGGAATCACATCTTAATCTGATTTTTCTCATCAAATGGAATGCTTTTGTCTTTTTCCTCTGAATCATTTAAAAGTTCATTCTTTCCTAAATCCTGAACATTCTCAATTATTCAATGAAACTATCATTCGATCGTAACAACAAAATGAGTCAACATAACAAATAATTGAACATTACTTCGATTTCTGTTGTTATAAGGTTATCAAAGTTTAAACTCGCAATGAATAAATAATGATTAATTCATTGAAACTATTCGCCTAATATAAATGATGGAATGGGAAGCAAAAAAACTAAAGGAAATTAGTTCAGTTTAGAAGCAATCATTTCTCATTTAACTAATTGGGTTAATTAAATGGCAAAATATTGCTATTTTTACCATTAAATCAGTTTTGCAAGCAACAAAAGTGGCAAAAAATGATTTCAATTATAACTTTTCATCGTTCAAAGTAAACTTCACAAATTGCGGTTCAATCTTCATTGAAAACTGCATTTGACAAGCTCTTTTTGTTCAGCACAATATTAGTTCACAAACTGTAAATTAATAACAAAAGAAGCTGAATAATGATGGGAATGAAGAGGAAAAAAAAATAATGATAAAGAACAGAATTGAACTTTGATTAAATTGCAATTGTTTAACATTAATTACATGAATAGTTCATCTTTACCTAACTACTAATAGTTGGTAATATAAGTAATGTTATTAATGATGGTTAAATACAAGAATGGAAATTACTAAATGTGATAATATTAACATTCTCATATGATCAATATTTGGCATCAGTACAAATGAAAAGGAAAATGTTTGCTCTTCACAATTCAACCACAATTAGATTAAACTAAAGACTGCTGAGATCATGAATGATCGAACCAACCTAATGAAATGAATTAGCGCTGAAAGACGCTCCGATACTGGCGATTGATCGTCTATTCTAGTCTTTATTTATCTTCACCTTCTACAGTCTTTTCCTTCGTGGTGAGGCCGAGCAACTTAAACCTTTCAACCTAAGAGAGTTGCTCCAAACCGATCAATAGTATAGATAAGTCCGCTTTTGCCACAAGCTTTATGATACAAATTTCATCACCTTTCGAGGAGCTTAAGTGGTGCTCAAAAAGAGGCTGATCAAGATTGTCAATTTGATCGGTAGAGGCAAGACTTGTCTGCACAAAAAAACAACTTACTTGGCCTAAAGTCTCAACCGGGTTTTGAGTTTTATGCACATGGAATAATCAAATTTAACTAAAAAATGCTATCTTCATCTGCCAGAATGGCCAAGTTGGGTCAAATGCGAACTTATCTTCGATCAGTTGAAGCTCTCAATGTATCCTTATCAATCTGTCTTCATCACTGTCTCAGTCTTTACCTGGTTTCTTTTACTTTTTTTTCCTGTTCTTTCTGTTGATCAAAATTTTCTTATCATATTTGCTCAAACATTTTACTTGTAAAGTAACATCAATCAGGCAGCTTTACGATGACTATGAAGATGAAGACGATCATGATGATCAACTTGTTCATCATCATATAGTAAATAGTAATTTACAGTGTTACATGTAACATGCTGAGAATCATTCTGTATCAAGTTCAATTGATTATATTAAAGATAAACATGAAGCTTTTTCCTTCCTTTTTTCCATCATTATTATTATCATTATCGCGTTCCTACTGAGTCTCTGAGTGAAAAGTTTATGTTGATAAACAATGAGAATCTGACAAGGAATGAAAAAACCAGGTAACTATATCAACGAAAACTTAGCTTTTTCTTCTTCTTTCCTTGTTCCATGAGAAAAATTGAGTCTCAACTCAATCGATAAAATATTATAATGTAGAGTTAAAACTCAACCAGAGTGCAATGTAAAGTTTACAGAAATCAATTAAATTAAAAATCAATTGATTCTTCAATAGACAAATGAACAACATTTCAAAGCTGATATTTAAATAGCTGGTTACATGAGCCATTATCAGGTAATAAACAAGCTTGCAAATGACAGTTTTGATAAACATTTTTGGTCAATTTTGACAACTTCAAATTGATCAAAGACTAAGATTAACAGGTTGAAATTAACCAGGTCAAATGATTGATCATCAATTTGGTTCAATTGAATGTTCATCAGAAACACTGAGTCTAAAGAGCTATTACTATAGATTTAGATTGTTCAAGATATCATCTTTTTAGCAACAATGAACTTCAATAAATAATAAATCAACTAATTTATTAGAGCAAAAAGCTTTGGCATTTTTGCTGGAAATCAGCAGAAAGAAAAAATGTTGAATGTTGCTCATGAATGACCAGAAAGTGATCTGAAAGCCTTCAGTTGAACTTAATCTTCTTTAAAATGAAACAAATTCTGGTTTCACTTGACATTGTAAGACACTTTCAAGAGATTCAGGTTAACAAGAGTTTACCCTTTTTCAACCAACAGTTTACCTTTTCACCTGAAATGACTATTAATATCATAAATACACAAAGGGAATCAGCATTAAGAAGTATCCATTTCTAGATTAAAAAGCAAAAGTGGGTTAATTAAGGGTTCAGATTGTCAACAGTTAACCTAAAGATTCAATTTAAGCCTTATTTTAAATTCAACTTTAAGACTAATCACGATGGACTTTAATGCCCTTTGGCTGTTATTGAATCTATTAAACCTTCCAATTAAATATATTCACCTCAAGATGAACGGATTAAAGTAAATTTAGGGGAAAATGGACATTCGTTTTAGGGTAAACAAAAGACTACAGATTTACATAAATCAATGGAATGGACTAATGCTATTTAATGTGATTTATATTTGAAAGGTTTCAATCGATTGACATTTTCTGGTCATTATTATGAATATTTTAATGGTTTTATGAAATGAGATTCAGTTGAACACAAATACACATTAAAAGGATGGAAAAGGAAATTAATGGTTAGAATCAGTTGATTAAACTGTTTACTTACGTAAATTTGTGTTGTCCAGTGTAAATTTCAAGAATAGCCTCTTGAGGTGTTTGTCCAGCTCGAGCACCAGAAACAATACTCAAAGCTCCAGCCATTGTTATGACGTTTTATTGATGATATTTGTGATTAATTAAAGTTCAAGATAATTAATTATAATACATTAAAGGGGAAAGGAAAGGTGGAAGATTTGAGGATTTAATGATTACAAGATTTGAAGGAATTAAAGGTTTGAAAGAGTTGACGAGATTAACAAAAATGTATAAAGCAAAGTTGATTTTGTTTGTTAAACAAAAAGACTAGAAATGTCTTCTTCTTATGAATCAGTTTATTTTCCTGGTTTCATCAAGATTCACATTTCAATATTATTCATGTTGACGATGAATTAAGGGACACAAGAAATTTGTTGAAACAAATCACAATTTAATAAAACATTTCATTTTGTTGTGGCAGATGAAAAATGGACACTAAATTATCCGTTTGTCTTTGGTTGAGTTTTAAAAGCCGTGAGTTAACCAGAAATTTAATCTTGTTCAATGTTTAATTTCAATTACACTTGGCTACCAAAATTGACACAATAAATGAAACTGTAAAAAATAAGAAGAGGAAAAGAGTCGATTTTGTTGTAATCTTCAATGTTATGGGGATAAGAAGGCTGAAGAATAGAAGATGATGAAGATTGTTGAGTTGGTGAGATTGATGATTGAAACTGTAATGGGAAAAATGGAAAGGATTAAAACACTGATTAATGCAAAAATGAACAGCTTTTACAAATTAAAAGGGATTATTTGTCTTTCCTTTTTTATGTCTTTTTTCATTTGATTCAACTATTTGACTGAAGCATGAAACCAAATGAAAATTGAGTTCCTGGTACCTGCTCGTTGTCAAGGTAACTTCAGAATTTTCTGTCTCTCTTTTTCTCTTTTTTTGCGCTCTGTGTTCGCATCTTCTCATCTTTCCATCATCCAAAGTTATCTCACTCAAAATGATTCATTTCAATGAACAGTTAGATAATTGTAATGTCATCTATTGGATCTTTTTCCAACTATTCATGTTCATGTTCGAGATTCAGTCAGAACAAAATCCACACAAAGGCCACGAGGCAACCACAAGAGTTGATGAGTCGATATTGAGATTTCATTGGCAGCTATCGGTACATTAGGCCTTGTTGAAATAGGCTTTTCGATTTCGCCATTTTGTCGCTTTTTTCTGGAAAAATTTGAATGATTTTCTATGGCCATTTGTAAGTTCATTTTTTCATTTGAAACTGAAATATCTACAACCAGAGCATACATTAGATGCCCAAAACTTGGTCAGAAGATCGCTCGCCAGAATCGGAGCGTGAGCGAGTTTTCATTTTGCTGACATTTTCGTGAGTTTTTATAGCTTCTGCGTGTTTGTAACTAAGCATCTTAATACTCAACTTGAACTCAGAGATAAACAAAAGTCATCTCTAACCCGACTTTTTTGTAAAGCTAGTTCTTGTCATAGAAGTAATAACCAGTGATTTAAAGCCTCAAGTGTAAAAGTTTTGATTAAATTTGAACAACCCTTGAATTTTTGAAGGGATCATTTGGGATCTATTAAAGTTCACTCATAAATCGAGATTTTGCCTGAAGGCCGATCCTTTAATCAATCCTAAAGAGCGATTTCCTCAGGTCAAAAATGAAGTTTCCATTTTAGCCACTAGACATCGCTAGCTTAACTCATCACAATCGACTCATTACTTGCCATCAACTTTGCATAAAATTGAAAATAAAGTTAATATTGTCACTCATTTTCATTTAGTAGTGAAGTTAACATCAATTATCAAGTTTATTTATTTTTTTGTTTTATTTTATTTTCTTTATTAATTCATCATCATGCGCGTTAAAAACAAGCAACCTTTTCAATCTTTTGTGATGGAAGTTAGTGAAGACGAAGAGGAAATTAATTATGTCGGACAACAAAATGACCATCAACCCGATAGACAACAGGACAATCAACATGACCATCAACATGACCATCAACAACAATACTCTTTCGAGGAGCAATTTAAACAGCTCTATGAGCTGAGTGCGGACCCTAAAAGAAAAGAATTTTTAGACGATCTGTTTTTATTTATGACCAAAAGAGGTAAGTCGCTTCATTAAATCAATCTTTACGTTTCAATTATTATTTCTTTGCTCACTATTGACACACTAATCGTTATCCAGGTACCCCGGTTACTCGAATACCAATCATGGCCAAACAGGTCCTCGATCTCTACGAACTCTACCGACTGGTAGTTCAACACGGTGGCTTAGTTGAAGTCATTAATAAAAAGATTTGGAGGGAAATAACTAAAGGCTTGTGTTTGCCTTCGTCCATAACAAGTGCTGCCTTCACATTGCGCACTCAGTATATGAAGTATCTTTATCCATATGAGTGTGACCGAGAAAACTTGTCCACACCAGAAGAGCTTCAACAGGCTATTGATGGTAATCGAAGAGAAGGTCGAAGATTATCTAATGGTCAGTATTCAGATATGATGGAATCGTCCATTGAAGCTGGAGGTTCGGGTTCCGCTTTGAATGGTGGTATCCCATTGAATGGTGGCCCGTCTAATGGAGGACCTTCTAATGGTCGGCCGACCAACGGTGGACTGCAATCAGTTGGTATGACTGCAGCTCAACCCTTAAGTTTAGTTAAACGAAACTCGACTGCAACTCCTTCTGGTGCCTCATCGAGTGAAGATGATAATGTATCAATTCATTCCCTTTCACGCAATCCTTTGCTTGCCTTAGCCTCTGCTCAAGCCATAGCCTCGGCTCAAGCAATGGCACTCAATTTGGAGCCTAAACGATCCATGAATGGACGACAGATTGATTCAAACAGAGACTTACACTATAATAATCAAGAAAATGGTGCAGCTTCTTTTAAGGTTAATGGTTCAACAGTTAGACATGCATCTTCACTTTCACCTTCACCTTCACCTTCACCGCCATCATCTTCATCTTCCTCGACATCTCATAATCAGGGAATAGATAGAAATATCCCTGAAGTGGAAAGGATTCTGATAAATGCAGGAATGCCGGCTATGCACGTTAAAATAGCCAAAAACGAAGGACGAGACTCAACCGACAGTTCATTGCGAGTTAACATGGAAATCAATAATATGACTTACTCAGGAGTGCTCTTTCCACGTATGAAGCAACCATAAAACAACGAAATAAAATCGGCAAAAATAAGGTTTCATTTGAGATATCAAAATATTTTATATCATTTTTCAACAATTACAAGTTGAGTTTGTCACCTTTTCATGCTTTCATATCAACTTCAACTCATGTAACAATTAAGATTAAAGGTTGTCTCCAATTAAAAAGATAACTTAATTACCAAATGATTTACATATTAAATAAGCCAAAGATTTGGATAAATGTTGAAAAATTAACCGAAATATAAAACAATTGAAATCAATTATGACCAAAAGAGGTGAGTCGCGCATTGAATGAATCTTTATGTCTCTCGTTCCTTTGAAAAACCTCAGACATTTGACGCATAGACTAACAGTGGGCTATTAAGGGTTCAGATTGTAAACAGTTATAAGCCTTGAGATTAAACTTTAAGCCTTATTATAATTCAACTTTTAAAGGATTATCACGATTGAAAGTACTTTAATGCCCTTTGGCTGTTATTGAATTTATTAATCTTGCAATTTAATATGCTCGACTTAAGATGAACGGATTAAAGGGGAATTCAGGGGAAAATAGACATTAGTTTCGGGGTAAACAAAAGAATCAATGAAATGAACTATCCTAATCCAACTAATTATAAATCATATTCAGTTGGATTAGTGTTTGTGGAATCAGTTGATTAAACTGTTTACTTACGTAAATTTGTGTTGTCCAGTGTAAATTTCAAGAATAGCCTCTTGAGGTGTTTGTCCAGCTCGAGCACCAGAAACAATACTCAAAGCTCCAGCCATTGTTATGACGTTTTATTGATGATATTTGTGATTAATTAAAGTTCAAGATAATTAATTAATGGCGAAATCGAAAAACCTGATTCTGTTATATTGGTCTTCAACAGGCCAATGTACCAATGGAACCCCGATATTGATTTATCAATCCTTGAGGTTCCTTCGTGAGTATCTGTTTTAGAAACCAAAGTTAGCGGATGTGGTCAGTCGATCAGTCGATGAAATCAACTATAAATTCACTAGTCAGTCAGTCAATGCAAGTATCGACGAACTTCGATCTGATTTGTTTTTAGACTCACAATATGATCCTCGAGGCTTGAGACTTACATAACACTTTCAAATTCGTGATCCCAAGCACAAAGTTTATTTGATCAGTCCAAATAACTAACGAAATCTATGTTTAAATGTACAGATGTTTGAGTTTGAGCTCAAAACCTAAAAGGCCAAAACAGCAAACGCAAAAATAGATCCGCGACAAATATCGGTAAGCATATTGAGCTATAAATGTAAAACTTTTAACCTTTCTTTTTTTGAACAGTTTGTGATTAGCCATGATTGAGGAGACAATAAATTGGTGAATATATAAAACTAAATGAAATATTGAGTCGATTCTTTCAATCAAAGAAATGTTTGATTTTCAGAAAATACTTTAATCAGTTTCATTATTTAGCTTCTTTATTTCACCCTTCTCTGTTTAGACCCTTTACCGTTTATTTGTACGAAAATATCTAACTTAATTATTTTTACTTGAACCTGTTAACTGATTGAACTCGAGATTTTCAGATGAATTTTCCCCTCAAGTCTCGTGTTTAAACCTAAAGTATTAAGAGGATTGGTCGACCAGGAATATGCCCAATACTTTGCCCTTAAATCTTTTAACTTGGCCACTTTTGACTATTTTAACCTTTGGCCTTTTATTAATTTGGTTTAACATAATCTTTAATTAGCTGATTAAACTAAAACTTTCTTTTAATCAAATCTGATTGATTAAAGTGATTCAACGTAAAGGAAAGTTTCCATTTGCGCCACCAGATATCGCTAGCTAACTATTACTTACTATCAAGTTTGCATAAAATTGAAAATAAAGTTAATGTTGTCATTCATTTTCATTTAGTTTCGGTGAAGTTAACATCTATTATCAAGTTTATTTATTTTTTTGTTTTATTTTCTTTATTAATTTGTCATCATTCGGGTTAAAAACAAGCAACCTTTTCCATCTTTTGCGATGGAAGGTAGTGAAGACGAAGAGGAAATTAACTTTGTTGTTCAACAAAATGACCATCAAAACGACAGACAACAGGACAATCAACATGACCATCAACATGACCATCAACAACAATACTCTTTCGAGGAGCAATTTAAACAGCTCTATGAGCTGAGTGCGGACCCAAAAAGAAAAGAATTTTTAGACGATCTGTTTTTATTTATGACCAAAAGAGGTAAGTCGCTTCATTAAATCAATGAAACATTATTTGAATGACTTGTGACAATTGACACATAGACTAACAGTGAAGATCATTTCTGTCGCTTTTTTTTCTCATGATAAAATGATAATAATAGTAATAATGTCACGCATTGGCGAAAATTGAAAACGATAATTCTGTCAACATAAATGAAACAATAGAAACACATATAAAGTTGATGGTGCATTTCAATTGACATCGTTGAAGCATAAGCACCTCTCTGATATGTGTTAATGATAATGATGTTGAATATTCGTCCTGATACTCTCTTCTCTCTCATTCATCTATTTTTTTTCCATGAAAATTCCATAAATAACACGTTAAATGGGCCTCGATCCAATCTGGGAGTTTCCATATTGGTTCATCTTCATCTCTGATCACCATCATCATCATAATCAACTTCATCTTCCTATCGCTTTTCCCTCTCTCTCTCTCTCTCTCTCCGTCATCTCTTTACAATTTTGTTTATTCTATGTCAAAACACTTTTTTTCTCCATCATCATCATCGAGATGATCATTATCTTCATCATCTATTAAGAGATGAACAGCAGCATGAAAATTGTAGGATTAGCAAACGATTCCACTCACACATTTGACGATTGATGCTTACATCAATTGAAAGTTATTACTTACTATTTATTTCTCATCTCCTTTGAACATCATTTAAATGCTTGTGCAAACGATTTACGATCATTTTCTTACTTTCACTTTTATCTTTCTCTCTCTCTCTCTCCATCACCCATCTTCATCATCTTCATCATCACCCTCGATTTGCATTAACCATCTATTCGATGTCAATATTTATAAATATAAATGTATAAAAATCGTTCTCTCCCTATAATCATCATCTCTCTAAAAATATCTTCAACTCTCTCTTTCTCTTTCCTCATTTTTTCCTCTCTTCATCATTAGTTTCTCTCTTTTTTATCCAATCAGAGTCAATTCATTCACGTGTTACAAATAAATTGCAGTTTGATTCGTTGTTCCCTGTCAGATTAAGGTTTGGCTTAGATAATAATCAAACAACATGAAAACGCATTTTAATCAATTACTGATCTATAATGTTAACCAAGGTTGTTCATGTTCATGTTGAAAGCGAGTTTTAAGAGATGAAATGAACAAAAGGAATGAAGAATTGAGAAGAAGAAGAAGAAAAAAATTCAAAAATGAATTTTTCTCTCAATCTTATAATTTTCCCTCTTCTCCTCTCAATAGTTATTCAACTCGATTACCTGAACCTTAAATAATGATGATAGCAATATCTATAAATGATTACTTCTGAACTACCGCAGGAGTCCTCAAGTATTAATTTCATTATTACTTATCATTTATACATATTCATATTTATAATTATTCTAATTATTCTTTGTTTTCATTCATTTTCCAACTTTTTTTGTCTTTCCTTCTCCTTTCCTCTGTTTTCTTGTTCATTTCATTTTTTGTTTTTCATAATCATTCCAGTTTCATCTGTTTTAACATTTTTTTGACTTTTTTTTCTTCTTCTTCTTGCTTCTTTGCTCTCCTTTTGCTTACATTTTTGCCTGCTTCTTGTTTAGTCTTGCTGATCCAAGGTTGTTGATTGTTAATTATAATGAAAAGATATAAAGAACTTATTGCTTTTTTTTCTTAGAAGATGATGATAGAGAGAGAATTACTGATAAGAAATGATGGGATAAGAAGAAATGAGTGAGAATGACAGAGAGTGAGATGGTAAAGATGAGAGAGGAGAGAGTAAAGTAGGAAAAAATAAGAATAAGAAAAAAGGCAAAAAAGTGAATAATTTTGTTTCGCTTCAACTTAAGTCAACATTGACCCATCTAAAAGATGAACTTTAAGCCCGTAGGGCAGTTTATAACAAAAACAACAACTACCTATAAACAATAATAATAATGGCTTCAAATTCCTAGAATATGGACGCCGAAAGAAAAGGAAGAAGGAAGACGAAGGAGAGCGAAGAAGGGAATAAAGAGTGAGGATGATGATGAGGATAAAGTGGATGGGCAAAGATAAAGCAAAGGCGAAATGTTAGAGCCGATCATCTTATGACCTTGAAAAAGTAACCCCTTAAAAATCACTTTAAAATTTGCCTCAATTGATTGATTGTGTTTATGCCAAAATCATTTTAATTGCAATTCTGTATTGGTTAGGCCGTTACTGCTGTTTAGGCCTGTTCGGGCGTGCCTGTCTCTTTATTTGTGAAAGAATTTGTGTCTTTTAAAGATAAAACAAGAAGATGAAGATGAGGGTAAGGGATGAGGATGGATGGTTGAGAGTAGCAAGTAACATGTTGAAGCTTAACTCGCAAATGGAGGTGATGATGAAAACAGACCAAAGCCATTCTCGGGGGAGAAGATTAAGAAATGTTTAAAAGAGAGACAAGCAAATCTCTCTCTTCTCTTGGGTCCTAAATGACCGGAAATAGTGCCTTACATCTGGTCTCCATATTTTTCATCTATCGTTAAATTATTATAATGTCGACCATTTTTACCATTCAAACTTTCTTATTGAGCTTCTCAACTCTCTCAAGTCATCGTCTTCATCATCTTCCTCTCTCTCTTCTGGCTCTATCTCATTGAGTTATCTCTCTCTCTCTCTCTCTCTCTCTCTCTCCTTTTGTAATCAATAATTATGAGCCGAGTTTTGCATTTTAGTTTAGAGGGTGAGAAAGCAAGACAATAACTCATTTTTCAAATGAAAGGATTTTAACTTTAATGGTGAATACGCAAAATAAAAGGATGATGGCGATGATTATGAATGATTGTATTGCTTTTATCATCACGCATCAAATTAACGTCAATCAACATCAAATTGAATTGAATTATATTTAATTATTGCAAGTTAAATTTAATAATTGGTTCCAAGTAAAAATAACAAGAACAGTCTTGAAAAGAGAGAGAGAGAGAGAGAGAGAGTAGATGAAGATGAAGACAAATGAAGGATACTTTATGCATTGATCGTCATCATCGCCATCTTCATCATTTTCATCTTTTCTCCACATTCTTCCAATCATTGGCCTTTCTGTACATTATGATTAGATGATTATTATTGTTATCATTATTGCTTATCATCAATGATTCTGTAGTCATTTAATCAAACCAATTACGCGTTGAAGTTGATGTTGAATTGTGAAATGTTGAATGTATTTAAATACAGTTAACATTTTATTATATCAATATTTGTTAAACAATATATGCAACTGTTCAACTCTTGATTGACAAAATGATTTATCCATTTATTTCAATTAACCTGAACAAGATGAAGGAGAAGAAGATGAAAAAAAATGCATTTTTCAAGTTCATCTTCATCTTTTTTGTTTCTCTCAAAAGTTAAATTCAATGCTTTCAACTCCCAAACCCAAATGATCGATTTGTTTTTCAACCGATAAATGCACATTTAAAGAATCAAATTGTTGATTGAAGATTGAAGATTTGATTGTGGTAAAAGCAAAATTACGTTCATTTGTTGAATTAAAAAGTTGTTTTTATTTTTTCGTCTCTCACTGAAATTCATTGTCCAATGACTTTTTTGGCCAAATGCTTTTCGCTCAATCATGAGATGAGTTTCACTCAACTGGCCTCAAACCGTTTAGGCCACTCATGAAATCAGTAAGTGGTTGTTTGATCATCTATCCCGCTATGTAACTCTGCATCATCCTATCATCATTATTCTCATCATCATGCTCATCATCATCCAATAAATAGGAAAAGAAAAAAACTTGTATCATGACTTGTTTTCTTTCCCTCTCTTCTCACCTTTATTTATTGAATTTTTGTTTACTCAACTGAAGTCATCATCTTTCATCAGCATCAACATGATCATCAGTAGCGATCATCCTTCTAATCATCATCCCAACATCATTATCATTATCTTCATTATCTTCATCATTCAACATCATTTACTGTTTTGGCTCATTTTTTTAATCAATAAACATTATCAATCTATAAATGAGTAACCATGAGATCTGCATATAAATGAGTAACCCTTTAATACTTCATTCAATTACGACTCGCAACTTTTCCCATCAGTTTACATCATCAGTTTATAATGAAGCAGATCGATATCATCATCATCATCACCATCATTATCACCATCTTTCTCATCATCTTTTTCATCATCTATTAACAAATTGCATGCATTGAGAGAAGAGAAAAAAAAAACTTATCCCAATGTCAATCATGATTTTTTACTAGTTTTTTCAACTTCTCTGCGCTTCTAAGCTAAAAGTTATATTAATAATTTGCAAAACTAAACTAATCGATTATATTTGCTTCTGAATAATATTTAATCTCTATGCAGTTTCAAATATATATTTATATATAAATATGAAAAAAAAATACAAAATTAAATTCAAACATAAACACAACAGCAAGCAAAAAACATACAAACAGATATAATCAACCAACGCAAAAGAAGTAAAATAAATTTAAAAATGTTTGAGAAATCATAGTTAATCAAAGCAAAACTGACATTGTTAATTAATGATGCTTTTTTTATCATCATCAAATCATTCATTATTATGAGAGAGTCAAATGAATAAAACCTCAGAGAAGTGAATGTTAATGAATTGAAAGTTGAATAAGCGGCTTTAATGTTGATTCCAATTTCAAGCAAAATTGGGCAAGAAAAATCAATCTAAATGAGACAATTAAATCAATTGTAAGATTGAATGAGAGATTGATGATAACTAAAAGTCTCTCTCTCTCTCTCTTCTTTCTCGGTATTTTCAGCTTCTCTTCACTCTTTCAGTGAAACCATGAAATGATGAGAATGGGAAGAGAAGAAGAAAATGAAGGAGAAAAAATAAATTACAGTTTTGTTACAATTGACATCGTTGAAGCATAAGCACTTTTCACTCTTGAATACTGAATATCGTTATAGGTAAGATGAAGGTTTAACAAACTTAGGTGGAGCTTAAGGAATAAGACACTTTTCCTATTGTATAATTAATAATGCATATACAACAGGTGGTTATTGTGAATTTCATTCAAGTTTAATTGCATCGGAAATTGATAATTATCTTTCATATCCATTTGATGCAACAGTGGACTTTTGTAGAAGCTAGCAATTAGTTGAATCAATTTGATAAATGAACAAAATTCACCTTTAAATTGTTCCTTTCGTTAAATATCATGTTTTCTCATCATTATTCAGGTACCCCAGTTAATCGAATACCAATCATGGCCAAACAGGTCCTCGATCTCTACGAACTCTACCGACTGGTAGTTAATCACGGTGGCTTAGTTGAAGTGATTAATAAAAAGATTTGGAGGGAAATAACTAAAGGCTTGTGTTTGCCTTCGTCCATAACAAGTGCTGCCTTCACATTGCGCACTCAGTATATGAAGTATCTTTATCCATATGAGTGTGACCGAGAAAACTTGTCCACACCAGAAGAGCTTCAACAGGCTATTGATGGTAATCGAAGAGAAGGTCGACGATCATCAAATGGTCAATATTCAGATATGATGGAATCGTCCATTGAAGCTGGAGGTTCGGGTTCCGCTTTATGTGGTGGTATCTTGTTTAATGGTGGCCCGTCTAATGGAGGACCTTCTAATGGACGACCCACCAATGGTGGACTTTCCTCACTTGGTATGACTTCAACTCAACCCTTAAGTTTAGTTAAACGAAACTCGACTGCAACTAATTCTGGTGCCTCATCGAGTGAAGAGGATAATGTATCAATTCATTCCCTTTCACACAATCCTTTGCTTGCCTTAGCCTCGGCTCAAGCTGAGGCACTCAATTTGGAGACTAAACGAATCATGAATGGACGACAAATTGATCTAAACAAAGATTCGGTTAATAATAATCAAGAAAATAGTACAAGTTCTTTCAAAGTTAATGGTTATTGCAATGGTGACTCAAATAACAACATTAAATTTAATAATAATAACAATAATAATAATAATAATAATAATAATAACAACAATAATAATAGTAATAGCCAGGGAATTAAAAGAAATCTTTCTGATGAAGAAAGGCTTCTGATTAATGCAGGAATGCCCACTGTTCACATTAAAATACCCAATCGCGAAGGACGAGGTTCAATTGAAAATTCATTACTTTTAAGCCTGGAAATCAATAACATTACATACTCAGGAATCCTTTACCCAAAACCAAACAATAATAACAATTAAAAATGAAATCAAAAGACAAAAAAATTGAAAGTTTGTAATACTGTTTGATATCAATAAACATTTACTTATTTAATAGAAGAACGTGTTTTCACTGTTTTCACCCAACAACACGTACAGACAAACCCGAGAGCGGGAACCAGTTCATAAAACACCAAATCACTCACATCCTGCTTTTCTCGTTTTCAACGCAGCACTGCACTTAATAGAGACTCAACTGACAATTGATTGCTTATAAACATGGAAATCATTAATTTACTCAGAAGTGCTTTATCCATGAAGGAACAATAAAACAACGAAATAAAATGCAAGAAAATTTCATTTCTAAATATCATTTTATATCATTTATTAACAATTACATGATGAGTTTGTCACCTCTTCATGCTTTCATCAACTACAACCCATGTAACTATTAAGATTAAAGGTTGTCTCCAATTAAATAGATAACTTAATCACCAAATGCTACAGGTGTTTCATATCCATTTCACCCTAAAGCTTCTAAGGCTTCTTTTAATCCCTCAAACCTATTCAACCAACAAAAAGAGGCAAAATTTTTTGTTTTAAATTCATTTACATTAAAATACAAAGTTAATCAAGTAAATCTGATGCATAGCTTGTCACAAGAAATTTGTTTTCATTATTCAATTTTTTTCTTATCATTACATTTAAATTCACAGTCTATGAGCACTTATTTTGCCCAAAAAAAATGCAAATTAACCAACGAGATTTGAACAAATTCAATGTTTTCGCCTTACATGGGAAGGAACCTTACTGGTCGGTTCGGGAAATTTCATGATAAATTGATGATTTAAAAAAAGATGTTTGGTAAAGTGTTGACATGCAAATTTCTGGTGATTTTTATTCCAATTTTAAGTCAATCAGATTTATTGTAATGAAACTATGAAAGTCATTCTCAGGTTGAATAACATTCATTTTGTTTGCTTTGAGTAATGTCTTTGTTTCTGTCAGTTCACTTATTTCTATCGATTTATCATGAAATCTCTCGAAACGAATCGTAAGGTCTTTTCTTTAGTTAGTTTTCGGAGATCATTGAAGATGATAGCAAATCATATCATTGTATTGCTTATAACGCCAGGTTGAATACTTGATTTATAGAGGTAAATGGTTACTCAACACACAAATCTCACCATGTGAAGGATTATTGAATGAATGAGCTCAGATTTTCTTCGTCATTCAGCCATATTATTTTATAGTCCATAATAAAATCTAATGACTGGTCAAAGAATGATGATTGTAGATGCTGCCATTATCGGAATATTGAGACTTAAAGTTTTAAGGCTAATAACCAAAAACCAAGAGAACTGTCGATAAATTGAGAAAAGTGTTCGATCTTTGATAAATACCAAAAATTTTTATCGACAAATAATAATTTTCATAAAACTCTTACGGTGACAGAAAGCAGTTGAGCCAACTGAAAATCGAACTGATTTGTTTAACAGAAAACACAAATTTTCATTTCTCCCATTTGTGACTTTTCTGGTTGATCATCAAAAATTACATCATAATTAATTGAAATAACAGGATGAAGCTGAAAATTATTTTTTCCTCCAATCAGTTTACCGTCTTTGCGCAAATGAATTTTGCTTAAACTTTGCTCAAAATAACTCAAAAAATAACGTCTATTATATTGCCAATAGTAAGACGAAAGCACTGTTTAAATTATCATAGGGCTTCGATACCAATAGATGGCTCTGACTTTTTGTCAGTTAAAAGTGACTTTAAATTAAATTTTTGCCACCTCTTCAAAGTAAGGGAGAGCAGTGAGGTTACAGATAAGAGAGATAAGAAAGGAGCAGGAAAAGAGGGAGTTGGAAGTAGAAAGAGATTGGGAAAGAGAGAAATGACAAAAAAATAAATGTAAACAAATTTTTTGATGAAAAAATAAGTTGGACAAAAATTAAAGAAAAATTAAAAGGATTGGTAGTGGCGCCATCGCGTTCTGTTCCTTTTCCCTATTCTGCAAAAGATTGTTAACATTGCGTGTTACCTCTTGTGTTATACTCTTTACCCTCTAGTAATCATTTCCATGGTGAATTAAATTGTTGAAACTAACAACTATGTCAAAATAATTGAGCAAAATATGTCTCTGAAAACCATTAGGAAAATGAGTTAAATCCGTCTTAAGAAGATCATCTTGACAATCGTCTTTAGTGGTGAAATTAAGGTATGAACCCCACTGGACTTACTCCCTCGAACAGAGGATTTAATTGGTGCTTCTTAAAGTATTAAAGTTGCCATAAGATTGAAGATAAAGTTGATGTTGTCATTCATTTTCATCCAGTCTCTGTCAAGTTAACATCTTTTATCAAGTTTATTTATTTTTTTTGTTTTATTTCTTCATTAAGCTACCACCATTCGGGTTAAAAACAAGCAACCTAATCCATCTTTTGCGATGGAAGGAAGTGAAGACGAAGAGGAATTTAACTATATTGGGCAACAAAATGACCATCAACCCGATAGACTACAGGACAATCAATATGATAATCAGATACAGTTCTCTTTCGAAGATCAATTTAAACAGCTCTATGAGCTAACTCCAGACCCAAAAAGAAAAGAATTTTTAGACGATCTGTTTTCATTTATGACCAAAAGAGGTGAGTCGCGCTCATTGAATTAATCTCTTCTGTTCTCTTATTATTTCTTTGAATGACTTGTTACAATTGTCACATAGACTAACAGTGAAGATGATCATTTCTTTTTTCTGATGATGATAAGATGATTTGATAATAATAATGGTAATAATGTCACGCATTGAAGAAAATTGAAAACGATAATTCTGTCAACATAAATGAAACAATAGAAACACATATAAAGTTGATGGTGCATTTCAATTGACATCGTTGAAGCATAAGCACCTCTCTGATATGTGTTAATGATAATGATGTTGAATATTCGTCTTGATGTTCTATCAGAATGATATTACAAGTTGACTCAATAATAATTTATCGCCTTCCGGGCGTAACTTATTAGTTTTACCACTTTTGCCTCTATATATTTCCCTGTTGATCCGTATCATCTCTCCTTTACTATCTCACTTGATTCTCTCTCTCTCTCTCTCTCTCTCTTTCTCTCAATTCCTCTATTTTTTTCCATGAAAATTCCATAAATAACAACTTAAATGGGCCTCGATCCAATCTGGGTGTTACCATATTGGTTCATCTTCATCTCTAATCAACATCATCATCATAATCAACTTCATCTTATATCGTTTTCCTCTCTCTCCGTCATGACATTTCACACATAGACTAATATGAAATTACACTGAGTCTTGTCAATTGATTTATGAATGAATAGGATTTCACCTTTAAATTGTTCCTTTCATTAAATATCATGTTTTCTCATCAAAATCCAGGTACCCCAGTTAATCGAATACCAATCATGGCCAAACAG
The DNA here is from genome assembly GCA_028476895.1 of Tetranychus truncatus. Taxonomy (NCBI): domain Eukaryota; kingdom Metazoa; phylum Arthropoda; class Arachnida; order Trombidiformes; family Tetranychidae; genus Tetranychus; species Tetranychus truncatus. The sequence continues at coordinate 13,507,182 of CM052062.1, forward strand.
GTCCTCGATCTCTACGAACTCTACCGACTGGTAGTTCAACACGGTGGCTTAGTTGAAGTCATTAATAAAAAGATTTGGAGGGAAATAACTAAAGGCTTGTGTTTGCCTTCGTCCATAACAAGTGCTGCCTTCACATTGCGCTCCCAGTATATGAAGTATCTTTATCCATTTGAGTGTGACCGAGAAAACTTGTCCACACCAGAAGAGCTTCAACAGGCTATTGATGGTAATCGAAGAGAAGGTCGAAGATTATCTAATGGTCAGTATGTAGACATGGCTTTATCACTGGGTGCTGGTGGGTCGGGCTTTTCAGGTAATTTAATAGGTGGTAATAATGGTTTTACGGGTAATGGTGGTCAGTTTAATGGGGATCCGTCTAAGGCTCACCCGTCCAACGGTGGATTCACCTCACACATCAAAACTGAAACTGGAGGTTCGGGTATGGCTTTAAGTGGTGGTATCCCATTCAATGGTGGCCCGTCTAATGGAGGACCTTCTAATGGTCGGCCGACCAACGGTGGACTGCCTTTACTTGGTATGACTGCAGCTCAACCCTTAAGTTTAGTTAAACGAAACTCGACTGCAACTCCTTCTGGTGCCTCATCGAGTGAAGATGATAATGTATCAATTCATTCCCTTTCACGCAATCCTTTGCTTGCCTTAGCCTCTGCTCAAGCCATAGCCTCGGCTCAAGCAATGGCACTCAATTTGGAGCCTAAACGATCCATGAATGGACGACAGATTGATTCAAACAGAGACTTACACTATAATAATCAAGAAAATGGTGCAGCTTCTTTTAAGGTTAATGGTTCAACAGTTAGACATGCATCTTCACTTTCACCTTCACCTTCACCTTCACCGCCATCATCTTCATCTTCCTCGACATCTCATAATCAGGGAATAGATAGAAATATCCCTGAAGTGGAAAGGATTCTGATAAATGCAGGAATGCCGGCTATGCACGTTAAAATAGCCAAAAACGAAGGACGAGACTCAACCGACAGTTCATTGCGAGTTAACATGGAAATCAATAATATGACTTACTCAGGAGTGCTCTTTCCACGTATGAAGCAACCATAAAACAACGAAATAAAATCGGCAAAAATAAGGTTTCATTTGAGATATCAAAATATTTTATATCATTTTTCAACAATTACAAGTTGAGTTTGTCACCTTTTCATGCTTTCATATCAACTTCAACTCATGTAACAATTAAGATTAAAGGTTGTCTCCAATTAAAAAGATAACTTAATTACCAAATGATTTACATATTAAATAAGCCAAAGATTTGGATAAATGTTGAAAAATTAACCGAAATATAAAACAATTGAAATTATTAATAATTGGTTTTTGCCTGTTTTTTAGGTTTACTTGAAATCTGGTAACAAAAAATGGTTACTTTCTTTACCATTAGAATCTCTCTTTTGTGTTTCCTGGTTATAATTGTTTACATTTGAATGATTTAACATTTTCAATATATTACGTATTATTGGTTATAAATACGATGATTATTAAACATCAACTCGTTTGGGGTGAAAACTTGCGCTCAAACTGTTAATGTTTACAATCATTCAAATATGTAATCAAGGGAAGTGATTAAACTTGATTTCAAATGGCAATATTACAATACAATACATTTTTAGGTATACACCAAGAAAACAATAAATTACATTAAATGATTACAATTCATTGATTACATTGAATATCAAGAATTCATGATTTTTTGATGATTTTTGTTCGATGATTTATGGTCGGATGTGCAAACAAATTGATTATTATAATTAGGCTTGTTGACCGTGACCATTAAATTAATAAGGTAAGACTACAAAAATACAATGTCATTGATTATCTTAAATAATTAAAATGGCAAAACTGGTTTTAGGTTTGTCTTTTGGGTTGAAAATAAAAACCGGAAAAAATGGTTAAAACAAATCATTTCTTACTAGTATCAATTACATTTTTTAAAGGTTAAATTGAAAGTTCATTTGATTTATTTACATTTATCATTTGCTGTTATTAGTTTGTTATTCAATAATTGATCAACCAAATTAATTGTTCAATTATATAGCAGTTTATTTTAGACTTGAATTACTTGAATATTGATATGTAAATGTTGTTATTCAAACATTGTAAACATGAACAAAGTTGGAGGACAAAAATGATTGGTATTATTGATTAACAAGTATAATTTTAGTCAAACATTAATTGATTTTTTAAGCAACAACTATTAAGATTTGAAGAAAAATTTGACAATTGATAAAAAAGTAAACAATAATTCATGTTCATAATACATTATTAGTAATGAGAGTAATGGAAATTAAGTAAATAATCATTCAAGTGATAAGTTTATGAGCTTGTTGTTAACAAAAGAAAACGATTCAAAATTTTAATATTCCTTTATATTAATCAATGTTTCTAATGTAAACAGATGATAATTGAGATTCACTAAACAATAGATCAGATGAGCAATTGTTAATCTTATAAAATCTTTTCATATTTACATTTAGGTTTAATCAAATTTCACTTTTATTTCACACATGTAGTCCATATTTTGGTTCACTTAAAAGATTAAACATTTTACATTCAAGATTGAGATTAAAGATTAACATGTTGAGCCAATATGTGAAGTGATTAATCGTTTGCCTTTCAAATCACTTTAATTTTAGCAGTTGGTCAAAATGTGAACATTTCGTTTATTCTCGGGTTCAACTTGTTCAAGGAAGTAACTGTTGCCATCTAGCAATATATTTTATTACTATTATCAAGATCTCATTTTAAGATACAAGCAAGATCCAGTCTTTATCAGCTACAATCTTTTAAATTAAATCTTTTTCACAAATTATTTTAATTGTAACCGTCTTTTCATCGATTGTCTCATTTACTTATCAAATAGTGATTTATTTCAATTGCAAATGTTAAATGGCTTAATTCAGTAGCTTGTTTCACATTCATTTTCAGGTGATTCAAAGATATCGAACGGTTTATCTAACAATTCGAGTTGCAATTTTGTTTTCGTTTTAATTGTTATCCAAATTGGTTAAATTTTCGGTCCAATCGTAACCACTTATCGGCTTTTACTCTAATTTGATTTCTCATTTTTGACTGTAAATTTTGTCTTTTCAAGATAATTTGTATGATAAATTGAAAGGCAAGTTATCTAATCTAATACTTTAAGTATAAGGTTATGAAATTTCAAATTGGATTGGTAGACGATCTGATTAATTATCTGTTTCATTTGATTTAAGGTGAGAGTAATTTTTCTTTGGTTAATGCTGCAATTAAACTGCAAAATAGACAATCTTCTTGATTTGAGGCTTCTTCATGTTCATATCGTTATAAGAACACAGTCCCTAGAACACATTTTAATTTAACAAGCGCCATCTTGTGATTCACTTTTATCGGCACAACAAGCAGCAGCAAGCTTGGGTTCTAGCATTTTTATTATATTGTATTATTAGGATAGTTTAATCAATTTACGCTAATTGTTCAACATCCTGATCACAATCTTACTTTATTAATTGTTAAATAGACTCATCATTTAGACTCACGTTTTTTTTTCAATATGGAATCTGACCTGTTGAAAGAAGGTATCGTTGAGGTACGAGGTGATAATGGAGCTTTTTATAAAGCTTTTATAGTAGATGTACATGAAGACATTAGTAATTTAACAAACGATGGTATGTATTTCTTAATTTTATAATCTTTTCTGAATTTTTATCCTTTGGTCTATTATTTCATCAACCTCATGTCCTTCCTGGTCTCTCTGTCCTCTTCCTTATCCTCCTCTTTTTTTCTCATGTGTCCTTTCTCTCTCTCTCTATCTGTCCCTCTCTCTATCTCTCTCTCTATCCTAACCATGTCTTTTTACCTTTCTGATGCAGCTAGCTTTTTCGCCTCCTTACCTTGCTCATACTTATTACTCCTCTCAATTTGCAATTTCCAACGCTTTACATATAGCTTTCTATAATCTATCAAATGCATCATTTGTTTTAATTGATTTATTTACAATAGTTGTCCCTATGCTAACATTTTTAGGGTCATTTTTCATCTCGCTCTCAATTCTGTTTCCTTTTTTCAGTCTCTATTCATTTTCCCTTTCTCTCCCTCTGTCTACTTGCTTTTCCTCCGTCTTTCGTTTTTCTTTTTGTTTTTTATCATGCTCTTTTATAAACTCTTATTGGCTTTTATAATATCCAACTCTAATCACATTTTTATACTTAAATTTCTTACTCGCAGAAAGCAGCAGTACATCGAGTTGCAACGCCAAGATCACTTTAGCCTTTGAAAATGATTGGCAGCCTCAAAGTGAATTTCCTATTAACAGGATAAGACTCCCCCCTCCAACTAATTATTTGGATAATGGGTCAAATGACAGTGGTAATGGCTCAGAAATGCCCCCTATTACTGAAAACATGGAAGTAGAAGTATTAACGAGTAGCAATGAAGGTGAACAGTGTGGGTGGTGGCGAGCCATCGTTAAGATGATTAAAGGAGACTTTCACGTTGTGGAATATCAATCTATCAACAACTCATCAACAAGTAACTGTGAAATGGGTAGTCATAGTCATGGTAGTACTTACTCAGAGATTGTACCTTCCGAAAGGATTAGATACAAAAATCCGAATCCCTGTTTAACCGCAAACCCGTTTTTCAAGATTGAGATACCTATACCGGATGATCTTAAATCTACGACAACTAATTACAACTGGATTAATAGACCAGAAGCTCATAAATACTTTAAGCAATATATAGAAGCTATCGTAGTGAGATATGATGAAACGAAACAGGTATTAATCGCAATCGGCTATGCTCCAAAGGATAAGAACCTAGCGATTCTTTCAATGAAAAAGAGAGCCAACATGCTCAGTGATATGCATTTTCGTAATCTTAAACAAAAGATGATTATAATCGCGAAAAAAGAAGAAGCAGCCAAGCAATTGGAATCCTCTAAAGGAGTCGGCTACAATTCAGCCTACGGTACTACCGGCTACCCCTATTCTACTGGTCAAACCAATTGCTATGTAGATGAATTCACGGTAGCAAGCCATTTAATGGGTCTTGCTATTGGTAGTCACGGAGCGAACATCCAAAACGCAAGAAAAGTCGATAACATTGTCTCCATTGAGTTGGATGAAAATAGTTGTACTTTTAAGTAAGTTGTTTTTTGAACTCTTAATCATCAAAACTCAAGCCTTGCACTTGTCTATGGAGCTTTTGCTTATTTCAGCCAAATTCCGGCAATTAAGGTTTTAGTCTCATGATTTTTATTTAACGCCTGGCCAATGTTTAAGCTATCCTTTTTCCATTATCCTAGACTAATCAGAATATAAAAATTGATAATCGTTCATTTACATTTGCTAAAATAAGCTTTAGTTGGTGTCAAATTGCTAATTAACTTTGATAGTAACTAAGATAATTTTATTAGTCAGCATTTCTGTTTCTCTCATATTTGACAGCTTTGACTAAATTACAAATTATATATTCGAAATCTTTTCATTCACATGTCAATTTACTACAACTTTATCTATTTCTATCACTACGAAAGTTACTGTTCTCAGTTCCACTATCAAGCTCTATATGCGTTTGTCCTTTGTTTCGCTCTGGTCTGATTATCATTTCATTTCTCAATTTTTATCTTTGAAGGTTTGCTCAAGAAATGTAAAAAGAGACTAAACCGAGATGCGAGTCGAGAAAATGAAATAGATAATGGTTTAAGGACCATGGTTTTCTTTCATTCTTTCTGCAACAGCATCTCTGATTGTGACTATTTTTAACATGTTATTTTGATTTTGTCTCACTTGTACGCTGACTCAATTTTTCTAACAACTTTTTCTTCCTTTCTTTTCAGGATAAGGGGAAATTCAGCGGAAGCATGCCGGAGAGCTCGTAATATCTTGGAGTACGCTGAAAAGGCAATCGAAGTACCTCGTAGTTTAGTTGGGAAAGTAATTGGTCGCAACGGCAAAGTGATTCAAGAAATTGTTGACAAATCTGGTGTAGTCCGAGTTAAAGTTGAAGGTGATAGTGAAAACGAACCACCTCGAGAGAATGTACCATTCGTTTTTGTTGGAACTACAGAATCCATTACAAATGCAAAAATTTTGTTGGACTATCATCTTTCACATCTCCAAGAGATGGAAAAATTCAGAAAAGAAAAGTTAGAAATATTTCTACAATTGCGTAACCGAGATGTGCCACATTCTTCATCATCCAATGCTGCTTCATCTCAACCGTCTTCTTTACCCGGCACCGGAACAGTAAATAGGACCGGTGGAGATATGGGCAACTATGGAAGCGGGGAAGGCGGTGGACGAGGTCCACGTGGTCCTCGCACAAATGATAGAGGAACTGATAGAGGAGGCCGAGGCGGCGGCGGCGGAAGTGGAACTGGAAACAACCCTAGTAGAGAAGGTGGTGGTGGAAATGAAAGATCTCGTAACTCTCGATCTCGTGGAGGTTCTGGCCGAAGGTTCTCGGGTGGTATGATGGATAATCGACGATCACAACCAAGAGATGGTAACACATCCAACAGAAACTCAAACAATAATAAACAAAGACTCTCAAATAAGGAGGCAACATCATCAACAGTAGTAGAAAACAGTACTAATAATCCTCCACCTATGAATAAGATGAACCAAGAAATTTCTTCTAAAGAAACCGAAAAAGTCACAAATTAAGTAAAAAATAATATAATCAACCCTTAAAAAACAAAACAAAAACAAAAAATAACACCAATAACACTACCTTTCTCAACAAGAAGCTAAAAACAACATTCAAACCAACTATCAACTCTCATGGAGCGTCCTTAATTAAATGATTTCATTTTTTCTGCTTAACTAGTTTTAAATGAGATATCGATTTGTATGGTGAACATTTTCACTGATGATTTCATCTTATGCATTAATTTTTGTTTGAAGGTGAATTTGTGTAACAGTTCACTTTGTTAGACTTTAAATTGTTTTCAAGGTAAATACCTCTTGCAAAAAATTAGAAAACAGATGAAAATCTATAGTTCATTTATCTTTCCTTCGAATAGTGCACAAATCACACAATTCTGGTAAGTCATTAGAACTAAAATCATCAGATATCGCGAAATAGTATTTTAATGGTTTCTTTGATTGTGTGAAGGAATCGGTGTAATAAGATTTACTAAGGAATCTAATCGTGTTTTGCTGATTTCATGCATCATCAATAGATGTCGCCAATATTTATAATTTTGCCTTTAACCAAAAATTTCAAAATTCAATTAATTTTTTAACTCAATTTTCATCACATTCATTGACTGATCAATTTACGCAATGTTGGAATTTGAATGGTGATAATTTCTCAGGCAAAAAAATTAAATGAGATGAAACTCGATCTCAACAAACTGGCTGAAATCACTCTTCGTCTTTTTAATTTGAATGACATACAGTAAATGCAAAATGGCCGTTCAGGATCTAATTTATTTGTCAATGATAGTTAATTGATTATACGGAATTTCATCTACAATTGAAATGTGATAATAAAAATTAAAACTCAAAACATTTGTAAGGGACGAATTTTTTGAACAGATGGCTTTACTATCGCCTAGTTTAATTTATGCGTAAATCTGTCTTCGCTATTCAAGTTCGATAAGTCATATTTGTTCATTTTTTAAAAAACAATTTTTTACATCGTTGTTTCTAATTGTTAACCATGGCCTTTGTTTAGTCTACTTTATATAAGTAATATGGTGTTAAATCTTCTGATAAATTATGTTATTCAGTTGCCTGGTTTGTACATGAATTGGACAAAAATGGCAAACATGCCTCTCCAAAATAAACGTCGTTGTTCAGACTGTAATTTAATCACTTGAAAATCTGATTATGGTCTTTTCATCATTAAATAATTGACGGATTCAAAGTGCCTTTGTCCATTAGATGTCCATCCTCGCCATGTTCATGTTGATTTAGCGGTTTTTTCACTTCGATAACTGTATCTTCATGTGTTGGCTTTGCACCATACCGCTGGTTTCCTGATTTTTCAAGCAACAATTTATTGACACACCGTTTCTTGATATCTACATGTTATCTACTAGGATTTTGGTTTCTATTCAATATTCCATAATATCCCTGATGAATTGTTTCTTATTAATTATTCGTTATCTCATCTGGCTTATCTGTTTTTCTCTAAGCATAGTTATCACTTAGTTGATAACACAATAATGACTCATTTATACCACTCCTATTGACACAGATACGTTTTTGGTTCTGTATACTTTGTACATCGTTTGGTGTTTCTGCTGCTAGGAGCCAAAGCTGATTTGTTTACATTTTCTAAGTTCAAATGGGTAGAAAGAAGCTATCAGCTTTTTTTAGTATAGTATTTTTACTTTTAACTGGAGTTCTGTTCATTTATACCATTTCCATTGATGATGTTACTACACATGCTATTAAGAAAAGTCTCTATTATCCTCATATGATTAGTAATGCCTCAGATGAATATGATCATAAGAATTCTTCAAATCCTGGATGTATATTACCTGAAATTGAACCATTTGATCCCGCAATATTGCCTTTCATCCACAACGTATCTCTTAACTGTGAGCAATCACCTCAGTTAACTGTTATTAACTCAGATGATCGTTTGGTCATCCAAATTCTAGATGATATTCATGAGAGTGTTGATTGTTATTACTCATGGATATATCGAGCTAAATCTGATGGCGCAGTTTCTTATGGTCCTGTGAATGTGATACCTTCAACCGATGGTGTTGAATTTGTTAGCGATGCAAATGTTGTAAACACTAGCTGTATTAATCAAAAAACAAAACAAGTTATCTATCGCAATGTTCATTTTCGTGTTCCTGCATTCGAAAAATCATCATTATCTAATAATCTAACAAATCCATCCGTTATTATTTTAGTGATTGAATCTCTGAGTCGTCTAAGCTTCCAAAGGTTTTTGCCTTCCACAAAACAAGCTTTGCAGGATATTGGTAATTTTCAACATCTCAGAAGTTTAAATCGTGTTGAAGAAAACTCTTTTCCTAATTCAATGGCTTTGCTTGCTGGAAAAGCAATCACAGATAATGTAGCTTCATCATATCATGGAATTCACTGGGATAATAAATTACCTTTCATTTGGAATACCTTCAAAGAATCTGGATATGTGACTAGTTTCTTAGAAGATCAACCAATGGCTGGTCTGTTCTCGTATTACAATCGAGGTTTTCTCAATCGTCCAACAGATTTTTATCCAGTCGAATTTTGGTCTCATATGTATCCAGAAGGAACAGAACACATGTACGATCTCTTAGTGAATCCTATCAACTATTGTTTTGAGAAAGTTGGAAGCAAAGTGGAACTTTTTTTATCCATGTGTTCCAAATTTGTTGAAGATATGATAAATCGCCAACGGAATCCTTATTTTTTATACGCCTTTTACAGCCAAATGACCCATGAAGATTTCAATAATTTTCAATTAGTAGATGAACCTGTGGCTCAATTTCTTCTTTCTTTGTCACCTTCAGTGTTGAATAATTCAATTGTTATTGTTATGGGTGATCATGGGCCTAGAGTTGGCAATGTTATTAAATCTCTGGGTGATCCAACAAATACTCCATATGCTCGGGTAGAAGGAAGTCTTCCATTTTTCGCCATCAGAATTCCAGACTCTTTGGACTCAAAATATCCTCATTTGAGGAAATATCTTGCTTCGAATGAAAAGCGTCTGACAAGTTGGTTTGATATTCATCAGATATTGCTCGACACAGCTCAAGGTAATTAACTTTTCAATTACTTTGATTAAAAATTCCAAAATATTTTTACTCTTTCATGTTTCTCTTAATCACATTTACATATTTCTTTAGACATCTTCAAAAAAACCTTTCACTCTAAGTATCTGTGTAGTCATGTATAGAAAGATAATCGTCATAGTTTTTCACTACAATCGATCAATTAAGGATGTTATTATCCTCTTGATGAGTGATAACATTGTTTATTATCTTGGTCTCAAATATTTACGTTGATACGAATAACTCGCGTTTGAAAAACTCTGATATTTCATTTCTATGTTATTCCATTAATGAATGGCTTCAGATCAATCAGCCATAATTTTATAATATTTATAATGATATCTCATCTCAATTGTTAAAGCTTAAATGTTGCATAGTAGAAACAAGATATCATAGGATAAGAATAGAATAATAGAACCGGATCTAATTAATTTTCAGTAAATAAACTATTAAACTGGATCTTTTTATTTCGAAGCAAAAATTTTTAAATGCTCAATTCCTAATACTTTTTGCGCTAAGCTTCAGTTCTGATCTCATCTAGCATATCCAATGTTTTGTGATAATCAATTCTTCTTACTCATTTTTCACCTTTTCAGGTCATTTCAAACCCATTGGAACTCGTAAAGAAATTCCAGTTGCGTATTCAATTTTTCGTGAAGAAATTCCTATAAGCCGAACCTGTGAAGATGCCAACATCAGTCAAGTTTATTGTGCCTGTAATGGAAGAATTGGAATCAATCCTCCCTTTAAAAGTTTTCATATTGACGCAGCCAAAGGTTTAGTGGATGAAATGAGAACCATTTTTCAAAAAAACAAATGTCGATCAAGGATAACCTACGAAAAAACACTGTCAGCAGAGGTTAGTTCATTGACCAAGCTTTATTTAAATCAAAACAATCATCCTTTCTATGTGATTTACTTTGATTAAAAACATCCAATCGTAAAAATGTCATTTGTCTAGATAATGATTGGAAAATTGCTACTTCTTTTCAGTATTTTTATGCCTCTACTTTCACACAAGTCAAGGAAATCGTCAGTTCATTTCATTAGTTGATTTTCTGATCGATAAAGTCTGACTAAAATGACGTAGATCTCAATTGATTGAAAGGATCAAAAAATTCATGTGATAAAGATCTGTAACAGTCTATTATTTACTTTAGTTATGTTTACGTTATTTGACATATTCAGCTTGTGTAGCCAAATGCATCTAAATAGTTGCTTAGTGCAGGCATTTGTTTGTATTCATAACTCCATTTGGACTGTTATTTTCTGTATCGATTTTCATTCTGATGATATTGAGTGATATTATTAAAATAATTAGATTGGTCTCATGATGTTTTAGATTGAAATAAAGGTTTCAAAACACTACCGTCAATTCAGATTGAAAGCGGGTAAATTAAAAGTGTAAAAATAATTCAATGAATAAGAAGTGATTAAACTGAGTTTATTTTAATTCTAATCTTAACAAGACTAGACATAGAGAATCATGGTTAAAAGTTTTTTTTTATCATTTCTCGATGCAACTTGACTATTCTGCATGATGAATGATTCTAGTTCCCTTCGTTTTTTCCATTTGGAAGTTAAGCCTTTCATCTTGAATTTCGGTCGCTTTCAATCTGAACAACTGTAATGAAAATAAAACACTACAAAATCGCATTATTTTTTAAGTTGTCAGCTGACTTTGTTTTTGAAATTCATTCATCTACACATCATAAGCTCAAGCTATCAACTTATCAGCCTGAAATCGTAACAGGGTTCATTTCTGTTCCTTTCAATGATCTTTTCTAATTCGATTTCTTCTAATTTCAACAGTTCTTCTATCCACGATCAAATGAAACCTGGTCTACTTACGAAAGAGCAAATTTAACAATAAAAGTTAAGCCAAGTCACGCTGTGATCACTGGAATGGTGTATCGATCAAGAGATTCAACTGACTATCGCTGGAGTCCTTGGAAGTTTTACGATCCAACAAACAAATTGAATTCAGCAGAATACACAAAGTATCTCACAAAATTACTTTGCGTTAATCATGTCCTGAAAAATGTAAATGTTGCCATTATTTAAGTCTATCAATCACTCAATTAAATAAACGATTTTCTACTTTGAAAATTGACATCACTTTTAACTTATCATCAAGAAGTCAATATGGCCTGGATGCTTTTTTGTTTAAATAACTTCGATTTCCTTTTTGTCTTAATTACACTTGCTATTACGTTTGCTACAGAAAAAAAATATTTTTTTACTATTCTTTGAAAACGTTAACAGCACGAGGAACATGCATCGTGCTTCCTATTCTTCTGTGATTTGTCACTGAAAACTAAGAGGATCTTAAACCCGTGTTTCACGATTTCACATCCTCATCAGTCATGAGTACAAAAGAGATAAGATTTAGTAAGTTTAATAATAATAACAGAGGAACTAATAGGACGAGACGTTCGCGGTAGAAGGTGGAACTGGATCAACCCTAGTAGGGTAGGTGGTGGTGGAAATAAAAATTCTCGAAACCCCCAATCTGTTTAAGGTTCTGGTCGAAGGATCAAACCAACTATAAACTCTCATAGAGCGTCCTTATAAGTACGATATCATTTTTTCTTCTCAACTGCTTCTAAAAATATAGATCTGTATAGCAAGCATTCATTCTTCGAATAGTACACAAATCACTTTATTTGGAAATCCAGAAAAATTAAATCATCAGATATCGCAAAAAAGTATTTTATGTTTTTTGATCGAGTCATGATATCGATGTAATAATAAAATTTACCAAGGAGTCTAATCGTGCTTTACTAACTTTATTCATGATCGATAGATAGCGCTAATGTTTGATAATCTTCTCGATCTCAGTAAATTGGCTGAAATCACGTCTTTTCAAGTTAAACGACATATCATAATAAATGCGAAAATGGCCGTTCATGATCTAGTTGATTTGTCAATGATAGTTAATTGATTAAACGGAATTTCATCTAAAATTGAAATGTGATAATTAAAATTAAAACTCATTACATCTATAAGGGACAATTTTTTTGAACAGATGGCTTTGCTATCGCCTATGAGTTGGTTGTTGGTTTATGCGTAAATCTATCTCCGAAATCGATATTCAAGTTCGAAAAGTCATATTTGTTCATGTTTTTTTACTTCGTTACTATTTGTTAATCATGGCTGTTGGATTATTAACACCATATCATTTATAACTTTGGAATATCTAAATCAATTATGCTATTCAGTTGCCTGGTTTGTAGTTAAATTGAACAAAATGGAACAAAATTGAACAAATTTGAGTGTTTTCGGATTCTGCGAAAACCTCTGCAAAATCATCATCCTTATTCTGACAATAATTTAATATCTTCAATATCTAATCTTGGTCTTCTCTTCATTGAATAATTAATTGATAAAAGTGCTACTGTCCGTTTAATGTCTATCCTCATTATGAATAATAATAAAGAGGAGTTTCACCATGATAACTGTACCTTCATATGTTGACTTTACACCATAAAGCCGGTCTCCTGATTTTCCTAACAACCAATCAGCAACACATCGTTTATTAATATTCACCTGATATTTCCCGAAGTTTGGTTTCTATCCAGTATTCCACAATATTCCTGATGTTCTATTTATTATTAAATCTTCGTTATCTCATCTGGTTTATCTTTTCACACAAATTAATTATCACTTAGTTGCTAACACAACAATCAACCTAAATAACTCATTTATACCACTCCTATTAACATAATTACGTTTATGGTGATCATTTGCTCTTGTACACTCTCGTTTATGCTGAAAACGAAAGCTGATTTGTTTATATTTTTTATGTTCACATGGGTAGAAAGAAGCTATCAACTCTTTTTAGTATAGTATGTTTACTTTTGACTGGAGTTTTGCTCATTACTAACATTTCCATAGATGATGTTGTTACACATGTTATCAAGAAAAGCCTCTGTTATCCTCGGATGGTCAGCAATACCGATGAATATGATCATGGAAATGTTTCAAACCCTGGATGTATATTACCTGAAATTGAACCATTTGATCCCGCAATATTGCCTTTCATCCACAACGTATCTCTTAACTGTGAGCAATCACCTCAGTTAACTGTTATTAACTCAGATGATCGTTTGGTCATCCAAATTCCAGATGATACTCATGAGAGTGTTGATTGTTATTACTCATGGGTATATCGAGCTAAATCTGATGGCGCAGTTTCTTATGGTCCTGTGAATGTGATACCTTCAACCGATGGTGTTGAATTTGTTAGCGATGCAAATGTTGTAAACACTAGCTGCATTAATCAAAAAACAAAACAAGTTATCTATCGCAATATTCATTTCCATATTCCTACATTCAAAAAATCAACCAATTATCAAAATAATCCATCTGTTATTATTTTAGTGATTGAATCTCTGAGTCGCTTAAGCTTCCAAAGATTTATGTCTTCCACTAATCAAGCGATGAACGATATTGGTAATTTTCAACATCTCAGAAGTTTGAATCGTGTTGAAGAAAACTCTTTCCCTAATTCAATGGCTTTGCTCGCTGGAATGGCAATCACTGATGATCTAGCTTCATCATATTACGGAATTCACTGGGATAATAAATTACCTTTCATTTGGAATACCTTCAAAGAATCTGGATATGTGACTAGTTTCTTAGAAGATCAACCAATGGCTGGTCTGTTCTCGTATTACAATCGAGGTTTTCTCAATCGTCCAACAGATTTTTATCCAGTCGAATTTTGGTCTCATATGTATCCAGAAGGAACAGAACACATGTACGATCTCTTAGTGAATCCTATCAACTATTGTTTTGAGAAAGTTGGAAGCAAAGTGGAACTTTTTTTATCCATGTGTTCCAAATTTGTTGAAGATATGATAAATCGCCAACGGAATCCTTATTTTTTATACGCCTTTTACAGCCAAATGACCCATGAAGATTTCAATAATTTTCAATTGGTAGATGAACCTGTGGCTCAATTTCTTCTTTCTTTGTCACCTTCAGTGTTGAATAATTCAATTGTTATTGTTATGGGTGATCATGGGCCTAGAGTTGGCAATGTTACTAAATCTTTAGGTGATCCAACAAACAGCCCGTATGCTCGAGTTGAAGGAAGTCTTCCATTTTTTGCTATGAGAATCCCAGACTCTTTGGACTTAAAATATCCTCATTTGAGGAAATATCTTTCTTTAAATGAAGATAGACTGTCAAGTTGGTTTGATATTCATCAGATATTGCTAGACACAGCTCAAGGTAATTAACTTTTCAATTAATGCAATTAAAAATTGCAAAATATTTTTACCCTTTCATGTTCCGGTTAATCACTGTTTCATATTTCTATAGACGCCTCCTAAAACCTTGCACATTAAGTGTCTGGTTGAGTCATGTTGCAAAACAAACTTCTTAGTTTTTTCTTCACAATTGATCATTTAAGGTTATTATTATCCTCTTGATATGTAATAACATTATCGATTATCTTGATTTCAATAATTCAATATCTTGGTTAATATGTTTTACCTTGATATTAACAACTCGCATTTAAATGTACCTTGATATTTCATTTCTATGTTATTTCACAAACCAATTGCTTTAGATCGATCAGATTATGAATTTCTCATCTAGTGTACTATTACTAGTATAGTTCAGCAATCACTAATTTATCTAGCATAATCATTGTGATTTTTCGTGATCATCTTTTTCTCTTTTCAGGTCATTTCAAACCCATTGGGACTCGTAAAGAAATTCCAGTTGCGTATTCAATTTTTCGTGAAGAAATTCCTATAAGCCGTACTTGTGAAGATGCCAACATCAGTCCAGTTTATTGTGCCTGTAATGGCAGAGTTGGAATCAATCCCACCTTAAAAAGTTTTCATATTGACGCAGCCAAAGGTTTAGTTAATGAATTGAGAACCGTTTTCCACAAAAACAAATGTCGATCAAGGATAACCTACGAAAAAACACTGTCAGCAGAGGTATGTACATTTACCAAGCTTTCTTTTTACCGTTAACTATTACCCTTTCCATGTGGTTTTACTTGATGAGAAACATTCAACCGTGAAGAAGTCATATTGTTGAATAGATAATGATGTGAAAATTGCTACTTATTTTCAGCCTTTTTATTGTCTTTACTTTCTCATATTATTATATTTCATAATTGATCTTCTGATCGATAAAGTCTACTCAAATGACAAAGATCATAATTGATTATACGGATCAAATGGTTCGATGAAGATCTGTAGCAGATTATTATATACTTGAGTTGCATTTAAATTATTTGACATATTCAGCTCTTATAGTCAGATAAAACTTAACAAATGCATGCAAATAATTTTGGTTTCCATCATTTTACTTTTGAGGTTGGGCCATTTATCTCATATTTATTGCTTTCAATCTTAATAAACTGTAATGAAAATAAAACACTAAATAGTCTTGTTGTTTGCCAGCTGATTTGATTATTGAGGTTCATACAGCTACATATCATAAGCTCAAGCTATCAACTTATCAACCTGAAATAGTACATTGATTTATTTTTGTCTTTCAATGATCTTTTCTAATTCATTTTTTCTTTTAATTTCAACAGTTCTTCTATCCACGATCAAATGAAACCTGGTCTACTTACGAAAGAGCAAATTTAACAATAAAAGTTAAGCCAAGTCACGCTGTGATCACTGGAATGGTGTATCGATCAAGAGATTCAACTGACTATCGCTGGAGTCCTTGGAAGTTTTACGATCCAACAAACAAATTGAATTCAGCAGAATACACAAAGTATCTCACAAAATTACTTTGCGTTAATCATGTCCTGAAAAATGTAAATGTTGCCATTATTTAAATCTATCAACCACTCAATTAAATAAACGGTTTTCTACTTTAAAAATTGACATCACTTTTAACTTATCATTAAGAAGTCAATATGGCCTGGATGCTTATTTGTTTCGATCACTTCGAGCTTCTGTTTGCTAAAATGACATTTGCCATTACGTTTACCGAAAATTAAATAATGTTTTTCACTGTTTAAACAGCGTTAGAAGCATCATGAGGAACATTGTGGCGTGTTCCTATGTTTTTGTAACTCGTCACAAAAAATCTCATGAATGCTTGCTTATCATTGCTACTTATATCAACCAAAAAATAGTAATCAGGAATTGGGTTAATTTTATTATATATTGTGCGAAATGTATTTAATACTCGCTTATATTTAAAGAAACCCTTAAACATCTAAACCTAGTTTTTTTTACATTTTCTAGTTCCATATGAGTAAAAAAAAGATTTCGATACTTTTTAGCACAATATGTTTAATCTTAGCTGTAGTTTTGTTCATCATCAACATTTTCATGTATGATGGTGTCTCACATGTTATCAAGAAAAACTTTTGCAATCCTCAAGGAGCCAGCAATACCTATGAATATGTTGATGTAAATTTTTCAATTCCTGGATGTGTATTTACTAAAGTTGATCCATTTGATCCGGTAATATTGCCTTACATCAAGAACGTATCTCTGAACTGTAAGCAATCTCCACAGTTAACTGTTATCAACTCAGAAGATCGTTTGGTCATCAAAATTCCAAATTCTATCGATGAGCATGTCGACTGTTACTACTCATGGATATATCGAAATGGAACTGATTGGAGTATTTCTTACGGCCCTGTGAATGTGATCCCTCCGACCGATGGTGTTCAATTTGAAAAAGATGCAAATGTTGCAAATACTAGCTGTATCAATCAAAAAACAAAACAAGTTATCTATCGCAATGTTCATTTCCGTGTTCCTGCATTCGAAAAATCATCATTATCTAATAATCTAACAAATCCATCCGTTATTATTTTAGTGTTTGAATCTCTGGGTCGCCTGAGCTACCAACGCTTTATGCCTTCCATGAATCAAGCGATGCACGATATTGGTAATTTTCATCATCTTAGGGGCTTGACTCGTGTTGGTGAAAACTCTTTTCCCAATTCAGTGACTTTGCTTACTGGAGAGATGCTGACTGATCAAGTAGCTCAACATAATTCAGGTATTGTATGGGATCATGAATTACCTTATATTTGGGATACATTCAATGAATCTGGATATGTGACAAGTTTCTTAGAGGACCATCCAATGGCTGGTCTGTTCTCATATTATAGTCGAGGTTTTCGTGAGCCTCCAGTAGATTTTTATCCGATTGAATATTGGATTCACATGTATCCGAATGGCACTGCTAACTGGTCTCATATTTTGAATAATCCAATCAACTATTGTTTTGAGAAAGTTGGAAGCAAACTGGAACTTTTTTTATCCATGTGTTCCAAATTTGTTGAAGATGTGATCAATCGCCAACAGAATCCTTACTTTTTATATGCCTTCTACAGCCAAATGACCCATAATGACTTCAATAATTTTCAAATGATTGATCAACCTGTGGCTCAATTTCTTCGTTCTTTGTCACCTTCAGTGTTGGATAATTCAATTGTTATTGTTATGGGTGATCATGGACCTAGAATTGGTAGATGGGTTCAGCCTTGGGGTGATCAAATAGAGAATCCATATGCTCGAGTAGAAGGAAGTCTTCCATTTTTCGCCATCAGAATTCCAGACTCTTTGGACTCAAAATATCCTCATTTGAGGAAATATCTTTATTTAAATGAAGATAGACTGTCAAGTTGGTATGATATTCATCAAGTATTGCTAGACACAGCTCAAGGTAATTTATTTTGCATTACTTTAACTTTAATTTGAATATCAGATACTAAAATATCTCAATTCACTGTTAGTTTCATTGGGAAAAATGGACAGTTGTGTATCTACCTGGATTAGCCATATTTATATTTTCTTTTCTTCTTTCGTCCTCTTCAGGTCAATTCAAACCAGTTGGAATCCGCACAGAAATTCCAGTTTCTTATTCACTTTTTCGCGAAGAGATTCCTATCAGTCGAACCTGTGAAGATGCTAACATCAGCCAAGATTACTGTGTCTGTAATGGAAGAGTCGGAGTCAGTCGCAGCAGTAGACGTTTCCCTATTGATGCAGCTAAATGTTTAGTTGATGAATTGAAAACCATTTTCCAAGAAAATAACTGTCGATCCAATGTAACCTTTCAAAAAATATTATCAGGAGCGGTTAGTATTTTCACTAATCTTGCAATTAATTGTTGAATTGAACATAATCATTATCAAGATTTAGTATTAACGTTTTACAATTATCAATAACTTGCCTGTCTTTTTCAATACAAAAATCTTTTCCAATTCATGTTTTCTTTTAATTTCGACAGTATTTCTTTCCACGAGCAAATGAGTCTTGGTCCACTTATGAAAGAGCTAATTTTACGATCCAAGTTGAGCCGAGTCAGGCTGTGATCACTGGCGTGATTCATCGATCAAAAGATGCAAATGATTATAAGTGGAGTCCATGGAAGTTTCATGATCCAACAAACAAATTGAATTCAACAGAATACACAAAGAATCTCACAAAATTACTTTGTGTTGACCATGTCTTGGAAAATGTAAAAGTCACCATTGTCTAACCTATCAAGGAAACGAATTATTCCGAGTGGACTGATGGAAAGCTTATTTTCTTATTGATGTCATATTAAACAAAGATTTTACGGATAGTCGGGTTAATTTCAGTTTTTATTGTATGTCAATTTGTAAGCAAATTAATTGAAAATCTGTTAATGTTTAAAGTTTGGTCATCAATCTAAGTGACTAACTATTAATTTTCCTGTTCAATGTTCATGCGAAAGTTATGTCCATTCAATGTTACATTGGTCCGATCAACCCAATAATTGTCTGCACAAAAAGACTTCTCTTCATAACAATTTATCTCTGATTAGGATTATAGCTACTTTTTAGTTATTATCTCTCTCAATTGTTATATTTTTGATTTTATTCAAACAGTAAATCAGGTGAATATTATCAACTAATTAATATGTTATGTTAATTGAAAAGTAAACTTGTGGCGAAGGATTATGTTTGGGTTCAATCCGGAAATTGCTGCATTGTATTTCTACTAATTAGTTATAATTCTCGTAGACCAATTTTATAGCAATGTATCTAACACCGGCGAAAATAATCGATCAATATGGAAGGTATTGTATCGTTTTTAATCATGATTTATCAAACTGATTGAATCATACGATTTATGAAACAATTATTTCAGACAAACTCTTGAAAACGTTATAACTTGTACTGGTTATTAAACCAGTTGTAAATTGCGTCAATAATGCCAAACCTATTTTGGTAGATCAATTGAGGCTTATGATTGTTTTACAATTGATGACATACTTGACATCATTTAAAAACATTCAAATTTTTGGACTTTTGTTCAAATTTGTTCTGTTTCCAGAGGATGGTCGGATTCAAAAAAATTATTCCTGGATGATCAACGTCACCAAGGAAACAACCTCTTCTTTGTTCTCAAAGAGGTGGGATTATTGTTCAGTCGTGAATCACTACTAGTGAAGTCTGGTGTTTATCTGAGCTTTTCTAGAGATAAATTTTCTTTTATTTTCTAATTTAAACCTGAAATTTCATTATTATTATTTTTGTCATTATCAACATAATAGATTAATTGATACTCACCATCAACCAGTTAGCTTTTCATTCACAAATATGGCCCACCAAGGTAAGATATCAAAGCTTTCTTATTTACAAATATTTGTTAAACACTACTCATGTTTCTCTCCATTAAATATATTATCCTCCAATCTTACAGGTATTCAAAATCAAAAATTTAAAATCCTTCTCAACAAAAAAGAGCTCAGCAATAATCAAGATTCATCCACAATTGTGTCCACTCAAAGATTGCTTGGACTGATTGACACAGATAATACAACAAACGAAGAACCTAATAGGAAGAAAAGAAAAATGTATCCAGAATCTCGAACAGACCCAGATGGTGAATCAGATGGTAAAGAAGATGATGCTGCTATGCCTAGACCAGTAGAACTTCCAAAAGGGTTTTTTGATGATCCCAAAGCTGATGCTAAAATTAGAAACAATCCTTATAAGGATCCCATTGATGAGGAAATGGATCTCTTTAAAAAAGCTATTGCCGAGGAATCTTATAAAGCTCAAACCATGGTTGAAGAATCTTTAGAGGAAATTAATATCGACCGAGATTTCGATGAAATTGAGGATCAGTACAACAAATGGGCCAAAGTCAATGAATTAGAAAAAATGAAAGCTGAAAAGTTGAAAGCTAAATTAGCATCTGGATCTAGAGATTCTTATATAAACGACATTAGTGAAGAAGATCTTGATTTAGCAGACATAAATGTCTTCTCTAAATGGCGTGCTAAATCTATCGAGTTAAATTCCAGAGTTTACTCATGAAAAAATTCAAGTTAAAGATTTACAAAGTATACTTCGGTTAGCAAGTTAATCTCGTCTAGTTAAGAACACTTATATTTTGTCCACAAAACCCATTTCACTTTCTCTGGTGTTTTGTCAAACCATTATGAATTATTTCTCTTGCTTGTCTTTAATTTATTAGCCTTTTTATTGTGATCCTATCCATTTTTTGCTTATTTTCATCTATTTAATAAAATTTCGGTTGCTTTGAAATTTTTGACTATAATACAAACCCCGTCCCGAATTTACATCCATTACTTTTTACTCGTAATACGCAAAGAAACTAATATTTGTTGGCATTTTTTTATTAAAAAGAATTAGATTGATCCATGAAACATATAATTTGATAACAGTCTCATAACTATGCAATAAATGGTCAAATCAAAACCCTAATTAAGCATATAAAGTTTGAAGAAATGTAATACTCAGAAACAAATTACAGAAAAGGTTCACGGGTGATTTTGATTCAATATTGGATATCATCAGTAAACACCTGAATGGTTTTTCAGAAATAGGAATGATTAGGGATATTGGTAATTTACTGAAAATCGTATAAAAATATATCAACAATTGAAAATAAATGATATTTTACAAATGAATATGTGCATGAAGAGTCATATTGAAAGGAAGGGGAAATTATACGCAAAACAAGATGCATACTTTAGTGCTGAATTGTAATAACAGAATTCATAACAATTTCAATGTAGATTATAAATCGTTACAGCGAACAGATACAGATTATTCTAGATTATTCTTTTTGGAGGAATTGAAGCAGAAAAATAACTTTTCATCCTTTTTTCGTTTCATGGTTACAAAAAATTATCAATGTTTAACCTAAGGTATAAAATAGAAAACAGAACTAATTATTAAAAAAAATTAATAGAAAACAAAATCAAGTCTAGAAAGGGTTTGAAAGAATCATTACTTACCGCAAAGTATATAATTATTATAAGAGCTATTACGATCAAACCAATAATGATATTCACTCTCATATTTTGCCATTTCATTTTCCTTCCTAATCGTCTGGAGGATACTCTGAAATCTTCGGATTTGGATGATAGTAAGGCTAATGGAAAAAGATGAGTGACAAGAAATTTAGACATATAAATTCAAGAGTAATTAATTTATTCTAATATTACCAGATCTATCCTCTAAATGATCTAATTTTTGTCCCCGATCCAGAATTTTAGATATATTTTCTTGCATCATGTTGGTTACTTGGGCCACTTGCTGCTGTACTTGATCGACTTTAGGTTGAGTCGAGGTACCAGGTTGAGAAAATGGTTGATCTCTGAAAAGATGGAAATGACAAGAGATAATTAAACATCAAAATGACAATAATCTACAATACAGAGAACGACTGAGATGTCAATTTGTCAAGTGGGAAGAAGAAACAAAGAGATTTGCACTGGTAAAAATATTGAGATGAATCGAGATAATCTATGAGCCGATTCAAGGGCAATTCAAATGGAAAAAATTAAACGTACCTCTCTGGTGAAGATTCGACCTAGAATTTCCATGGCGTCAATAAGAATATGAATGAAAAAAAATATTAAAAATACAATCAATTAATAAATACTATCATACTAGCAGCAGAAATAAACAAATAAATAAGATATACTTACATCAATGGCTTGATAGTCCGCCTTGTTATGAGAATTGTCTGCCATTTTTTCCTTAATGATTACGAGAAAGATTTCTTGATGAAATTCACTCACTTAAAATTAAATACAGCAGTTGCAGGTTCACAGGAATTAAAATTTGAAAGATTATGGAGTGATATATTGAAAGATCAGCTTCAAAATACGCCTTCATTTATTTCAACAGTATGCATTTGAGCATTTGAAAGACAGCTGATCACAGATGGCAGGTAAAGCAGTTTATCTGATGATGACTAAGTTTGTTAATTTTTCGTTTAAATTTCCATTTATCAGGCTCATTTTGATAACATTAGGAAAATGTTGCCCGTAAATGCTGTAATCGCCAAACCAGATCTTTTAAGCTGTCGATACCAAGCGACATTAACCATATTGTTATTACTCGGAAGTAATCGATTGAGCATAATTATTTTTGAATGGTTTGCTTTGTTGATCAATGATCTTTGTTGAGTAAAGGGCAAAAATATTGAACTCTCAATTTAATTTCATCAATTGAGTCACAAAAGAAAATATTAGACAATAGTTACATGGAAAGCAATAGAACATTGATGCACTTGATGAAAGGCAATCATTTAAAACATGATATTATTTTATTATGTTTTCATTCGATTGATAAATCATATTGTATTGTTCGCACAGTTTCTATGATTCACAACAAAAGATCTCTATTCCGATCAAGAGAAAGCTTTTGTGTAAAATACCAGATTACCATGTTCGTATTCATCAGATTCGAATTAAATTGATAAACACAATTGGTCAGGATTTTAACAATATATTTGAGGATAAATTTTCTTCAAGAGGAAAATATAAATACAAGTGATCAAAAATTAGTGTTTTAATCGCAAGCCCTTTAGAATTAAACTCGCTATCTTTTAAATTTCAAGATTGTGAAAAGCAATTTAACATGAGGAAATCAAGATTCAACGGCTGGAAGATGCTTTTCAACAGTTGAGACTGTGGTTAAGTAATGAACATCATTACTCTAGTGTGATGAAGGAAGATGCTGTGTTAAAATGGACTTAGAATGATTCATATCACGACTGTAAAATTCTTTCAGTTTTTGCACAAAAGAGCATCAATTTGTTTGAGATGTGGTGCAAGCAGTACGATCTTCTTACGATACATTGGATCATTTGCAATCGGGTTTCGTTCAAAGTAAACTGTTTCCAGTTTGGGGAAATTTTTCAAAATTTCCAAATCCTTCCATGAACTTATTTTATTGTCGTTGGCCCAAAGTTCCAGAAGATTGATCAAGTGTCCAATGTTTTCCAATCTTTCAATACGGTTATTGGATATGTCCAAGTTTTGAAGATTAATATTGTTGGTTAAATTTTCAATCTTTTCAATACCATTGTGTGATACATAAATTTCCTCCAAATTTTTGAGCTCGTCCAAGCCTTCAATCTTAGTTAATCGATTTGACTGGATACTGAACAGTTTCAACTTCTCTAATTTGTCCAGGTTTTGTAATCTGGTAATTTTGTTTTTACCCAAAAACAAGGAATGCAGATTTTTAAGGCAATCCAAATTTTCAATCACTCGTATTTTGTTAGAACCGAGTTCAAGCGTTTCCAGATTGACGAGATGATCTAGGTTCTCTATTTTCGAAATACGATTGTTTATCAAATAAAGTTTCTTTAGATTTACCAAATTGTTGAGATTTTCAATTTGCGTGATTCGATTAAATGATAGATCCAAAATCCTACAAAAATCAAAAGTAAAATAATTGTATCAAGTTATAAGAAATTGGGAAGAGGACTGAAAAGACTTACTCCAAATTGACCAGCGAATCAAGGTTTTCTATTTTCGTTATCTGATTGTCATATAACTCCAATTCTCGAAGAGATGTTAATCTTTCAAGGTTTTCAAGTTTTTTGATAAGATTATTACGAAGACCAAGAGATTCAACATTTTCGAGAATTTCACATCCTTCAATTCTTTGTATCCGACAGTGATTCAAATCAACAACAGTTTGATCAGAACTTAGAAAACTTTTCATGTCGGCATCATCCTGATTCGTCTCACTTTTATCACTAGATGCATTTTCTATGAACATATCGGTTACTGTTGTCCGTTGCTGTTGCAATTCTTCAGGTTGCGTGCTAGGTTCAACTGAGGTACAAGGTTGAGCGAATGAAACTCTGAAAAAGATGAATGAGATGACAAGATTAAACAAAAAACTGCCAATGGTTTACGATATGTGCTTAGTCATGGACAGCTTTATGAAAAATTTGAACATACCTGTCTGGTGAAGATTCAACCTAAAAGTTCCATGCCATCGATAAGGATGTGAATGAGAAATAAATAGAATCAATCAAGTAGTACTATCATACTAGCGGCAGAAATAAATAAATAAGACATACTTACATCAATAGACTGACAGTCAGCCTTATTATGAGAATTGTCTGCCATTTTTTTCAACGAATATGGAAAAGAACTCTTGATGAAATTCACTCTCTTAAAATTAAATACAGTAATTAAAGATTCACAGGAATTAAATATGAAAGATTATGGAGTGAAGTAATTTAGGATAAGCTACAAAAAACGTTATTGCATCAATTATCTTTATTCCATTCAGTATCAAATGTGCAGCGTAATTTACAGCTGATCAATGGCGAGAGATGGCACAAGCAGCTAGAAATACTAGCAATTTAGATTAAGAAGGCGCTATCTATTGAACATAATTGCTACTTTGTCAAGACGATAATTACACAGTTATCAATAAAATTGATGCTATATTATTAGCTATTAAACATTTCAAGTTTGACAATTAATTAATTGTCTATCAATCAAGAGGCTTAAAAATACATTCGTATGAAATAATTTGTAAATTTCAAGTTAAGTTGTCTCTTTGGAAACAAGTTTCACTAAATATTTGATTACGGAAGAAAATGTCTTTATTTCTCAAAAAACAACCAACAAGCTGTAAGTTCAACTCGCTTTTCAGGAATTCAATTTTTCAAGTTTAATTCATTTACCTTTCTCAGACGTTTTAATCTCTGATTATTTATCAAATTATTAATGGTTTTAAAATTTTCGCCATCTTTCCTCAGCATTTTATTAAACAAGAAAAATCCATTCCAATTGGTTTCTATGGCCAAATGCTGTTGAACCATCGTTTGGTTTCGCTGTCCTACTGCCCATGATTTACTCTTCACTTTCCGATTTGGTTTTCGATATTCGATGAAAAGCATTCAACTTTGAAATGGGATTCCAGTGCCTCAAGTAATATTATAAGAAATCCATTTTAAAACTGATGAAAATCTGAAATTAGCTTTCAAATGCTTTTTTATCTCAAACTCAGATTCCTCTCAAAGATTCCTTACTGGCTTCACAAGTCCAGCACATAATAACAAATCTGACTGTCAAACACGCCAGTTATGAGTATTCCAGCTTATCAACAGACTTTTTAGTCTATACGTCACATTAAACCCATGAAGGTATTGATTTTTTTAATAAATATCACTTTTTGGTGTGTCCTTTCACTAAATCGAAAAGATCGTTGGCTATATTCATGCGAATGAAACAAAAAAATATAATATAACTTACAATTAAATAATTTTGGTGGCTGAAGCTTCAAATGAGATTCGTCTTTCAACAAACGTTTTCCAGGCTAAAAAAAGGACTTTTACCTCATCAGTTTACTGCCATTGATTTTTATAACTGAACACAGCTGTTGACAATCAAACAAAAAAGTGAATTTTTTCAACGAATAATGATTTGGAACTAAAATTTTGGCATTTCAAATATTCATTGCTAACAATAGCAGCTGCTAACGAGAAAAGCGAAAAAGTTAAAATTATTTTTCCGTCTAAACAAATAGATTTAATCGTTTCGATTTTTCCGGATTTTTTGACCTCAAAATTCCAAGATTAAGCATCTAATTATGACTAGAACGCAATCGAATGTCAATTGGTTTAATTAATGTTTCGACTTTTGCCTTTATCTGTCAAATGAAAATCAAAAAAACATTCTGATTTAAGAACTGACATTAAAGTTGATTTTGTTTTTTTGATGTAACATAGAAGTTTGAAAATTAATTTCGCTTATTACTTTCTCTTCACTCTGTTAACCTTGATTTAATTTACTAATTAAATGGGATGAACGGAAGGAATTTGAAGAAACATTTAAAGAGTCAAATTGTCACCAATTTAATAACAAACATCAATCTAGATCATGGTTAATATTTGTTTCATTTAATGTCACATTCAAGAATCATCTTCACATTATCATTCAAATCATGGTCAATCTAACAATCATTGGCTGTTATGGTTGTAAGTTATAAGGATGATTAAGACGATTATGATGTTAATCATGAAGATGTTAATGATTTAATCAACAAATTCATATCGTTTCCTCTTCCGAATGAAAATAGTTTTCTTCATTCAATTAGCACTTTCATTGACAACTTCAAATCTCAATGTCAATCCAAAAGCAAAGATTGTCATTAACAATTAGAATCACAATTTGGTCATATAAATGTAATCAGTTGATGACACAAATCAAAGAGAAACATGAAATTTAATTGCAATCCGAAAAAAAAACATTGAAAAATATTGATTGTAAAATAACAATAATTTAACACCAATTTGACATAAATCGTGTTAAAACTAATGTTAATAATACTGACAATAGTAACAATTAAAATGGAAAGTAGATTTGAATTACAATTGCAATTCAAACTTCAATGCCATTTAAGGCTATTTTCATTATTACACCCAAATATTGACCAACTTATCATTGTATTGATTTGAGATTTTATTTTTGTTCAATTAACGATCATCAAATTACAATTACAATTGCCATTAACAGTTTAGCTTTCACTTTTCCTCTAAAAAAGATTACAATTTAACTTGGTTTGGGTTTCACTTTCATCCCATATTTGATTCAGTTTAACCTTTTCTCCATTTTCACTGTCAACATTAACAATTTATGTCCATTACTGGTCTAATCAACAATTAAACATCTTGGCTTTTTGGTCTTCTTCTAGACTTTTTTTTACCTAAACATGGGATTCACCTTTGCTTGATGTTCATCAAATTGTTGAATCTTAAGCAGAATCTATTAAAGATTGAAATATCAATGACTTTTAACAATTAACAATCATGTTAATTTGAAAAACAAAACACTTCCATTAGAGATGCAATAAGGAATCGCTATTTTGTATATTTTCATTACCATAATAGTATAAAATTAATGATAAGACAATGGTTGTTGCAAGTGGTTGATCAACAGGACTGTTAACAGGTTGTTCATTGAACTGGACACAACTGTAATCACCATAGATGAATCAAACTATTGGTTGAATGAACTGGATATTTCATTTTATTTTAACTCTCTTCCTTTCACTCTCACTTTATGCTTTCAGTCTTTCACTTTTTAATCATTATGTTGATTTAAATCTTACTAATTCATCTTTAAGGTTAGATTTCCATCTATGGACCCAACTTTAACCTTTTCTAGTATTAAACATATGATTAATATGTTTAATATGATTAACTTAGTAACAAATTGTTGCTGAAAAAAGGTGAAGCTGATTCTTGATGAGATCACGAATGGTTTAACCTTAAAGATGAATTAGTAAGAAGTGAATCAACATAATCATTAAAAAGTGAAAGACTGAAATTATAAAGTGAGAGTGAAAAGGAAGAGAGTTAAATATCCAGTTCATTCAACCAATACTTTGATTCATCTATGGTGATTACAGTGTATTTTAATTTAATCATTTTGCTTGTGTCCAGTTCAATGAACAACCTGTTAACAGATTTTGTTGATCAACAACTTCCAACAACCATTGTCTTATTAAACATCATTAATTTTATACTATTATGGTAATAATGAACAAAATACAAAATAGTGATTCCTTATTACCTTGCATCTCTAATGGAACCAAGTGTTTTGCTTTTCAAATTTAGATTCTTCTTCTTCCTCCTTCTCTGATTGTTAATTGTTAAAAAGTCATTGATATTTCAATAAAATCTTTATTAGATTCCGCTTAAGAGTCAACAATTTGAATGCGATAAGCTAAAGTCAAATGCAAAGAAAATCAAAATTAGCCTTTGATGGCAGTCTTTGAAATTAGCTCTTGTCATTTAGCATTTAGTCTAGATTTGAATCCAAACTGGACAATCGATTATGTGAAGTTATATCGCAGCTAATATCGTTTTTATTTACCCGCATCAAGCACCAGAAACCTTTTATGTTTCAGTAACACCAAAAAACGAATGAGTTTAACAAGTGAATCGATGAAGCCACTGATTTTAGATGAATCTTGTGCAAAATCTTGATTTCTGGGTTTTTCAATCTTAATTTAGACTTGAAGTCAGACTTTTAGCTGGCTTTTAGCGTCTAAAAGGCCTGAAGCCCAAAATTTTCCCAAAATGGTCAAGTCTAAGGTAAAGAATGAATTTTGGTCTAATGTCTAATCATATTTTAGCTGTGAAGTCTAGATTTAAAGAAGCTCTATTCATTATAAACATGGATGAATATAATTTATTGTATCTTCGTAAGCTCCTTGAACCATTTGCATTAAGATTCCAGTACTAAACTAACAATGTCAAACCTCTTCATCCTTCATTTTTGCTTCTTTTTTATCACCTTCAAGGTAGCTTCAATTCAAGGTGACTTGCATCAACCATTTGTTGAGATTAAAAATCTCAATATGTCGTTATATAAGACGTGGTGTGCCATCACGCATTCTTATCTTCTTTCCTTGATTCTTTCAATTTAAAAAATTAGTCTCGATTCGAGGAATTGAGATTTGATGGAAGTCACCTTCAATCAATCAAGGTTTAATATCAATAATTATTTTCATTTCAGTTGCTTCATTGCCCATTTCTCTATGATCATTATCGTACAAAAAAAGCAGCTGGTGTTGAAGATGATAATAGTGAATTTTCATGGCTATATTGGTTGAGGTGGTTGTTACGCCGATGAAGATGAACACAGTAGCATAAAACAAAATAATGATAAAGTTGAATGTAAAGCAAAAAGGTCAGCTTAAACTTCAACTACTGGGTGGCAGGAAAAAGACATTTGAAACATTTCAAATTGCAATCACACATCAGGTTTTGCAATTTAATTACACTTTTATAAAAAGAAGATTCAATCCAATGTCTTTTGGCAAGATTATCGTAATTTTTTAACACACAGAAAGCGATTTTAGGTAAAAGCACAAATAATCAAAACATTTTAAAGGGTTTAATATGTTAAGTCTATGGGAGATAAACCGTCTTTTCAATGTCAATTTTCCCATCTGACGACCAGACTTCTTGTTTCCTAAAAATGGATCGCTTTCTATGTGTCCAGAAATTACGATCATAGAAGCAAATTAAAGATATTTAATTGAATCTTCTTTGAATAAAAAAAAATTGTCATTCCAATTTGAAATGTTTCAAATGTTTCTATCACCTTGTATACTTGTCAATAAAACAAATTAAAACTAAATTGCCTCAATAGAATGGTTTCAAATTTTTCCCGATTCTCATAACTGGCAAATTTGGCAATAGATTAAGAGTGACTGCCAAACAAATCCCATAAATTTGGCAGGTAAAAAGTAGGAAAATTTCAGTAAATATACAACTGTATAGGAATTATTGAAAACCTTTAAGGATTGAGGAAATAAAGCTACAAGTTTAAAGGAGATATAAGGTTTTTTAACTGCAATAGATGGCGTTAACTGTAACTCGATCTTATGACTTAACATGCGTAAAGAAGTTTTCAGAAGAAGGTAAAAGTAACCTGTTCTTTACTATTAATGATTTCGCTGAAAAGTTTTCAGTACTTTTACTTTCACTAACCTGTCTTTCACAACCTGTCTTTCACTATTCATGTTTTCGCTTTTAAAGGTTTCATTACTTTCACTTTCGCTGAGCTGAGTGCAAACCGAGAAGAACCGTGATGTTGTTACAACGAGACACGGTTTATTCTCCATTTCCTCTATATTCTGTGTCACATAATCCCATTTTATCCAATTTTTTAATTTCATTATCGTTATCCATATCACTTTCATTAACTGCTCCGTCCTCCTCTGTGGGTCCTCAACCCAATGAAGTGTATACCGTGGACTTATTAGCGAGACAAAATGCTAAGCAACATGCTACAATCAAGTATGAATTACTTGACAACAACTTTCCACCTCTCATTGTTCGTAGAGGGGCAACCTTCAGAATGACCATTGGTCTGATAAAACCGTACAAACCTTCATTAGATAAGATTCGGATGGAGTTTATGTACGGTAAAAGGCCCCAGTTGGGTAAAGGGACGTTAATTTATCTCCCAATAACTCTTAATACGCCAGAAAATAAGGATATTAATAAGTGGCGTGCCAAAATACTTTCAGTCAGTGACAATCAGCTTCTCATTGAGGTTTACGTACCACCTACAGCTGCTGTGTCGGCCTGGAAACTACGTATCTCAACGAAACAAAATGGATCTCGTAATATACGGTCATTTGATGTAAGGGAAGACATCTTTATACTGTTTAATCCCTGGTCTAAATTAGACACTGTTTACATGGAAAGGGAAGATTTGAAACACGAATTTGTACTGATGGACATCGGTAAAATATACATTGGTTCATATAATCAACCCAAAGGTAGACAATGGATTTATGGGCAGTTTAACCGGGATGTCCTACCTGCTGTTATGTACATGATGGGTAAAACTAATTTAGACTATGCTGCCCGAAGTAATCCCATTAAAGTTGTCCGAGCCATTGCACAAATGGTAAGTTTTTGTGGTTATCAAAAATATTTTAACTTGAACTTTCTAAAAAGCCAAAATTCAAGTTATTTTGTGTCAGATTGAAAACACAGTTAATTACTTGATGTGGTCTGAATTCAGGCTTTAATAGTTGTTTACATTAAACTATTAATTTTAATTGATTTAGTCGTAAAGTTTTTTGTTTCCTATCTTATTGCAAGAGTTACTCTGAAATTCAAGTCACTGTCATTTTATGTAACTTTATCAGTACAAGCCATTTTTTGTGAATCTGACCATGGCTAGTACTGTTAATCATTGAGAAAAAAAATATTCCTGTCTAATTGTTGGTTTGATTGCTAGGTAAAGTACAGTCATATAAATTAACTTTTGATACCTTTTGCTTCCTATCCATTTAAAACAATTTAAACTTGATTAAATTTACATTGATTTATTAAGACATTGAAGCGTAAAATTAAGCTAATCCCATTCACCTGCGTGAAAAAAATATAAAATGGTGAAAACTAGTTTATTTGACTTAAGGTTTGTTAAACACTTGCTCTGCAATTTTTCAATGTTTCTTAATTTTCCAGGCATTTAATGATTATTTTTCAAATTGATTTAATAGGTCAACAGTCATGATGACAATGGACTTTTGGTTGGTAATTGGTCTGGTGATTATAAAAGTGGTACTCCACCATGGAGTTGGACGGGAAGTGCACCCATTTTAGAGCAATATTATGAAACTAATGGTGAACCCGTTAAATTTGGCCAATGTTGGGTTTTTGCTGGAGTAACAACAACAGTTTGTCGTGCTCTTGGTATTCCAGCTCGAACAGTGACCAACTTTGTGTCAGCTCATGACACTGATGATTCATTGACTGTGGATAAATTTTTTGATGCCAAAGGTCAACCGATAACTGATGTTAATGCTGATTCAATCTGGAATTTCCATGTATGGACGGACGCATGGATGACTAGACCTGACCTACCAGCTGGTTATGGTGGGTGGCAGGTTATCGATGCAACTCCACAGGAAACATCCGAAGGACTATATCGAACTGGACCAGCCTCGGTGGAAGCTGTTCGTCGTGGGGAAATTGGACTGGCCTATGATGCACCTTTTGTCTTTGCCGAAGTGAATGCCGACCTTGTCCACTGGAAGCTTGATGAAACATCTCCATTAGGGTGGAAAAAGATGATGACCAATCAACATCAGTAAGTAAAATTTCCACTCTTGACATGGGTTAATACGTAATATTAGAATAACTATTATTATTCAACTTAAAGACTATGATTAGGGAAGGCATTTGATAATAATGATGAATCGTGTTCAGTCCATTTCAAACATTAGATTACCTTTAACTGTTGTCTTAAAAGATTGGGATTTTCCTTGACGTATAGAGTGTCCTCGGCTAATATGTTGAGCATACCAATGTTGAAGATGGCTTTCTTTAGAACAGGGATAAAAATGGAAGTGGAATGGGCGAGTCTCCATTTCGCCAGAACTTTTCTCTTCATTCAAGGTTTCTTCTGATTCAACGACTTCTTTTTCCTTCCTCACCAAACTCTTAATAAGCTTCCATTATTAACTTACCTTACTTTTTCATCAACATCATCATCATCATCTTTGGGAAGAGGCGTTCAGGATTGAAGTGATATTCCCTTAGTGAAGTACTCTCATGACGAATTCATGGTTTTCCGATTACATAGAATTAACTGTCTCTTATTAACATTTACATTTCTGTAGGATGTTAATTCTTTTGATAATTATTAACAACATTGATTGTAATGGGAAACAAATGCTGCTTTATTTGAGTCATTTTCCCAAAAGATTTAGTTAAATGGCCACTAACCATTTCAATTATCAACCCTATTAAATCATATTAAATCGTATTAACTAATAACCTTTCACTGTTCATCTTGACGCCTTAGTTAAACACAATCAACCTTTGATTGTCAATAATTAGCTTAAGTGTCCATTCTTATTATTTACAATTGAAGCAATGTTGACTCTTTTTTATTTCTCATCTCAATACACATTACAGCATGAACTTGAATACCGATTTTGTATTTAATCAGCGATTCTGATCAATTGAACAAAATCAGCTGAACTCTGAAAATCAATTTCTCAATAATTAAATCAACTTAACTTTTTTCTTCTAAATTAATATTCATCATTAAAGAACCATTAGTTTGACTTTTTTTGCTGCCATTTACAAAAAAAATCATGTTTAGTCTGTTAATTGTTTTCAATGTTATTTACCTTACAGTTTATGAGATTCATTTCGCTGACCTTCAAGCTTCTGACCATTCAATACTTTTTATTTACTAATTGTTGCTGTTCAACCAAATTATCAACATGTCCTAATAAGAAAATGATAATTGTGATTGATTTTGATTACAATTAGTTTATATTACATGTTTAAACGCTTGTAATTTCTCAAGGTAGTCATTTTCAATTAGAAGAAGCAAATTTTCAAATTGTAAACAATTACACTTACAATGAAAACTGAACCAAACAATGAGACAAACCAAAGTAAACATTAATTATAATTGACCAGAACAGATGATTAGATCATCATAATTTCCGCTTTTCATCACTTGAGATGATTGTCTCTTGACATCAATATCTAATTACCTAGAAAGATGACTAAATCCAGTTGTAATCATTGACATTATTGTCATCCTCATCAATCGTTTTAAATATTGACTGTTTCAATTTTTTTGGGTTTCAGTTGAAACAAAAACCAACAAATGTAAATTGATAACAAATTTGCGTTTAATTGCGATCAAACAATTTCTTAATCGTAGACTCATAATTGTTAAATAATAATGATAACAATTGTCTCATGTAACTTTGATTAGAAAATGTTAATTTTAAATTCGTGATTAGCTTAACTTTCCTTTTCCGTTAACCAACGTTAATGATATCATCCAATTTTTGTGATCATTTTTATTCAGATTGCAATCTATTATCATGATAATTAAAGCAAAATTGGTTGACTATTAATCAACTTTGTTTTATAACAAACATTTTCTCATAAATATACAATCTTTGATTCTTCCTTAATTGTTATACTTGTAATTATATCTTTAGCTTTTCACTTTTACTGATCATCATCATAATGAAGATCAACATGATTAAGTAACTTATCATTACTTTTCATCTGTAATTAACTGACCTTGTCCAAATCTTGTAGTTAATTGTAGATTAAAATTACATCAGCTGTGATATCACAGACAATCCCAGTTTCAATTTAAATGTTAATCATCAAATATGATCTGATAAATGGCGAATCAACCATTAGATCATCTTGTGTCTTGAACACACAATCAAACCAAATGTGTCCAAAAATGAAGCAAAATGTGAGATTTTCAATTTTCACCTAATTCCATGTTCTATTAATCTCTTGTTTTTGGGTAACAAAACATTGTCCTTACTTGATTAAAACTGATGCAATATTTAATTAAATTTACAAATTGGTAATTTGGAAATTAAATGTTTAACTAAATATTTAATTGCTGAAGATGGCATTGAAGATGCTTCTGAACCTTGAACTGATAACACTCATTGTGAGGTTGATCATGTTTAACCAATTCAATTGAATATTATTTTTCTAAGCAACCGGTTAATTGTGAATATATTTTGTTTACTAATTTTTATTATTATCATTTCATAGTAATTGTTATTACCTGAAATAAACAGAAAAACAAAATTAAACAAAATTAGTGAAAATTTCATTTTCTTATTGATTACAAGGTAAATTAGTTCCCTTTCCTACTAAAGTTATTCAATTTACCTTCAAACAGTTTACAATTTTCGCCAAAAGTTAACTTCATTGATCAACCCATGAAAGTTTATATTCAACTTACAATTCTGACAGACAGAATGTAAGGTTATCGATAAATGATTAATCAAATTGTGAATCCATAGCTCATGGTTAGCCACATGGTGATGACAATAATCACCGCAATTAACCACCTCGTTGATTATTTGGGTAAACAAAAAAAAGTAAAACCTTATTAGCTTCTGTTTACCTGGAAACTGTGGGTTTCAATTAATAGTTTGTTTGGATTTTTCAGCTTATATTTTAAAATCAAGGTGAAACTTGATATTTTTGGAAAAAACCAAGAAAATCATTTGATTATTTATATAATTAGCTAATCAATTGATTTGAAAAGAAATGATTATTTTAAGTTTTCCAATTGCTGTCAAGAGAAAGTACATAAAATGAGATTAAACTCGGGCTAACATTGCTTTTCAACTTGAATCCATTTGATTGATTCTGTAATTAAAGCCATCAAATGGTTTGAAAAAATGACAATTTAATTTAAATATATTCAAAATGACCTTGACCTCGATCATTTCACCAATTACTGAAAGATTTCACTGAAATTATCATTTGTTAATGGAGAAGAAATTTTTGTGGCGATCATCAATTTATACCTAATTGTTTGATTTCCTGATCTTTCCCATTCTAAATGCTTCTCTCAATTGTTACTAATTTTAAATAGATGAGCAAATTAAGTTAAAATGATTGTAAGGTAACAATTGGAAGCAATTTATTCAGAAATACATTTGACAAGTTTCATGATAACGTTGCTATTATCATGATGACCATAAAAACTCCTTTCATTGTTACCTCAATTGTTTCATTCACCAGCATCACTTTCATCATTGGCAATTGATTTAATTGATCAACTTGTTCACTTGCTACAAATAGCTTGACAAAGTAAATAATAGATGAGCTGATTAACATACGCAATTGATCTTTAAATTGTTGTTGATTAAAGGTGAATGATGTATCTAAATGATGAATGAGGTTTAACTGTTGATTATTTAAAGTATTACAATGATGACAGCTCTTTGTTTTGATCAGTTGGTAACAATTAGTTTATCAAGGCTCAAGTCAACCTTTTTTGGCTTCAACTCAATCAGGAAGTGTGTATATTCAGATTGAGAAAAGATGTAAATGTAATTCCGATTCCGGTCAATAGAACAAATCTTTTCACTGATTCTAAACTTGGTGGTTCAACTGATCATTTGATTGTCTCAATATGATTGTCTTCCTAAACTCACTTGCAACTTGCAAATTGATGAAAAAATGATGAACATGATAAAAATGCTGTTATTTGTGAATTGAAAACCTCGATTAGAATATTCAGGATAAATGAAAAAAAACAAGTTTATTATATTTTGATATAAAATTAAATTAAATGGTTATGATTATTGAAGGTGTAATGATCATTTCGTTGTTCATTTCAATTTTTGCAAAAGTTTAATTTTCTTCCATTTTAATCAATTCTAATCAAATATAGTAATTTAATTGAATCAATCAAATGTTGCTTCCATTGCTACTTAATATCTACTGATGATCACAGTTTATTAAATTGTTAATAACTTTTAACAATCTTTTAACTGTTAACCAATTTTATTGCGAATCTTTTGTTATCACAATTTTTTCTCCAAATTTTCAAGTAACACTTTTTTTCCCTCTCATCTTAATAATCTTGGACTAAGATTAATTTTTGTGAAAATTTTCAATTCAACTATTAACTTTCACTCAATCAATAGCTGTTAATAACTCATCATTAATTTATCTTCTCTTAGTTTTTCAGTTGCTTTCTTTTTTTTCCTCAATTCAATCTTTTCTTTCATCAATTTCTTTATCCTTTTTATCCTCTTTCTTGTCTTCTTCACCTTATCATCATCTTTTTCCTTCTTGACCATTTTTTCGTTTTCCTTCAACCTTCTTTTTTTCCTGGTCATTCTGTGATTCCATCAATCTTATTAATCTAGTCTTATCTTTTTCTTTCTCACAGCGTTGGTCGTAAAATAATAACCAAAAAGGTTGGATACATTTCAGAGTTGCCCGACACCCGAGATGCCGAGGAAATAACGGATAGATACAAGAACAAGGAAGGAACCGCCGAGGAACGAATGTCAGTTTTGAATGCAGCTCGAGCCGGTGGATTGGCCTATCTCTTTGAGATTCCCGAACCAGATCGGGAAGACATTAGATTCGAGTTGAAGAAACTGGATCGAGTTCCCATTGGAAATCCTTTCTCAATTGTTGTCCGAGTTTACAACAAAAGCCCGATGAAACGAACCGTCACTCTGTCCGTAAGCGTCAACAGTGTCTTCTATACTGGAATATTGGCACACAAAGTGAAAACGGAAAGACGGGAAATTGATATTGGCCCTAATAAAGGTAAGCTTTATTTACTTTTTTAAATCAATGCTATCCACTTGAGAAAGTCATTCATTGTCTTCCTTCCAAGAAGACAACCTTGCTTGACATTAAAACCCTCATCTTCATCATCTTCATCATCTTCATCAGCTTCATCATTATTGTCATTTCGCTTTTTTTACACTCTTATCGTTATTGTCTGGTCTTTATGATAATCTTTATCAAAATGATTAACATTCAGATTAACTTTCTATGAGCTTTGAAGCTTCTTTATTACCTTTGTCCTTTTGTTTTTTCATTGGTAAACAATGGTCAGTTCAAGGTGAACACCGTGATGAAGATGAGAAAAGGATGATGTAATGATAATGAGAGAGTTCCGGAAGATAAGAGAGTAAGATAAATGCGGTCAACTTGTTGATTCATATTGAAAAAGATGTATCTTAATGAAGATCCAAGTGGCCTTAAGGGTGATAACATTTAACCTAAATTATAATTTCCGGTTGATAGATTATTGTATTGAATGTTGTAATAGGTTTCAAACTGAATATAATAGGGTGATCTTTTCACCTATCAGTTGAACGTTGAACGTGTTTATTTGTTTAAATAGCATAAATAATAATAACACTTTTAATATAACTTTTTCATTCTCCATCATCTCTTCATCTCTTCAACTATTATTACCATTTTTTGTGGTTAAAATTTGAGAGAAATTTAATATTCTTTTATTTCCGCCTGACATGAATTAGTTTAAAACAATTCAAGGGTTGACCAGTGAATCAAGTTTAAAATGTTCAATTTATTGTTAAAACTGCTTTGCTTTTTTTTGTTAATCAAAAACTTGATTGTCCAATGAACAAAAATATACATAGACTTGGAATTAATCATCATTTTCAAGGTTAGATATTTCTGTCAGATAATGGGTTCAATTGATCAACCCAACAATATTCAAATAATCGTTGGGTTTATCTTTGAATTATTTAATGATTGTTAACTTTTTGTTCATCAAGAGATTCAACTCTTCCCACAGTTTTAATGATTAACCATGTTGAGTGTGTTTACCAAACTTGATTTGATTCTCAATGAAACAATGAAAATTAACCAAATAGACTTAGTAATTTTCAAGGTTAGATGTCAGATTATCAGTTTGAACAGAATGCAAAAAAAAATCATTTCATTTGATTAACTTTGATTTTTGTATGATTGGTAACTGTTATCATGCAATCGAGAGAAATGCTGTTGGCTATAATAGTATTGAGTTAAAACATGATTGGAAAAAAAGAAGAAGATGAAAAATGAAAGTTTAACAGATAATTCAGAATAATAATGAAACATAAATCTTAATGACATTAATACAGTAACAGTTTAACGACAATTAAAACATTTTTTTGTTTTCACAGTTAACATGGAACGTTTCATGTACAATCAACATGAAGATCTCCATTTAATATGAAAACACTTTACTCTCTGTGTTCAGTAAAACTGTTTACCTTTTTGCCTTTTTTTGTTGTGTTCCCATTAACGGAATGTTATTCAAACTTGTATTTAGGAAATAACCATGTTTAATTGTCAAAATCAATGGGAGGTTAATTACTCCCCATAGTGTATGTCAATTGATAACAAGTAGGGAAAGTAAACTCTCTATCAATTCAATATCGATGATGATGGTCCATCGGTCAAAAGCAACAGTAATTGAATGGCTATTGTATTGTTACCTTAACACGTTTTTTTTTCGTTCATTATTTGATTCTCAATCTTTTGTTATTACCTCTTTGTATGTGTTATATCAACGATTTAGAATAGATTTGTGTCTCTCATCTCAATCTTCATCTTTTCCTTTCCTTCTTATTGATTCTTCTTCTTCAATTGAGCATAAGAAGAAAAATTTTTTCGATATTATTTTGTTTGAAGTTTTCATCATTATTTGATAATTTTTTTTCTTTCTCTCATTTACTTCCTCTTACAGTCTACGAACATCGGGTCAACATTTTGGTCGCTGACTATTTGCCTTATCTGGTTGATTATTCAATGTTGAAGATTTATGCTGTTGCCTCGGTCAAGGAAACGTCTCAGACTTGGTCGGAAGAAGATGATTTTGCTGTTGAAAAGCCTCCATTGGCTTTGACTGTCGTCTCTTCTGGCCATGGATTAACGGTCGGAGTTCCTTTCAATCTTGCCATTGAGATAACTAATCCATTAAATGTTATCTTAACCAATTGTAAATTAACCGTTGAAGGAACCAGTCTAGTTAATCGGGTTCAAACGGTTGCCATACCTGATATCAACAAGAAAACAAAGATTTCTCATATCGTGCAATTAACACCAAGACGTCCTGGTGAATCAAATATTGTTGTTACATTCCAATCCAAACAACTTGGCGATGTTTATGGATCAAAGACAATTTTAATCAATTAATTGTAATTAATATAAAAAAAGACCGATCACAATCGAAAGACAACCGATTGTCTTTTAAACCCTTTTTAAACGAAAACACCACAAAAACATTCAAATAAAAATGAAATCTCATGTAATATTAAAAATTAAATTGACTTCAATAAAACAATTCTTACCATTAATACAATGTTGAAATGGTTGTAAGGATACTGTTTGATGATGTTTTGATGGGGTTAGGGATGAATTCGGGTAATAATTAATTAATTTTCTGGGTTAATCAGGGCCAATCATTAGGACGATAAAAACGCGATTCAATGTCTTACTTGTCGTTGAATCAATGGCTCCATCTATCGACAGTTTTTCAATTGTTACCGAAGCGGAAAGAAAGAAACCGTTTTGATTCCTCCGTTGTTTTTGTTTTTTGTTACCTTGTTTTAAAATATTTTTGAATTTGCTCACTGACAGTTATTGTAGGATTATTACTTTCTGTTGTTTTATAATTTTGGTGTTTTTTTAATTATTTGTGACTTAAACTTTTACAAACTTTATTAATATTATTTATAATATTTATTACTCTAACTTTTTTTACTTTTTCTGCTGTTTCTATCATGGCGGCCAATTCCCACAACTTACAGGTAAGTCTTTACAAAATCATCACCTAAGGTATCATTTTCAAAATGACTTATAAAAAACTTCACCTTTTAACTTATTTACAGACCAATACCAATGTTTCAGCAACTTCAAATACTTGCCTTGAATTGGCCCTTGAAGGTGAAAGATTATGTAAAAGCTGTGATTTTGAAGGTGGCATCAACTTTTTTGAAGCTGCCATAAACATTGGTACAACCGACAAAAAGACACTTTCTGCGATCTACAGTCAAATTGGTAATGCTCATTTTTATTTATCAAATTATGAAACTGCTTTGCACTATCACTCTTTGGACCTTCAATTAGCCAAGTCAATGAAAGACATCATCGGTGAAGCTAAGGCCAGTGGAAATTTAGGAAATACACTG
Source organism: Tetranychus truncatus (assembly GCA_028476895.1). Taxonomy (NCBI): domain Eukaryota; kingdom Metazoa; phylum Arthropoda; class Arachnida; order Trombidiformes; family Tetranychidae; genus Tetranychus; species Tetranychus truncatus. The sequence goes on from CM052062.1 coordinate 13,548,215, forward strand.
AAAATGTTAGGTCAATTTGAAGAGGCTGCCATTTATTGTGATAAACATTTACAAATATCTCGGTCTTTGAATGATAAAGTTGGTGAGGGCCGCGCTCTCTATAATTTAGGTAATGTGTACCACACCAAAGGCAAGCATCTTGCATCCAATAGCTTTCAAGACCCAGGTGACTTTCCCGATTATGTAAAGAACTGTTTTCTTCAAGCTGTCGATTATTATGAGAAAAATTTACAATTGATGATTGAACTTGGAGACAAATCCGCTCAAGGTCGTGCTCTTGGTAATCTTGGAAATACCCATTATTTATTGGGTAATTTTGATCAAGCCATTTATTACCACACTGAGGTATTTAATGAATAAGTTTAATTAGCTATTTAATTACAATTCTATTGGTCAATTTTTCTAATGCTCATATTTTTATTTTATATTAGAGATTAAGAATTGCTCAAGAATTCAAAGATAAAGCCGCTGAAAGGAGAGCTCATTGTAATTTGGGTAATGCTCATATCTTTCTCTGGGATTTTGAAAAGGCTATTTACAATTTCAAGTGAGTATTGCTCATGGATTTACAGTCCCGTATTGTTCCGTATTTCTGTAGCTGTATTTAATAGTTGTTTGTTCTAGCTCCATATTTGGGAAGATTTTTATGGTTTCAATAAGAAGTCAATCTTAGATCAGAAATTCTACTTATTATCATAAATCATGTATTGTTCACACAGCTTCTACAATATACAATGTCTCTATTCCGGTCAAGAGAAAGCTTTTGTGTAAAATACCAGATTAATATGTTAGTATCATCGTTAGACTTAAACTGATAAACACAATTGGTTATGATTGTAACAATATATTTGAGGATAAATTTTCGTTATGATGAATACATAAATACAAGTGATCAAGAATTAGAGTTTTAATCACAAGCTCGTTGGACTTAAACTTTATCTTTTTGATTTCAAGATGGTGAAAATTCAGTTCTATTCAGCAATTCAGCCCTAGGAAATCAAGATTTAACGGTTGGGAGATGCTTTTCAAAAGTTTAGATTTGGTTAGATTAATCAATAATTTAATCCTAGATGAAAAAGGTGTTTTTGTTTCGATTGCAAAAATGTTTTGATTTGTTTCTTGGGTAAGAAATGGATGATACAGGAACATTTGCTCGGAATAATGCAACACTTTGGATATATAAATATTTCTTGCACTTTTATTCATTTAATTTATTTCAAATAATTTTTGACTAATTTTTGAATGTTAATTTTCATTATTTATTTCAGACAAACACTAATCATCGCCCAAGAACTCCGAGACAAAGTTTTGGAAGCTCAAGCATATTACAGTCTTGGTAACACGTACACTCTTCTGAGAGATTTCAAGACCTCCATTGATTATCACCTTAAACATCTTGCATTGGCCCAAGAACTAAGTGATCAAGTTGGCGAAGGACGAGCTTATTGGAGTCTTAGTAATGCTTTTAATTCCATTGGCAATCACAAAGAAGCTCTCAGTTTTGCTTGTAAACATCTCGATGTGTCCAAAAAAATAGGTGATAAAATTGGACAAGAAACAGCTAGCAAAACTATTTCTGAGCTGCAACTTTTATTGAATAAGGAGGGATTTTCATCTTCAACTGTAAATAAGTGTGAAAAAACACCAGAGAGACCTAAAAACAAAAGACTTAGCATGGAAAATATGAATCTTTTAAAATTAACTCCTTCCAAACAAGATGAAGATATATTTATCCCAAGTGTAAGCACTAATAACAGTGTTGCTAGTGGCAGTCGAAGTAACATTGCTTCCAATAGTAACATAGTTATAAAAAGCGAAGAGGAAGATCATTTCCTCGATTTATTAGTGAAATCTCAAGGTAAACGGATGAATGATCAAAGATGTTCTTTTGACCCATTGGAAAATAAAGAAAATTGTAGACCTAAATCCTCTCGATCAAAGAGAGGAGCTGTAACTACAAGCACTCAGAACCCTAATAGTGATTCTGCCCTTCCAACCAACAACCAACCCGATGTTAACAGTAACAATGGCTCTCAAAGTCGCTCCAACACTTTACGTGGTAATAATTCGACTACATCTAACGCTCGTTCTATGGGTAACTCACAGAGTGGCTCTTCCGCTTATTCGACCTCAGAATCAACTCATTTAATAGCGAACAATAACGATAATCCCGATGATCTGTTCAATCTCATTGAAAATATGCAAAGTCGAAGATTTGACGAACAAAGAGCTCCGCTTTTAAAGCGCAGTTTCACGATAAATGGATCTGATTATTATTCAGGTGAGTTTATGGTTTTCAAAATCACACCCGTTAGTCTGTTTGGCTTTTAGGTTAGCTAATGGTCTATCTTAACCTAATCTTTTAAACCCTAAACCTCAATTTTTTGTTGTTTAAACAAAGTTGAAACTCAATGGCTCAGAATCAATTGGATCTACAACTACCAAACCAAGTAGTCACTCTTCTTTACTCACTCGCTAAATTATCGCGAATATTATAAATCATGAAATTTATCAACCCGGCATTGTTTTAGTTGTGTGATCTGTCTGATTTTTTGACTTACATTCTTAGTAACTTTTTCATTTTATTTCCTATTTTTAGGCTCAAATGGCTCAACCATGACCAGGCAGCATAGTTCTGAACGTTATAGTAATCATGGCTCATCAAATGGAAATCGCAACACTCAACTTCCAACATCAACTTCATCAAGTTTACCACCTGATGATGATTTCATTGAACAACTAATCAGATGCCAATCTAGCCGATTAGAAGATCAAAGATGCGTCTTACCTCCAACACTCAATTCGAATAACCGAGATACATCGCTCAATAATTATACTACTCGACGATCTTTGCGTTCTAACGAGAGATCAAGATCATCTAATGTATCTAATCAAACTAATCGTCTTCCTTCTCGAATTTCATCTCAAACTTCAAGAGGCAACTCCCGAGGATCAACTTTACCTGACGAAGATTTCTTTAGTTTAATAATGCGCTTTCAGTCTGCCAGAATAGAAGATCAACGATTTGTACTTCCAACTGGTAATAACCAATATCGCCATCCAAATAGAAACAATTTGCCGTCCTATCCACAGTCCGTGAGCAGTAGGAAAAGCTCTGTATCTGATGACGAGAGAACAAAATGTTCCAAGGTTTAATGAGCTTAATTCATCTCATCAGATTCAATTCATCTTGTCATTCTACCATTGTAACGTCATCAACTTAATTTTACAGTCAGTTTACATTGAAAAAGTCCATAATTAGAATGAAAAAATACAGGAAACCAAAGTTACCAACTTTTTCGACATGAAGTGGTGTTAGTAATGCATAAAAATCCATTTAAAGATGAAAAATCCCTCAATAATTTTAAAAATTTATTATAATCTGAATGAATATCTCTGATTTTAGTCAATTTCCATGTATTTTTCTTCTTCATCAAAAGACAATTTTAAACGTTTAAATTATTAAAAGTATTAATGTTGGGCTGTAAGTGTTTTAAGGATGATTAAATTTTTATTTTCAACTTAAACAAGTTAAGCAATGAAATTTTTCCATATTGATAGACTATGCATTAAAATCAAAGATCCTCTTGATTGAATGTGTTAATTCACTTTCATTCTATTAGTGTTCAATTGGTAATTCAATTATCCTAGATGCTTAAAATTATTGAATATGTTTCATTTTGCGTGGGTGCTCTTCAATCTTACAAAGATCATTTAATAAGACAAACTTGATCCAAGTGTTTGTTTCATTATGGAAACACAAAATCCGGGCAACATTGTCATCCTATAACAGTTGAGCCATCTTCAAGATCAAATCGATTAATTAATAGAGCAGCAACAATAGATAGGAGCACAACTAATGGCAACAGTCGGAATAACATTGTTACAAATGGTCGGAGAGGTTCAGATCCAACTAACTTTGGTTCCAACAATCGTCCAGCCGCGTCTTCAGGATCAGCATCTTTGTCATCAGCGTATGTAAGCTCAGGCTCAGATTTAGGTAACGCAAGAGATGAATTGTTAGACATGATTGTAGCCCTTCAAAGTCGCCGACTTGATGAACAAAGAGCACCACCTTCTCGTTGCCAATATTCTGCTTGACGGTGCTTTCTTTGAACAACTTATGAAATGCCAATCAAGTCGCCTTGAGGATCAACGAGTAACTCTTCCAAATCTTTTCGCTCCTCAAACCTCGTCAACATCACCTTCAACATCGGCCAATATTTTACCTCCTTCCACGTCTTCTCTTAACCCTTCTCCAACCAGTTCATCATCCTCAGCTCGAGCCAATTTTGCTCGGAAAAGATCAGCAACTGTTTCCGATTCTAGTGCAGTTGGCCCGACTGGACCAAGTAAACCAATTACTGAAGATTTCTTTGGACTTATCATGCGTTTCCAGTCAGCTCGAATTGAAGATCAACGAACAGAGCTCCCAGGTGGTAATCATTCCGAGGATGGTGATGATGAAAATAATGAAGGAGGGAAAAAATTGCATGGAAATTCAACATCAAACTCATCCTTGATCCTCATCTTATGCTAGATTCTGTATGGAAAGAAGAAACAATTTCTGCCAATTTTTCAGTATTTCCATCATCGAAGTTGAAAAATGATGTGAAAAATACTTGTTAATCAATTTCAACCAATTTACATATGACATTAATTTAATTAATTATTCTCGTTTCATCTTAAAACTACATCTGTTAAAATCTTTGCTCCCCTTTTTTTCTTTACTTTATATTTGCAAGAAAATTTCTTGGCATTTCATTCGATATCATCCTGATCATCATTATTATCATCATCATGCTCATTTTGTCTTTTTCTTGCCGTCCAATTTATTCTTAAAGAAACAACCAAGTTGCAGTTTATTGAAAAAACAATACATAACGCAAATTCACTTCAAAAATTAAGCCAACATTCAATGTAATTTCTTTTAAAGTAAGATCTTATTTTGTTGAATAGTCACTGTCAGAACAATTGTCAATGAAGAAATAATTAGTTTGAAATTGATAATTTTAAGCCATAAAATCCACTTTTACATTGCTAATAAGTAAAACAGATTTCTGGTTTAATTGTTCACCGATCCTGATGTGGTTTATTTTTAGGTTTTCAATCGTTCAATTTTCATTTTCTGGTAAAACTGAATTAACCCAGACTAAAATGATTTGGATATTGAACAAGATCTAAACAGAGTTGAGTTAATTTTGCGGCAAGAATTCAAATAATAAGAACGGTGTAAAAAAAGTAGACGATTTAAATTGCAAATTAGGGAAGACGAAAATCATTACCTCGTTTATAATCTCATTGAAAATGTGCAAAGTCGAAGGTTTAAGGAACAAGCAGTTTTACGATAAATATAATAATAATCATCTACACACCAGGCAGAAAAGGCTGATTGACATTCTGTCATGAGGAGATAGAAATTAATAGAGAAATAGATTATGAATAACAAAAAAAGAGGATTGCAGAAGGTAAATTGTTATGGATGAAAGACCCATTTAACTATAGTTTGTGTGAGATCTATGCAATTGATTCATGCAAACAAATTATTTTACTTAAAACTGATTGATTTCAGGACAAAAGTAAAATATTACCGAAATTCAAAACCTGAATATTACATAAACTTTACTAATAACTTCATCTTTCCATTATTTAAAGATGGACATTTTTTTAGTACAGAGAAAACACAAATGAAATCTAATTGGGAAAATAATTCCAGATTTACATATTTTCAGAAATTACTTTAAGAAGATACAAATTTAGTATCAGTTGATTCAAAATTTTCATTCATTTACATGACTGAAAATGATTAAATGTAAAAATGGATGGAAATGCAATTGAGCTGAAACTATTATCATTAAACTGTGAAACAATATAGCCGTTAAAATTGGATGGAAAGTCATGTAAAGGGAATCGCTGAGTATTGTATCTTAATGGCAAATATTTACATTCAAGGTGTCACACTGAAAAGGCCCGTGTGAAAATGAATAATATACTGATTAAACTTTGCAGCAAAAACGTTAATTGGATTCAAATTAAGCTCTATTTATTCATTTTACTTATAGAAATCAGATCATTTCTAACAAATCAAACCTATTTGCGAATGACATTGATTTTTACAATTTGAATTTACAATAAATTTCCCAGTCATGAATTAATAGTAGAAGGTAAAATGAAATCTTGCTTTAATATAAGCATTGTTTGTCCCATGTTTGATCAATCTGCTCAATCAATATCTCCAACTATGCCAAATTTTAAATGGACAACTTAACAATCAAAATCTGTAAATATAATAGAAAATAGAAAAATTGAAATTAGTCTGATATTTCAGGTTAACGTTGGCTAATGCAACAACTATTTTACTTTTTTTCAATAAAATGCATAAAAGGAAAATGGCCTTTTTTAAAACGCTGATAAATTTTTATAATAATTTTCTAGATTCTCAATTTTTAGCTTTACCCAAGCTATTAAATAGTAGCTAATAGATAATAGGTGCAAGCTATTGTGATAAAAAAGGGTAAAACAAGATGATGGTGAAATGATGAATAAAGAGATCGTCAAAAATGGTAAGGATTGAAGGTAAAAAAAGGAAATAAAAACAGCATCAATTGTATGATGACCTGTCTTATCTAGTTCCAGATGATGCTGAGTTTTTTCAACACCTAACTATTTCCATTTTAACCATTTTCAACATCACCTCCATCATCATCATGTTGGTTAAAAATTCTTAACTGTTTTGAAACCATTAAGAAAAATAACTCTTGACTATATGCCGACGTTAACGAGATCTCTTTTGATTACCATCATCATCCTCAAGATCCTTTATTTTCCCCTGCTTTTCCTCCTTCACCATCCTGATCGCTTTCTTTCCGTTTCGTGAACCTCCTTCTGTTTCCTCCGTTCAAATTATCTTTTCCTTTCTTCCCTCTTTACGTTTCTTTTTGAGTTTTTAACTGAAAAAAACTTGAAGACTCAGCTTGTTATCATGTAAGTTTTGGAAAAAAATTTTCTTATCGCAACAACTTTCTCACATTGCGTTGCCAAATTGCGAGCCACAATTAGATAAGGTAAGATCAGCAATCATCCCAACAGCCCAGGTGATTCCTTTCTGGACATTTTTATTACTCCGACGTATATTTGAAATCATCACAGTCGACGAATTTTTTGTTTTTGCTTCCAAATCATTAAGAAGTCCACAAAACTATTAAAACTTGTTTCAATTCATTTTCTATCCATACACTGTTCATCTGTACCATTTAACACGTTTAGCGGTAATTGACAGAATTGACCTGATCATAAGATCAGATGTCTATATAATTTAAAGATGAAGTATCTAGAGCGCAATCGACTGTTTCCAGTTTTGTTTCTATTGGTTTTCACACTTTATCCTGATTTTTATTCGCCTTTTCCTTCGCCTTTTCCTTCATCTTGCTTGTTAACAATTCCGGTTAAGTAACAAAGGTTCATTACAATTACAATAAAGATCAACTCTTGAAAGTCAGTTCATTGGGCTTATATGACAGGTTGTTCAAATACATGGAAAGTGAAAGGATGGAAATACTTCCCCTTTTTGACTGTCAGCTTAATGAGAAAGGAAAGAAGAAAAAAATCTGAAAGTTATTTTAAAAAAAGCAGGAATAATAGGAAAGATCAAATATTGTAAACATGGAATTGGAGTAAATATACGTTTTTTATGAACTCACCTAATGCGTTTTATGTTACATTTGAATCAAGCAGACCGAGAGAAAGAGAAAAACAAATATCAATCAACATTGATCAACACTGATTGAATTTGACGGGTTATGATGATGATGATGCTTTGTTTGGTTTATTTTAAACATGTAAGATGAAAAGAAGAAAAAAGAAACCTGTTTCAATGGCCAGAGTTTGTATCGTTTCCAGAATGATTATCCAACAAGCATGGTTTGTATTGTTGCCTTCAAAATTTTAACAGCATGGTTATGCTAGTTGCATCTGCACATTGATTCATTTTTCCTCTTCTCCTGTATTATCACCTCACTCCTGCTGATCATTAAACAAAAAGCTTGTAATTAATACTTGAAAGAAGCAGCATTAATTTAGTTAACTACCATTTCATTTGCGTAGACCAAATCAACTGATATTTTGCATGAAAGTAATTGCTTAGTTGGTCAATCTTTCCTTCACTTTTGGGTGACTCTGTCAAAAAACGCAAAGAAAGAGAAAAGAGTAACAATTAAATGAGGAATAAATAAATAATTATGAGTATTGTAATAATATATATACGAAGCTATTATTTACAGTGTCATTGGCTTTGTAATCGGCAGATAAGTTAATTAAACAACGAGACGAACACAACTCATTAGTTACTCGTTTAGTTTAACAAAGATTTGCTTATTTTTCTACGGTAATTTTGAAGAATCGTTTGATTATTTAAAGCAAACATTGAGAAACAATTAGCATACATGATTCAATTTAGTTACTTTGTATGTATAGATGATCCAGTATCATTAGATGTGATTGCTTATCACTTACTAATGTATAACAATTAACCCAAAAGAAAACAGAGAAACTTGCAAAAACACAACAATTAATGTCATCCTTGATTGTCTGTTTGTTTCAAATTACAGTTGTATGGTAACAAGATATCTTTAACATTGAAATAGTTAACGATGAATGTAGCCATGTTGTTGATTGAAACTTGAAAACAATTGAAAAGGAAAAGATTGAAGAAGCAATTGGATCTTCAATATGATTGCTGTTTTTCAAGGAAGACAAGTTGGGCTTTTTAACGAGCTGAATTGCATTTAAAGAAACATTATGTAATGCTATTAAAGAGGAAAATTTTCTTCTAAATTAAGGTGAATTATAATAGCTGAGTTGTAGCTGGAACATCAAAATTTAAAACAATTGCAATTTTCAAGTCTAGTCGTAAAATTGTACCTTTTATGAGATCTCCACTTATATCTGACATGTGAGTTCACTTGTTGATTTACCATAAAGTTATAAGGAACGTAATCAGGTGTGATCTTTCAAACAAACCGGATCTGAATGTGATTTTAAACATTTGTGAAAAAATTGGTAGAAACGAAATCTTTAATAACTTTCCAAGAGGTCGTCGTCCGGATCGCTGGGTATTTTCCTCGAATTGATGTCCCATTCCTGATTGCGTGAGGTAAATGTAAGTATTGTTAAACTTTGTTAGTGTTATTATTCAAATTGATGTATCAGCTTACTCACACAGCGCTTTTGTTCATTATGTTTGCATGCAAATTGATCTGTAACGGATCTGTAACGTGTAAGACAAAAGTGCAGCCCAGTTAACTGTCAAGCCTGAGTCTTTTCCAAGTAACATGAGAACCCAACTGAAGGGGAATCACAGAGCGACCAAAATTGATACCAGCAAGTAAAAGTAACAAAGATAACGAATTAATAGCGACCATTAGACTGTCTACGGCAAACTACTGTGATGGCGCAATTTTGAAGAAAAATTGCATAAATTATTGGAACCAAAGGGAAGGAGCATAGAAACTTACCAAGAGTGAATTGAAGGCGCAATAAACAGAGGAATGGTGATTGTTGGTAGCCGTTATGTGGATAACAATTAAGGTGATTCAAGGACATGTAATGTATATGAATACTTCCGTAAAATTAATTCAGCTAAGGAGGAATATTAAATAGAAATTGGATAAATATCATTAGAATAAATCGTTTTGTCGTTGATAAAAAGGTAAAGATTTACCCATTAACATGTGCTTTGTGTTAACACAATGTGATTGAAGCTGTAAAGACAAATAGACAATTTGTTTGATTCTTGACAAGTAGGAAATAAAGATTTAATTTTATTATCCTCACAACACCCATCCTTTCCTTCAAAAATAGTGTCCCTCCTGTTCAGGTTGCTTGTTTAATTAATTATCTAACCTTTTGTTTAAACTTAACAACAGCCATTTGACGATAATTGTCATCAACATGCTGTTTTTTCAACTTGGCGCCATTTATTCTTTTGTTTGGTTTACTTCTCATGGTGATTATAAAGTAGTGATGAAACAAAATGTTTGTTGATCAAGATTCATCACGAGCAATGGAAACCCCAAATTAAAGATATGATGAGAAACAAAACCCGTGGAGGAACCACCTTTCTGCTGATCGCTGATTTGTCTTCCATTTCTCTCTTTGTAACCGAAAGAAAGAGGAAAGCTTAATAAAGCCTGATGAAGGAGATGACAGATAAAAAGAGGATTCACACGTGGTTATTTGTGAGTCTCGTGTAGCCTCAATCATCTTTTTTATTTCTTCTTTCTTCTCTCTTTCCTTTCCTCTCTTCCCTTGCTGATTAACGATATTGTTGACATTGAGGTTGATAATGATGAAGATAGAGATGACCTGTTATTCCTGCTTTTGTTGGCACTCTCCTCTTTTGTGGATAATAGTAAGTACAATCTGTTATTTTATTATATTTTTGCGTTGATCTTATTCGCTAACCTTCTTCTTTCCTTTCTTTTCCCTGTTAGCTTAACTGAATTGAGTCAGACCCCAGGTTACCTTTTACATGATCCTCTCTTATTACTTTATGATGTTGGCACTGTTGCTATATTGATACTGATGATGGTTTTTCATGCATCTAGCTGTCAGTGGTGAAATGAATGTTTCCTAATGAGGCGTTGTAAGGTTAAGCAGCAGTAGCATTGTTAGGTGAAAGTCGATTTAAGGTTTGACTCCGTGCTTCTGGTAATAGCCTTTCATGGTTTGTTGATTCAGCGCACACCCAATGGACTCATAGCTATTTATTTCTATCTTCCCTTTCTTCATCATCATCATTCATTCTTTATCTTTCTCCCTCCTCTCTCGTTTTTAACTTATTTTCCCTTTTTTTCTAGTAACTCTTGTTCAAATGGAAGAAAAGGTTAAGGAGAGTAAAGAAAAGATTTTTTCATACATTGAAAAAAAGGTGAATGGACACCAGAACGGAGTTTACTTCATCTGTCTAGATTGTTTTCACTATATGAATAAGTTGAAACCCGATTTCATTATTTTACTAATTGCTATGGCTGACAACAATAGTCTATGACGAAAGCGTTGTTTCGACTTGTTTATTCAGTTTTTCATCTCATCTCTGTTTCCATTTAGTATTCATCCCTCTTCTTCTAACATGTAATCAGTCAAATGCAATGACATTAGAGTACAAAATGATACCGTGATTAAGTTTGAGATGTCAATTAGGTGGAATAATGAATTGATTTGTGAGATAACAGAGTTTTAGAAACAAACACACGATTGACACGAGAATAAATGGTTATTTGTTATGGAAAGTAACTATGAAAGAAAAGATTATGGTGAAGCTGAAGACGATAATTGTACATGATTATATCTCAATGAACATTCTCTGATTACTATAAATAAAAGGCCTTTACTATGGATATTTATCATGAAATTAAAAAAACCTGACAAATACAGCCTCAAGTATGGAATCAATCAAATCATATTCAATTTGTAATCATGATGTTAAACTAAACAGTGCAACTAAATGGTGATAATAACTGATGTTGACCTTTTGCTTCTTTAACTGGTATCACATCTACTGGTTTGCTGCTTTCAATGCTTCGATTTTGATACTTTAAAATGATAATGTAACGCGAAAAGATAATGCATCAGCAAACATAAATTAACAATTAAATATTAATTTGCTCAGAAAAGGCACGATGAAGAGATGATAATTTTGATTCCTTTATAACTTATCAACACGGAACCATCATAATGATCCTATCAAACAAGTCTCTCTCATTTGAGTAACAATTTGAATTGATAGCGAGTTTCATTTCAATTCATTTTTGTAGGTTATTATAAACTGTTTAACTCTTCCATTATTATTGTTAAATGATCACGAATCAAAATGTCTAGTTATGTTTAGTTAACTCTTTACCTTAATCCATTCCAATACAAATTATCACATTCTTTCCTTTGATAATAAATGAAAGCTGAATCGATTGTATCCCAAATCATAATTTTCAATCTTTTCACTCGACTTGCTGTTTATCGTTTTAAGCCTTCTTTGTGGACTTTAAAACGTGTTAATCAAAAATTAACTTTCACTCAATTAATCATTTAGATGTAAATCTAATACACAATGCAACTATTCAAGCAATTTATCGTTTTTAAGTCATGAAGTTGCATGAGAAAGGTGCTTGAATAACTAGTACACTCAGATAGGAATTTTGTCTATTAACATTAATTAAAAATGTAATGTAAAATGCGCTCCCATGAACAGTTTGTACAGTCAATTGCGTTGGAAACAATTTGACTTTTCGCTACGCTGGGTTCCGTTCATACCAGCTTCGTTCAGTTGGACTCTTTTAAATTCTTACAAGGTAATAACAATAACAATAACCCAAATAGTAATCATTTACTTCATCATGTTAATAGTAGTCATCAGCAGCATCTTGCAAAAAAAGTAACAAAAATACTGATCTGGTGTTTAACTCTTTCCAGGCCAATTACAGGTAAACCAGATTTTTCTCTTATCTGCTCTTCCCTTTTCTCCGGGTTTGCTCATCTTTAAACTGTTAAACATTCAATTGAATTAATTAACTAGTCGTTAAATTCAATTTTTGCAACAGAATCACAAGTGAAAAGTGAAAAAAAACAGAATCAAAAGCGTTTCAATCAAATTAATTGACCGCCAACAAGCAAGTGACAATCAAATAACAATAAAATTGCAGACAAACGAAAAGTAATTTGCTTGATTATCAAGGTGAAATAAATGACAATTATACTGTCAAAATCTGAAATTAGAAAGAACTAAATCTGGTTCTGTTTCTGTTCTCTTTCCATATATACACACACACACACCATAATTCACTGTTGCTAAATATTCACTTAAAGATTAAAGAGTAACAATTGATGACGCCGATGATGATTTTGATGTTGATGGCGATGTTGATATCCTCATGGTTGATTTACCCATTAATCATCTGTGAAGAGAGTGAAAATAAGTGAGAAAAAAAGAGTGAAAAATTAAGATTAATTATTTATATAAATATATATTTATAATAACCCAAAAATGATTTAATTCACCAGAGAAAGAAAGATTCACAGATAAGCTACCTGTTAGTTAAGGATTAACTTAAGCAACTTAGAAGACTCTTCATCTCTTCTCAGTAACATCAGGCTCACCAATGCCATCATCATCATCATCCTCTTTCTCTCAAGTCATTGACTCTTCAAGTATTACTAATACAGAAAAGAGAAAAGAAAGAGAGAAAGAAAGAGAGACTAAACGAGAACCGTCACTATCAACATTTACCTTGTAACGAGGTTTTTGTTCAATGTTACAATGTTGATGATGATAATGATGATATTGAGCGAAAGAGAGAAAGAAAGAGAGTAGGAGGAGATAGTTTCAAGGGTCATTTCGATGAAGAAAGAAACTCTGCGCCCTTCTTCTTTGATTACACCTAACTTTTTTCCTTTATCATGAGTTATCCCCCTAACATCCTCCTCCTCCTCCTGCTTTTTACCCTTGTTTCTCTCCTTCACTTCATCCCTCAACATCTTTATACCCTGTAATACCTGTCAGGTCCAGTAAGTTGTCATACCTGATCTCATGTAAGTTAAGGTCAACAACCGAAGCACCAGCGAGTCAACAACGAGTGGGAATCATCATTCAAAAATTATGTATATTTTGTTAAATCTTTCAGGTTAAAGCATAAAGCAACCATTTTAACCAGAGAAATCTATTAAGAAAAAAGAAAAGAGAAAAAGGTCATTGGAAGGTCAGTAAAAGTAGTAGCTTCTTCATTTTTCTTCTTCTTCTTCTTCATCTTCCTTGTCATTCTCTCATATATTCAACTCTCTTCACATGATGTTGATGATGATTGCTCACTCTCAATTTCTTTCAATTCTTCTTCTTATGTCAGCTTTTTAAACTTATTTATGTTCGTCAATTTTGTTGATTGAGTCTTTATAATGTTCAACCATTTAGCTTGTTTCATCTTTTAAATCAGCTTCTTCATCGCTCTTTCACTCTTTTTTTTACCATTTTGAGAGGCTTCTCGTCATCTCAGCTCTTCTTTTACACTTTTCACTACTCATCTTCATTAAACATCCTCAACTTCCGTCAATATTCAATAATCATTTTGCTTACCATCGTTTTCATCGTTGATTGTGTAAAGTAAAATAATGGCAACGTTGCAAGTGATAACTTAAAAACTTGCTGGAAAACCATCTTTCAAAACTCAATGATAATTGAGAAACCAGAAACAATGAAACTCTTTTGTTGATAATAATAAAATTATTATCACCATTGGACTTGTTGTTTTTGCTTGTTGTTTTTTTCATCATCATTGAATCCATCTTCACCTTCCTGTTATTAAAGAATCTCTCCCATGGTTAAACTGATATTACAGGTAACAAATTGAACAATTTGTTGTAACCTCTCAACCAATCAAATACCCAATATTACTATTTAATCAGAAGAGAAGTAAAAAAAGAGAGAATAGAGATAAATTGTTCAAAATTTATACCATCAATTGGCTGAAGTCAAGGGAAACACAAGAACTCTTGAAAAATAGTAAAAAAGAAGAAAGTAAATGCTGAAGTAATGATTACGGCGACCAAGAAAAAGTAAAACAAGATTCTCATTCTTAATTCAGAGTCTTATATACGAATGGCAACCTTTTTCAGCAACAAAGTATCAAACTGAGATATAATGGATCCAATTTTATCTCCAGTCTAACCTTGGACCAATTTGTTCATGAGAGTTTTGACAAAAAACTTATTTGTTATTATCGTCATCATTCTTTGCCATTTGAAATACATCAAAACCAGAACTGATAATTATGATGATGATAATCATAAATTGATGAAAATCTTTAAGTGGGCATTTTGATATGGAAAGAGAGCAACGAGACGAAACTGGTGAACACAATTGCATCGAGTAAAGCGACCTTCGATGCTGCAATATTTATAATCAATTTCATTTCCATAAATGGGTTTCTTTCAAGTTGACTTTCCACCTTTTCCTGATCAGAATTCACTTTCATTTGATCTTGTTTTGGTAAAAAAAGTTTCATCATCACCATCATCATTTACTTTTCCATATAAGGTTTATCCTCATTATTTGGTTTCTGTAGTTGAGCAAGAGAGCAAGAAAGAGATCAAATGGTGAAAATGTTGAAAAAATCAAGTTATGATTTGTTTTATTTGTTTACCGGGATGCTTGATGAATCGAGAATTATATTGAAGATTACTAATTTAAATGAAATTAGATTCACTCAATTATCAACAGGCATAGATTACTGTCATAATATTTAAGAGCAAAACAAACAATCATCTCTCAACCCCATCAATCTTTCCAATTGGTCATCTTATCTTCATCAATTCTTTACATCATTACTTGTTTGATTAACCAGAACAGGATTTGAGTTACTTTCTTCTTTTATTTTTTTCTTCTTTTCTTTGCTTTTCAGTTTTGCCAAATCTTTTTCAACATTTTTTTTGTTCTTCTTCTTTTATCATCAGATTCTTGCAACTATCACTTTTAGCATCAATATCATGATTAGCTTTTCTCCATCCCTAAATCTCTTGACCGCTTTCCAGTTTGAAGGTTTCTCTGGTGCAGAAAGAAAAAAAGAAATGCAAAGAAAAAAAATTAATACCATCTGAACCATAATTAGCTTAAAAAGCAATTCACGCGCGTTTAAATGAAACTTTCATGCAAACATTTCAATTTTGCAAATAAATACTCAAACCGACCATACACATGCACACAATAAATCCGATCGTGCCATTGATTATCCCAGTAAATCTTGAAGGAAAATGGTAAGAATAGTAACCAAGTTGTAAGCACATTGAGGAAGATTTTGAATATTATTTTGAATGAAAACGGTCCTCGCGTTCAGACACGTTTGATTAGTGACCGTAAATCGTCAGAGGTTATGCTGATGTGGAGAGTAAATGTAATTATCTAATTTATTGTGGGAGTTGTCCTACGCTGTGTTGATAATGAAATAATCTTTTTTGTTGGTTCGCTGGTTGCTTGGTTGGTTGACTTTCTCCTTCTTCGTTCTTTATTATCATCTTATTTTACTGGTTCTTCTCCGTTCTGGCCTATTCAACTAATAGAAAAAAACGTTTTTATGATGATAATTAAAGTGTTGTTCTTCCCTACCTACAATCTAACTTGATTTAACTGGGAGAAATAATTGCAGGTAAAAAAAACGAGAATTATTTTTACCAACAAATCCTTTAGGGAAGTTCATATACATGTTAGTTGAACAATGTAAGGGAGTAACGTTATTAGCATTATCATTATTACCTTTGATTAAATCTGGATTTCAACAAATTGATGGTTTCTTTACTGTTTCAACTTTCTTTTTTTGCAACTTGCCTCTTTTTCCTCCTTCACTCCATCTTCCTAATCAGTAATGCTGATGATGATTCCAATAACCTACAATTATCAATTATCAATTGATATGAATTGTAAATGTATGATGATATTTTAATTGCCGTATTAACGCATAATTAACGATTATGATTCCAAGCTCATCCGGCCATTGTTAATCAAGTTGAGAAGTGATGCACAATTTTGTTGATTCAGATCGCCATTGGTGGTAAAGCTGTGATGGTGATTCAAAACAAAACATCTAAAAAAGGAAGAAGCAGATGGAATAAAGTTAAGAATTTGATTCAGTAAATGAGCAAAAAGCAGATGTGTAAAAAGAAGAAGAGTAACCTTAAGAAAAATGGTGAATGACATGTTAATCGGGTTACAATGAAAACAAAGTGAACGATAAAATGCACTTTTTCCTTAAATGCAAAGTAATCTTCCGACTACCGATCGACTATTGTATTAGTATAAAGTAATCATAATGATCCAGCAAAAAAGCGCCTCTACTCTATTCATTTCAATGAACTTAATGCATTTAGAAATTCACTTAATATTAGCTTTGATCGCCGATTAGCATACAAGAAATTTACAACCGAATCAACTTATCTTTTTTTCTCAATTTCACCAAAAATAAAATTGCTGGATCGTAAATGTTTAAAAGTACACATTCATCAAATCACTTAAAAAACTATCAGCTTCGTAATTAATCTTAAACAAAATAATGAACTCTACATAATGATTATCTACAAGTCAGAATTGATATGAAATGAAAAACAAACAAAAAAATCTGAAAACCTGTATTCTATCAAGTTTCATTGCTAAATCATTTTCTAGATTAATTAAAAGTTAATAAATGATTATTATAACCATGAAATTGTATGAATACATAATTAGTATCTATCAACAATATTTGTTAAGTTTTCTGGCTTCAAGTTTCCAATATTACTTACAATGTTCATTAATTAAAAATCAAAGATACTTCGGTCGAAAATTTTTTTGTTGATCTTGCAGAGAAAAGTTTGCAACCAACAGAAAAGGTTTCAACAAGTTTCATGGAAAGTTATTAATCGAATGGACAACAAAAATTTTAAAGTTGCGATCGATTTCGATCATAGTGTACAATATTTTGTATCATATTTCTTTAGGTTCATAATAGTTGACCAGTCACCATTCTGATCCACCAGATCTGAATCTCCGTAGCCAAGTGAGTTAATCTAATAGTAAATAAGGAAAAAGGTCAAAATAAATCAGCTAACATGGAATATTAAGCTAATAGCTTTATCAAAAATAACAATTAAATAATTATTAATAAACGATTAGCAGTTTTAATTACTTAGTGTGATCATCGCCTGAATGTCTTCAATTAACACTACGCGTAATTTAAAGAGTTGCTGTTTCCCATTGAGTGTTGTTGAAATTTCTCAGTCGTTCAAAGATCATCGCCGTTGATAATCACCATTAGGGTAACAATTAAATCAAGCATGTAGGAATAAATCTTGAGTAAGATGAATTAGTTGAATTAGATTCAATGTATCAATGTTAAGTCAGGGTAAGGTAGAGTCAGAGAGAAAGCATAAGAAACACAAAAACAAGAAAAAGTGTAAGTCAAGGCGAACCAAACAGAGAAAACGGAACACAAGTTGTTAATTGGGACTTAATCATGCAATCCATAATCATAAAGCGAAAAAAATGGCCAAGGAAGATGACACATACATAGTATTAAATAAATTTCATTAACATTAATTACTGAGTTGAAAGAAACAATTGATAACTTATGGCGATCAATTATAAATGATTTAACATGTGTGACATAAAGAAGGATTATAAAAGCGCGAAATTTACTGTCTTTTCATCCAATTACGGGAATAAAGGAACCGCTCAACAAACGGTTACTCTCGATAAATTGAAAGTAACTCGTACAGTGCACCTGGACAGCTGAGACCAAGGTCGAGGGAAATACAAAGGTGCTTCAAAGATTAAATCACAATTAAAAATTACAAAAGTAAACTAAAAATTAAACTAAATTAAATTTAATTAACCCGGTAATGAGCACATTGACCAATGAAATTCGATTTCCGCAGCTCCCTCCCTCTCGTTTCTTAAAGTTGACTTACATCAATCAGATGTTAATTATGCGTTTCGTTAATTTATAATGAGTGATATCTTTTAATATTGATTTCAACTCGAATTTATTTATTTTCTGATTATTATATGTATTTACCGACTTATCAATTATGTATATTAGATTGTGAAAACAGCCTCCATTCTGGTGCCACTTTCAACTGTGTTTAACCTTTCCCATTATGCATTTCCCATTACTCATTTACAGCATTAATAGCATGTAAATGGCGTCTTCATTGGATTATTTTTCAGCTTTTTTTGCAAGGTTGTACAATTTTTCACCATTTATTAGTTTTTTCATGTTTGTAATTTACAATTGACATAAGGAATAGTACCAGGTCTCCACTGAGCCTTACAACAATCAACATCTTGACCAATTCAACCTTGTCAAGTGTGTACCGTTTGATTAACCAAAGCATTGGGTCAACGCTTTCTTGCGAAAGTTTGACTTTTTTTCTCTTAACACTGTTATTTTATTGTTGACATTTTTTTATAATTTACAATAATAAACAGACTTTCACTCTCAATTTCAGTCAGCTAATCTGATTTTTTGTGTTCATCTATTGTTGTTTTTTAGAGACTTGATTTGACTCTCAATTTATTGGCACTTTTTGTCACCCTTTATCATTATTGTTATGATTATTGTTAATTTTGTCTTTTTTCGGCTGTTAATTCAATGTAAACAATGAAACATTATCAACTTGTCAACAGATTTGTTACCTTAGCTTTATATTTTTAAAATATATAAAACATGGAACAAATGAGAAACACAAAAGTCAATAGTATTAATTTACTACAAAATTGACCTTTTTTTTTGTGTTGTGACCAGACTTGCGTGAAAAATGAGACCAATCTATTGACAATTTTAATTTCATTTGGATTTGATTTTAATTGCTATTGACTGTTTATTTTGATTACTGACTGTGTACAAAGACATAGATTTTGATGAAAGATTGAAGTAAAACCAGTTTGATTGATATTTTTGTCTCTCTTTAGGTTTGCTTCAAGTCGCAGCTTTTGGTTCAAGAATAAGTGCAACCGGAGGAAAAGAAACCTTATTTCCAATCTTAATTTCATTCTATTTTAATCTTATTCCCTTAAATTCAACCCTGTAATCAAAAACATCGGATTTAATCATTAACAATTCAAATCAACAAAGGATGAAAAAATATACACATTCATATTTACATTAAAACATGTGTAATTACATCAAATGAAACCTTGCACACAATCAACTAATATATTAATTTCCAATCCTCATTAACACATAAGTTAATATTAACTTGAATAATGGTAAATGTAACAAATTGATAAAGCTAAACCTCTCCTTCAGTAAACCAAACAATGAGAGTTTCAAATTCAAACACAGATTAATTTAATTCAACAACAGCGATTGACAACAATTAAATTGACTTCAATTGTGAACATTTAGCTTTTAAAGAGTTTAGATAATCATTGACAGGTTAAATTGAATACAGTCTTAATAACGTAGTCTGGAGATTTTAATCACAGATTGATTTTAAACACACAACTGATCCATATTTTTGTTTATTTACAGATTCAAATCAATGGAAACCAAAGAAATTAGCTGATTATTGGAGACACAAATCAAGATGAAAGTGAACACACATTGGATGGGAAATTAAACTTAAAAACCTGTTGACATTAACATTGTGACTGCAGTAACTTGCTTGTCAACAAATTGATGATGATCATGTTCAAATTGACAGGAGCAGCGTAAAAACAACAATTAACAATAATATATATTCAACAATTATAACATTATCCTTAAAATGAAGCTAATTTTCAGGCTTTAACTTTGAACCCTCAGCTGTGAAACAGCCAATAAAACCAGAAAAAAACGGGATGAGAATCTGGTTTAACGTTTAATTTGAAATTTGCAGGATTTTTTAGCTGATTGTTGTTCACAAATCAACACTTTAAAGGATTGATTTGATGAAATGTATTAATACAAATGGATGAAGGAACGTAACAAGTTATAAAAAGATTGAAATGAACAATGAAAAACATTATATTGACCCAAGCCTGATATAATTAACAACTTAATCAATTAATTTACTCGAAACCAATTTTTCAATGACTACTTATCGTGATGAGGATTAATTTAGAAACATGTTGATCAATGTGATTGACCATTTTAACTAAACTTAATTAAATTTTGAAAGTAAATTGAATTGAAACAATTAAAGTTACCTTTGCATGGGAATGGAAAGAAAAACTCAAATAATTCAATTAAAATGTTAACTTTGGAATTTGAATTTAAGGTGAAAAATGTAATTAAATAAATTGCAATGAAAAGGTTGATAGAATTGATGAAATTTGATGAAAAAAGAAAAAAATTGATGACAATATTCCAGATATTTGAACACTTTACTTTCACTTGATCGAGAGAAATGAATTTATACCAAATGAAGTAATTGTTATTCATTGTTACCATTTTTTTCAAGACATAAATAATTATGATTAAAAGTAACATTAATAATGATAATAATAATAATGTGAAAATGTGAATCAAAAAGTGTAACTAAAGTTGAACATCTTAGTATCTTTTGTGTTCAAGTTGATTGAGAAGTTGATCAACAATTCAATTGGATGGATTGAATTGAAAAAATGCGAACCCAGAAAAACACACGAAATGAACGCAAACAAAAATAAGAAAAGCTTTTTTCATCTCCAAGAAAAAAGGTGTTTTTTGTCTCAAAAAAAACCGATTTAACCCTAAAAAAAGGTGACATTTTTCGGAAGTTACTTTCGTTTGTTGTTACTGTTGTTAACCTTTTTTTCATTCACATTATTTTTAATGTTAATTGTTACCAGCAAAGTGACCCGATGTCAACTGAAAGTATATATAACCCGATTGGTGATAATCTCATTGATTCATTTCAGTTTTGCAGGTTTGACACTTCATTTGATCAGTTACAATCAGGATTTCAATCAAAGCTTGGCTTTTGCCTCAACCTTTGCTTAAACCTCATCAACGGTGCATGTTCAAGTGTTGAAGGATTTACACCGATTTTCAATTTTTGTTAACAGTTAATATTAACCATGAAACTGTTGGGTTTCATTTTGTGCTCAGTGTTCATTGTTGATGCAACCTTTGCAGATCCATTGACTGCTCTGGTTAAAGCCATAAGTCCCGAAGTTGAACCTAAAAATGGCCTTTTTGAGATGAACACTTTAACCCAAGCCTTACAACCTTCAGCTTCACATGGATGGGGCCATCATGGTTGGGGTGGTCATGGCGGTGGACATGGACATGGATGTAAAGAGGTTAATAGTCATTCAATTGTTCATCTAAAACTTTACCCAAACCCAAATCTAATTCAATATTTAAATGTAATTTTCTTTAATTCGCCAGGAAGTCGTTCATCATCATCATCATCACCATCATCATTCAAAGATGATTGCTCATCATGTTCATGACCATGTAAGTCCGAAAATCAAATTTCTTTGAAATCATTGAAATCAAAAGAGATTCTCCAAAATATCGCCTTCAAATGTTGACTTAAAAATTTCGAGCAATTTTTAGCAAAAAAAAATTAGATTGAATTTCACTAGAAAATGATTTTATCCAAAAATACTTTACCTGATCTCAGAATGTCTGGTTTTGTGCAATTTTGTCCTATTGATGAGTTAATTCTTAGATTACAAATGATTCGAAATTGAATTAGATTTTGCATTTTAACCAAAAATTACAAAAAGAAACATTAAAGTTGATTCATCTCAATTAGACAGCAAAATTAGCTGAAATGATGAATATTTTTTTGAATCTCATTCTTTATTTCTAGAAAGTCTTGAACCCAATTCAAGTTTTAAATGTAAAGATTGAAATGATTAGCAATTTGTTATTTGACCTGATTTAGTTGCGAAATTTTGTAAATTTTTGCAAAACTTTGATTGTTGATAAGTTAATTTACAAGATTGATCATTTAGTTTAACCTTAAAGTACCTCAAGTGAGTGATTGAGATTTTCTTGGGTTTATTTGCCATTCCATTTGTATGCTGATCACATCAGTCAAAATCATTCAACTTATCATTTTGATTGTTATTTAACTTTACCTTGTTAATATTCAGCTCATTGATTTACTGATTGTTTTTAATTTGTTTAAACTGCATGTTAATCTGATTGAAAATTTAACTGAGAAAA
The DNA here is from genome assembly GCA_028476895.1 of Tetranychus truncatus. Lineage (NCBI taxonomy): Eukaryota > Metazoa > Arthropoda > Arachnida > Trombidiformes > Tetranychidae > Tetranychus > Tetranychus truncatus. Next base: position 13,570,867 of record CM052062.1, read on the forward strand.
CTTTCGTTCAACCATTTTTATCAGATAATTAGATTATCTTTTTGACATTAATGACCATAATCAATCTTCGTTGTTGAGGTTTTTTTAGCACTTGCATTTTGCTTCGTTTTCACCCAAAATTTTCACTTTCATAGAGTTAAATGAAACTGGCATTTATGCTCATCACATCATGAAGGCTTAATTTATGCTGAAAAAAAGACTTGAAATTATGTTAACATTTGATGAAAATGGCAAAAGCTATTCAATAACATTATTGATTTCAAGAGCTTGAGGAATTTCATTTTTCCCATTTTTAATTCATTTTCGTTTAATTCAAAACACTTTCCTCTTTAGGGCCACAAACACGGACATCATCATGTAAGTTAAATGACAATTGAATTGTAAACACGAAAAATCTAACAATTGCTTTTTTCCATCAACAGGGACACAAACATGGTCATCATCATGTAAGTTGAAGTCATTTTGATGTTAGAAGAAAATGTTGATCATATTATTCAATTGATTCAGGGACATAAACACGAAGCTTGGCATTCACATGGACACAAGCATGGACATGATCACGGTCATCATCATGTAAGTTAACAACAATAAGTTGTCCAAAAAATTGTCCCTCAATTTTCATTGTTGATTACTTTCGTTTATTTGTCCATCAACAGGGTCACAAACATGGTCATGGACACAAACATGTAAGTTTCAGTGAATCAACAGCCTTTGTTAATGCCCTCAAACCTCATGCTCTTGGCAAGGTTTTAACATTTATTGCTAATTATTGAGCAAATTGGGGTTAATCAGAGATTCAATTATATCAATTTTATTCCAATCAATCTTTTAAATCGCAAGTTAACTGTTTATTGATAAATTGGCTAAAGATTTGTTGCACTTATTTTCACCATTTTACTTTCGATTTTTTCATTTTTTTTCAATTCTATTAACTCATCTTTTTATCCATTCAGGATCATCATCATGGTCACCATCACAGTCATGGACATAAACACGATCACGGTCATCATCATGTAAGTTATTGAAAGGTTAAAGCTTATTGAGAGACTACAATGTTGATTACATTTAATCTGTTATTTAATTTGCTTTCAATCCTTATCTTTTATTGTTTCATGTTTACCTTACTTTGATCACATGAGTTTATTGGCATCAACTATTATTAAATGTGATTCATTTATTCAACTGATAATATCTCATGTTGATCAGGGAAACATGTTGAATGGGAGAAAATCAAACAAGCGTAAAGCGTTTTACCATCCAACATTGGGTTAGCGAAAAGTCTGCAAGAGCAAAATTTTCCAAACGAAATAAATCCATTTGCTTAAAATCCAAATTCCATTCTAAATTGGAAAATAATTGTCTAATATTTGTCATCAATCGAGCCAATCATAATTTGATTATTTGTTCGTCAATCTCACCAATTAGTTTAATTTTAAGCTTCTGTCAGATTCAATTCGCATGCAAACCAAGCTCTGGAGATGAACCCAAAACGATGACTTTCTCATTTTACCCAAATTAGCAACTAATCAACATTGAAGATGAAAGAAACAATTAAATGTAACCAAAATTTTCATTTTTAACTTAAGAATCATAAACACGGTCACGGCCATAAACACGACCATTGGCATGGACACGATCACAAGCATGGCCACAAACACGGTCACGACCATTGGCACCAACATGGACACAAACACGACAATTGGCATTCCCATAAACATGGGCATGGACACAAACACGTAAATAGCTTTTAATGGGTTTCCTTTTTTTCAATCTCATGTTCTTTTCACTTTGACACTGCAGGGTCACCATCATGGACATGATCATGGACACCATCACGGTCACCATCACCATGGATGGCATGATCATGGACACCATGGACATGGATGGGGCGATCATGGACACGATCACGGTTGGGGACATAAATCAATCCACAGTTATTCTGCCAAAGGAGGCGATGATTCAAAGTATATTCCTGAATCTGGAATCAGTGGACCAGGATATAAACTCATCGAATCTTTTAGTCAATCATCTGACAAACCAGATTCAGAATCTTATGCTGCCAAGTCTTAAATTTGGTCACATCTTTTTATTGGTAAAGAGTCTAGTTTTTGTTGGCTTAAACACAACCAGAAAATGATAACCAAATCATATGATTTTATTGAACCTTTCAACTCCTTATTCAACCATTGATCATTCAATGAAATCACATTGTAAAATAGTGTAAATTACAAGGGATTTTTGGGTTTTAAAATATCTTTTTTTGCTTCTTTACTTTCCATTTTTACACACTTTTGTACATAAAACACATTCATTTATAATAATTAAATTTAATTCTGCACTTACCTTTTGCTGATTTGAACATCTTTAAATACTCTTTCAATTGACTTGGAAATGTGTCATAATTAATTTTAAATACACTTTTAACCTTCAATGTAAAATTATATTCATGAGAAGTGAAATTAAAATACAATTGTATTAACCAGCTTTAAACCTGATCCTAATTGATCATCAAAAAATGTCTTTAATTAGATGAGATTCAATCACTTGGTTGGCGACGAAAAGATTGCAAAAATTGAATTAAATTAAAAAGTAAATTCCATTAACAATCAATTGATATAAACAGAGGAAATATAATTTTTTATTGTTCTCATGATCTTCCTTTAAACCAAGAAATTATGTTAACCACTAAAAATGACAATTTAACAGACAAAAAGGTCAACATCACCATTATCATGATTATTGTTTTACAAAACTATCATTTCCAGTGAAATGAACATTGTAATTATCATTTTCCGTTTGATCTACAGTCAACTGCTCTAATCATCGCTATTTGAGTTATCATAATTTATGTTCATATGTATTATTAAATGAAAAGGCAACGGAAAAAGGACAATAAAATCAACATTTAAATGCACAACGTAATTAATTCAACAGTTAATATTTTAGGTTAACTTTTATGTTTACTTGACATTGAATGTGAGCTTTGATTGTTCAAAGTATGCTTCAAATGCACAATTGTCAATTTTTAGCTTTGAAAGGTGAGTTTAAAATTAAATTATTATCATTGTCAAGATTGACAAACAATTAGCTCAAGTAATCATTCAGATTGACATTAGTGAAACCAGGTTTCAGGTTGAGAGTTTCATGGATTTGCAGAAATGTTAATTTTCATCGATTAAACAGTCAATTGTTAAACATTAGCTTGTCAATAATGTCCACAATCAACCTGACAATGTCAGATGCTATCAGTTGATATCTTCACATTTTTCAACAAAATTTTGCTTCTTCTTTATCTTTCACTATTTCCAGCTATTATTTTTAATTGTGAGAAATTCACATCCAAAGTTAATTGTCAGGGTAATTTGAGTTTACATTTAAATAGATTTAATAAAGATAAGTGATTGAACCTCCGATTTTGAGCCACCAATTTGTTGTCAAATCAATTATTTTGATCACAATTTTCCCTGGTTTAAACCTATTCTCTTGATTCACTCTAATCAAATTCAATTGCCAATTTTTCCAGTTGTTATAAAATATGCAATTTTTAGCTCGTGGTTAATATGAAGGAGGAGAAAGCAAAGATATAATTAAAACAATGACAAAAATAAATGCCAATGATAATCAAATGAATCGGGTAATCACTGGAAACACGCTTCTGAACTTGAATATTGCGTTCATTTGTTAACACTCTTCAACCATTAGATAAGAAACAATTTGAATCTGATAATTAACAAAGCACAATCAAGTACACAAATTGGTTAAAATTTCAGGTTATTTTCAATTAATTTGAGATGCACATTGGAAAATCGATGTTCACCGATTTTCCTCGCTCATAGATCAACATTCAATCGGTTCCTTTATCATCTTCTTTTTCTTCATCATCATCATTATCATCATTACCAGTTTTCTTGCTTTCCTTCAGCTTCTTATTCTCAGTTTCCATGATTCTGGTTGTCATGTTACCAGCTATTTAAACGTTTTCCTTCCTTCCTTCCTTCTTTGACTCTTTTTTGATTTGCTTTGTTCATTTGAGATTATCTTCTTTATCATCATCATTATCATCATCATATTCTTTTCTTTGAACCTCAGAAGAAGAAAACAAAACAATCAAGTAATCTTTTTTGCTTATACCCTCAATTAGTGTAAGCAGCGAAACAGTTTACACCCCACTGAAACACAACATGAAGAGGAGAGGAAGAAACAAGATGTTGATGTTATGATTATGATGAAAAGAGATGAAAAAGATGACGATGATGATATAAAAGAAACCTTTTTCATCTTTTCGAGAGAAACATGCAAACGCCAAGATGAGAGGAAAAGATGATCAAACTCATGCTTTTAGTGGTCTTTAACTCGACCTGTTCACGTTTATCTGATCGCGCCAATGATTAATTTAAACCCAAGGTTAGCTTTAACCTAAAACAATCAACAAATATAAAAACTAATAGTTGATCCATAAACAACTAACAGCAGCAGTAAAAGAAAAGGTAAAGTAAAATAACGAAATTCATGTTTGATGTTAACTATAGTTGTTGTTGATGTTGTCTTTTTTAGAGATGATAATGTTGATGATATATAATAATGATGACGTTGATGTGAGATTGAAAACATGTTATTCAAAAAAGCGTGAATAAATGTTTCAGAAGTCATCATCATTGTATTTCAGCGATGAGTAAATAAATGAGGGAGGCAAATATTTCAAATTGATTGTGGGTGTCGTCCAGAGTTTACGTTCAATCGAAACTGAGGACTTTGTTGGTTTTTTTCGTTTTTTGCTCCTAAACGAGAAAGTACACATAATTACAATGATCTTGGCATGAGATGAGCGATAGACACAGAGAAGAAGAGAAATAGCGAGTGAAAGTAAGAAGAGAAAGAGAAATAGATTATAATAAAGGAATTTTGATATTTAAGAAAATGAGGAGAGAGAGAGAGAAAAGAAAGACAATAAAACGAGAGAGAATGAAGTGTTTGCATAATGCGAAAAAAAGAGGAAATATCGACGTTCTTGTTGGTAAAATGTTCAGGTTAAGCGATGTCAATGATGCTTGGTTTGTTGTAAGCTTTGTAATTTGATGATGCTAATGGCGTTGGTGATGGTAATGACTATGATACACAGCACAAATAAAAATGGGACACTCAAATAATAAGGTGATGAAAGTGCCTAGTTTACCAGAAAACTAATGTAAGCAATAGTGTGAATGAGAATGATGAGAAGAACAGTGAGATTAAATACATTGAACATGTTTTTTGTGTTTTCTTCATCTTGCGATTTTTTGCTTTTTTTGTCTTGAATGTTGATTTTTTATGCATTTCTCCTAAATCTTTTTTTTGTGCTTTGTTATTATTTGTGATGAAATGATTTTCAAAATGTGGATTAAAATATAAAGCCACCGTCATCATCAGGATCAATCTGGATAATTTGACTGTGTGTTGATTAAATTAAATAACGTTGACTTAAAAAGTATAACCATAAATAACGTCGATAACTCTTTTTTCCTGAGTAACTCACGAGGAAGTCAGTCTTTTCCTTCGTCACTTTTTAAACGCTGCATTTCTCCCTCTCTCTGTTTGCTATGCCTTTTGTTGATAGTAATAAGTGTTTTTTTGTTGTTGTTTTGTAGTTTTCTTGACGATTTTCCTTCTTTAAATATATTTATATATTTATATAATTTTATCCAAAGTCCTTCTTCATTTGCTTCATGATGATTTCCCTTTAACGTATGCTTTGTGTTCAACGTTGCTCACTGAGTGTGCTTTCGCTGTTGATGATGGTTGGATGTGTGTTTTTTTTTGTATAATTTTGCTTTGGGCATCCTTGATACCTTTTATTTCCGTTAAAGGGTAGGAGAGAGAAAGTAAGAGTTGGCAAAGGTAGATGAAGAGGAGAGATATTGATATATAAGAGGGAGAAAAGATGAAGAAAACTGTAAAAGCAATTCTTGGACTTGTCCTGTTAAAATTGTTGATTGATGTTGATGTTTTGTTTTGTTGTAATAAAGTTATTGATACTGATGATGATGGCGGTGCTGGTTTCTTGCTTCTTGCGTTGTTTATATAATATATTTATAATCTTTTTGTTGATTCTGCTTTTATCAATCCTCAACTCCTATCACGATGGATAGTTTTCCTTATTCATCATCAGTCTTGACAAAAATACGACAGTTTTTCTGTAATTTTCATAAACGTTGTTACCCAAAATAAACATCAAAGTGGTACATTTTTTAGCAATATGAGCAATAGTAGTTAGTTTAAGTAATAGCAGGAGATCCACATGATGATGACGATGATGATGATGGTTAAGATGATTATGGTAATGTTGCAAATGATGAGACAAAAAACGAAAGCCAGAAAAGAGAGAGTGAGAGAAGAGAAGAGAAGAGAAGAGAATGAGAGAAGAGAAAGAGATAAGAGAAAGGGAAAATACCGAGATATAAAAGAGAGAGAGAGAGAGAGAGAGAGAGAGAGATAGAAATTGCATTTAATTGGCGAACTGAAAAATTAACAACTATTAAGATTTAAATGCTGTGAGGGTGAAAATAGAGGACAACGATGACATTACATGACAAGCAAGAAGAAAGAAAATGAGGAAACCTCGAAATTTAGTGCGAAAAATGTAAACATAACATGCTTTGATTTCTTTTCGTTCTTGACAAGGTGTTTGTTTTGGTGAGTTTGGATTGATTAACTTTCATTTCATTTTTTGTGTGAAGTCTTTTACAATAATCAATTTGACAATTTTTCTCTTTTTTCTTTCTTCTTAAAGTTCATTCTTTACTTTTCCCCAAATAATTCATTCTTCTAATAAAGAAAATTAGATAATTAAATTTGAAGTTGTATTTATATTATAATATATTATATATATATGTATATATGTATAAATGTGGTTTTGTAGTATAAATAAAAACAAAAAGTAAGAGTAGGAGGATTAGGAGGGATCTGGAAAAAGGAGAACGGAGAACGGAGAGAGGGAGAGGGAGAGAGAGGAAGAGGAGGAGATAAATTAGATAGATTGAGAGCTCGTCAACGTTGTGTCAATTCCAATGGAGAAAATAAGTACGGAGAAAGAGTCGGAGAGGTTTTGTACTCACCAACTTCAGAAGTCGGTGAATTGGAAGCGGAAGAGATGCCAGAACTGGATTCACTAATACTTCGAATTCTGTGCGTGCTTGTACTGTTCCTTAGATGCTCTTGGAGTTGATCTAGACGCCGTAAAAGATATCGCTGTTCCCGAACCAATTGTTCCCTTTGAAATTGCTGTTTTTTGTCTTTCTCCTCCAGATTCTAAAATTAGCAATAAAATGATAAAAAAATATGAGTAAAAGAAAATGACAATCAGTGTGAGATTTTTTTGATAGTTGCATCGCAAAATATGAGTGAGAATGAAAGGGGGGAGTAGGAAGAGAGAGAGAGAGAGAGAGAGAGAGAGAGAATAAAGGGAAAAGGTGTTTATGGATGTATAAGTGAGGGAAGAGCAACAACACCCATTATTACATGTATGACTGTCGTTGCGAATTAAAGAAGAACAAAGAAAGGGAAGAAAAGGAAAAAGAATGACCGGATCAACAAAAAAGAAAGAGACTGTATCATGATTATGATAGAGAAAAAAGGTTGCAGTGAGAAAGGGGAGTCAAAATGAAGATAAAGAAATGGATAAAGAATAAAGGGAAAAAAGAGAAAAGGTGAGAAGAGAGATTGAGGTAGGCAGATGAAGATGATGGACATTAGCAGAAAGGCAAAGATGAAAAGGTTAACGAGATATGGTTAACGGATGAGGGAAGACCAAATAGTAAAAACAGGAATATAGAGAATTGGATAAACATTGCAACAGAAAGAGTGACAATTATAAGAATGAGTAAGCACCTTAATGAAGGCTTTAGCTCTATTTAAAAGTCCAAGCGTTGTGTGGCGAGTGGCCTCAGGTCCCAGAGGAACCAGAATTTTAAGGGATTCCAAACAGCTTCGTAGATGTGCGCGTCTGCGAATAAATAGATTAAAAATGCATTAGAAAATTTGTAGTCATTATTTAGGTTTAAATTCTGTCAGAATAACAGAAGGGTTTGTTGTTGCCATAAATGAGTGAAAATGTAAGAAGCTAAAGCAAATGGTTTTAGAAATAGCAACAGTAATGACAATATACAGTATTAACATTTACTATTAAAAAAAATAAGCAAGGATAAGATCCAAAAGAGAAATATTTAAAACAAGCATTTATTTCTCTTTTTTGATTTTCCATCAATATATGCATCCTCGTCATTAACCTGTTAAGTAACATCAAAGCACAACAGACCAGTAAGCTATCCTCACTCAGAGCATGTAAGTGTAGTCACATGATCAGAAACATACACATAAGACCACTTGTATTCATCAGTGATAAAGAAAGTGAAGAAAGAGAATGAGAAAGAAAGCAAGAAGGAGAAGGAGATGGAAAAAAAGAAAGAACGAAACGAAGAGAAGAAGAAAGAGAAAGAAAGAGAAAGATCTAATAAATTCACCTTATACTAGTTTACTTTAATATCTTTCATCATGTGAGTAACATCATTTGTGGCAACATTAGAAGAAACAAGGAAGATAGAAAGGCAAAAGCAGTTGTGAGAGGAAAAGAAAGATGATAGAAGCATTAAGGGGTTAATACAGTTCTAAAAAAAGAGATAACTTACCTATTTTTCTCCAATTCATTATGAGTTGATCTATTGCCTTGAGATTTTTTTAATTTAGATAACTTAGAATTACTTTTGAGATCATATTTAGGTGGTACAGTTGACGCGTAACCATGTTCCGCTTCTCTTTCACGTCTCTCCAGGTATTCAGCGGCCTCCAAAAGGGTGGCAATGTTATAGCTCATCTCACTCTTTGACAAGGAATAACCTCAAAGAGCTACGGCCAACCAACCAACCTATCTCTTGTTTCTCTCCCTTCTCTATCTTTAAAAACTCTCGTTTTCTCCACTCTTTCTCTCTCAAAATCTCTCCCTCTCTCTTATTCACAATCACCACACACAGGAGAAGAAAAACAACCAACACTCACAAGTAATTAAAAAAACAACACCACAACACACCTTAGATATATATATATTTTGGTTAACAACTGAGTATCACAAAGGGCAAAACAAAAGAAGTAAAGAGAGCAGTGTGTGTAATGCGTGTATGTGTTATGTGTGTGTATGTGATAGAGAGAGGAGAAAGAAGATTGAGAGAGAAGGAGAAATGAATTTTTTCTCTTTTTTCAAATAAACATACAATAATATAAACACAGAGATATTATTTCAAAAAGAAGGAACCACTACACTTTGATGTAATCTTATTTGTAATTTTTGTTGCCCAAACAACACGAGAGTGGTGAAATGTAGAGAGATGGTTGCGAGTAGGGAGAGAGAGAGAATTAAGATATGAACAGAATGTGAGAAGAAAGCGAGCAAAAAAATATATAATATAAAAAAGGGTTGATTTGCTTCAACTGATGATTCAAGAGATGGGGGGCTTTTTAACCAGACACATAAAACACACACTGGGTAAACCACAGGTCCGATAACAGTACATTCAGAACAAAAACAAGGCAGAATCAGAGGTCAAGAGGCAAAACCTCGAAAAATTTTACAACAAAAAAACACAAATTAACTCAGCAATCCATTCTTGTACTTGGAGTTTTGAGAAATAAAGGAATAAATGATTCCAAACCCAATCTTGCTACTCACTTCCTTTCTCTCTCTCTCTCTCTCTCTCTCTCTGTCAAAACACATACACACAAAAAGAAGGGGAAAGCAAATCACACAATGTTACGTTACGTTGATAAAAAATCTTTCCCCCATCTTAACAGTATCTCCATCTGTTATTGACGCAAGAAATTAATCTGGTACTTTTTCGGGTTTGTTGTTGACAAGCAAAAATGACAACAAGAAACCAAAACAACAGCAATGGAAACAACCTAAAGAGTCGCTTTCTTTTTTCATTTCAACGTTACGTTGTTCATATTATCAGAAGTAATCCTATTTTTTGTTTGTATTATTGTTAACTCGCCAAATTTACTTGTTGGAGTATTTATTTTCTTTTAATTTATTTACCTATTATTTAATTTGTTACAACCTTCATTTTTTGTCCTCATCTTATTGATTAGATTTAATTACCTTTTCACTTTGCAACTCTAACCATCATTGATTTTAATTGGGTTAAACATGAGTTAAACATTTTCAAATAATAAGGTCATTCTCAAGGTTACATAGACTCCTATCTTTCATTTCATCTTGTTATTATTATCACTTTATTATAATCTTTCTACCTCTCTCTTTCTTTCACTCTCTTTCTATATATTTAATTCTTTGTTTCTTTCTTCTCTCTCTAAATGTGTGATTTGTGTGTGTAAATTCAATTTGATTAGAAACTCTAATCTGATTAATTTATTGAACGAGTTGAATGTATCATCTCATGTATAATAACTGTTGAAGATTATTCATTTTATTTTACCTGATACATTAACCTTGTTTTTATAACATTCATTTCACTTATCTTTCTTCTCTTCTCTTTTTCTCTCTCAACCTTTCTATCTTCGACTCAATGATTCTAGTTATTTTTTAGCATCGTTATCTCATGGATAATAATAAATGATGAACAATGAAATTGATTGTTAATTTAGTCTCTTTTCCTTTAGCCAACGTATCAAAGATTCAACAAATATGACACTACTTAATAACTTGATGCTACATAATTCATTACAAGGAAACCAGCAAGAATTTTCAATAAGAAATGAGTTATTGGTATGCACATGAATTTCAACTACATGATCATAAAGATGGACATTTAAATAACCAGGTTAAATAATAATTGTGTTGCGAGTAAATATGAAGAGATTGCATGAGATTGATTAGCAATTACATAAACCACTGCCGTAACAATTTAACAATGTTACCTAATTTTAGAGTGTCGCCATCTCTTATTGACAAATGAAGTTAATTCTTCGCAAGGTTTGTTGATGTTGACAGGTTGAGCAACAGTAAAAGAAACCCGAATAGAGAAATGAATTTTCTCATTTCACTAATTTTTCACTTTTAAATTAATTTTTCACACTTTTTTCAATGACACATGGCTTTTTCCTTATTCACCTTATAAATGTTAATTACCAGTTAAACCGAGGAAATTTATTAGATAACTCTGAAAGGATTATTTTGCATCTTGTATTTCTTGTCATATAAATATGAAATTGTTCAACAGTTACTCTTTGGATTTGAATTAAACGAACACCATTAACAAAGATTATTACAAGGTTATTACAATCTGAGTCGTTTGCTGATTGTATGCTCAATATATTTACGTGCATCACGTTAAAATACTTGAAAGACAGAGTGAAAAATGTTGCGATGCTGAAGACATTTCTGAGATAATGTTACAGATGGAAATTTTTTACTGACAATTCAAACCAGAAAAGGGGAGGATTCAATGTTACTTCCGGTTTTACTGGTGAAGCACCTTGGAAACAGCCATTTCATCTCACGAGCAATGGAAGTAAGGTTGGAGAAGAGAAAGAGTAAGAAAGGGAAAGAAAGATGATGATGATAATGCTGATTGTAAGTTTGTTGATGTTGATCATGCTGCTGCTCAGAAGTAGCATAGAGATGTTGATTGAAGGAGCAAAAACAGGGATTGCAGAGGGTTGAGTTTGAATGACGAGTCATTGGAATAGGGAAAATAAAAAAAGGAAAAACCTTTGTTGACCTGACTGAGAATCGTTCATTTCGAGTTGAGTCAGGGAAAGAAAATTGCAAGCAATGAATTGAGCATGAGTTCAGAGGAATGTTGATTGAAACGAAAAGAAAAAATTGAAGAAAAATTGAATAAACTAACTGTTAATCGTTAATATAATCTTATTCTTATCGTTATTACTAGTAATCTGTTGATGGTAATCGACTGTTGCAGTTCAACTGAAAATGAAATATGTTTACATTTTAAAGACTTTGTAAGTTCACGGTTCGCAATCTGGTCTAACAAAGGTTCAATATCAAATGGATTGAATATTCCTAATTTTGCCAATCCTTTCAGCCAACACCAGTAAAGTCATCACTTTTATCATCAACCTCAAGGGTTACCATTTTTCATTTCATTGTTCACGAAGCATCCAGGAAAGATAAGAAAACAAAAATTTCCTTAATTCATCGCCTTTGTTACCAGATTTAACATCTTTCACGAGTACCAGAATTGCTGATTGTTACTGTCGTTCTGGTTTTCATCAAAAGAGTAATTTTATCGATTTGACCCAACCAAAGAAGTTGTCCGAGACAAATTGGCATAAATATTGGTCAAAGTGTTTGTTTCATGATGGAAAAATAAGGAGCCTTAATCATAAACAGGGCAAGAAGGATCCAAATATTACGAAAAAATCAAATGGATCAAGATGAAAACATGGTTAATGAGGAAAAAGTAATTGAAGATGAATCAGGTGAAGATGATATTGGAGCTGACTGGAACAATGTTTCAAGTTCAAGTTCCTCCCAATTTAACACAGGTAATCAAAGTGATCACCAACAAGACGATTTTTTAGATATGTTGGCTCGGTCTCAAGAGCAACGTATGAATGACCAGCGATGCTCAATTGACAGGATGGATTTAATAAGAGTTAACCAGCAATCAGGTTCAACTTTGTCACCCTATAACAGTGAGCCTAATTACCAAGATAATTCAATGCAACGATCCAATAGTGGACCTGTGGAGTCCATGGCAGGAACAAGTTATGGCACAGTCCAAAGTACCAGACCAACAAATGCACAAACGTTTTCTAATAATGCACAAGTCGAGCCATCTTCAAGATCAAATCGATTAATTAATAGAGCAGCAACAATAGATAGGAGCACAACTAATGGCAACAGTCGGAATAACATTGTTACAAATGGCCGTAGAGGTTCAAATCCAATTAATTTTGGTTCCAACAATCGTCCAACCTCGTCTTCAGGATCAGCATCTTTGTCATCAGCGTATGGAAGCTCAGGCTCAGATTTAGGTAACGCAAGAGATGAATTGTTAGACATGATTGCAGCCCTTCAAAGTCGCCGACTTGATGAACAAAGAGCACCACTTTCCGTTTTAAGACGCAGTTTAACATCAACATCTAATGGAGCAAATCATTCAGGTAAGCCAATTAGTTGACCATAATTGTACAGAGTTTTATGAACTTAAAGGTTTACTGTAGTTTATCAACTGGTTTAGTCAAATCAATCTTTGTTTACATAACTTACACAGCAGCTGATGGATCAAAGGGTTATTGATGAAATTTAAAAAAGAAAGATTTGTGAATCAAAATACCAGTAGATTCAGTTGACTGTTTCTGTATGCATTTAGCTAAAAAGATAGATAACAATAATAACAGTTAATAACAAAGAGTAAAGGAACTTTTCTACTCTTTGGATAATAAGGTTTCTAGACTCAAAAAAAGGTCTTCTTTGGCCAGTTTATTAGAAGTGAATTTTAAATTTATTGCATAAAACCCTCTAAAAAGTCTTCATGAAATTCTATAATTTCAAAATACTGTAATGCTCTCGATTGGAAAAGTTCGGATTGTTGCATAGTTTGTCGGAATTACTAAAAGTATAAGCGTATTTATAAATTATAATCAATATTTATTTTCTTCTGTTTAGGGTTGTCCCATAATAACTCCAATTCAAATCAAGGAACATCAACAAATCAAGGAGGAAATGCGACCGATGAAGACGAAATCGATGATGTTGATGATTTATCCTCTTCTCCCCAAGGACAACCAACTGGTCGAAAGACTCGTCAAATGTCTCTCGGTGCCAATATTTTGCCTGACGATGATTTCTTTGAACAACTTATGAAATGCCAATCAAGTCGCCTTGAGGATCAACGAGTAACTCTTCCAAATCTTTTCGCACCTCAAACCTCGTCAACATCACCTTCAACATCGGCCAATATTTTAGCTCCTTCCACGTCTTCCCTTAACCCTTCTCCAACCAGTTCATCATCCTCAGCTCGAGCCAATTTTGCTCGGAATAGATCAGCAACTGTTTCTGATTCTAGTGCAGTTGGCCCGACTGGACCAAGTAAACCAATTACTGAAGATTTCTTTGGACTTATCATGCGTTTCCAGTCAGCTCGAATTGAAGATCAACGAACAGAGCTCCCAGGTGGTAATCATTCCGAGGATGGTGATGATGAAAATAATGAAGGAGGGAAAAAATCGTCTGGAAATTCAACATCAAACTCATCCTTGACATCTTCATCTGAGGACAGGAAAAAGATTGACACAGGTTCACAATGAGTAACAGCTTTTTGGATGAAATTGGATTTCAGTTGAGCCATTGGAAAGAGAGTGAGAAGCAGAATCAACCAATTATTGGAATATTTCAACAATGATTCCCTGATAACTCTTTCCAGGGTTTAATTTCCATTTAATTCAATCTAAACTTTTCATTTCTTGTCTTTCAGATGTAAGATTTAAGAAAAAAAGTAATTCTTTTCATTTTTTCTGCATTTCCATCATCGAAGTTGAAAAATGATGTGAAAAATACTTGTTAATCAATTTCAACCAATTAACATATGACGTTAATTTAATTAATTATTCTCGTTTCATCTTAAAACTACATCTGTTAAAATCTTTGCTCCCCTTTTTTTCTTTATATTTGTAAGAAAATTTCTTGGCATTTCATTCGATATCATCCTGATCATCATTATTATCATCATCATCATGCTCGTCTTGTCTTCTTTCTTGTTATTCTTAAAGAAGCAACCAAGTTGCAGTTTATTGAGAAAGAACAATACATAACACAGTTTAGTTCAAAAATTAAACCAACTTACATTTTCTCAAATCTTTTTCTATTAAGATCAATTTTGCTTCGACTAGTCTTTGCTGTTCCAACAATTGTCAATACAGGCAAGCAATAATTAGTTGCAAATGAATAATTTTAAGCAATAAACTCATCATTACTTGCTAATAAGCAAAGCTCAAATTTTAATCCATCACTATTGTTGCTCCTAGGGACTCCAAATGAGATTTTAATTTTTCGGCTTCTTCTTTAGATAAATCAGATTTAATTATCTGCGGCACTGATTCGACAAATTTTTTGGCTTGGACAAGATTCAGACCAGATACTAATCCTTTGATTTCTTTAATCAATCCAACCTTTTTAGACTCATCAAATTTCGTCATTTTAACAGTATAAGATGATTTAACAGCTTTGACCTCTTCTCCTTCATCCTTAAAATATAATCAAACAGATGAACAAGATTAGTATCATAAGAGGGAATTCAATTTGCAAGCTTACTTGAGCCGGAGCATGTGTTGCCGCAACAGGCATTGCTCCCATAGCCATCATTGGAGTATCTGGAATATTCAACCTTTTTTTAAGCAATTGGTTCAAATCAGATACTTCTAAAAGGGTCAATTTTTCAATTTCATCTACAATCTTCGACAATTTGACATCAAAAACTTTTTCGGCTCCAGGAGTGGGCATCGTTAAGGGTTTTTCAGGTTGAGCAGCAGCCTCACTGGTGTAGGAACGATAACAAACAGATTTAGCAAAATTATGATATAATCCAATAGAGTGGACATTTCGAATACACCGGAACATCGCAGGTGGCAGGTTCATGTTTAAATATTTGAGCAATAAAATGCGAAAATCAAACTAATTACAATGATAGAAACAAAATTAAGTTGAAAACTGAATGGCCAGTAGAAGAATCTGATCCTGGATTCGATATTTATCTATTTAAAGCTCTAACAGTAGCTGTCAGCCAACTTTCGCCTTCTTACTTTCGGCTTAAGGCCCGTTTAGCGTTTGTAACTGAGGAAAAATTTAAACAAATTAACCCAATTGAATTATCGAAATTGAAAGACCAAATTAAATTAAGGTTACAATCGATTAACTTTGGAAACAACAAAATTCACATTGAAAAAATCAAAAAATAATTCTTTAGCTTTTGATACATCGATACCGTATACGATAGTATAATATTGCAACCAGAGGTGGAGTTAGAGTCACTCAGCCTTACTCAGCCCAACTCGATGTTTAATAAATAAGGTCAATCAATACTATTTCACGGTCTCAATGTTAAATATTCATTGGATTTTCTTGTACTTGAGTAAGAAACAAGAAAGTGTTGAAACAGATAATCAATCATAAAATAGTCAACTTTACCTGAAACCATTTTGTGCGCATTTTGCCCAACACTAAATGTAACAGTAGTAATTGATTAATAACCTTATATTTATAGTAAAGACAATAGAAACAAGTAAACGCATAAATTAAGTTGATTGAAGTACCTAAAGGATACAAAAAAATGTTGCCAACAAGAAGGTTGATTGTAATACCTTTTGAAACAACAGTCTATTTTGGAGCAATTTCAACCTAAATCATTGATAAACACCCAAGTAATGATAAAGAATATAATAAACCATAATTTATCCATGATTATTCATTAATCAAACTAATCATGTAAGATTTTTACCATTTACCTTATTAAACACACAAAATCAATATTTTTTTCCACCTAAAAAATTAATCTTCTTAATCAGTTATATTTAGGAATATAATTCCGAAATGAGTTCCGTTCATGAAAAACCTAATTAACCTTAATATACATTTAAATAGAAGTCATTAAACTGTTCAACAAAAAGTTGATTTACATTGAAAGCGTTGAAAATGTCAACAATCAAAGTGAATCTCGTTAAACATTTTAGTTATAATCAAAGCTATTTGCACAATAAGTTAAAACAAATTGATCAGATTTTCTGGTTAATTGATTTTGCTGGGTAAAACAATTCAACTGTTGCTGACAAATTGTAAATTGTGAAAAATTGAAAGCATTAAACCATGTTTAGCAGTTCAATTTATCATCTAACTAATTGTTAAGCAAACATAATAAACAAGTGAGAGTCCAAAAGGCTGGTAATGGACGCAAACTGTGAGTTAGCCAAACACTCGACCAGAATCAAAGTTAAACAATGTAATAAACATTTATTTGATTGTGTAAGGTTGTTGTTAAATTGTTAGCTAAAAAGGCTGATAAAGTTGACCATTTTTCTGGTTAACAAGAAAAGCCAGCGACTTTACCCATAAAATGAGCTTGACTGTAAAGTAAATACAAAATGGAAAGCAAATGAACCAAAAAAATGATTCCCAATAAAATTAAGTGGACATTTAACTCATTTGTTTTCAACTCAGGTGATTAATTTTGCATTTAATTGTATTACTGTGAAATACATTGTTTGCTTTTGGGTTTTTGGGTAAAATTCAAAGCAAAACTGAAAAGGTTAACTCATTTACCTTTAACCAAGAAAAAAGTGTTTTACCCAAAAAAGCAACCAAACTGTAAACCATCAATCTTTTTGTTTGCTTCCTTTTTTCATCTTTTCATCATTTTCTTCTTCATCATTTAGCTCATCTTGAACCTCTAACCTTGAAAAACAAACCTGAGGAAGAAAATTCATTTCAGATTTTATACACCAGATGAATATTTTTACATGCATACATCTATTTCATGTGTATGCTCATCCCAATTCAAGCAAGCCAACCTTTCAGTATTTACATTAAACTGATCGATAGTTTGTCCTTCATGTGTTACAATTACATGCAATTAATTGTGAAGTTAAGTGAAAAAACAAGACAATTTAACTTTTCCAGTCAAACATCGAAAGTAAACCCAAAATTGCTGCACCAGAAAAACGATCAACAGCTAAAACAAAGCCAATAATTTCATATTTGATTCTAATAAGATTATATATTCAAAGTAAATACGATTACTTGAATCACAATTATTTATCTATCTGCCTGGTAAATTGCATCAAATAATTTCTTTGTTAATTTGAATTTTTTTTATTCTTTTGATTCCATGGATCCTTATCGCCTCCTTTCTTGTAAAAGGTCACACTCTTTTCTTTGGTTCAAAGATCTAATTTAATTAAAATGGAGGATTGATTTTGAAACATTTTAACTCTAATATCTGGTAAAAATAGGCATCTTCAATTACAACTGAATTGTTAGATGTAATGAAACTAGCTTTCATTAACTAATAGTAGTCTTTCTTGCTTTCTTTTCTTGAATCATCCAGTGTCTAGTTTCAGGTTTGTCTTGTTGAAAGTTTGCAAGTTGCAAACATCAATGAAACTATACGAGTGAAATTTAATGGTGAAGATAGCGAGTTTTAATGGAGATGATGATGATAATGAAATTGATTATCTCGATAATGCATATGTTAACTGTTAAACGTTAACTTATGTCAACTTTGGTGTTTGCATTCTTGAGGTCATCAAAGGGCAAAAGCAAAAGGCCAATAATAAAAATATATTGCTCCTTCAATCAAAAGAAGTAGAAAAGAAGCTCAAAATAATGACTAACGAAGGAAAAGTTCCCAAGCTCTAGTAAGATGGAATATAAAGAAAGCAAAAAAAAGTATAAGAGCAAAGTGGGAAGAAAGAAGGTATCAGGCCGAACAAAGACGAAGAAGAAAGAGATGATGGGCACAAAGTTGCAGTTGAAGAGAGAGAAAGAAGACAAAGAAAGATCAAGTTGAAGAAGAAGAAGAAAAAGAAGATGAAAAAGGAGAAGGAGAAAAATAAGAAAACTAGAAAATCACTTTCAAGAAAATAAGAAAGGGCAGACGAAGAGGATGAAAGAAGGAGAAAGTTGAGGCTAAATGTGAGTCGAGTCCAGTTGTTAAAAGAGGCACATAAAGAAAGCAAAGAGGAGAAAATGATGATTATAAAGAAGATGATAAAGATGATGATGATGATGATGAGGAGCCCGGCGAAGATTTGGAAGGCCCGGATGAAACACAGAAAGTTGTATTCGCTCTATTTCTTCACTTTTTTAAGACACTTTTCATCTTTCCTTTTATCCTCTTCTTCTACACTTAACATGTGACCTTGACCATAGATTTTGTCTTGACAGATGGCGTAACTAGCAATCCTAGAAGATTTTTCATTGGATAAATTGTTACATGACGTCAAATCTATTGGTTGCAAGGTGAGAGTGGTTGTGTTTGGAAGACAGAGTAAGAATGAATAATGTTAAAGTCTGTTTTTTGTTATGAAAAAATGAAGATGTTGCTCTTATTAATTTTCATAAATTGTTGTTAAATTTGATTGTTTTGTTTCTTAATGGATTTTGAAAATTTAATGTATTTCTTAGGTGATGAAACTGGTAAACCAGGTTACGACAATATTAATAGTGTTGTAACGAACAGTGCTAATTGTGGAAGTGTTTCAAATGTCTCTGGTCCACCTCCACCTACGAATAATTTAAGTGATGGAACTGATCAGCAAACAGTGAAAAAAAGGAGAATTAAAAATCTTGGACCTCCTGTCCGGCCTCAATGTCCAGAATGTGGAAAAGATTTCAGCAATCAAAGTGCCCTCTCTAAGCATAAATTGACACACAGTGATGAACG
Source organism: Tetranychus truncatus (assembly GCA_028476895.1). NCBI lineage: Eukaryota > Metazoa > Arthropoda > Arachnida > Trombidiformes > Tetranychidae > Tetranychus > Tetranychus truncatus. The sequence goes on from CM052062.1 coordinate 13,590,252, forward strand.
AAGATTTGTTTGCAACCTTTGTCAAAAGGCATTCAAACGTCAAGACCATCTTAATGGTCATATGTTAACCCATCGGGATAAAAAACCATTCGAATGCGATGTCGAAGGCTGTGAGAAGACATACTGTGATGCAAGAAGTTTAAGAAGACACAAGGAAAATCATCATGCCGCCATCAATCATAATCATAATATTAGTGTCAATGGTGCACTTCAATCAAAACCTGCACAAATAGGTAAATTTTCTTAGCATATTTTACCTTTTCAAAATCATGTTTTCATTTATGTTTTATTTTTATTTAACTCTTTTTTTAACGATCAGCCGCAAATACTATTAAACCAGGCTCTATTTCGTTTTTATCCTCAGCTGCAACTCAATTACAATTATTGGCATTGCAAGGGCAACCACTATACCAGTAAGTAAAAACAATTGTTTTTAATTTACAATTGTGATAATAATTTAAACCCTCTATTTTGCTTACATAGTTGCATTAAATTGTTACATTTTATTTTGACTTTTTATTTATTTAAGTCATCTTTCCTTCTTACTAAAGCTTACATCATTCTTACGTTATTTACATTTTCCCTCATATTTTTGCTCTTTCACAAACTTAAGCCAATCACTAACAAAAGTCGCCAAGTAGATTGAATCACCAGACTCTTTGAGTTTGTCTTTCTTTCTTATTTCAATGCTCACACTCTTTGTTTTCTCTCTTTTTTACAGTGAAAAGATTCTTAATACATTACAACCTGATCCAAGCCAAATTAATCACCAGCATCAACCTCAAGCGTCTCCACCACCACCACAACAACTACCACCGCCTCCGCTTCATTCATCTCATCACCTGCAACCGAATATACATTTGCATTTTAAAGAGCGCAATAATTCAGTAAAAATGGAAGTAGATGATGATCCTAGACAAGTTGATCAAGTTTTTGGGCAACCCATACTGCGAAGATCCATTAATGACCCGCAAAATCTTTTACATCAGCTTTTAACCCAACAACTGAAAGAACCATCATCTGAGAGCTCGCATATTTTTAATCAACTTGCACCAACATTAACTAATTTCAATAATCATCTCAATAACAACAATCATAGTGGAAATATTCTCAATAATAATATTACTAACCAGGACAGTAACAATAGTAACAACAGCAACAACAACAACAACAACAATAACAATGATTCACAGATAAATGGATGGGCTTGTGAATGGGCTTGCAAGCTACTTGAAAGTCAATTAAATCAAGTTGAGTGCTCAATTTGCCAGAAAAGATTCAAAAATCTACAAGCACTAAATGGCCATATGAGAACTCACGGAGGCTATCTAAGACCACAACAGATTATAACTGCAAATAACAGCAATTCCTCGGAGTCATTGAAGAAAGAAGACAATGTTACATCTGTTATCATGAATGGTGCTGAAAATAATGTCAATACTAATAATGTTAACAATATCAACATTAATAACAACAATAAAGTTTTATTCGAGGTTTCCATGCTTAAAAACAAGATAATGTCTAAACATGCCATTAATAACATCGACGTTTCACCTAATAACAACCACTCTGGTGGTGTCACAAATGGTAACGACAACAAAGACGCAAAAGAGGAAGATATTGATTGTACTCTTGATCTCACCATAAATTTGAAACCAACTGGAACTGTTTCCCCGATATCTTCATGTTTAACAAAAGTTATTCAATCTTCGTCCGACAATGGATTAATTGTCGAAGCTCACAATCGAGATACTCACACTTCTTTTCAAAGTGATTCAAATCAAGAACTGGATCAACTTCTTTCCAGTACAAGTAAAGAAGATGAAACGATGAAAGAAAATTCACCCGATGATGATCATATGGATGCCAATTACTACCAGAATATCAATGCTCTAAAAGAGCAGTTACAACAGAACTTGCCTCAATTCAGGATACCAAATGATGTTCCTTTTAACAATTCGCATGATTCTTTGCGAAACAGATCTCAATTTCTTTTACCTGGTGAAAAGTCTCGTCGCCATTCCGATAGTACTGCTGAAATGATTTACTCATCTTCCAATTCTCATTACGAAAGTAAAGTTCGTTCATGGAATGAATCAAATCACGGTACTAATGCCAATGTTAATGGTAATAACAATAATATCACCAACACCACCGCCAATCACGATTGTTCATTACCTACATCGTCAGCAACCAATTTTAATAATCCTACTGATAGTAATTTTGATCTCTTAAAACGACGTCATCAAAGGGCGACTTCAGATCCAGGTAATGGGGAATTAGATGACCAAGATACGTCTTCACAATCAACCGCTCAATCAGATCAATTGGCTAACAATAACAATAATTTGTTAACTATCAATGTGGCCAAAATTTATTCCAATTCCACTCATAATCATCAATATAATAATTATAACAACCACCACCACCATCACCATCACCATCACAGTCAACACCATCAAATGCATTCGCACTCTGTGCCAACCACACCGACGAATCTCAATCCTCTACTTTCGCCTGCTGTACCTCATCAGATATCTAATCCCACCAACAATTTTAACCAATCGTTACCATGTACACCTACACAGACCAATTCATTTTCATTTAGTCCTCACCAGGTTCAGCAATATCATCAACAACAAGCATCTTTGCCTGCAACACCAACCGATAATCAAATGCAGTTCAACTTTCCAGCTCAACAAAATTCTGTCAACTATTCCAGTCCATCGTATAATATATCAACCAACAATCCATCCAGTGTACCTACGTTTGATTATTCAACATCCGATACACCAACTACGCCCACAACTCCTGCGATTACGTCGACGAGATCAGCCCAACCTGGTCTTGAACCGATTTACGAAGAGATGAATTATTCTACTAACGAAGAAACCAATGTTAATGATGTCGGTTTTGTTAACTTTGAGGATGAATCTTTGATTGAACAAATGTTGACTACACATGAACAAGAACATAATCGTCAAAATCACCATCACCAACAGCAACAGCAACAACAACAGGTAATAAAGCAAATTTTGTAATTTCCTTTTGTCTACCTTTTTGTTCTCTTGCTATTAATAAACAGTGTTTACGCATTTTAAGCTTAGTACAAAAGTATTGAGAATCGAACATGAACAAATTTTAGCTACAAAATAAAAAGACCACTCGACGATCATAATTTAATGTAATAGTCTATTTTCTAAAGATTAATTAAACTCGATTTCAATGTAGTATCTTGTTTCCATTATGAGATATTCATTACTCAATTCATGAACTCTATTTATACCTCAATGTTAATGGTTAATAAAGATTCTGATTAATAAAGAAGTCTTTACAAAAATTTAATAATATTCAAATAAACACATGAGAATGCGTTAGCATTTTGTGTTTGTACTCAGAACGCTAATAAACATAGATAGATTGTCGTAATCCATGATTAAAATGAATTTCCCCAATACTTTTACACCAAGCTTTAATTGAAACATACGACACACTTATTGATGAAAAAATATTCATCATAATAATCTCATGATAATTATTCAATCTGCTTCCTGTTGCTCACCATATTTTCAGCTTAGGGATATAATTTGAAGTGACTCTTGACTAAGCTCACAATTATTCCCTCTGTTTGCATGATCTATAACTGATAAATTCATTTGACTATTCGCAATTGAGTTTGATTTTTCAAGCAATGACGCAATAAACTGCTATGCATTTCATCTTTCAATCAACTCAGAGTTAAAAAAGAATACTTTTTTGTGTTAAAAGCAAAGCTAAACTTTAACCGAAATTGTTTCATAGGAAAAAAATTCTTTACAAGATTACAATTCATCAATCAGATCTGTGATTTTCATCCAATTATCTCTCCTGGGAAACAATTTTTCTTTCAACTCTTTAGTTAAATGAAACCATGAGTTATATCTTGCACTATCAACTCGATTTTCAACTTGATTCCTATCAAACCATTTAATTAATGTCTTTTACCCATTTTAACATTCATTAACAAAGACCGGATATCAAAAAATGCTTTAAATAATTATCTTTCAAGCTTTCCTAATATTATCCTCTATCTTATACCCAGACATCAGCTTGTCGATGCTGCGAGAAAAAAAAGGCATTTTCACTCCCCTTTTTCTGGCTCCCTTTTCACCCCTCTAGGAATAGTCACATATTTGTTCATTTTTCATTGTTCAACTTGTATCCATTTGCCTATTTGATTATTACTCCACTTGTTTCATCAGTTTTTAGTTTAAATTTGTACACTTTTCCTATGTGTTTTTCACCAGCAAACAGGTTGAGTTACTGATTTTTGTTCAAGCTGGAAATGAAGAAAGTGAACAAGGTTGATTACCCTAAATGGGTTTCTTTAACTGCAGAAGAAAACAAGAAAACTTTTTTTTTGCTTATTTCATTTCCCCCTCAATCCACATATCAGTTACCATTTCCGCTGTTGGATGAGTTGGGCGTTTACCAAGGACTTCATCTTTTTAAAACTCGCTCACTCATTTACTTGTATTTTTGTTAAACTCGTACATTATTTTGTCCTTACTTTTTCACTCATTTTTCCACTTGACTCTCATCAATTTTACCTTTTCATAATACTTACAATTAAGGTCACCATCATGATGATCATCTTGAATAGTATTACTTGATAAGCAATTTTTATACACAAAAGTATCTTCGTTCTGTCATCATCATCTTTCATTATTTTCCCAAACAAATATCTTCTCTTCTCTCTCTTATCTACATTTCCATCTTGACGTTATTTCTCATTATTTGCAGTGTTAGAATCAGTTGTGCGTTGATGATCCATCAAAATGAACTCTCATCTTGAATCATGATACGTAACAACAGGGGGAGCCAGTTAGTTCACTTTAATTTATCGTTTTTCGTTTCAATTTATGTTTGCTGTCAATTTTTTGCATTTTTGTTTGCAGTGTTCAGGAGGAGAAAGAAAATGTCAGCCGCATTTTAGCATTGCAAGTAAAACTGCAAACAAGCAGAAGGAAAAAATTCCATTCATAACTAGCCTCAATACCCGTTGAGTAAGTGTGTAAAATGAGAGAAAGAATGAAGATAAAGATGAAACCGAGTGAGTACAGAATGTAATGTGAAAAGAAGGAAGGGAGGAGGAGGAAGAAGAAAGAGCATAAGCAAGTTCAATAGCTTGAATCAGGGTAGGGGTAGACGGGCCAACTATTTACGGTGTAACCATTTCGCAACAAGTACTCATTTGCAAAGTTACTCACATTCACTCACTTGCTCACTCACATACTACCAAATACACACATCCATACATGTTACAACAAAAAAGAAACTCACTTAAATCAGAGTGTATTTACAGTCAGTTGAAAAAAGTAGAACAGGATTGGATAATTATCCATTTACTCGTTTGCTTGGTGAGCTTTTTTTTCTCTTTAATGGCCATCGTGACAATGGCTGCCCGAAATGAAAAAAAAGATCCCAAACGAATCTAGGTCACACTTTTATCCAAGTTTACTGCTTCTCTATTTTGTTCTCACTCACTAACCCGACTCTCTCTTTCTCTTCATCATCTTGTTGAACCTAATCCCTCTCTACAGAAACCGAAAAATACGCAAAACGCAACCAATTACAATCAAGTATCAACAGCGCATCTTGAATCTACTCAACAGGAAAGTGACCACAGTGATCAACTTGTTTTATCCAACATCAATAAATCTCAAAGCTTTTTCCCTAACGATGATCTCGAAGCGCAATCGTTGGATGGTTCATCTGTAAATTACAGTTTAACAGCTCACCATCACAGCCAACGTGCACACCAGTTAAATCAACACCCACAGCAATCTTCCAACTCTTCACTTAACCAACATCATCCTCATCATCATCACCACCATCACCACCAGCAACAGCAACATCAACATCCACAACAACATCACCATATTTCCCAACATCTCCATCAAAATCATCATCCACATATTGCACATCATCATCTTCAACATTCTCATCACCAACACCACCAACAACATCACCAACAGCAAACCCTTGCCACAAGTCAATTCAACAGGCATCTCAATCATCACCACCAGAGTCAACATTCTCAACATATTCTTCCAAGTATTACAATAACCAATACCTCACCGACTGCCAACCCAATCCATCGGAATAGATCTGGTAAAGGTTTAAATGAGCCTCGAGAAGGAAGCGAATCATTTGTGGAAACGCATTATGTGCAAAGTAACCTGTTCAAAGAGGAACGTGACGAGAAGGAAACTTGCAGTAATAACATACGCAACCTCAACAGTAGCATCAATTCGTCAACCATTGGATCAACTTCAGTCTTCAATTCTACCTCAGGTGCATCATCCAGTAAGGTTGATGAGAATGAGTTGATGGAATCAAATTCTTGTTCAATTGTTACCTCAACCAGCAGTAATAGCAACATCCATACTAACAATAATAATCCTACTACTAATAATAATAATACTATAAATATTACTCATACAAACAGTAATACGCCAATTTTATCCTGTGGCACAGATTCGCCTACACCACGTTCAACATTGCGAAGTTCGTCTTCCAATCTAGTCATTAACCTTTCACCCGAAGAAGCAAAAGATATTGATGAAGATGATGATGAAGACGATGAAGATGATGAAGATGACGCCGATTCCAATAACAATGCTAAAGATGAGACAATTGGTATTTCCTATGATGAAGATGATGACGATGAAGATGATGAAGATGAGGATGATGATGTGTTCATAAATCCCGCGGTCATATCACCGGTAACATCACCTAAAAGTAATACCATTAATTTGAAGGATAATAATTATAAAAGTGTCAACAACAACTCTGCAACAATTACGTCCACTTCAACCAATTCATCACATACTTCTGTAATCACTAATAAAAATAGTGTTATCAAGGTGACCCCGGTAAATGAGAGATCATCACCTAAAAGGTTAAAGCACAAACCCGAACCGTTATACATACCTCCACATGTTAATGCATTCGGTCAATATGCGTCCAGATTAAGATCACCACGTCTTTGGGATCCTTCCGGACTTCATTCTTTACCTTCACATGATGTAAACAAAAGTTCACCTCCACCGTACACACCTCCACCCATGCTTTCACCATTACGAAAAGGCTCAGGACTTTACTGGGCCATTATTAACAACGGCAATGTGACACCAAAATCAGCAACCCTTGGAACCTTTATTCATGCACGTAAAAGTTTATCCTCATCGGCTGCTTGTGATACCAGTGCTGTTAATTTACAAACAAATGATTTAAGTGCAAATATTAATTCTGCTACGTCTACTTCCTCTTCAACCACTCTTAACGCCAATTCAACATCAAACCTAAACCCTTCTACGATCTTACACAGTAAAGAGATTTCCATTTGTTCCAAATCAAGCGAGCTTATTATTTCCTCGACACCCACCACAGCCTTTGAGCCTGAAGCTCCTTACGATTTGGATCTTCTTCCATCGGAAAGTGATATTCAACCTCATGTCAATATTGGGCCACAATATCAAGCCAGTATTCCTGCTTATATTGGTGATAAAGTTGATACCTCTAAACGTTACCGTCGAGAACGAGCTGATCTAGTATGGAATCCAGTTGTTTTGGACAAATTAAACCAACCTGAAGATCTTGATTATTATCTGGAATTGGCCTGTTCTAGTTGTGTCCCTGGTGCAGGTCGAAATGTTGAATTTGCATTACATTTACTCTACATGTGTAATGGTGATTTGGAAGAAGCAATCACTAAATTATTAAATTCAGATCCAATCAAATTGCGACCAGACCATCCACTGATAGATTATCAATATCCAGAAAGTGATGTTTGGTCACAAGAGGAAATTAATCATTACTATCAAGCTTTAATTAAATTTGACAAAGATTTCCATACTATCGCTCATAAAGTAAGTTTAACTGCCACATTTTTCACATTCTTACTTAGCAACAGTTTGAAAGCAACCAAAAAAACAAACGTTGCATAAGAACACAAATTATCAACTAATCAAAAATTTAAATCTAATCATAATTTCTTATCTTGACCCTCTTTTTTTATTTTTTCAGGTTAAAACAAAAACTGTTAAAGAGTGTATCCAGTTCTATTATTTATGGAAAAAAATATGTCCAGAAGAGTACAAAAGATTGCGTATTATTCGCCGCCGTAAAGAGCAAGAAGGACTTTTCTATGGTAACCAAGTTGTTACTAAAGAAGAGGAGACCGAAGATAACGATGTTGATAACAAAAGTGCTGTTGAAGGGGAAAATGCTGATGATGATGCTTTATCAATCGATTCACCGATGAATGCATCACCCTCTTCAGTCAGTTCAACTGCAACCTCAGGGATTACCGTTAGTGTCGGAGGTTCGAGTAACAAAGACAAATCTGGACACTTTCCATGTCGGGTTTGTGGTAAAGTTTTCTCGAAAGTTAAATCTCGCTCTGCTCACATGAAGGTTCATGGAGCTGGAGCAGCCTCCAATCCTGCTTACTCAGCATTAACCAAATGAACTGAAAAAATAAGCAAAAATAACATACATACATATTACACATACTTACATACATATTGTGATATATACAGGGTATACAGCAAGTTTCAATTGTTAGTTAGGAGAGAGAAGTGTTTAATTATTGTGAATCCATGTTTGAATGCTGTAACCTAACAGTTTATTGATTATCATATTTTACCTCCGAAATTGAAACTTTGTGTATGCTCTGAACACACAAAAGAAACTCTGTGTTGTCTTCTGTTGTTGTACCTTTTCTCATCCTGAAGACTTCATTGTTGCCTGTTTAAATTTAACTCAATTGTATATTTAATCACCAATGTTAATCCATTGACCAATATTTTTCTCTCTTCATTGTTTCGTCCTCACCACAAATATTGTACAACAATTGATTCGATATTTTTGACTATTATCATCATCACATTGCCTATTTTCTGATTTTCCAGAGAAACTTTCTATTTCATTGATCTCTTCACAGTAATTGACTAGTTTTAATCTTAATCTACTAATAAGAAATCAATGTTCTCGGAAGATCTCTATCTATTTCTTTTCTTCCTCGCACATATTACAACCTTACATACCTTAACTCATTACACTCTCACCCCTTCATCCTAATCCCTCTAATTGTTATCCAAAGTGTTAAATAATTAAACTTCATAAATGAAGGTGATGATGAAAAAAAGAAATTAAATTATTATTCAGTTACATTATACATGTTAATCACTTGTGTGTAATCCATCTTATTTTTTATTTTATTCACAATGATAATCACAATTGGCCTTTTCACTGCTTCGTCTCGCACTTATCCTTTTTTCATCATCATCATCATCAAAACCCCTTGTTAATCATTTCATCCAAATTGTAATTGAATCTGATTTCACTTCTGTAAGCTGCCAGTTAATGAGAAAAATATATTCATAAAATATATATGATATTAAATGTTGGCAAATAAAGATCATTAATTATTTACAAAAATAAAGATCATTTTTTAATTATTCGGACGTTTGAATGGCATATAAACATCTGTCAATTATTTCTCACCCAATATCTAGAAACAATGGAAGCAACAAAATGAAGACTAACAATTGGAAATGTTGAATACTAAAAAATATAAATAATGGATGGCTAATTGTTATAAATCAAGAGTCGTATTTAAAAATGGCATAAATCAAGGGTTTAATGTGAAATGTTTATCCAAAATTTTGTGGCAAATTTTCATGATAACTAGAAATGGTTGACAATTTAGTACAATGAGCAACATCTCTGGTTAACCAGAGAACTAAAAATATCGATTGTGTCTTCGGTTAGTTTAATCTTACCATGTTTTCCCTTTCAGTGAGTATTATAATTGAGGAAACACCATTATCATCTTTATCCTCATCTTCGTCATCATCATTCCAACCATATGAACATGAAACTTTGGAGCAGCCTCTTGTTGCACCAGGTCGAGAGTAAAGAGCAACTGCACCGAGTTGAATCACTGACTTGCACGTTCCTCTTTTTCCTCTGTTCTATTAAATTAAAATTGAATATTATTAAATACTTAATCTATCTTTAGCTGAACAATTTAGCAAGACTAATTAACTATCTTTGAAATGTTGACCAATGCTATACCTAGTAATCTGAAATTTATGAAAGCTGGTCAAATGGTTGGTCGAGCTGGAAATCAATCTAAAACTGGTTACCGGTTGCCACCAACTAAACTCCTTAATAATTCTATCCCATGTAATCACCATAGTCAACATTTTTTTAATCGTTTCCTTAATCTTTCAACTGCTAATCATCAATTATGCAGACAATTTAAATATTTAAGTGTTTCCAAAGGATATTTCATAATTACCGCAAGATCTCTCTGTTCCCAGACAAGTAAGGTTTTTATGCCACCAGAGGAGTTTTTACAAACTAAAAATGGTTCACCTGATCAAGATGCAATTAAAAGGTAAAGTAATTATCGTTTTTGTCATTTTTAGTGCTCAAGTCGATAACTGTTTTCAAACATCATTAGTGTCAAACCGTTGAAATAAGCAGACAACTTTACCAATAATGTGACTTATGACTATTGATAAAGTGATGAAAAGACAATACGAGATTTATTGATGTTTACAGTTTATTTTTACTCTTTTAACCTTCTGAAAGTTACCCGATTTCAGTGTTTAATATCATTCTGAATATGCTTTACGATCCATTTTCGATTAAAAGTTATTTTAATTGAGTCTCTAAGCCTTTTCGTAAATGAAGTCAGGTATGCCCTGGAACCTTTAATTTTGTTTAGCATTAGCTTCTACCTTTTGCTTTTACTTCTGTCTCCTTTTGGCCAATTGATCGACAGACTTTCATCACATGATTGCGATTTTCATGAATTTCGCTCTCTGATACTTGTACCTACCATTTGATCAGCTAGTTCTAAGCTTGGTTAATGGTTCGAATTTTGATGTTTCATATAATCTGAATCATTTTCTAATAAGTACTAATAATTTATTTCTTTTCTTTTGACAGCATTAAAGTGGCAAACAAAACAACCGAAGATGTACTATTTGAAATGTTTGAAGATTCTTCCGGCCAAGTCAGTGTGAATAAATTTTTCTCAGCATTATCAGCAACTGGTCTTCGAGTTACGGATCCTCGTTTGAAGGAAATAATTAGTAAATTAAATGTGATTTGGAAAGCTAAACAAGATGCTGGATCCTTTGAAGCTCTTTCTCTGGACAGAGAAACCTTTAAAATGGTTATTAAGGAAAACATTGTGCTCATTAGTCGTGCTCTTCGCCACCATTTTGTCATTCCAGAGTTCCAAGAGTTTTGTAAACAAATCGAAGAGTTTTATTGGAGTTGTAAAGCAAGAACTGGTGGTAAAGTTGCCAATTACATTCCCCAATTAGCCAAATACAATCCTGATTACTGGGGTGTTACATTATGTACCATAGACGGTCAAAGGTTTGGCATAGGCGACACAGAAATACCATTTACAATTCAATCATGTGGTAAACCGATAAATTATGCTATAGCATTAAGTGAGCTTGGAGCAGATATTGTGCATCGTTATGTAGGCCAAGAACCTTCCGGACGTATGTTTAATGAACTAGTGCTTGATCATGATAGTAAGCCACATAATCCCATGGTTAATGCTGGAGCAATCGTTGTGTGTTCATTGCTTCTTTATTTAGTTGAAGTAAGTTTATATCGCACCAAAATAACGATGAATTTTTAATGAAATTTTTTTATAATTCTTGTTACTCACAGCCTGAGATGCGAGTTTCGGAAAAATTCGATTGGGTTTGTAATTATTTCAAAGCTATGGGTGGTGATGAATATCTTGGTTTCAGTAACGCAACTTTTCTTTCAGAAAGAGAAGCTGCTGATCGTAATTATGCAATTGGATACTACATGAAAGAGAATAAGTGTTTCCCTGAGAGAGCCAATTTAAAAGAAGTAATGGATTTCTATTTTCAGGTAATTTTACAAATGTTTAAATCAAGATTTAAATTTTACTAATCACATTTGTTCTCATCTAGATGTGTTCTCTGGAAGTTAATTGTCCAACAGTTTCAGTAATAGCTGCTACTCTAGCTAATGGAGGTATTTGTCCAATTACTGGTCAAAGAGTGATCTCAAGTCAAGCTGTTCGGGATGTACTTTCTCTCATGCATTCTTGTGGAATGTATGATTATTCAGGACAATTTGCTTTTAATGTCGGATTACCTGCTAAATCAGGTTGGTATCTCCTGACTTTGATCTTGATCATTTCACTTACGCCAGTTACCGTAATGTGTTGCCCTCTAGTTTTAGTCAAAACATACAGATAATTAACTTTTGGTAAACATTCGAAAGTTAACTCTATTTAATTTTTCCTATTCAATTAGGTGTTTCTGGATGCACAATGGTCGTTGTTCCCAACGTTATGGGTTTGTGCCTGTGGTCACCGCCATTAGACAATTATGGAAACTCTGTTCGAGGTCTAGAATTTTGTCGAGAATTAGTTAAAATTTTTAATTTTCATCATTTCGATAATTTACGCCATGTTCCACATAAGAAAGACCCAAGAAGACAGCGGTTTGAAACAAAAGGATTAAAGATTGTCAGTCTTCTCTTCTCAGCTAGTTCTGGTGATGTCTCAGCTATGAGAAGGTATCTTGATTTACTGAATTGGAACCAAACACTCAATATCTGCGATAATTGTGATATTCATTCATTTCTTACCCACTTTCTATCTTTTTCAGGTATTATCTTTCTGGTATGGAAATGGGACTGAGCGATTATGATGGTAGGACAGCCTTGCATTTAGCTGCATCAGAGGGTCATTTAGCATGTGTTGAATTTTTGTTAAAAGTTTGTAAAGTTCCACCTCACCCGAAAGACAGGTATTTACATTTATAACGTGAAACAAATAATGAAGATTAATCAACGTAAATATATTATTATGTAGATGGGGCCACACTCCATTGGACGAGGCGAGACGTTTCAATCATAATGAAGTTATTGAAGTTCTAAAAGGTATCGATGCCAACAAAGGAACTCCTAAAACCGAATAGAATTCGACTTCAATTGTTATTTGTTTAAATTCACCATTTATAGTCATTAGAGGATCAATTGTAAGACAATCAACAATAAACTGTCTCCGAGAACAGTTCCGACGAAGTGAGATCACACATATTTCTCTATTGATATATCAACAAATTTGATTCAATTTTGGTAATCGTTGTGTTTTTTGCTACCAAACCCTGTTATTGTACTTATCATCTTCCAGCACTGGATTAGATTAATATAAATGTGAACCTGAGAATCTCAAATATTGATATTATCAACCATTCCTTGTTAAATTGCTTTCAATAAAATAGTTTGTTGAATTTATCAGTAAAATGCCAACTTTCCTTTCAAATGTTAACTTGCTGGGTTTATGTGATAAAAAATGAAAAGCCATGAATCAATCTTCTTTCCCTAACAATGCTTCATTTATTGGAATAAAATAAATCACGCAATAAATGGTTCAGTTGTAAAATTCAGTCAGAATCTGATTGTTCCTAATGATATTTAAAATATGAAAAATGTCAGGTTAACTCTGAGTAACTTACATTAATTGTCAAAAATTTACATTGAGTAAATAAAGTTACAAATGAGTATTAAGTTTCTCATTCAGTGTGTTAAAATTTGACCCTTTCAGTGAATCGCTGAAAGAATTAATGACGAACAAAAGACGACAACCCTTTGATTAATTAATTAATGCAAGAAGAGAAGAAGAGATGGAAGAGAAAAAAAGAAAGGCGCAGAAAATGATGAAGATAGTGGAAAGTAAAGAAAAATGGTTTTTCTTCAACAAAGGGTTGAATTGTTATCCCTTGTTTGGATGCATTTCTTTCTTCCTTTATCTTCTTGTTATGGTTAATTTTAGGGTTCCTTTTAAAGCTTCCGGAAGACAATCAACAATTTGTCTCAACTGATATTTGCTTCACAATTGACATTAAACACATTCAAGAACAGAAGATTAAATTAGATTGATGAACAAGCTTATTTTTTTATCAACATATCACAACTTAAACCAAGAATAGATAAGAAGATGGTTCAAAAAAAGGAGTTCGTCGAGCCAAAAATAGTGAAGAAAGTACACGATAAAGATAAGAGAATGACGACGAAGACAAAGATGAAGATGAGAATCACTAGGATGACGATAAAAGATTGATTATCTGAATCGAAGTCAAGTAAGAACAAAAAAAAACTAAAACATCACCATTGAATAAATGGGTAACATCCAAAATTCAGACACAATTTGTTATAAACAGAGTAAAATAAGGAGCTATACACTAAAAGCCTAGGTCTGACTTAACTAGATCGATCAGGTGACAATCTAATCCTTGTCCAAACCTGATTTAATTTCACCAAATGTCCAGTTATTAATAAATATCAAATTCAATTGAACTCATTGTCATATTTGAACCAAAAAACTCAATCAATTTTTTCGGTTACTTTACCCTACTACCATCTATTGGTTGACTTACCTACTACCTCTTATGGGATGTAAACAAATCAATTGATTAACTTAATTAACTGATTGTATCTCAACAACACTTAGCCTTTAACCAGTTTGCAAATTTGTTTCTAATTTTCAGTGTTTCAACCTTAATTTATGATAATTGTGAGTGAATCTATGATGGGCTTTAAATGACTAAAGTTTATTGAAATATACAACAGCAACTTATGGATATGAGAAAAATGATTGTTTAAAAATTGTGAATTTGTTGAGCTTCCGATTATGATTAGATTCAATGTACCCAATGTTTTGATGATAAAATCAGGTGAAAAGATAATATTTTATTTCCCTTCTGCCTTTAGTAGCTTCATTTGATCAAATGAAATGCAAAATCTTGTTGACAGTCAATCAATCATTTGTTTGTTAACTCAAAATGTTGCTTTTCATTTTTTTTGTTTGTTTGTGTTTGTCTGCACTTGTTCCCTGAACTCTGAAGAGTACATATTGAACATTATCTGAATTTGTTGATAGACTAAATTGATCAATAATTGAATGAAAAGACTGTAAGAGATGTAAAAAAAGTGTGTTGACAGTAAATGCCAAAAATTACAATCAAACAAAAAGGCAAACTGACAGGCTGTCTATGCAAAATTACTCAACTCGAGCCAGCGTTTTCCAAGGCTAATCAATAAAATATTCTGATCGAAACTCATTGAGAATGATGAGAATTTCTTCCAACCAGATGCTAAATGTTAATGGTAAATCCTGTCCTGATCGGTTGATGCCATACAAAAATGAATCAATGTAAATGTATTTCAAAGGCGACTCTAAAGGCATTTTAAAACATTTCATCAAAACCTGGTTTGGGTTGAAGCTTTTGTGTTTATGTGAAAATCAAAGGATGATAATTGAATGGTAAGACAATCAGTTAACGATTACTTTAATGTTGGTTGAAAGATTACAAGTCATTTGAAAGTTAATATTCAGTCTCATTTTCTCGACTTTACTTTGTTTCCTTTACCTTTTCACATTCTTTAATAGATGTTACTAATGTAAATACAGGGGATTCACAATTAATCAGCTTGTTCTGTTAAGGCTTGAACATCCATCAAGAGAAGGACAAGACTGGAAAAGAAACAAAAAGTTGAATCAAATGAAACTTTCTATTCTTTTCAATTCCAAACCATTATTCTGGTTACATTGATTTCGCTTTGTTTTCTTTCTTCATTATCCAGGATTCTTTACCTTTCAACTGAATACACCACCATTCGTGATGAAACTCTGCATCTTCAAGTTAACAAGATTGATATTTCAAGTGTTCAAGTTAAATGTTGACCAGAAATGACGAGAAACAAGTTTAGTAAAGATTAATTTAACTTTCACTAAATTGTATTTTAACATGAAGTGAAGCAGCTGAAACATTTTGTACAGGGTTGGCCAGACTCATTGAGAAAAAATTGCAATTCGACTTTAGTCAATTGAGTTTCTCAAATAAAGATACTTCCCTAATTGCCTAATAAAATCCTTTGAATAACCGATCAAAATGAATAACTTTAAATGGTTTTAAAACTGATGCATCAAGACCTGTTTAATCATAAACTATTCATGTAATTGCGTTACAACAATTATTAACAAATTTTCAGACTAATCAAATTGAACTAATGATTGGAAATTTTAAACTAGAGCTCGACCAAATTCACTGGATGTGAAATGTTTGAAAGTCAAAAGTGTACAAAATTTCATGTAATATTCATCTGCTTTCAATCATCTCTAAACACATTCAAGACATTCATTGAAGAACAGCTTTAAAGCTGTGAAAATTTTGAATAACATTTCAATCCATTTTGTTAGAATGAAATGTTTTTTAATTTCCTGATTTTCCGTCTTGAAGTGATCTTCTGAGCAACATTTTCCATGTACTTTTATCCATTCAATTCCAAACTGATCCAATGTAATCTGTAAACAAAGGCTTCCTCTTAAACTGAACACCTCAGTCGATCTCAACTATTCAATGTTACCCAATCTGGAATCATTTGGAATGGGCAAAAAGGTAAAGTTGCCCAACCCTGTAATTTACTTGATAATTTGTTGTTACCATTATTATTGAAAGGGTGTGGTGATTATCATGAATGCAAAACATAAATGGAAAGTTATCAAATAATATTCACATTTACAGTTGAGTTACACTTTGGGTTAACCAGTTTCAAGTTTAAGTTAGGCAAAAATCAGTTGATCATATTGATTAGTTTGTTATGGATCCATAACTATTTACCAATCTTAATGACTCCAGGAAAAGGAAGAAGCAAGGAAAAGATTCCCAATCATTCCCAGTTGATTCAGGATCCATTTGAGCTTCACAATTTAAATCATTTCAATTTAACGGTAAAACCCTTGAAAGTCTTTCCTTTAAATCAAGTTCATCTTAATCAATAGTGAAACCAGAAAACCAGAGTTTCTTTCATTTTTGGGTTTTGTCTTTTACTTACATTTTCACTTCTTGATTATCCTTCTGGAATCATTTAATCATTTCCATGATTCTCATTTCCTTCCAATCGTTTGCAAATTCATCTCTAGATAATAGTTTTTTTTATCGACATTTCTCTTCATATCCTAACCATCCTCATTAGCTCAATGTTTGATTGTATTAATAAGGTTTAATTAAACACAATTATTCCTAATGATGATGAGTCGAGGAAAAGAGGAACCAAAAAAAACGTCGAAACTATTTGAATATAAAATTCTAACTTGGTGCAAATCTTAACTCATACCATTTATAATGATATTGTATTGTAATTTCACCATTATATTAATAATATGAGTAATAAAAAGACTGATGATAATCTTTCTCTTGACAATATTACTTTCATTCCACCCACTTTCCACCCACATGACTTCCTCCAGTTGATAATGATCATAATTGGATAAATGAATTTCCAGTATAATTATGATACTAATGACAATAATCAACTGATGATGGTCAAGGTACGTCATTCAATATGTTTATATAACTTGAGATGTTCTGATCAATGAAAGGCGATTCTCTCAGTTTTCACATTCTATTTGATTCCAGTCCATTTTCAGCTCAAACTTTGTGCATTTCATCCAAAGAAAGTTATCGAGCAAAAAAAGAGTTTTCATAATTTTTCTACAAAATTTCGAATTTTTCAATTTCGATTTCAAAAGCGTTTAGTCTTTTTGTGGGTTCATTTTCATTTAAACTTAATGCTAAGTCAATGAAACAATCTCACTTTCAGAAAATCAGAAAAAAAGAAACGAATTATTTTTCAAATCAATTTTAATTTCTTTTCGTTATAAAAGGTTCGCTCACTGAGCTTGCAGAATCGTGTACTTCCAATGATTCTATGAATCTTTTATATCGACTTATGAAGCATTTTCAGCTAAACAAGACTTAAAAGAACTTTTTGTAAAATTTATTCTTAAAGTTCTAAGCATTAACTCTCAAGACTGACTAAAGCCAAGTTCCGAGCAAAGTTAAGCCAATGTATTCTGATTTCGTGGTAAATCAAGTTCTGAAAATAATACTTTGACTTGTTTAAGAGAAACTCAGCTGAAGAAATTTGTCTTTCAAAATGGAAACAAAAGCGAAACCAAACGAAAGAAATTTATCGATTTCGATTTCTATCGATTTTTACTCTTTCCAATTCATAGTCATGCATTTGCTTTCACCTTTTCTCACTATTTTGCTACAGAAATCAATGAAATCGTCTAACTTTACCAACAGAAACGAAAGTCTTGAAAACGTCAAAAATTATGTTGAATTTGCATTCTTTTCGTCAACCAGACAGACCGATTAGAGTTGAACCGTGAATCTTTCAACATTTTGTATCATTATTCATATTGATAAAGAAGAAGAAGAAGAAAAATGGAAAAGAAAATGAAGGTTTTCAATAAAAGGAATGATGAATTTGATGGCATTTCTTACAGTCAAGTTGAGTTTCATTGAAAATCAATTGTGTGGTTCAGCCAATTTGACCATCAAATGATTTCTTGTTCAAGCTAAGTATCGAAGCTGTTAACATTGGTATTAGTTTGCAATCAATTTGTGCGATTTGCTGATTGATTCATGCTTACACCTTAATGGTTGGAGAGTTGAGATGAAAATTTGATTCTCATTTATATTTCAAGATTATATCACGCAATGCTCAATAGATGAATCGGTAACATTTGCCTTTCTTTGCCTAACATTGTTGTATTGTTACAATGTAATTGTATGAGCTTTTAATACTGTTATCTTTATTGGATTATTATTGTCATTATTATTATTTTACTGTAAGTTATCATTAGATGAATTTGCTTTTCCAACTGAATCATATCACTGTTCAGTGTATAACATTGATTATGGTTTGCTTTTGTGTCTTGTGTGTGTGTGTGTGTTTGGTAAGGTAAATGATAATACATTTATCACGATAGGTAAGAGAAACATGGTAAAATTAAAATGATAATTGAGGTGAAGAAAAAAAAAGAAAAGAGAGAAGAGAAGGAAAAAAAAGATGAATGAAATTCAGATGATCATGATGATGATCCTGGTGAAGTTGATGGAGGGAAATAAATTGTTTATTGTACTTTGAAAATGAAATAGTGAAGAAGAAAGCAGAAGAAATGAGTTTAAGAATGAAAGATGAAATGAAAGATCAATATTGCTTTTTTGCATATTTTCATTGAAGAAAGACGATCCAAATCATCTGTTTGATATGATTTGGTTAACCCACAATTTGGTTAAGAATTAATGTCAATTATGGTGTTTAATAATAATTATTATGGTGTTTGTTGGGTTGACCCAACAATCCCTCGGTCAACCAGTGCAACCCTTGGCGTTTCCTTTGCCCAATGCTCTTCGTATCATAACTGTTGAAGTGCGGCAGCGGCAGCATGCACATTGTTGATATGGTCCAGAGGTATGCAGATTCCTTGTAATTGATTGAGAGTCATACCTGCAAAGGGATAACCAAAGCCAGGGTAACCTGGATAACCGCCACGCCCTGCGTAACCAGCATAGGCTCCAGGGAATCCTGGGAATAAGGGAACTGATGTGGAAGAAGATAGTGACTTGAGTGAATCTGAAACATTGGAAGAAAGAGAAAAGTGATTAAAAGCAAATTCTTTTTGCCATCGGAGAAAAGATGATCATCGGAATGGAGATGCTGATAAGGGGAGGTTTCATTTGGGTGTGGTTGGTGAAAAGAGTGAGAGAGAGATTCAATATTGTTCAATAGATAGAATCAAGTGTCGTTTGTTAACCTTTATATTAAACATTTCAACCAATGGAAACATTTTCACTTTTCATTCAACACAAGTAAAAGGGCGTTTAGTCGTTACTCTTCATTACATTATAAGAGGTTACTTTTGAGAGGAAATTTTATTTAATATCAGAGAAAGTTCACAACAACAAATTCTTTTCGCATTTTCTTCGCAATTCGCTTTCGATTTTAAACGCAACTTTCAAGTTCTTTTCATCAAGTCTCTCATATCACAAGATCACACCAAGAAACAGAAGAAAAGTTTTCAGTTTGAAAATGAAAATTCTGTTCAGAAAATTTGAATATTTTTTTCTTCTAAACGGTTTTTGTTTAAACGAAAAAGAATTTTAAATTTCAAAAATATGGCCAATCTTGTGATTGATAATTCATTGAAGTTGAAAATTGAAAATCTGAAAAATCAAACTCTTTTCAGTTTGAATATGAAGGAATATAAAATCCTAAAAATCGTTTGGTTAAAGTATTGTTGGCCAGTTGAACTTGAAAGATTCAAAGTTTAATTTGGCCATTTTCTAGAGTTTAAATGAAGTCCTGGTTTGATCTAGATTTGATGAATTTTGATGAAACTTTTGGTGCAACATTTTGCTTTAGCAAATTGCAATGAAACCGGAAAGGATTTTCATTTGACAAACAAGTAAATGAAAAGCAAGTTGTGATTAACAATTAGATAAAGGCGTTCTCATGTTAATAATCAATGAAGTTTGTTTGTGTTTCAATGAATGATGAATCCAATAATGGCAACAATAATAGCTGATGATAGTTAAGCTTTTCAGGTTGAAAGGTTAATGTGGAAAAAAGTTGATGCTAAAAACTAGGAAATATAAAAATGATAGGAAAAAGAGACAAAAAAAGGAGAAAAAAAGTGAATCAAAAAAAAGTAATTTTGGCAAACTGGTTATTTGGTCCATTGATTGCTACGGTAATGAGTTTGGCTCCTTATATATTATTTTTGTTGAGAGACTTTTGTCACAATTTTGGGTCTTTCGATGGTTAATAGTTTCATTGGTTGGGTTCTTTGTTTTAAATTGTTTCCAGTGATACAATTGAGTGAAGATGATGATGGGAAGGAGTGAAGGAAGAAGTGATGAGGATAAAGTAACGATGAAAAGGAGGAGTTGAATTGAAGTTAACCACATTTACTGGGCAATCATTGAAAATCATTTGAATACTTGAAAATGATGGTTAACTCGGTGCTTCTCCTTTTTTCTGGATCAACTCTAATTATAGCTAATCAATTCAATTAATCTGGCAAACATATCATTATTATAAAATTATAAAAGTCTAATTATAATGAGATTAACAAGTTGATTAAGAGTTGCCATTCAATTGAATAATTTTGCTCCTCTTTTTGTTTCAACCTTCATTCTGAATACTGATGTGACTGAATAAAGTGTTGCTAAATTTTATCTCTTATTATCACATGGAAGGTGAAAAATGTTGAGAAAACGGTTGAAAATGTTTTTCAGCTTTTTCCAGTTTTTCCTTCATCTAATCTCTTTATTCATTTTTTTCCAGTTTCTCTCTTTTTCACTCCAGTTTTTCATTTCCGTTTGTCACTGGATCATCATGTTTTTCATCATCATCTCATTATCACTGAATACAACATGTTTCATTGTAATAATAATCATTCTCAGAATTATGCTTTTACTAATGGTTTGGTTGAGATGCACAGAAAAATGTTTCATTTTGTCGCAACATTTGCTAACAAGCAAATATGGAAAATTCATTTCGCAAAATGCGATAAAAGCTGAAACTGAGTTTAAAAGATTGAAGGAGTTTCCTAATTTTCACTTTTCACGTTTAAACTCATCACTCAATATAACTAATAACTGTAATAGCTTGACCTGAAATGGATTGAGGCACTGCATTAAAGGAAAGTCTTTGCCTCCTCTAAGTCTGCAAGTTTATCAAGTCTTTTGGAGTTGATCAAGCAAAGCTTTACCATCAACTGAATAGCTGTTAAAACTGATCAACATTGAGTCAATTTTCATTGGAAGCCAACGTTTATCGAACACACGAATTAGATCATTTTTCATTTTCGTTGTAACCATTTTACTGTTCGGAATTAGCTAAACTTCACTAAACATGGAATTTGCTCGATCACTTTTCAGACCTTTTCTGTTTTGCTAATCACATGAGGTTATTTCAATTTTCAATAAATGATGAAATCTTATCAAAATAATGGTTTTATTGCTCGAGTGCGTTCAAGCTTGAATTAGATTATTGTTGTCGACAATCGAATCACAAATTAATAGCTTTTAATTATCAACTGATCAATAGATTGTTCTGTGTTTTTGCAAAATTTGCTATTGTTGGTCAGTCGAATGAAGAGTTTGAATGTTTCCATTCGCATTTCAACCTTTTGAACGATTTAGTTTGATTGAAGATTGAAGTAGAAAAGGTAAATTCACTTTTCCACTTTCAATGGATGACATCAAGTACCATATTAAATGTCTCCTCGATGGAAGCGAATCAAGATTAATGCATTATTGGACTGATAATGCAAAATAACCCGATGATTAACATTGACATTGAGTCCCTCAATCAGCTAAAATTGACTCTAATCTAAACATGAAATGTTTATTTGGATCAAATCAACTTTATTCATCGATATTATTACCATTTAGGTAATCTTGTTTTGAGCCTTACTTCAATCATGATAATATCATGTGAACCTTTGAATCAGTTAAACTTTGTGTCAACATCTACAAGTTGAGGGATTTGCAAGAGTAAATTTTTGCCATTTCAAAAACTCATTACCTGTAACCAGAAGAAATGTTCAAGTAAATCAATAACTGACTGATTCAATATCAACGGTTGATTTGGAAAACATTTGGTAATATTGAACATTTAAATTGCACATTTGGCACAAAATTTAAACTTAAAAATGTAACAATTTGACAGAAAAGATAAAAATGATGATTTCAACAAAACTGAACAAATTGTTGTAATCATGTGAATTGTAATAGATTTCTCTCTCTCTCTCTCTCTCTCTCTCTCTCTCTTCATTTCTACGTTCAAGGGAAGGTAAAAAATGCAATTGATTGTTGAGACAAGTAAATTGGTTAATGATACTTACCATCAGTGATAGGACCCAAGGGCCATACTAAATCTGTTTTTAACAAGAGAAGAGAAAAGATGATGAAGATGATGAGAAAGTATGAAAAGGTAAAGTGGAAAGAGATGGTTGAAGGATAACGTGAAGCGAAAGCAAAAAGATGAAACAAAACATTATTTATATTGATATCAACCTTGTACATCTTTATAATAATTTTGACTCAAAGTATTAAAGTATTTCTGTTCTGTTCAACATTGTTATCAATTCAACTTTGATTTTAACGTTAATGGAAGGTTCGTGATAAGTTTTGATTGTGAGAAACAAAATAGTCTCCAAAATTGTTATTAATCAATTTTTTAAATGTTGCACTTTTCATTTGTATAAGTGTTGTAAGCTAGTCAAAGTTATTAAATATGAAAAGCTTCACTCCCATCAAAAAAAAACTTGATATTGGTTATTATAAAGACGATGGAGTTGTTCACGTTTCCAGTCACTTCAATCAACATGAGAAATTGACTTTTCTCGGAAATCCAATAGTTGATTTTTAAATGATCATCAAGATAACTTGTATATAATTAGATTTATCCATGTTTTTCAAGCTATTGAGATTATCTTCAAGTCAAATTTTAAGATGTAAATTTTTCTCTTTTTGTCCAGATACCTTGATCGATTCACTAAAGCTATTACAGTTCAAATTGAAGCATTTTGATTGTTGACAGAATCGCATTTTCATCAAATGATTGTCCAATTAGGCTTAAGCGACAGTTTAAATGGTTCAGTTAATTAAGCTTGAATCGTTGAATTTTTTCCAAACTTTGAGTCGAGTTTCCATAATTTTTATTCTGGTTAAAATCCTGGTTTCTATTCAGGTTCATTTTCACAATCTTGACCAATTTTATCATCTTTTTCCAGGTTAGAAGTGTCCAAATTGAAGTAGATCGAGTAATTTCGACACTCACATCTGTAACTTATCTTGTTATTACCCAATTTGGGTACCGGTTCTGGTTCACTTTTCTGGTCACTTGTTCGTCCACTTTTTCACAGTTATTTTAGATTCTACTTGAAGTAGTTTGGCAAATTTTGAAACCTTACTCATAGATTCGCATTTAAATTGAACCATTGGGACCATTAAAAATTCAACAGCACACATTAATCAATTAATTATTAATTAAATTAACCATTCTCAACACCTGTTTTGATCGGACCAATCATAAGACACAATCAACTAACGCCATCTCTATTTACCCAAAACATAATTAATAAGCGAAATATTCAAACGCACAAAATTATCTCATTTGAACTGTAATAGCTTATTTATTATCCAAACCACAAATCAAATCAACTCAATCAACCGATTTCAACAATTAATAATGGACTTACCATAGGCACCTCTTCCCGCTCCTCGGCCTCGAGCTACGCTATTAGGCATCATTACTTCTTTGGGTTGAGCTTTTTTACATTCAACCTGCAATTAGACAGAGAGAGAAGAAGAAAAAGCAAAAGCAAAATCAATTTTTGTGTTCCATTATTTTTCCACAACAATTCAGGGTTCATGATAATGGTTATTGAATGGTAAATGAATTGACTGACAGGAATCATATTTTAAGTCCTTTTTTGCCTTCTTCTCCTTCCAAGCCTTTGTTTTGACCAATACAAAACAAAAGCCATTACAAGCTTCAATTGTTGGTCAACTTTTCAATTGCTCATTGGTTTACAATAAAAATACTTATTAAATATATGAAGTTGATGAAAATGATGTTTAGTCCAAAAAGGGAATAATAAAAATAGTAATAACCATCAGCATGATCATGAAAACTCTTTTTTTGTTCAACTCAACCATTCATTCATTTTTCGGATATAATTACTTCTCTTTTAATTAGTAACTCCTCTGTGGTGATTTAAATAATATCTTTGGTCATTTTTCACCCACTTCTATAACTATTAGCATTCTTTTGTGTTCGCCATTTTCGCCTCCTTTTCTATTCTAACAATAATAATATTAATTCTTATCAAGATCACTCCCAGTTGATTGTTCATCATCATCATCAACAAGAAGATCATTTACATTTTCAGGGATTCTATCATTATCATTAGACAACATTAGTAATTCTGGTAACGAACTACAAAAGGAAATCCTTTCCTCAAATTTACCTCAAAAAGACCAGAAGAAACATCATCTTCATCATCCTTTCCATCATTCAAGTGCTCTTACACTTCAAGTCGAACTGTTCAACTTGGACTTCACTCAGTGAAGCGATTGATACAAATAGCTGATAGTTAATATCAAACTGAATAAGTTTAATCTAAACTAGAGAATGAAAAGAATCGACAAAAGGTGAATGGTGAATAAATTGAACTTTTCACTGATTCGATGAAAAGAAAATTTTGTTTCACTTTTTTTTCTCTCAACATTAGCTGATTTCATGGAATCCATGTTTACCTTTTCAACATCAAATTAGTAAACTCTTTACTCACCATTTTATCATTAATTTCATGGAAGTGAATTTCACAAACTTTATCAACTACATCTTCACTTTCGAATGTTACAAAACCAAATCCTGAAAAAGAAAATGAATTTCCAATTAATAACCAAAAAATTGTTACATTTACAGTCCAACAAGACGACACATGAGATGCTTAATCAATGACTGACAATTGAGTAATTAACGTTGAACATGTTAATAAGCATAATTATTGGATAATTTTCAACATTGTTTCACGTTTTCATGTTTCATTATATTTTTCAGTTTCTTTTGTTTTCCAAATTTTTCAGACTTTTCCAGCTTTTCCAGGTTAATGATTATTTTTCAACATTTTGTTTCATTATCTAATTAATTTTGATTGAATAATTGAGTTATCATTAGAGTAACAAAATTGTTCATTCATTTGAACAATCATTTGTTTACTTGACATTTTTAAATTTTTCTGCCTTTTCCTTTTTCACTATTTTCAACATTTTCAAGTAACTTTTGTTAACATTTCATTGAGTCTCAATTATTAGTTTAACCATTTGATTATCATGCAACTTGAGATTTGCCTGCAAGAATAAGAATGAAAATCACAAGATTCTAATCGACATTCACCAGATTTTCAACTGAGAATTGGGTGTTCCATGACAAGGAAATACACTTATTTAGGAACATGAATTACATCAAGTTGAGAATGTTTACCATGACACATGATTGAAGAATAGACAGAATTTAGATTTTCATTTTACCATATCAATGATAATCATTACATTATTCACCTTTACCAGGAAAGAGAAGGAAAAATGTTCGAAAAATGGAAACTCAATTCAGCCCAATTTACATGATGAAAACAGTCTCATCATAAACACAATGTCAATGAAGAAAAATTTTCCATTTTTTCTCTCTCTCTCTCTCTCTTTCTGAATATCATGAAGCGAAATTTGAATAACTATTAATAGTCATTTAAATATTTGGATAACAATTAAAGGAAGAAATGAATTTTGAATAGAAATGTGAAGAAAAGGCAAAAGTCGAAAAAATGTTCTTTTCAAGATTTTCTTTTCCAAAATGTAAATTAGCTAATTGTCTGATAAATTGGTTCTGAAGACAAAAAAAAGGAAATAAATTTCAATACATTTTCAATTAACGAAACTGGAGTCAAGAGAAGGAAAAAAGAAAGAAAAATGTTCGAATTTCAATGTTGGACAAAAGACTGATGACCAGTTCTGTCAATCATGAAAAATGTTACCCAAGTTATCGCGATATTCATCACGACTATAAATATCATCATTATGCATCCAGGGAGTGTTTATCATCTCCAGATTTGCTGGGAATGACAAATTATCTTGAGCCTTGGAGACAGGAAAGTGAAGGGAAAGTGTGAAAGTAAAGTGCAAATTAAAGATGAACAGTTAAGAAGGGAAGAAGAGTTATGATGACAGAATTTCAGTTTTAATATTACCCGTCAATGATGGAACTTACAGGTAAACATGATGACGTTGACTTATATTTTTGAATAACATTTTCATCTTTTCTCTTCATCAGCTTCACATACAGAGCATCACCTCAATTTATCCTTGATTAAACTCCTATTATGCTGCTTCTTATAAAAGGTATTACCATTTGTTGTTCCCTTCCATATTATATAATATCATTAAGCTCAAGGCAACATTCTTGATGAAAGATGTATGACTTATTCCAAGCTGGTATAAGTTCATGATGATGCAAAAATGATGCTGACTGGATGCTGTTCAGATGGAAGAGAACTTCTTTTTTTTGCTGTTCTTTTCTCTTCTAATGCGCAAAGGTAATTTACAATTTATAAACAATAAGATAATGATAATTTGGTTTCGCGTTTTGATTTTTTTTTTCTGTTTTCCCTCATTTTACGCGCATTTACTTCATTATTCAATTTTCATGACAACTTGATTGATTTCACTTCATTCATTTATCAACTTATTTCATTCACTTTTACATGACTTTTCAACATTTTTCTCCCATTTTGTCAACATTTTCTTTTCCCTTCTCTTTACATTTAGAAACTCTTTTTTTTTAACCAAAATTTAATTTCGTTTCTTGAGGTTGAACAATTTATCTAATGGTTTTTACTGAGTATTATCATGATGCTCATATCAGTTCATTATTGAACACAATTTTTAGACAACTTTGAATCGCTTTTTTTTCTCTTTTTCGTTTTTTCTCTTTTTACCTTTTCTCAGGTCCAAGTTTCTCAGATGTTTAATGAAAAAGTTGAATCAACCGTGAATAGTTTTTCAAACAAAATTGAATCGGAAATTGAAAAAAAATTATCGAGTTTTCATTTAGATAAATCAGATTGGAAAGAATCGTCATGATATTCAGTTGAATTATTTTCAGTCTTCAATCATCAACCGAAAAGATCTAGCAACAATTGGAGTCAGTTTGCATTTGCTGATACTTCAATTAGTTAAAGTGTATTTGAGTCGAATACAAATTTTTTCGGTAAAACCAGAAGAAGCTTGATAATGCCGAGTGAATTTACTCAATTCGTCTCGTCTCTTTTCGTCCTTTTCAATGAAGGACGATTAGGTGTTAGAGAAAACTCTTCAGGTTAATTGAAATACCAAGTTTCAAAAAACAGTCTTTCTGTCGATATGAATTTCTCTGAAGACACAGCAATCTTAATGAATCAACCTTAAAGTTTATATTCATTTTCATTGAGTTAAAGTGTTTCTTCCTGTGAGTGAACATCCTTACCAATGAGAAACCTTAAGCACCAGCACCTAACCAGTCTGGCTTACAATCGGTTCACTTGTAACCGTAACACTTGGAAGTACAGCAAGCGAGATCCCTCTCTTTGGCACTAAGTTATGACTACAAGATCTACATCTGTAACCAGTGAGTGACTATTCACGGCAAAAGGTTCACATCGTTGAGCTGCGAAACCCTTATAACTTTTGTTTTGACTCGATAAAGTTATCATGAGGTTACAAAAACGGACATGAAACGCAATTGCACTTTACCTTTCAAAACTGAGATGAAATGATCTTCAGCTTCAAAAATTCTAGAAACTTTTCAACTTGATCTTCCATTTGAAATTAAATAATTGCTTATTTAATTGGGAAACGGTAAGTTATCCCGCATCGATCTCAATCGAAGACGGATTCTAATTAGAGTTGGTGAAAATTGAAGCGACAAAAGCAGCTAATTCTGAGTATCAAGATTGAAATATAAACTAATTTGACATCAAATGTTAAAACGTGTTTAATAAACTGTTTATGCAGCAACTTCTTGGAATTGCATTTTCAATTTCACTATCAATTAAGTTTGCAAAATTTCCATTTCCATTTCAATTTCTATTTATATTCGTTCTCATGATAAATCTTGATTATCCGCGAATCCATTGAAACATATCAGTTTTAACTCAATCTTTTCAATCATCATCAAACTCTTTCTTTGCTCTATTCAGAAAAGTTGATGATCAGGAAATGAGATGAAAAGAATTCGCAAAAGAAAGAGAAAAGATTACATTTGAAATGTTGCTCATGTTTCCCATGTTCATCATGATAATCATTTGCCTTAAATCCTGTCAGTTCACTGATGATCGTCAAACCAATGATTACACTGTTTATTGACTATTACTTGTGAACAAAAGGAGAGAGAAGAGGAAGAAGAAAGAAAAAAAAAAGAAACGAAAAGTTGATATAAAATGGAAAATGAAAAGCAACGAAAGAAAAGAAGAAAATGATTTTAAACAGATTTCCCCGAAAACGCATTCAAACCCAACGATAAACAAATGAAACTAATGAAACTAAATGCAATCAAGTTAATAGTAATACAAATAATAATCTGTATTAAAGAAGAAGAAGAAAAAATGGTCAATAATGATAATGCGATATGTTGAAGTTGCAAGTTCATTGCTTTTCCTTTTATATACCAAATGAAAGGATAAAAAAAAGGCGAACACAAAAATGATCAATGTTGATGATGGAAATGATGATATTGATGAGGAATGATTCCAAGCAAATAATCAGTTTCATCCCTCAGATTATCAAAGAGACTATCATGTTTCACTTTCACCGATTTTCCCTTTTCCTCGCCTTTCATCTTCTCCTTCCCGTTATTGTATTTATATTAATCTTCCCATTGGAATGAGAAGGCCATTAATCAAATTTTACCGAGTCAAATAACGTTCACTTAGGATCATCATCATTATCATCTTCATCCAACAACTCAACCTTTTTTCATACCAATCGACAACAATAACAATCATGATGATCAATAAGAGGAACAAGGATTAATGGACCATCAAACGGCAAAACTTGTATTTTCATGCTTTTACCTTTTCTCTTTTCATCGCCCTTCATTTACTTACTGATTTACTCAATGATAACCTGGCTTTACCTTCACTTTATTATCTTATAATGTTCAATCAAATATTATTCAATAACTTTATTAGCCAACATTGGAAGAAAAGTTTTCCTTCAAAAAAAAAAATCTCTTTTAATCACCTTTTCCAAATTAACCTTTAATTTGAATTTCACTCATTTTCCTAATGTTTAGCTGCGCTCAATTGATTCTCAGTTCAAAGTTGAGATTCAACTTCAATATTCACATTTCTCGTGTTTAACTGAATTCACAGATTTTCACTCTTCTTCGGTTAACTTCATTTTCTTCTATTCAAATACCTGGAAGCGTTTTTTGATCCAAAGGTAAAAAAAAGGAATAAAAATTTTTCTCCTTTTCTCTTTCAACCAAATTCTGTCATCATTCCAAGTCAATCCATTCTAATCAACGATACCAAGTAAAACATCATTTCGAGGTTAACAGATGAAAAGTAAAGGTTCAAAGGAAAAGTGAGAAAAGATGAAAATGCAAAGAGTAAATTGAGAAAAGTTCAATGGTGTAAAAGTTGAATTCAGTTGGAATGAGATAAAAGGTTGGCTAATTAAAGCAACAAAATGATTGATGTTCAGCAAAACTCATATATTCATGATAATGGATTCTCTTGATGTTCATCATGATTAGCTTATCAACTGCGGATAAACCACAGATTTAACTGGATAACAATGGAAGAAGAAGAAGAAGAAATGTTGAGATCAACTGGGCCCATCTTCACACTTTCCCTGTTATCCTCCTCAACCCTTCTGTTTTCCCTTTCTTTTCTTCTCTTTTTTTCTCTCTCTTCTTCCGGTTAGCACAACTTTTTTAGCATCAACTTCCTCATGTTTTGTGTTACTCATGAAACTTGATCTGCCGGAAAATTGAACAACCAGGCAAGAAGAAGAAAAAAGATGTAAAAAGAAGAAGAATGATTCTCACCATGATCAGGCTCATCAGTATCATCCTTCCCTGTTCATCACAAAATTCAGACTCAATACTATTTACTATTCTCAACCATTACCGAGTTCACCTCTTTCCATGATCATCATTTTCCTCTTAATTTCTTAAGACTTTTCTGCTTACCTTTTCTTCTTCATCTTCTTCTTTTCACCATCTTTTCGCTTCAATCAAGTATAAATTTCATGAAACATTTTTTTTCCCTGGCTCAACGTTTTGCTCTTTTAACTTTCCCTTGTTTACGTAAGATGGATGAAGAAGTGGCAAGAAGAAGATGAAAAGTGAATAAAATACTCAACCTTTTGAGGTGTTAAAAGCACTTGAAGAGGAGGAGAAAAAATCAAGTTTCACTTTCATTATAATCATTATTATCCTTTCTCTTCTCATCAAACTGATTATTGTTCATTATTATTCTGTTCACCATGAAATTACGGCAACTTTTGACTTTAAAATTTTCTGCTTGTGGTGAGTAAAAATTTACAAATCAGGCGAGAGGAAAAAAACTGCAAACTCAGAGATTCTCTGTTTTTCCAACCTTTTATCGTTTCTTCATAGATGTGATAATTACCAGATTGTGTTAATAAAAAAAACATGAAACTGAATCTGGTAAAGAACTGGAAAAGAGAGAAAAATTGAACACAAAGAATATGGTGAAAACAAAAACCCATCAACAATAAGCTTCAGTATTGAGTAGAGAGAAAATTTTGCATTTGAAAATGTTCCATTCTGTTTCTTCTTGATATTTTCATGGTTCAAGAATGAAAAGTTGAAGTGCAAAGGAATTTTGTATCTTTTCTGAACAACTGAAAAGGCAAACCAATTTTGATTTGAGAAACGAAAGTAATGCAAAAAAAATCTTGATTACAATCTTTATGTTCATAAATATGAATCATGAAAGATTATGATCAAAGGTGAAAAATGAAAAAAGGAAGAAAATTCAACCAAAAATATTAACATCAATTTCCTATCAAAGTTTAACCAGTTTGAAGCAACAAAATGGGATAAAAACGCTGACATTACGTTTCCAGCGAAACCAGAAAATGAAACTCGAATGTTATCAAATATATATTAATTTTACCAAATGCTAACACAATAACAAATCAAATATGAAAAAGTGTCAAAAAAGTTACAATAATGGAAACCAAAATGCATAAGTCTTTCATGGAAATCAAAAAAGTCTGTAATTGTTGATAAATTTTATGTTAGCTTTTGTTCATGGATAAAGTGAAAGGAAAAAAAGGTTAAATTTTCTCCAGCATTTTGCTTATTTACCTTTTTCCAGGGCTTATCGAGTACAGAATGAAAACTGTTTAATTAACAGTTAGATGCGCTTCCATGAATAGAGACTCAATTTGCAACAGTAGAAAATTATCGCAAAAAATTTGCACAATTTTAACATGCCATTGTTTTCCGAGTTTTGTAATTTCAACAACCACAATTTGGAATGGCCTCTCTTCCCAAGAAATTTGTTGTATAATTCGATATTCGCGCCTTTGACAAGTGCTGTTATTAGCAACCACGTTGCTAGCCACTTTAATGTGGAATACTCAGCATTTCCTTTTTCTTTTTCTACTGTCTTTACATTTCCTTTTTGTATAAATAGCCTCATCTCTCGCATTATAAATTAAGTGGCCTTTGATAAATTAAACGCATAAGAATCAAATATTAACGTGTGTCGACTTCAATTATGTAGATTCTCGGAATACTCAGCAATACCAACTCGGTTGGTGAAACCTTTTTAATACTCGGTATTATTTGTGTTGAACGTGTTATAAATAGTCTCGGACTATTACTGCTTAGCTAGATATTTGACTTGTTAGTCAATTCACTTGGTTTAACCCTGTTGAAATTGTGAGTACCTCAACCCGGTTGAGCAGAGCATTGTGTCTCATAAAGCTTTTGTATTATTGTGTTTTCATGATTGAAACTGTGAGTCAAGCAAAAATTGTAAAAAAACAAGCAAATGAAAGGTCTGTGATGATGTAAGGTTCACTTGGATTACACATTGGTTTAGATTATTTAATACAAAGTTGGCGGTTAAACATTCTTGGTTGAGATCGATCTCATTTTAAGTGGCAAATCGGATCGGGAACTAAGTTAATTTGATTCTGAATTGGCTGAGATCGACTAATTGAAGGTTTCAAAATGCATCATCAGCTTATTTGTACATTACAATTGTAAAACTTGTCTCTTTTCAGTTTTGATTTACAAAATTGAAAGGTGTTGAAATGTGACAAATAGCCAATTGAAAAATGAATTGTATGATAACTAAACAATTGAAACTGATAAATCCTTTTTTTATTGAATTTATTCCTAGAAATGATGGTATCTTGAAAATGGTGAAACTGATTGTCAGAGGCTTTCATTTACAGAATTGAACTCGAATCGTGATTCCCATGTAAAAACTATTATTTACTATCTCATTAGATTGTAAAATTATTGCAAAAATATTCACATTAGCAAGAGTTCTGATAAAAAGAATCAAATTGAACCGGTGAAAAAAAGAGTTCCAGTTGAAAGGTTGAATTTTATAAGAAACATTTACTACTATAAACTGTTTAACATTCACTTTGAACTCACAAAGATATTAATCTTTTTTTTCAATGTAACCAATTTGTTATTATATTTTTTCTCGTTTTCCTGTTTTCCCTGATTCTGTCTGTTAGATTAACAATTTTCTCTCTATTCTGTCTCAACAAATGTAATGAAAATCTCATAGCAAACATTTATTCCAGTGTTAATGGTTCAACATTTCCAAATCTAAATAATACATAATCATCAGTCAAAAATTTGAACACTTCTCGCATCTTTCATGGATGAAACCAACTTTTTTCCTCTGATTTTTTCGACTTTGTTCCAAAGAGAAAAGCAAAAGAGAAGCTAAAAAATTCTGAAAAGTAAACTCACCTGGAAAAGATGAATGCTATTAATATCATGAGTTTTTGAAGCTTGATAATTGTGAGCCATTTTAATCGCTCATGAATCATTTCATTTTTCATTTCTTTTCTCATTTCATTCTTGACCTTGAATTTGAGTCTCAAGATGAAAATGAAAATGGAATCAAGAAAAAGGTATTCAATTGATGAGAAAATTTTGTTTTCACTTGATTAGGTTTGACAGGAGATTCATGAGGAATGGAAGAAAAAAGAGTGAAAAAAGGAAATGAAGGAATGTGTGAAATTCAGACAGAATCCGAAGAAGAACAAAAAAAAATGAAGATAAAGGTTAAGAGAATGGGTTCAAAGAGAATGATGAAAATTCAGTTGAATACAGAGTTCCGAGACTTGGTCAAGTTGGTTACCTTGAAAAGGTCATAATCTTTTACTTTTGGTTTCTTTCCTCATTACTGAAGTGAAACGCTTGTCAACAGTGAATCTCGACTGGGAGTGAAAATGATAAATTCAAAGCAATTGTAGATTCGACTTGACAACAGTTTGGAGAAAATGTACAAAAATGAAAAACATTTAAACTCTTCAAATGATTCAATTCTTGACTTCAACTCAAGAACTGAGTAAAAGAAAATGAACAGATAAAAGGTTGAATGAACAAAAGGAAATAAAAGATAAAAACTTGTTTGATTGTTGCTGGGAGTTTGCAAAATAATACCATCAACAATCTCATATAGTCCGAGGGAAATGATGAAGATTGGGATTTCTTCTCGAGGAACCACGCTTTGGAACATTTGATTGCCTTTTTTTGGTTGATACTTGATTTGCTTTTATTTAAACTTTCAAATGTTGCAAAATTTTCTGTTCCACTTTTACCAACAAAAATGTAATAAATGATGTTCAATAAAATGTTCAAGAAGGATAAAAGTAGTCATAATATTGCAACAAAGTTCACCCGATTATCTCTAGATTTATGAGCTTTTCAATTTCAACTTTTCTCTCTTCCCTTCACTTTTCTTCTTTAAGGTAATTCAAGTGTTTTTGCAACCGATGAGCGATTACCAGAAATTAGACAAATTTATTTTCGCCATTCTTTTTCACTTGCGATTCCAAGACGTTTCAATATTGTTTCGAGTAGAAAATCATTTTTCTCTGACTTTTTCTTTTCGAAAAATGAGTTTTTTTTTCATTTTTCAGTGTTTTCTTTTACTCTCTTCTTGATCATATTTTCATGCTTATTCATTTCTGACATCATTGTAGTTTCGTTTCAACGGAAATTAAAGTCGATATTTTGTTCACTTCAATTTACTTTTCATTCCTAAGCTTCGTTCAATATAAATATGAAATGTTCGAGAGTCGAGAGTTTGAAAGATGCAAATTCCTTTTCATTTTCATAAAGATCACAGAATCATTTGAATAAAGTGCATTTACTCATCAACTGTTCGAACCAATCCAATGACCTGACTCACATGAATTTGAATAAATTCAAGAATAATTAATTGATTTCTGAAACACAAGAATAGAAAAAACGATTTCTCAACTCATCCAAATCGTCTTATTTTTAGCGTCGATTTCATTCGAATCAGAAATAAGAACACTAAACTCTAGAATAACTAAAATCGCAGATATCAAAACTGATTTTTTAAAAAAGTGCAAAACTTTTAAATTCGATAAAAACGATTATTTCTAAATAAAAGGTCGAAATCATTCAACAATAAATTTATAAGTTTCCAACCTTTGATCTTGAAAATCGCGAGAAAATTTTCGAGTTTTGAGATTTCTTTTTGAAATGCTTTTCGACATTTCTCAAGTGGAACATCAAAGTGTGCCGTTTTCATATTGGACTGGATAAACTTGAAGCTTCGACTTACCTCGATGGCGATTCGTTTGTTTGTCAAACATTAACATTGCATCCTCAATCCTACCAAATTGAAGAAAATAATTTTTAACATCTTCGAGTGTCGTAGGTGCTGAAAGGCCACCGACAAAAATCTTCTTCGTCCTTGTCACCATTTTGGGATGCGCTCTTTTGGGAAACGCTATTTTAGGATCGATCTGATAAAATATTTACAAAAGCAGAGTTTCCATGATCATAAAGTTCTGCAACAAAACGGTGCCACTTCCATGAGCAGTTGAAATTGAATGGAACAAGAAACACTAACCTTTTTACCGTCCAACTCGTGAGGTCCATTCGTTAAAACTTTATCAACAGCCGAAGAATCAGCAAATGTTACAAACCCGAACCCTCTGTAAAGAGAAGAGCAGAAGAGTTGAGAAAATTGAAAATCTCATGAAAATGAACTTGAACAGGACAGTAAAATGTGTCGAACACACACAATCGATTAAAGAGTTAAGTTGTGAGTTAAATTTTGTTCACTCTTCGATTCACTTTTATATTTCCTATTTATTAGCCTTTCCAAGTGATTCAACAGATAAGCAGTTCCATGCTCAAAGATATTACATGAAAAGGATAAGAATTGGTAAAAAATGATACAGAATAAGTAAACATTTTCTTCTCTCTATTTCATCTTCTGAAGAGATTTAACCAGAAAATAAATAATAACAAGTGATATTATTGATGATTTATAACTCTAAAGAGAGAGAAATGTTCATCCTTTTGTCAATCTATTCAATGGAATCACATGAAATAGGATTACATGTACACCAACAGAATTTTTCATTTGACTTTAAACTTGATTCAGATTCCATTTCAAGCCTTTTATCCATTCCAAGAATTAATCAGAAGAGAAGCAGAAAAAAGAGCATTTCATAAGGAAATTATATAAATCAATTAATATCCAAGATATCAATTCCAAAACTGAACAAAAGAAAAACTCTTTTCTCTCAGATTATTGATTCAGTGATCAGTATCAAGAGATTTATCAAAGTGTTGATGACTTATAAGTCAACCAAGTGTTTACATAATCGATGCTTCATGAGTAATTTGGAACAACGAAAATATTGAAAATTTCGTTGACAGATTTACATTTAAACTTTGATTGATTTCGATTGAAAAATGTGTCGTTTGTAACAATTATGTGCAAACATCAATTTTCGAGTTTCCGTAAATGTTTAACCGCAGAAAAAGTTGTTTCACTTTGATTGATTATAACTCCAGTCGATAGTTGATCGAAAAGATGATTGAGATTCGAATCTGATTTTTTATTTTCGAAAATTTTCTTTCACCTTGCATATTGAAAAATGGCGATTAGTTGATTCGATAGAAACACGTCTTTTCGTTCTGTCAATAGTCGAATCCTTGACTGATTATTTTTTCCTCATCAACTCTCATCTGAATAAACTGAATGTGATCCGAATGTTGATTTCATTAAATCTGTTGTTCATTTTGTATTATAATTTATGCAAAGAGATAATTTTTCAAAATGAAAAATGGCAAGTTTGAACAGTTCAAGATGGTTCGACTGGCGAAATATCAATGAAGACTATTCAAATTGAAACTTTTCTCAACTCTTAATTCCAACATTGCAATCAATCAAACTGCTCCAAGACACAGAAGATGTTAATACATGTTCGGAAAATAATCGTTTCATCACTTTTCCATCATAATCATCATTCCCATGAAAACGTGAAAACATTAACATGAAACAAACTCGAATTTGCATTTTAACAACTTCAATTATTCACTAATTAATTATCAATAAAAAGCCTTTGTTTACCTCACTTTACGTCATTCCTCAACCTTTACCTTTACTCAGTTTTCATTTTCCTTTCTCATTGATTAACCCAAAAATAGAATATTTTTTTTCGACTTTTTTCCATTCTTTTTTCTCGAAATTTGGTTCCCGTTTTCTGGTTACATTAAAGGTCACAATTCAATGAAAGAGTAACGATGAAACGATATTGACTTTAATCAATCAAGGCTTGGATTAACTTTATCTTGTTGCTTTGGATGTCAATCAAAATATTGTGAGAAGAAAAAATTTTCTTATTTTACGAAAATGTTTTCATTTATTATCCAATGAAAATAGTAATCTTGGAATTGGGATAACAGGGAAACTGGAGATGGATGAGAAGTGCTTCCATGATTATGTGGCAGTGTTGAAGGTTTTCTTGAAGTTCATTGGATTCGGGAAAAGGTCGACAGGCTCAAGTGAAAGGTGATCATGATTGACAGATAATTAGAGTTGGGTTGGGATGGAAGAGTGAAACTGATGGAAAGTGCAACTTTCATCAGCTTTCCTCTCTTGTTAGTCAAACAAATCTCGTTGACGAACAAAAATTAATATTAATTATTAATAAATAAAAAATGCTGGCGACTCGCCGTCACCCAAATCTCATCGATAACATTGAATAAATTTCCATCTTTAAATCTTCGCCTTTTCAACTCAATCGATTTTCTGGTTTGTAAAAATTTTCACTCGATTAAAGAGTAAAGTTGATTGATTCAAATAAACTCAGCAGGATAATTTACAGAATATCATCAATTCTATTTTTATCCGTTTCAAGTGATTTTTCAATTTACTCTTGTTTCACTCAACTATATAAATGATGGGAAAATCGAGAGCTTAATGACTGAAGCAGCTGTTGAGGTTTGCCCAAAATTAAGGTGAAAATCAGAGGAACAAGGAAAGAAGTGAGAAAAGTGCGCAAATTTGAATAATCCAAGAAAATGAAGAGAACGCATGAAAAGAACATTTTATCGATATTGATCTTTCGATTATTTTTGGACTGTCTATGAATATCACAAAATGAATTTCTATTTGCATTTCAAGGTTAACTTCGAGACAACAATATCTAAAATAACATCATTCATTTGAATATGTTTTGCTTTTCAACGAACCTTCGAAAATTATGGAAAAATATTTTCGAATTCATTCATGATGAAAACTCCAAAACCTTGAAAATCTCTGAATTCTTTGATTCGTTGACAACTTGGCTTTGAGCAATTTTCCGAGTCGAATTTTTCGGTTTTTCTTTTCAGAAAAGTTGTTGTTCCTGTTGCAATGGAAAATAATGAATTTACGAAGCATTTCATGATCGATATAAATAAAGACTTTGAAAGTCTCGAATAAAGAAGAATCGTTACGTCGAGTTTTTGTTCGATATGAGAAAAGTAATCGAAAATGATGAATTTTGGAAATTTTGTCTAGAAAATTTTCGATGTTTGAGTTTTGAACAAAAGGTACAAATTGATGTTTCGGTGTAATTACAGTTTGGCACTTAATCTTGTAAATTGACGATAGAATGGTTAATGACGAAAAGATCAATTAACTTGAAGAATGGGTAAAGAAAGGCTCATGTTAATGATAGACCTTGAATGAAGAGACACGGTGAAAATATGAATAATTGAAGCGCAACTATTTGATGAACATTCATCAACTTGTTTGTACTTGAATGGGTTGAGAATGAAAAATTTACATGGAAAAAACTCGCAATAATTGTTGCACTCTTTGTTAAGCATCATGAAAGGTTATCTGTTTTGCTAAGCCAAACAAGCAAGAAACAATTTTCAGCTTCAAGTGAAAGTAAAATGTTTCAATGAACTGGGCCGTTGATGGTAATTTAACTTTTCACTTGATGATAAAATAAGACCATAATAACCACAGGAAAAGGAGGAAAAAACACAAATAAAAAAGATAAATCTTTATTTAATGTTTTCTCTG
Organism: Tetranychus truncatus; assembly: GCA_028476895.1. Lineage (NCBI taxonomy): Eukaryota > Metazoa > Arthropoda > Arachnida > Trombidiformes > Tetranychidae > Tetranychus > Tetranychus truncatus. The sequence continues at coordinate 13,629,358 of CM052062.1, forward strand.
TTTTTCTTGCATCAAAATTGAGGATAAAAAAAAAGGTAAAACAATAAGAATAAGAAATGTGATAACATAAGATATAATCTTCACTCCCAGTAACGTTCAACAAGATAATATTTTTCATTCCCTAAGGGTTGTTATTTACAAATGCTAACATTAAAAGTAAGTTTCATTTTTAATGTATTAAAACGTTTCCCTTGTCATCTTTTCATCAACCAATTCACCATTCATTTTAATCTTCATCATTTCAACATTCATTATTCAAGCAAGTTGAGCGGCAAGTTTCGGGTTTGACCAAGTCAACCTCCAAAAGACTAACCAAAATTGTTTGCAAAACAAAGCCCAATTCAATTCGAAATATTGACCAAAAGTTTTCCTTAACTCTCCTTTCTCATCGTAAGTTGCAAAAGTGAAAAGTGTTTTTGAAAAAATCGAAAATTAATTCTTTTCGATCTCAGTAGAAATGGAAATTCGCTCAACAGTTTGAATTATCCGATAAACGTGCTGAAAAATTGTTCACTAATCCAACATCTGTAGATGCCTTTAGAAGCATAATTCAAAATTTACCAAAGTCGATGAAACAAAAGTGGCAAAAAAATGCAAGTTAATTGGCATTTTCAGAGTTTTGATGAGAAAAGACGAAACAGTATTTTCAAAAATCGTCTCAACTCTTTTAAACATTATCAACTTATCCTAATATACTTTAACTAGACGAGTTATAATGAATCCTGAAAAGTGTACAATTTACTCTCAACATGGTTACATGACAATATCTACAACGCGTTTATCGTTTTTTGTTGTTGTCCCTTTATTATCCTCTCATTATTGCCATTATTATCGTCATTATTATTGTTATTATTAATATAATCGTGACAAAAGATAATCACTCAGATAATATTACACAACTGCGATGGGCACAGAATAATAGTGACCATTTTAATGATAATTGATAATCAAAGAGCGATAAAGTAAAATTAGCTGAAAGTGTTCCAAAGTGATATTCGTGTTAAGGGAAGCAGGAAAAAGTATCTCGTTGTGAAAACTTGAAATCAATTGTTATTTTTGTTCCTTTACTTTGTGAATATTTTATCGACTAAATTGAGCAAATAATATTTTCTTTTCCACCTTCATGATACAGAACCTTTATCTGTTGAACACACACACAGAATCTTTGCTACAGTTAACAAAATAATTGTTCAACAATTAATTATTTATTTAAAGCAATGTTTTCCATCTAATCACATTCGGCCAAAGTTTGGTTTTTTTTTGTTTGTTTCATTTCTTGTTCCATGTTTTCAATCAACTTTTCCCTCTCAACATTTCAATATCATGCTATCGATTTTATTCACAGTCAAAATGTGATTCTTTGTTAATAATTTAACTGATAACATTGAGTTAATCAGTTTAGTTTAACCTCATTTTCCAAGTGGTTTTCAGCAGTCTCATGAGACAAAGAGAATCTCGCCTGATTTCTCAGTTTGATGAGTTCATGATGTGTTGAATCAATGAGTGTGACAATATTGAATGAACATAAAGTGTGCAAAAAAGAAGAGCAAAGATTGAAAGAGTAATTATATTTTTATTGATTCGAGTGTTAAGCGAAAAGGTGAACACTTTTTGTAGCGTCAAATGAACTTAGCTATGAATCGAAATCTAGAAAATTGAACTTCTTTTTGTTTCAAGATTATTGAACCATTTCGAAGTTTCTGTTTATTTTGCATTCTCATCATTTACAAAACTTCGACTTTGACTATTTAGCAAATGATTGATGCAACTTTTCAAGCAACTCGAATCATGAGAAAATATTGATGGAACATTTTTTATCTGATATTCATTATCACCATTTGACCTTCATTTCTATTTTCAACCTTTTCTTTCTTCTATTCTTTATTCAGTTGCGAAATTCAACATTTACTGTAAACATGAACTTGAATAAAACGCAAGACTAAAAAATAGATTATCAAATTTTCCATGAAAAACACCGAAAATAGATTCTCTTTGTTGGTCCAAAGTTGAAATGTTTTCTTCTCTTGTTATCAATAGAAAAATCAGTGAACATTAAAAGTCGACTCAATATTGATAAATGTTCGGTTCATGTTTAGTTCTGTTGGAAAATCGATAAAGTCCATTCATGAATCATGTAATTTACGTGTTAACAAAAGATGTTGACTGCATTTTAATTGCAATTTTCAAGTTGAATTAACAAGCAAAAGACTGACCTAAAATTTATTTCAATGTTATCTTATGTTCATGATCATTGAACTTTAAATGAAATGCGCAGCTTCTCAACTAAAAGAGCTTCTTTTTACGTGCTTAACTCGAGTTGCTGCAAGAATCATCTTTCAATTAAAGAGTTGAATGAAAAGTTGAATTTCAGTGTAAAAACAGCAAAATGTTTACAATTGTAAAACTGGAACAAAATGTTGAAAAGCAAAACTTGGAAAACTCAATTTTACAGCAAAAATTGAATCGAAACTCTTTTGAGCCGAAAAAAAGTCAATTGAAACATTTCTGACGAATTTTCCGAAAACAAAATCTTCTCAAACTGGATCGAAAAAAAGTTCAATCAAAAGTCAATATTTTCTGTCTAAACTGATTATTAGTTTTCGTCAAGAGAACGATAAAAATGAATCGATCAACTTTGAGTCCAAGGCAGTTCTTTATGGACCATTAATTTGAAGTTTTTTTTTTCGATTTTTCAGTCTTCATTTGGATTTCGCCTTTAAATGAACAATTAAAAGATTAAATGGAAAATCAATTGTTGATTAAACTTTGATATTTAATAATTGATTGAACATGGTTCGACGACAATAAAAGATGATTTATCAATGAAATGTTCATTGTTATTCAGTTTAACGACTTTGGCGAAAAGATAATTAAATCTTTAGAAATGATTATTCATAAATCATCAAATTAAAACAGTTGAATGTTAATCAAAAGAGCAACTAATCGATAGAAAATGGAAGATTCAGGGAAAACTCGCTTTTCAATTGTTGGAAATTCATGGACTCTGTAAACTTATGAGTTTGAAATTTCAAGCTTCCATTTTAACTGATAGAGCGTGAATGAATGCGCAAACTGTCATTCAAAGTTTTTCGAAGTGAAATATTGATATGAATATTGTTCAATAATCTGGAAACTCTGCAAGTTGATTTAAAATTGCGATTTTCCGAGTAAATTGCAATTCTCAGAATTGAGTTTCTCTGATTGACAATGATTAGTCAATAAACTGGATTCATTAATAAACTTTTGTAAACATTTGAGTAAATGAATGATTTTGATTGAGTTAAATGGCGACATAAATGACGGTCAAAAGGTTCAATCATTTAAATGAAGTAATAAAATGAATTAATGATGATAAATGAGTTTCCTCAATTGTAACATTTGATTGACTTTACAGTAAATCTGTTTAAATTAGTTGACCAATTGTGTCAAGCAGCTTGTAACAACATTTTTGTTTTTCCTGTTCAAAGTAACAGTTGAAGGTTTAACACTAAACTTGAGTCTAATAATTTCAGTCAACAACTTGATTGGTTGAATCGCCAATGAAAAGTGCAAGATCAATAAATGAAAGCAATATTATCATTATCATAAGAATCATCAGTTAACACCATAATCATCATCAGTGTCCAAAAGCTATTCTTGTTTCTCCTCATTTTCGGTTGATTTTTTTGTTCTTCTTCCTCTTTTCATGTAACTTTTTATTTGATCACCAAATGATATTATTAGTCAAAAGGGAGTCAAAGAAGAGAAAGTAGAAAATGAGAGAAAAAAAGAAGAGAAGAGAAGAGAAGAGAAGAGGAAAAAAAACAGTTTCCATGATGATGATGAGAAACTAGGATGACAGAGTAAACACAATATGATGAAACAAGGATGCAAACCTCAGCAGGAAAAAGATGTGAAGATGCGAATGAACATTTAACATGGCGTCCATTATGGTCCACCAAGTCTTTCCTGTGATTAACTTTATGTTTACAAAGCACTTTAGCCAATAGTAAAGGAAGAAAAGACAATATCTTCTTTATCTTCATCTTCCCTTCGTCCCTCTTTTCCTCGTCTTTGGGCCTTCCATCAACTGTAACCAACCCGAGACACTGAGGCAACTAGGTTGCCCTAAGAGTCGAGCAATTGTTAAACTTGGCAATCTTTTAAAATCAATGCGAACAGGAAAGAGATGAATTATGATGGAAATTCAAGGTTCTTATCAATTAAGCTGATTAAAAGTGCATGTCATTTGATTCAAGTATGAAAAGATGAAGGATGAAGGTGATGTTGAGAAATGGATGAAAAGACAAAAGATGATGAAGATGCATTTTTCGCTCTTCTCTTGGTCTTCATTGATTATCAACTATTTTTAATCTTCAACGCTTTTACAAGGTTTCTATTTATACATTATGGCGAGTTGAAACAAAAGAAAAGCTCATTTCAAGTGAACCATGAATTTGGCAGAAATGAGTCTCCAAATGTTCTCATCATCATAATTATCTTCAGACTTTTGTTTCTCTTCAAATGGCAAGTGCATTGGTAAAGTCCAATGTTGAGTTCATTCTCTTCTTCAGATGGAAAATTTTCACTTTTCTTTTCATGATAATTCGGCAAAATTTACTCATCAAATGAGCCTTTGATTGTTAACCTTCTTGGGATGGCAAAAAATTGGCAATCGAGAAAAGATGAATCCATTTTTTCGACATTTTCTCTGCCTTTCAAAGTGAAAATGATGAAATTCGCCTTTTCACTGGTGAATAATTTCATGATAAATATATCAATGTTAATAACAAATGTGCTGTCAAGTAATTAAGAAGATATCAAGGAATGAAAAATGGTTCCAGTTAGGCCTTGGAGTGTGTTAACAGTTTAATGTCAACAATTTGTTTCATTCATTTGTTTCAAGTGAATAGAGAAGAGAGAAATAAAAATGTTGAGAAGAAGAACAAGAATAAAATCTGTTTTTGGGTTGAAACAAACTCTGGCTAACTAGTGATATAAGATTGAAAATAATTGGACAACAGGGAATGATAAGTTCTCTCGAGAATTGAAAGTCAACGAATGGAGTGAAAAGAGTTTACTTGAGAAGAGGAAAGATGCAAGTTTAACTGCCTTTAATGGCACTCAATTTTGAGGCCAAAAAAAGTTACAATTGTTATCATTGGCTTTTAGATGTAATAAAGGTTTGTTATGATCAGTTTAATCTGACGAACCTTGTCAACATTATAATGCAATTATAGTGAAGAGTTGCAATGAAAAAATGAATTCAAATTTGCCTTCCCTAATGATCATAATTAAAAGATCAGATGAAATGAGCCTAATAAGACTAATTTTCAGCTCGCCATCTTTCAATGTGTTCAATTTTACTTCTTTAAATGTAACTTGAAGAAATGTTTGTGAAAAGATTTTTTCGTTTTTTTCTTCTTCTTCTTTCGTAAAATTTTGAATCAATTCAATGTTTTGATTGAAATAAATGTATTCCCAGGCGTTGACTTGATTCCTTTGAAAAGTACATTTATTTGGACAATTAGTCTTTAAACTGCCGGAAGGGATAAAAGTCACTCTTTGCTTTTGTAACCTTGTTGGATGCTTGTGATTGAAGGTTAACTGTTTTTGGTAAACCGATGAATAAATCCATTTTGATTGTCTTCCTCACTGTTGACCTTTAATCAAGTCAAAACGTGTAAATGTCCAACAATTGAAACTTATGTTTGGATTGCAATCGATCAACAAATAAGACTAGTTAGCAAGTTAATTTCATCATAATAAACATTCGACTTCAATTACGATTAAAAGATTAATTTCAATCTATTTTCGAACATATATTTCCATGATTAGCGAATCTTTTTGCGCATAACAGAAGCACTAAAAGAGTGGACAGAAAGGGTTTGCAGGATTTTTAGCTTATAATGCTGAAGCGAATTTGAAAAAGCGAGTTTAAGTCAATCTTTCAAGTTGAATTTTCGGTCAATTACAGCGTTTGTTTTGTACACAGACTGTTGGACCATTTATTCAACTTACTCGTCAAACAAGGGATAAATCAATAAGAATAATGAAAAGCAAGTTGAAGCAACAAACTTCGACAGTAACAATAACAACATAACCGTTAATCAAAAATGAACGCCTTTTCAGGTTACCTTCTTCTGATCATTTTTCCCTCACCATTCACCGTATCAGTTAAATATGTTATCATTAATATCATGCACTGAGTTATTACAATGAAGGTTGAAAATAATAAGAAACGGGAAAGGGCACAATAAACACGATTCACTATTTATTTACACAAGTTTATTAACTTTTTTTTCTGTTTCATTATTTTCTTGTTCAAATCATTACCGAATCACAAATCATTTGAAAGATTTCCATTTATCAAGCATAACATTTCTCAAGCCCAGAATGAATAGAATCGGCAACATGAATGAACCGAAAATAGTTCGAGGGAAGAGACCATTGTTGGTTAAAGTTGATTAGCTTTCTAAGCGCAACGCTTTTCCATCAAACCCTTGGTTCAATTGATTCAACCCTTCAAACCAGTTCAGAATATTTTACAAAAATCTTTCTAAAACTAGTCAGAATTGTCATCAGTATCATGCAACATTCAAAATGCAAATCAAAGTTTACTGATTGAATCAACATTCAAGTTCGATCCACTTTTTCCTCTTTTCAAGTTCAAGGTAAAGTAACCAATTTAAAGTGAAGATTAATTTCAGGTCACAATTTTCACTGTAATCTCAGAATAACGTTTGATTCAGAATAAATGCTCGAAATGAGTGGAGAGAAAAATTGTTCATTTGACTTTTTCTCTCATCAACTGAACAAGTGTAACATTTCACCAGGTTCATCCCCAGTAAGAATAATAATTTGTTCATTACTTTTCTTCTTCTTTCCATTTTCCTCTTTCCCTTGATTCTCTTCTAGATTCACCCTGCTTTCAGGTTCCTCTGTGAGTCAAACAAAAGTCAAGTTTACCATTGATTGAGTAAACTTGGTTAATTTTTGTTCATCCATTTAATGTGTTGTTGATAGTTGCCAGAGAAGTGAAAAAAAAGAGTTTACCGAGAAGAGCTGGAAATGTTAAACTTTGAGTTGTTCAGTTTTTATCACAGATTCTCAGAGGAAACAGAAGTGTCTCTTTTTCATCAACATCATCACCATCAACGGAAGATGCAGTTGAAATGAGTAACATCAGGAAGAGCAGTAAAAAAATACTATTCAAGAAACCAAGAAAATCTCTTTGTTTGATTGTCTACAATCAATGAGTTTTGGCTTTCAACTCGAGAAGATGAAACAAACACTTTTCCATCACTCTATTAATAAAACGCTGAAAGAGATTAAAAATGAATTGAAGATGAAAATTTATTCCCATCAAGGTTAACGAAATATGAAAGTCGCAAACATTTTACTATGAAAATTAACCATGTAATCAATGGTGATGGGAAAATGTCACTTTGTTCATTCTCGTCACTTTAACAAGCTCATCTTTAACTTGCAATTTAAAAAAGTTAACATTAAGTGAACAAAATTGTCATAATTACGTATGTTTGCAATAGTCACCTTCAGATTACAAATCTCGAAAACTAATCTAAAGCTAACATCGAAATCTGTTTTCAGAGTTTCGTTACAACAACGCAGTAATAAAAATAATGTGATGAGAAAAGTCTTTCAGTAAACTTATAAGATTTGAATCTAGCTCAACTCGAAGGCCCATATTCACCGAATCGCGACTTAAATCAATGTTGAGGAATCGCAATGATACGCCAACAAGAGATGATTAAGTCAAGAATAAGATTTGCAGAAAACAGTCTTTGAACATAACAACATTCAATGTTGATAGAGAGCCCAACAGTGCATCAAACGAGACAAGTTTTCAGCCTCATCAAGTCTTCACGAGCCTCCATTCAACTGAAATTATCAAAAAGTATTTGAAGGAATTTTTCGAGACTCGTTTGTCTGGAAACAATAGTGAGCCATGGAAGAAATTTATTAATGAAAGATGGTCTTAATTGCCAAATTAAGGTTCATTAAAGTTATATTTAATGGATTAAATTGATTTAAGAATTAGTAAGAAACTTCGGTCGGACTTGATGCTTTTAAAGTAAACTCATTGACTTCAATCTTGCTTTCGATGAGACAAGACTGTGCCCTCTCTGAGCTTCAACCTGGTCGAGTTAACTCTGACTCTAACTTGATAAATTGAAAGGAAAATGGGTTAATCTTGGTCGTCCACTTTAATTAACTCACCCATCAACAAGTTTACTTTGAAAAGTTTGCACTTTACTTAAGGTTGATGAAAGTGTTGATGAAATGATGATGAACTAAAATTGATGTATGACATTGACTTAATTGGCTGTTATTCTTGCATTTATAAAGTCAATTGTTCATCTGTTTTCAGCCTCTCAGCATTTTACATTTCGCGATAATTCATTTACGTCAATGAATTTGAAGCTGAAATGAAACTTTGAAAGCAATCCAAAAACTTGAAGCAAATTAAAACTGATAATTCAATGAACAAAGAGAAAACTTTGTGATAGAACTTGACTTTTTGATAATCGATTGCGATGAAATGGTCATCAGAAATTTTCTTCAAGATTAAGTTAAAATTAATAGAAATGATAATCTTTGGCAAGTTGAAACAATTGAAAGTTGAATCGTTTTTTTAAAATAGAATCAGATTAAAAGATTATGAGATGGAAAAGGAAATTATCAAAAATAGATGAAAAGTTCGGTTGAGTTTTGAAGCAAACAAAAGCTTAGTTAACAAGTTTTATGGTTACAATTTCATGGGGAAAGATGATTCGTGTTAAGGATGATGAAAGTTGTTGATGAAAATGGAATGATGAAGATGAAAGAAATGAAGACGAATGAACTCAAGGCTAGAAAAGTGCATTTATACGCAACACTCGAGTTTAACTGAACAGAGTTTAAGTCTATTCTTTCCTTTTATCTTCATCTTCATCATTTAAAAACATTTAGATTAAAGTCGAAAGCACTAATGTTGACGAGAACAAAGTAAGAAGAGATTAAGAGGAAAAGGCTAAAGGTAAATGAGAAGAAGATGAACAACATTCCAAGCATGATAATGTTCCCTGAAGTTGCAGTTGAAACCAAAAGACAGACAAGGTGATATATTTTTAGTCAATGAATGAATATGGAAAAGTGATAAAAGCGCAGAATAATAATTTCGCTATAAAAATAGAAATGGACAAAAGACTTGGAACGATGAGAATCATGGGATTGCTGAGCATTTAAATGATAACGAGAAAAGTTGTTGCAATCGTTCAGTTTCCATGGAAAGTTCAATTCAGTTGAAATGATGAAATTGAACCATTTGGATTGGAAAGAAAAACGCAATTTTTGGTTAGACAAAAAAAAGTGGATTAAAGAAAATTCGAAATTGGAAAAAGTTCGAAAAAGAATAATTTGCAAAGTTAATTGAAATAAAGTTCTATTCATGATAATTACCATTAAAATGGAGTGTTTAAGTTGAGGTAAAATTGGTTGGAAAATGAAAAGTAAAAGATGATTAGTTGATCATGAGAAATGATCAACTTGTGTTTGGAGTAAATGAATTTTTATCATGAGATCGAATGAAAAGTAAAACTTGAAAATAAACTTCGAACTTTATTTTTTCCAAATTTAATTTCTAGTTAAATATCAAATTGTGTTTCATCAACTTTTCGCCGCTTTTCAAATGCCTTTTCCATGTTTCCCCTTTTGCTTCTCATTGCATTTTAATCATCAATTTTGTTCATTTTCATGATTATGTTAACATCGATTGAGAAAAATGTGGAAACACATTTTCGTTAATTTGGTCTTCTTTTTGTTTGGAACAAAAAAAAACTCTTTAAATGTTTAAATGTACATTAACAATATTCAACCACATCATGCAGTTAGCATCATTAACAAGTATTATTGTTTTCCTGTTTTGTGAATTGAGATGAACTGAAGGATCACTTGGGTAATCAATTTACATTAATAACTTTTTTTCAGCATAAAACTCATTCAACTTGTCATGAAACATCGACTAGTCTTTGGTGTCTTCAGGTTTTGTCTTCAAGTTTGCTAATTACTTGTGAAGGAAAAATTTTTAGAATCATTTTGTTCCTTCCATTGTTTCCAATCTTTTTCTCGATTTCATTGAACAATACGTTCCTTCGAAAATTTAATCACATTATTGAACGAGATCTGGATAAGACTATTTTTAGAAGCAACTCGATCTTCATTATTAAGTTTATGCGTTTGGAGAAAAAAGTTCATTAGGAAATTCAACGAATAAATGTAAAGTTATAATTAGTTCGTGATTGCGATACAGAAGAAAAATCTGGACGAAAATGGATAAAGATTTAAAGATAAATTATGAATTAAAGAAGAAATTAAAATTGAATCAAATCATTGCGAACTTGGCATAGAACTTTTTTTTGGAAAACTTGAAAATTCGAGAATTGCTTTTTCTTGGAAAAGTTTTTAAAGCAACTTCTATCATCGTTAGTCAGAACACAAGAGTTGCACAGAATTCTCATGAAAAGTTTACAATTTTACTTTTAAAACTCTTCTGAGTAATCAAAGATTCTCTTGATTTCACCTCAACTCTGATCGATGCAAATTGAACTGAAAAAAGCCAAAACTTTACACTCTTTGATTAACATTTTATTGGTTCTTTGATTCAAAATTCAGTTGAAGGTTTCAGTTTTGGTGGAAAGTTCATTTCCATTGAGATAGACAATTGTTCCAATGAAAGTCATTCGATTCCAGAAATTCATTTTTCTCTTCTATTTACTTAGTTTTGTTCCAGTTTTATTGTGTTTCCAATGAAAAATGAAATGTGATCAACTCAAGTTTAGTTGATTACCAATGACTTGGAGTGAAAGTAAAAAGCGAAACGTTTAACTGAAGAGGAATCAAATTATCGAAAATTGAAGAGAGAAAAGTTTGTAAAATGAAAGAATTCATTATTCAGACAAATCAATTAATTAAACGGAAAAATCGTTTATTCTTTGAATCAAAGTAAAGGCTGAAAATGGTTCGAGATGAGTTTTTCATTCAACTTCAAGTTCATCGATCAATAAAGCATTAAATTAAATTCTTGGAAACTTTGGAAAAAAGAGAAAAGAAAAACTCGAAATTCTCAACTTGAATCTCCATGAACAACACTTTTTTTCTCCTTCTTCTTCTAATATCAAGTTCTCCTGATAAACAATAACAAGATGAAACGAAAAAGGAAAATATTTGAATTGCAAGTTTTTTTCTCTTCTTTTCTCTTCTTCTCTCCTCAACTTGAATTTTCTCAAGCAAACTTATTCAGATAATTTCCTGTTTATCACAGCTTTTCAACATAACATGGAACCATTAAAGGCCCATTCAAATGTTCAATATCAGTTTCCATCGGTGAACAAATTAACGATAAATTATGTACAAGATCAACTTTTCTGATCATTAGCATGTTCCAATGAATACAATGATAAAACAAAAGGGAGGTAAAAAAATATCCAAAAATAACAATAAATAGTAATGATGAGAATAATATATCAAGAGAATCGATATATTCTGTAGAAAAATTTTTCTCTTTTCGCTTCTCATCTCGTTTCCAATGAATTTAATCGATAATAACATTCTCATTAACCATTTATAATGATAACAATAATACAAATAATCATTTTCCCCATTAACCAATAATTTCGTTCATCAACATTTTATGCTTAAATTCATTCTCATCACATTAGAACGAAGGTGAATCTGAAAAGTGAAATTTTTCATTTGCTTATTTTCCATTCCAATCACAATGAGTTTCAAGGATTTTCAGACGAAAGCGAACCACTGATTCGCAATTTACTCAACAATCAGCACTTTTGATTCAATTTCATGGAAACCTCAAAATTACAATTTACTCTTAACTTTGGTTCTTGCTTTTGCACAATAAACTCGATATTAACTTTGCTGCAAGTTTTCTCGATATGGAAATGAAAGTGGAATCAATGACAACAGTAGATTCAATAAGCATGATCTGAGTCTCAAATTCACTTGCCTTCAAGGCTTTCATTTTTCGTCTCGTTCTTCTTCAGGAAATATTTCAGTTCTTTTCATCAACTTTATGCTCTTAAGAAACTATTGCTTTCGTTTTTACATCTTGTTTCATTTTGCTGAGAGAAAAAAAAAAGAATGGAGAAAATTTCCGAATCAGATTGTATTCAGTTTTTTTCATTCTTTCAGCTATTCTATCATTTCGCCCCTTCATCTCTATCTATTCGTTATTATCTTCATCTTTGCAAACATAAGTATACCTTTTGTGATCAATATCATATTCAAATGGTAACATTTCATTCGGTTTATTTTCCAGTTTTTTCCTTCACTTTTTACGGTTAAAATGCTTCGCCATATTTCTACCTTTTTCCATGTTTCCAAGCCACTTTAAACTTGAATTATCATCATTTTGTTTTCATCTTTGCTTAGCATTCCTTTTTTGTCCACTCTGATTATCATTATTATCTTCAATTGTCATGATATAATTTTTTCAACGGATATTTCATTTCGAATGGACACTTTTCTGTTTCTCTTCTTTTAATGTCGTGTAAGTTCAGCTAGTATTAACAACTAAATCAGTAAAATCAATAAAATAAGTAAACATTGGAACAATGTCATTACAGAACAAAAAATCAATATCAAATACAAAATATTGACCATTAAAAAATAGATAACATTTTATTACTTTGCCCAACAAACGTATCCATACAAGGATTATTCAGAATCTAACATGTTTAACGTGAAAAAATATACAGCCAAAGCAAGTGTTGACTTAAGTGTGTGGATTTGGCGAAACGTTCATTTGCAGTTGCAAAAAAATGAGGTCAAAACTCCAAACAGTATTTTGATCTTCAATCACAGGCACATTTAATGTTGTTTGGGACAAACAGCCTTTCATTTAGATTTTTTTCAATTTTAAAACCATGTTTAAATTTGGCGCCTTTTAACTCTTTTCCCTTTCGCTCTATGAGCCACATGTTTCCCTATAAACTTATCGACTATTTTGAATTATTGAGTCATTTTTTAATCAGTCATACCTTGTACCTGTCATGTTATAAGTATTACGTGACACTGATCATGAATGTTGTGGTTCCTCTAAATAATTAGTTGTGTACTGAAGAGGAAAGGATACTAACCACTAAACTACCAGAGAAGTTTGATTTGAGCATTTAAAGAATGAACAAACTTGAGGCTCTCAAAGTGTATTACATTTATTGGGTGCATTTCATGTTGAAATGTGATTACTCGTCATGTACATCAAAAATCATCAACATCACAGGTGACACTTTGCAGACAGAAAATTTTCCGACAAAAAATGATTTTCTGAAAAATGTAAAATGGTAAAAAGGTATAAATTTGCCAGTTGAAAATGGAACCGTTTGATAGATTGTAAATGTAAAGGTGAAAGACTGGATTCTGGAATCAATGTCTCATTATCACAGACTGACTGTACTTAGCTCTTGAACAACAACATGCAATTTTACAAGGCAACACTGCATACATCTTTATCTTCAATCTTCATCTCGTACAACTGTAAACGTTTGATTGACATTGACTAGTGAGAGTAACACACTCATGGAAGCAGTGAAGAAGCAGAAAAAAACACAAGTAAAAGGAAGCATCAAATTTATCAAAATTATCAACTTAATCTCTCCCTTGTGGTTTTTGTATTTAGTTTAATCACTAGAGACTAGACAGTAATCACTTTTTTTCAAGCAGCAGAAGCACAGCAAAAGAGACAGCAAGAGAGTAGCATCAGTAGCACAAAAAAAGAGACTAAGTACAAGTGGAAAGACAACAATTTCTGTCAGAATTAATCAACAGAAGAACGAAAAAAAAGAAATTCAATATATTCTGTAAACCCTGTAAAGTTGACAAGAAAAAAAGTTGATAGCTCAAGATAGCAAGTTTTATTGCATATAATTGAGCTCATTTGTGTTCACCTATCAGGTGAAGAGCAAGATGAATAGACTTAAAGTCAAAGGTGAACATTATCTTGAGCAGTAAAAGAAATGTTCACTTTTTATTAACTTTTCATCGGCTTCTTGTTTTCACTTGTACAATCAACTCGTAATCAAACAAATTTTTCACCTTTAATTGCATTACTTTGATCAACTGTAAATTCACAGGTAAAAAAGGACTCAACTCAAAGGTTGCCAGAACAGAAAGTCAACTGTTAAAGACTTTATTTACTCTTCTGATTATCATTAAAACAATAAATGATAAAAGTGATTACATTTCCGATTCATGTTTACCTTAATTAACGCGACGAGACAATCAGCCAATTATGACATTTAAAATGAATGATACGAGAAAAGGTCAAAGTTGAGGGGAAAAAAAAGAATTCAAGATTTACCTTTTTCTTGATAAATCAAGTTAATAAGTGCAAATCATGTGCTTTTTTATCAAACATGAAAACTGAAAAAAAAGATGTTTTTTGTTCAATTAAGAGTCAATTTACACTCAATGATTTTCAGTTTACTTTTGTTTCCAACATTTTATTATATTTACCTTGATAAATTATTTACTGCAACACAGAATGACATTAATTGACATTTACCTTTTATTTATTCACACTTTTTACTTGTTAAATAAATAAATTGTTGCTAAATAATTAATTGTGATGAATGTTAATCAATTGATTGAAATATTGAACCATCAAAGAGGATCAATTAATTAGCTTTTGCTAATTGTTTGACAAGTTTTATGTTTAAAGTTTTCTCAATCTTTTGATGGTCAGTTGAACTGTCACTGAGTAATTGCGTGATGTATAATGTGAAAATGGTGAAAAGAGTGGAAAATATTTTCGTCCTTTTTTGGACATTTGAAGATGGAATATGCGCAAGCTCGCTTTTCGTTCAATTTTCAGTTTATCATGTCAAAGAACTTGGAAGAATATTAATGGAGAAGAATTGCGTTTACAGTTTAGACTATTTTACGATTTGTAAGATTTGTTCAGAAGATAAAAGTTCGTAAATATCGAAATAATAAATGTAATAGTTTTTAATGGAAGTTGAAAAGGATTTTTTGGTCGTTTCGACTTGATTCGAATGAAACTTTTCAAAGTCGAACTTATTGGTTTGGTCAAAATTTGGAGTAAAGAAAATTCGTGTTTCGATTTACCAACTTGTCAGCACGCGAAATGTTATCGAATGAAAAGTACAAGTTTTTCGATAATTTATTCGACTCATTTTTAAAGAGACTCTTCACTCAAAAGTGAAGTCAAAGATTCGAGGCAAAACGAACAAAATTTAGCACAATTTTGGAAGGTTGACATTTCGATTGATTTCTTTCAATAGTAAATAGAAAAGTTGTTGGTTGACATAAGTAATTTTGAATTGTTCTATTGGTGGAACTTGAGAAATTAGGAAAATCTTGAAAAAAGAAAATTCCAATTTTCGAAGAAACAAAATGAATTGCTCAATTTAGAAATGAATTTGAATAAAAAAGTCTTTTTCCATTAATTCTTTGGTTCGTTTGAAAAAGCAAAAAGAATTGAAATGGAATATGAAAGTTGGAAAAAATTGAATTCCATTTCGTCTCACCTTTGATATTCACAGAAAAGGATAAAATAACATTCACCAGAATCATCTGAATCTTCAATCTTATTAGATAATTAAACCCACGCCAAGTTATTGCTTACAAGAGAATCATTTGTTTCGATACTTTTAAAGACAAATCTCGAGTTGAGATTATTAATGAATAAAGAAAATTAATCAAGACTTTTCACTTTTATTATTTACTCACTGATTTGGTGAAAAAAAGTTGACCAAATCTTGAAACTCTTCCAACTCAATGGATATTTACTCATCATTCATCAAATTGATTAGATTAGATAAATTGATGTCAATCGATTTCTAATAACATCTATTGACATTCATTGAAACATTGTAACTGAAACTTGATAAAAGGGAAAACTGAGCGAAAATCTATTTGCATGATTAAGAGAAGACATTTTTGCATAATTTTGGTTGAAAATTGAATTGAACTTTAATCAAGCGAATATTTTAATTGGTTTTTGTGAACAAATGTTGACTTTTTGGAAACATTTTTCCTCTGGAAAATGGAAAATCTTTTACCACCGAATTCATTTTGATTAATAATGGTCAAGTATGAAAAGGAAGGAAAAGAAGAAGAGAGAGAAAAAAAGATTCTTCATATTTTTCAGAGTTCTTTGTACTCATCCTCTCATTATCTTCATTCACTGATAATCACTTGAGTTTTCATGGAATCAACAAATCAATTCGTCAGATTAATAACACATTTGAAATGAATAAGCTGAGACAACAGGCAATGAGATTAACATGATTCAATTTGGCGATGAAAGTTGAGAAGAAAGTCTCTGTAAATGGAATAACCTTTAAGTTAAAGGTAAAGGTGAGCCTGATGATTGAGTGATCATCATGTAAATTGTATTAATGAGAAGGAGAATTGGAAGAATCGAACATTTTGAAACAATTGCAATTGTTCGATATTTGTAACCTTCTTTTGTTTTCTTCGACTTTTCCTGGTTTCTCTTCTTCCTCATCATCTTTACAAACATGAACATGATTTAACTGCTTCTTTTGCCGGTTCTCTTCATCTTCAACTTTTCTCTTCTCAAGACATTTTCTTTTATCGTCCTGTTTATCGATTTATCCATAAATGTGTGAGAACTCTGAAGGTTAAAGAAAATCAGTCATTTGAGTCTGTCAGGATAAAGAAAGATGATCATGATGATGAGAGAAGAAAAGAAACCCTTGATGGAGAATAAGCTGAAGAAAACATTTTTTCTCTTCCTTTTTCTTTCTTTTCTCTCTTCATCTACTTCTTCCTAACCAGAGCAACTGAACAGGGGAGGGAGACAAGTAAGATTAAGATGAAAATGAAAATGAAAATGATGAAGCTGAACAGAAAAGTAAAAACAAAATCTGATAAGGAATAAGAATAGAATGTAAATCTGAATAATCTGACTCAAGAGCGACATTTCTGTTCGCATTTCAAGCACAAAAACTGATGAGAAAAGAATGGAAATTCAAAATAGATTCAAGTTCAAGATTCTGGGTTGGACAATGAATGCTGAACAATAAGTCAACTATTCTAGTCTGATTGGCTCAATGTTTTGTTTCCAGTAAAGTAATAAGTAAAGTTAGCCAAAAATGATGAGACTTTTCGTATTATCTGCTTTCACTCGGAACATCACAGATAATTGGTTTCTTCATCATCAAGACCAACAACAAAATCCATTTCATCTGGTCCATTTAAAGAAATTGAACCAATTCTCGAACCGATAATCATCTTCGCAAATCGCGAATCACAATCGATGGAACGACTTGAAAAAAAGCTAAACAAATAATAGCTCGATCTCAGTTGGAATAAAGTGAAAGGTCAAAATTTTTTTACTCTTCGCATGCATTCGAAAATGAACCGATTTTCGCTCGAACATTGAATTTTTCGTGAATCGAATCTACTCGACGCACAAGTCTGGTCCATTCCTTGGCAGGAAGTTTGTCGTGTTAGTTAAAAATCGAAAAAAATTGAATCGAAAATTGAAATTTTCTAAAATTGCGTCGTTCTTTTTTTTGATAACTTGCAACTTTCCAGCTAAAATTGAGTCGTAAATGAAAATGGCAAAATAATTTGAAGTAATTTTCTCGACACTTTGATATCAAAGTGAATATCGAACAACTTGAAACTTGTAAATATCTCGTTGAAACCAGTTCATTCCTTATTCACACCAAGAGTACAAATTAAGACTGATAAGTGAGCAATGAACAATTATCTGGTTGAGATTAATTAAGTTGATAATGATGATAATCAAGGTTTAAACGGGAATAAAAGTAAACAAGGAAAGTGAGTAAATTGATAAGTCAAAGTGAAATATGAAACAAGGCTTTGGACCGCGAAAAGGAGGCCAATAATGCGAACAGAGGAAAAGGTTGAACAAACAATGGGAAATACTAATAAAGCCTAAAGGTATTATTTCCAGGTTTACTATTATTATCATTTCTTAGTGTTTCTGTTTATCTTTTACGTTTTGTTTGTTGCTCGACTCTAGTTGTTGTTGCAGGTTAATCAGTTGAGGAAACATTAGCAAACAGTTTTTCACTGTTGAACCAAAAACGATCGTCAAGTACAACGTAACAAATGGAGAGGTTCGTTGTTACCTTAACATTTCAACAGCAGGTTAACATTTTTATCCTCGTCACTTGCTACTATTGATATTATTAATAGATATCAAGATGCCCCTAAAGATAAGATATTTTTTGCTGCTTCTCTCTCCCCTGTAATATTATACAAGAGGAAGCTTAATGTGAAAAGGTAAGAATCCATTTTAACGGTGAAAATGTTGTAAGATGATGATTAGGGAAGATGATGAAAAATAAATAAATAGCGTCAATGATGATATCCATAAGTTAATTTACTTGTTATCAAAAAGGTACTTGAAGGTAAAGTGAAAGTTGTTAGTTTTTTGGCTCTTGTTTTGCGCTTCTTCAGTCACCCTTCTTGCTCGGTCAAATGTTTACCTTAACAGTAATGATAATTTTATTGTGTTTTATTGCGAGTTATACATTTTATTGCATGTTAACATGTCCAGCTTTTTGTTCAACTTTTTTTTCTTCTTTTTTTTTCTCGTCGACCTTTTTGTTTGCTATTTGCTTCTTTTGCCTTTAGAGTTGCTTCAAGTAAATTTTAATTAATCATGTCATTATCAGATGATTTTCAATCTGGTTCATGTTGCTATTCATTATGATGGCTTCAAATTTGAAAATTGAATTTTTTTTCTTCTTCTTCTTTTGTGAATTTATTCTTTTGGAAAGAAAGGAAAAGTTGAAACACACATTTTTGTCGAGTTGGCAGTCTGGAAGTTTCGAGAGTTGCAAAAGATGAACTTTAATTTGCACATTTGACAAATTTCCGTTTTCAATGAATGTTTATTATAATCAAGTCAACTTTAGTCGACATTTCCATCAGTTAAATCCATGGGTTCAATGATAATCAAAAATGACTAGATCATGAACTTTGAGTCAAAAACTGATAGCTTGTGAAATTATTTTTCACTAAAAGTTAAACTTTTCGTCATTTTCATCGACTTAGATGTTAGATGTTAGACTTTTTGGGATAATGATGCAAATTCATCGAATAATTTTCATCAACTCTTCGACTTATACGCCATTAGAGCTACTGGTGAAGTCACAAGCTCCCCTCGAGGTTGAGCCCTTGCGTCAATTCCTTTAAGTTTCAGCTTTGCAACCATACTTCCCTCGGAACCCAAAAACTTTGGTTTCCCGGAAGCTTCCATTCGAGTCATGAAATTAGTTACTCAGAATGATCGCTGGTTGGCATCGTTTATGGTTAGAACTAGGGCGGTATCTGATCGCCTTCGAACCTCTAACTTTCGTTCTTGCTTAATGAAAACATTCTTGGCAAATGCTTTCGCTGTAGTCTATCTTAGAATCTCTCCCACTACACATGGATTCTCAAGACCAAAACACGTGTCTTGTTTGCTGCACGGTTGTCTAGAGTCACTCGATTGAAAAAATGGGGATTGCGAAGCCGGTAGTTGTGATTATTGTGACAATTATTTTCACACAAATTTGTCGATTCCAATATCGATTATAATCGATTTTATTCAGTTGCAGAAGCACTATTTTTGACTGGTTCAATGAGGCTGGACTGGTTGTGAAGCTCAACCCAGTTGAGGTTAGGTTTAGGTTGATCTCTGATTGTCTGATAGTCTTGTCTTCGTAAAGACAGTGAAGTGAAAAACTATCCATTTGTGACAATTGAACTGTAAGGTATGCGAACGATGAAACATCGGAAATGGAGCGATGAATTTGGATGAGTTTATTTTCGAATGGTTGATTCGATGGAATTATTTTGATAAATCTTGAGAAATGTGATTTTTGATGAAGACTAGGCTAGCAATAATAGCAGACATTTATAATTGAGTTGCTCATTCTGTGTTAAGATGAGAGTCACAGAAATGATTTCTTATCGATTGAAGAAGCAATTTTGTTCAGTTCAATTTTATCTGAAGTTGGAAAATTTCAATGTCCACCAAAACTAATGTCCAGAAAACTTCAATTCTTTATCGAACAATTTTCATGCAATTGTCTACCAAATTTGACCAACCAAACAAGTGATATTAATTAGATTTTAATTTGAAAAAACGAAAGACTGTCTCAATTGATCAACTGCAAAATGCAAACACAAAATCAAGTTGTTCATCAATGGAACCATTGTGAGCAAACTTGGATCGATATTAATTTATAAAATCTCTCTTTTTTGTTGGATCACATTTTTGCTTTTCATTTTTATCCTGAAAAAGGTTTAATAATAAAAGGGTTTCATTGAAAGATCAGTTATTTATATTAAAACAATATGATTGTGCATTATCATAGCAATAAATATTATTGAACAACAAAAAGTAGAGAAGCGAATATTTAATAATGAAAAATATTCACAAGTTGAAAGATGAAAGGCCAAAATGGGAATTGCTTTTTGTTCCCAAAATGTTTAGTTGGATGGAATCGAGGTTGAAATTGGAAAATGAAATATTCAATAATCAATGAGTTCTGATTGATTGATGTTGAAAAAATGATTGAAAGGCTATTTAACTTGATTAATTGAATGAAAATTGAAACAACAAAATAAACATTTACACCTTGGAATGTTTCAAGATCAATAAGTTTGGCAATTAGCCAAGAACAATAATCCATGAATTAAGGGTAATTTCACTCATCGCCATTATCTGCACGAGCATTTATCAAACGATTGAAATTGGAGTGGAAATTGAAAGAAAAGCAAAAAAATTCTTTTTTTCCCAAAACTTCACTCAATGTAAATTAATTTAAAGGTTAACCTCAACCATCATGCAAATGATATTAAAATGTCAATTTGTTGATTAACGCAAAATCGGAAAAAGAATGGAAAGGAATGAGAAAAAATAAGTTGAAACATTATTCTAATAGCATGTATCATGACAGGCGATTTCAATGGAAAGAAGACTTGACCAGATAAAGAGAAGAGAATAGTGAGATTGAAACCCGGAAATAGGAAGTTACATCTCAGTGAAGCCAGAAAAGAAGACGAGGAAAAAAAGGAAAAGAGGAAAAAAATGAAGAGCTCAAGACGAAGATGAAAAGAGAAAGAAAAAATGGAACGAAAAGAAAGTGAAAGAATTAACTTTCCATGACAAAGCATAGCCTTTGGTCATATTGATTTTACCATTTCTCACTCACAAATCTCTCACTTTCTCTTCCTTCTCATCATCATCTAACCAAAATTCTGATATAATAATATATTGGCTGAATGCCAATAGATTCTGGTTCATAATAAATTTTTTCTTCTCTTTCCTTTCTCTTCTTTGCTTTTTCCTGGATAAACTTTTTTTTTGTCTTCATTACATTTTGTTCATGGATCGATTTATGAATAGCCATGATTGAAGGAGAAACCAAATTAGAAGGAGCAAAAAGGATGAAAACAAAGTCAACAATTGGAAACAATTGAAAGCGATTAAGTGAACTTTGAAACAGTTTCAATTACCAAGTAAAGCCATTGATTTGGGTGAGTTTTGCAGAACCGCAAAATTGGATGAAATTCAGATAAATCTTGAAACTCTTTCTTTTTAATAGCCTCAAGGACTTTAAATTGAATAACTTGAATGAACCTTGAAATATGATGATGTAAATGTTTGCAATGATTGGTTGAGAGTGCTGGGAGTTGGCAAGAAAAGAAGAGAAAAAGGTAAAAGAAAATGTCTCTTTTTTTATTTCCCTTTTTTCCTCCTTCCAACATTCAGAATAATAAAAGTCTAACCAGCTTTGCTCAATTTTGCCTTTTCAACTTTACCTTCATTTTTATGCTCAATAAGCACAACTTGCATTTCAAACACGATAGTCAAGTATTTACCTTTACCTTTTCTGAAGAGAAAAACTTTATATTTGCTTTTACGTTTGTTTTTTATCCAAGAATGCAAATCAATTTGTTTTTACAACATTCAATTATCACTGAAAGGCGAATCAAGAACTTTTACGTCAACTTTATTGTTTCCATTTGTTGGGTTGAGTTATTAAAGAAAATTTTTTTAAAAAAAATCTTTTCTTTCATCTTCGTTCAACCACTTAGCAAGGTAAATGATATTTTTCAAGCTTCTTCTTCTTGATATTAGCATCAGCATTTATCTTCCCTGTGGTTCAATATCACAGATTTTATTGTTCGGATTCTTGAGTCGAGATTCTCTCGCAATAATGACATTTCACTATTGAAACAAAGAAAACAATTTCCAAATTTTCTGGTCTTTTTACCTTTTTTTTGTTCTTTTCTGGTTTTGTTTACAGTAAAGTTAACTTTAACGTAAACTTTACTCTTTCCTTCTGTTTGCTCGTTCCTTTTCCAGTTTCATGATGATTCCCAATCAATTCAACATTTTCTTTCCATTCCTTGCCTGGTCTGGAAGAATGATGAACATGATGATAATGATGAGAAGAATGGAAAGACAAAACAAAAGACAAACTCTGAGTGAGTTTACAATTTAAATAACTCACTTGATAATGGAACTTCCCTGTAATTCTGGAAACGCTTTTTTTCTCCCTTTTTCTTCTTCTTTCCAAACAACTTCACGTTAACTTCAATTATGTAAAAATGTTTCACCATTCACTTATCATCATCATCAGTAACAACAAGAAAAACATGCTTTTATTTCAACGCTATTTTTATTTGTTTCGCGATTTCCGTTTCTTTATTTGTCGATTTCGTCGTTCTCTCCATTTTCAGAGTCAATTTGTTCACATTGAGATAACATTTTAATGACACAACTTTCAAGTTCATTGTCTTTCACCAAATATTAACTGACAATAATGAACAATCGTTTGTCAGAAAAGGTTTCATCGTTGGTTAGCATTTAATGAATGTAGTTGCTTCGAGTCCATTTGCTTTCACAAATGATGAACATTTCAGAATAAATTTCGATAAACTTTTCTCCCAACAAAATGATTCATATCAAATTCAATTTGTCAACAAATCGAGAAAAAAAAAAGATTTACTTTGACCACAAAACAAATACAAACTTCGAAAATCGCCTATTCGATTAGCTGAGTTGATCGCCACTTCACTCTGATCTAATCCTTCAATCGAACAACGAAAAAAATAGATTTCCACTAAAAAATATGAATTTAATTTTTGGATGAAAATTATTTTTCGAAGCAAATGATTTCGAAAATTTCATCGTCAAGTTTCTTTCATTTCAATTTTTCGAAGTGAATCGGAATAAATTGCAATGCTAATCAAGATGCGAACAAAAATGATTAGCTTTCAGATCGAACCATTTCCAATGTTTCGAAATGCAAACACAAAAGACGAATAGCAATTTTTCAAAGTTTGACTGGACAATGATTTGACTTTTTCCTGAAATTATTCAGAGAAACTTGAAAGTGTACATTTTCTTTGAACTGGAAATCTTTTCAAGCTGAAAATGTTCACAAGAAGGCGAGGAGAGAATAAAATGAATTGAGATAAAATGAAATGATTGACGGTGAATGTTTCGTAGACGAGCAAGAAGAAAAGTGAAGAAGAAGAAAAAAAAACATCACCAATGTTCAGTTTGTTTCTCACTCATTTTTCTTGCAAAATGAGAAACAAATCTTTTCACAGTTTTACTTCATCTTCATTCATCTATCTTGTTCATCTTCCCAATCCTTCTTGCAATCTCTTTCCCTTGAACCATTGCCACTCTTCCACTCTTCCACTCTTCCACTCTTCTCCTCTTCTCCTCTTCTGCCTATTTAACCAGAAAACAAAAAGTACATTGTATTAGATTGTATTGTATTATTAGTGTTATTATATGTGCAGTTGAGTGTTGTTGTGCTTCCAGGACAAAGTGTAGATGAAAGTGTACTTATTGTTTGGTTATACTCCAAAAACAATCTCAAACCCATTCATCAACATTTCAAGTAAAGCAAAACATTTACAAAAAGTAGGCGCAAAAGGGATGAGAAAAGTTGAAGGAAAAAATAAGTTCAAGTCCATTCGGTGAAATATGATATGATTTCACTTTTCCATCTTCACACTGTTCGCCATCTTTTCACTTCACCAAATGAATAAATAAGTTGAACAGTTTCTTGAAAATTGCAAAACCAATTTATTGCAGTGAACACACGACAACGAAACAATAAAAGGTAAACACTGAGATAATCATCAATTTGGCATCCATCATGCATTGACATCAAGTTTCATCTATGAGAAAATTGCATGAGAAGAAATAATAACACAACAATGAACAATTACAACAATTGATCCAGTAAAGGTAAAAATATTCACATATCAAGGTAAAGGTAAAAGTTCAAGTTGAAATGTCAACATTCAAGTTTTAGGAATGAAAATTTTCTTTAATTTAACCTAAACATTAACCGTTTACCTTTTGAAACCAAATACAACTAATATAGCCAAGTATCACGTCAAAAGTTGACACACAACTTGCTCAGGTATCTTTGCTCGAATGAAGAAAAGATGAAATTGAGTGAATAACAAGAAGAAAAATATTAGCCAATCTCACTTAAGTCATGATACTTGACTTGTCAAAATATGTTTCACTGGAAAAAAAAAGAAGAAGAAGAAGAGAAAACAAAGAAGAAAAAAATGAATCAACATGATAAGAGTAATAGAGTTGAAGGGAGTTTTGCTTATTTTTACTGGGAGTTTGTAATGAGCTTTTGTTTTCTGTTTTGCACGCAATACACGATAATATGTATATAAATGGTTAATAATGATAATGAACAGGAAAGAAGATATAAAAATGAGAATAAATTTTCCAAGTTAACCTGGAAAAAGAAAAACTTATTACTTTTCAGTTTCCACTTTTACCTTTTACTTTCTTCATTTACTTTTCAACCTTTTCTATTATCAACATGTCTGTCTATTTATCGATAGAAACTATTATAATAATCGATTGTCATTTCTTTCTTTACTTTGCTTCATCTTGTTCGTCTTTTCTGCTTATTCCTTGGTACAACTATTCTTGTCAATATGAAAACAAATGACTCTTTTATTGGTTGGACAAATTAGCCTAATGGGTAAAGAAACGTTCAATGTATTTCATTTAACTATTGATATTAGTTTATATATTGAGCAAACAATATCTACTCAAATTATTATTATAATCATTTCCAACTTGTTTTCTTACTTTCATCACGAACTTGATATTTTTGCAGTTATTAACTCCCACTTAGCCACCCTTAAAATCATCTTATCCAGTCAGTTCAATTTCATGATAGAATGTCAAAACTGATTCCATTTGTTTCGTTAACATTGAGAGACTTTGGGCGCTTTTAATCGACTTTTCATTCACAAGTTTTATTTCCGATAAAAGGTTCATTTTTTGCTTCGATTCATTTCGAGATTTGTTTATTTCGAGTCGATTTGGAGTTTTTTTTTCTGCTGGTTCTATTGGAGTTAGTATCAACTCGACATTTCAAAATTTTTCAATCAAAGCTTTTTGCTAATGGAATATGATTTTGCCAGATTTTTGTTTTTTTGCAATTTTGGTCAAAACTTTGAGTGAACAGGAAATCAATTTGGACTTTTCCAAATTTTCATGAGAATTTCAAGATTTCTGGTTACACTCACAATTTTTAAGATGCAAATGGTTGAACCAAAGTCAGTAATATAACGCTCTAATCGAAATGTGAAAATATATATTTTTGATGAAATTTCAATGTTGGTATAGCAGGGAAAAGCTTGAGAGCAAATCGATATTGAAATGAAAATTTTACCAAAACTCGACAAAATTATTGGCTCTAAAAATAGAGGAAAACTGACATTGAACTGACATGAGTTAAATCAATTGATGAACGAAAAATGTTAACCAAAAGAAAATGCAAATTGAATATCGATTGATTGAGATCGATTTTCGTTGGCAAGAACGAAGTTTGATTCATTTTGACTAACCACACGAATGATTACAAAAGCCTTTAATCAAATTATAATTGAAGACAGTTTTTGAAGAAGCAAAATATCCAAGTTTGCCTTATCCATATCCTTGAGGTTTTGCCAAATAATGGTTAACTTTAATGCTAGTTTAGGTTAGATTAGGTTAGATTAGATTTAATTTGATTTTCATTTCCTTTTCCAGTTTGAAAGAGACAAGTGAAAGAGTCCCAGCGATTGACCCTAAACACTTGAACAAATGGTTAATGTTGATTCACGAAGAGCATTGATTATGATGAATTACAAGTTTACTTCAAGTGTTTAAAGTCGTTGGTTTGTTGTGTAATTGAGATGATTGTTGTGCGCTAATCTTGCATCTTTAGCTTTTCTGTTTATTCAACTTATTGACAGCAAGAAGCCAAAAAATGAACATTTCACTCTCATTCCTCTTTGGGAAGATAAGCGAGAGAGTTAACTATCATCAGTTAGATACTCATCATCAGTTCAAGTTTGATACATTGTCATTCATCTTCTTCTCATCATCATTATGCCGACAAACAAAAACATCATTTTTCTTTCCTCTTCATCAGATTATCAGAGTAAATCTTTTCTTTTTTTTTGCTTTTCCTTTTTTTTCTAATCGCAATTGTTACCAATCATGATAAAACTACCCCAGATTCAACAGATAAATGATTAAATCAATTGATCAGTGGAACAATTTCAAGATGAATTTTTTTTCACTCGAAAAGGTTCATCTTTGATTTATTGTCGATTAAAAATGTTATCACTTTCAACACTTTCATTTGGTTCAATTGAAAGTGACACTGAACAATTAAACCATTTTTTTACCATTTTTACGATTTCGCCAACATTTCAAATTGAATTTGTTAATCAATAATGATTAATGATTGTAACCATCAATTGATTAAATTGTTCAAACAGAACCGAGATTGAATTACAATCGATAAAAGTTTTCACTTAGCTTTTGCTTGCAAAATCATTTTGAACCGTCAAAGTTGATCAATCACATTTGTCAATTATGACCATTAAACATTAACATTAAAACAATTGTCTAATTGCTGTTTGACTCGGTCCAACCTTTTGCCATCTTGAAAGATACAAGTTTTAACAATTTTGTGGTTAACCATTCAGGTTAATGAACAATTAAGTTAATTGTGTTGAGACGAATCATAGTGAGCAAAGAGAGGTAAACGATGTTTATTTCAATTGTGATTATGATAACATTTTGATAAACTGTTGACAATTATCATTCATTATTTACCCTTAATTAACGATGAAAGTGTCCAATGTTCAACTCAATCCTAACCTTTAACCATTTGTCAGTTTAATCAACAAAGGTAATAACAATGAGAGTATTAAAAGTTGACATTTGTAACTTGCATAACAAGTTTACTGTGAAACCCATTTGCACAAGTAAATTAGCAAAAAGTCAATCTTGATAAACATTGAAATTTATCCTGAAAATGAAAAGTCACTCAATTCAGTTATTAACCAACTTTGTAAGCTTCAAGTATCATTGGGTTATTTTGCATTGTTATCGCAACAAGAAACTGACAAGATCTCAATCGATAAGGTTTATGACTAGAGTTGATGATTAAAGTTGATTCCAACAACTTATTAGCAATGAGGATTAAAATGTCACTTTCATAGGATAAGAGGTTTACTGTGAGTTCATTGTATATCATTGGGTCATTTTGCATCACCAAGATTAGACTAAACAATCAGCATTGATTACTAAAGGTGACAAAGTTGATGAATAAAGTTCTGATAAATTTTTCATTGGTTCAGACGATATCATGAAATACAACACAGCATGGATGATACTTATACAAGTCATTGCCAAGTTAAACTCAAGACTGTCGATCGTGTAAAAGACTGGACCGATGGTGTTGTCTCAATCTAGTGCAGAGGCATCGATGCTTCTGCACTGATTCAGAAGCTTTACAGTGGCCTTAAAACTTTACTTACAAAGCTGACACTCGATTCAGTTTGCAATTTTTCAATGTGATTATAATCAAATTTTAAAGCCGATATCTGAGGAGACACTTGCCATACAGGGAAACCCAATAAGTTTTTGTCATAACTCAACATGCTTCATTGAATGATCTTTCATTGAAATCGGTATTATGACATTACGATTGCTTCCTTTGTTGGACTAAAGTTGCAAATGTTTTCTCATTACAACCATTTTTCCTTCAAATGAAACTTTTTTTAGCACAAAACACTTTTTCCCAACTAATTGTCTCAGATAGGAAAATTATGTTAAACTTAAAGTTTACCTTTTTCCTCATTCATTGTTCACTTTTTGCTTTTCCTTCATCATTTGTATCTTGATTCTTCTTTCATGATGACTTTTTGGTTGCTTAGCATTTCTTTACAATTAAATAGCCACAAATCGATACTCTGTTCTCTGTGTTACATGTTAAAACTGAACAGCAACTTGGAATAATTTTTCACTTCTTCTTTCAACATTTTCCATAGTCAACAATTCGTAGCAAATCAGAATATACAATATATATTTATCCATCAAACGATTTCTTTTCTTCATCTAATGTCAGTTTAACTTGTTCAATTCTGAAGAGAGAGAGAGAGAGGGGAAGTAAGAAAAGAAGAAAATATCTGGAAGAAGAAAAGGATGGAGAGATGATGATGATATTGCAAGAAATGGAAGAAAATGTGAGCAAGAAAAACAAGAAGATTGTCAAGATCGATAAAACCTTGTTTTTCCCAGCTTTCATTTTCCCTTTTTTTCACATTTCTTCATGTTCACCATTCTTATCCTCATCTTCATCATTCTCTTCCTTCAATTTCTTATTCTCAAATTGGATTCTCTTTCTTATATTATGTTTACAGTTCTCAGTTAACCTTATAGAATGTCAAAAAGAAGTGTTACTTTCTTTCGATTCTTTTTTTTCTCCTCTCCTTCTCTTCTCCTCTTCGTCCTTTCCCATTCTCCATGAAAAACATTGTCACCATCAAATTCAATAACTGAATCGTTTCGCTCATTTCTATCAATTGGAATCACTTTACAAGTTTCAATTGGAAACGAAAGGTTGGAAACAAAAAGAGTTGATCGGTTTAATTTGAAGACACATTTTCAGTTTTCTTCTTCCTTCTTCTTCAGCTTTCAAGATTGTCTAGACTTGAAGATGATGATGAAAATGATAATGAATAAGTAAAGGATTGTAAAAGTTATTATATTCTGATGATACAAGATTATCTGAATAAAATGGTGGAAAATAAGTTATGCTTGGAGAGAAGCAATTTCCTTTTATTCTTGAAACTTTGTGATCCGTGAACAAGATGATGCAGACTGAAGATGAAAGTGAAAGGTAAGTGAAAGGTAAGCAAAGGGATAAGAAATGGAAATGAGAGAAAAGCAAATGCTGTTGATGATAATGAAGGCAATGAGAATGGTAAAGAGGAACGTAATAAGAAATGAAAATACTTTAACAAGGATGAAAGATTCAGGGAAAGGAAAAGATGATTGAATTATGTTGAACAGCGAAAAAAAAAGGGTAAAAACACTTATTTTTATCAACAATTTTTCATTTTTACATTTTTCCATTTTTTTGCTCTCTTCATTTGTTAAAGTTCAATCTTTTTTCTTGAACTTTCGATATCAGGTAACACCGAGTTCGGCAAACATTATTGCGTTGGATTCAACTGTAAATGTAGAAACCATTAGAGATGCTTTTATCGTTTACCTTTTCATCATGTAAATGGTCAATCTTGACTCACTAGACATTAAGCACCCTTTTTCAATGAGTTAAACCTTCAACTGTTATTGCAACTTTACTTTTTGCTTTAGTCATTTCCATGAATATATTCTGCAACACTTAACAGATTTTCCTTTTCAACCGAAAATATGTTGAAATTGGTCAAATGGAATTTCATGTTGAGGAGAAAAAAAATTGGGTTTTCATAAAAAATTCAACTTTAATTTAAACTTTAATCATTAATCATGCTTCAATCGGATATTCAAGAGCATGGAATATCAAAGATTTCCATTTCTAAACTAAAAATAATTTTCTTTACAAGCATTCTGTTTGAGCGATTCTTTGTCAGTCTTTTTTTTCCAGTTACACTCGCAAAGGCCTGACTATTTACTCAAGCTTGACTTGAACAGTTTGACTTTTAGGTTAACATTTTAAGCTCTTTTTGGCTTCACTTGAATCTCATAAAAACGTGTCTCATTCACCAATAGCGCAACCTCAATGGCTGTTCAACATTTCATCAGCTGTAACCTTGACTTTGTAAACTGGATTAGCTTTCCTCAAATATGAGATTAGGCGAAATTTGCTCCAAATTTGAAGCTCATCAATGAGCATCCAGAGACTTGGCAACTTTAATCAAATTTACTTTTAATGTTCTTTTGTTTCTTACTTTACCTCAAGAATCACCTTGATTTGGAATCAACTTCAACACAATTATGCTAATTCAACATTTACAATTAATGTTAAAGATATGATTTTGCATGCGTCGATGCTTACATAATCTTGCATGGAATAATCATTTTAGGTGAAAAAATTACAGAAAAAAAAAGATTGAATGCAATTAGATTCTGAACAAAACGTTGGAATTTCAACAGAAAAAAAAAGATTCGAATCTACGAAAAAGTCAGTGTCTTGCTGATTGGAAAGAAAAGAGAAAAGTTCTGAAACGAATAAAGAGTTGAAAGAAAAATCCATTCCAAGTAATTTGGACTCTTCGCAAGATTGTTGGCTTTAT
The DNA here is from genome assembly GCA_028476895.1 of Tetranychus truncatus. NCBI lineage: Eukaryota > Metazoa > Arthropoda > Arachnida > Trombidiformes > Tetranychidae > Tetranychus > Tetranychus truncatus. The sequence goes on from CM052062.1 coordinate 13,660,012, forward strand.
TAATCAACATAATCAGTAATCAACCCACGCCACATGATGAATGTGAATCAATGCAAGGTTACTGTAAAATGTTTCAAGGTTCCTCGAAACTTGGAACTCCTGAAACGGAAAAAGTCTCCAAGAGTCATGTCTTCATTAGAAATGGTAAAACTGATAATGAACTTTGCATCTGGGAGACTGTTGCAAGTAAAAATCATTAGATAATCGAAGCAAGCCGCAAGTCATTAATTTGAGCCTCCACTTGAGTTGCATTGTTGGTTGAATAGGAAACTGATAAAAGTGAATGAAAAGTGGAAGGTAAATATCGGTGAAATGGAAGCAGAAGAAACAAGAAGACTTTTGGAGTGGATTAAGTGATATCGCCAACCTAAATTGTCGCAATTATTTGATGATATTCTGCATTAGATAAAGTTGACTCAAAATTTCATCATCAGTTGAACCTTGCAGGAGCAGCAGTACAAGTGACCAGACCCGAGTGCAGATACACTCGTCTTGTCCCAAGCAACCAAAGCAAAAGAAGTAATAAAAAGGCAAAAACTGTTTAAACCATGAGGCTTCAGTTCAAGTAGTTGGTCAACTTGCAACATTGCAAGGAAATGAGTAAAAGCAATGGTCATTGGAATTGGTAATAACAATTTTTCATTACAATTGTCGACCAAATAGAATCCAAAATTAGCATCATTTCTGCTCATTTGTTCAACGATTTTCCAATCTTTTCCTCTTCTTCTGGCCAACATTGGAAAATCGCGAAACACAGAAAAAAATGAAAAATGAATGAAAATTAATACCTTGATTGTGATTATGATTGATTCATCTAAATGCATTTATATTTATATAACATTTAACTGACAAGCATCAATTACTATTCAGTGAACCGTTTTTTCAAGTAATTTATTATTACTATTGCAAATATCAAATAACGAGATATTAATTTTCATCACCAGTGTCTGAATCGAAAGCGAAATTGGCGAAAAATTGATAAAATTGGAAACTTTGCATTTCCAATCAAACGTTAATTATTGAGAGAATAATTTCAATCTTCATTTCCGGAAATGCCTTTTTCCTATCAATTATTCACTCTGTTGGGCAAATTATTTCCTGAGAGTTGGAATTGACTGAATTTTGGGCAGAAAGAATGTTGAATTTTCATTTTTCCGACTAAAGCGATTCAATTTGGATTGGAACTCTTTTTTTTTACCCAGAAACTGGGAAACAAACAGAAAGTCGAAAGTTTAATAATGACTAATAACAACAGTTATCAGTATCATCAGTTTCATTAGATACAAAAGGAGCAAAAAAGTTCAATTTCAGAATTTTATTGTTGAAAGAAGAAGCTTTTTTTTTTTGTAAAGCTTTGCTTTTTTCTCCTTCTTCTTCTTCTTTTTGCTTCAACTTCAATAGATTCAATTTTCATTCTCATATTAGATTAATGAATAAAGAATTTGTTTCTGTCATATTCATCTTCTATCATCATCATTTACAGTGCCTACAATGGTAAATACTGTTACTCTGTTATCATCATTCTCTTGCTTCTTAATTTCTTGTTCAATTGATTTTTCTCTTCTGTTGTTTGGTTCAACTTTGCGCTTTGGCTCAACTTGGGATGATTATTGTGTGAGACGATTCATTGATAGTGATTCACAGTTTTGCAAGTAGATAAATGGAGCATGATTGAGGAAGAAAGGAAAGATGGAATGATGGAGAGAAGAAGAAGAAGAAGAGAGGAAAAATTTCATGAAGATAAAGATGAAGCAACAGAGAGTTTGCAAGGAAAGGCTTTTTGCAATGAGAAAAGACAAAACTGTTTTGATAAACACAACGTTGATCGTTTGGAAAAGGAAAGGGAAGAAGAAAAGCATTTTTTGGCAACAATTCTCAACCCTCATTCTGTTAATGATTTGCAAGTCGAATGATAGTGTTCATCATGAACAGGGTAAAGATGATGATGAACAAGAGCAAGGTCATTGGTTAATCTCTTTTTGTGCAGTTTCAAGATGAGCAAAGATTAATCTGCAAATGTTGCCTTTCCCTTTTAATACTTGATCATGGAAACGTATAAATTATTGTTTGTATTGAACACTTATTAAGCTTCGCCTAAATCATGTTCAGAATAACAATAAATGATAATCATAATGATGATGATGGTTTAGTCGTCAGATTAAAAAGGTAAGCAAAAGTGATAATTCAAAATATGAATCCCAAGAAGAGAAGAGAATAATTGGAAAGTTCAATTCATCATGGCTCAGTTGATCATATTCACTAAACCATAGCTGATTGAACATCCATGTCCAGTGTAATTATCTCAACTGTTCATTAAACTTTCCAATGGTGAACAACATTGAAATCGAAAATTCTCTTTAATCAATTGTGAATAAAATGAAAATCACTTACCTTGATCTTCTAGTTGTTGGATCTTTCATCACCATAACTTCAGTTATGTTTCCAAATTTGCTAAAATACTCTTTAAGACTTTCTAATTGTTGATGATGAACATGATGAAAATGGTTAACAATCCAAAATTGTTGTTGAACACAAATCACAGAAAATAGGAAAACACAGAAAGTAAAAGTTAAGTTTGTCTCGACCGGATCAACTTGACTCAGATTCATGAGATGACTTTTCAATGTTTGCTCGTCACACACACAAAAAAAAGCTCAAAATTCTTTACCTTTTTAATGGTCAGTTTATCGGTTAATCAATCAAACTGTTTAAAATTGGATTAACAATGTTGATGGATTAATTTGCTTCTAAACGGAAAAGGTTGACTTTCTTTTATTTGCTTCACCTTCTAATCAACGATCGTTAATTTCAGTTGATCAACATTTATGTCTCACTTGAAGGATTCATGACCTTACATGATGTTTTTTTCATTTTGTATTTTTATCTCCTAATGACAATAATAAAAATCGAGGCAAATTTTTTTTATTACACTAATGAACGACGTTAAGAAGGTTAAAGTGAATTATGAGTTTTTTTTTATTTTTTTGTTTCTTACCATAAAATTCAATTCTAACGATTTCAAAATCACTCAACTTTCTCATTCGCATGGCATTCTGTTTCAACAGAATTTCTTATTCAACAATTGACTTTTCTATCACATTTTCCAATCGATTCATTGCGACCACTAGAATTTCAATTTTTCAACTTTCAATCATTTCCATGGAAAACATTTTCCCACTCAACTATCGAAAACTATTTGAATGTTCAACATTTTAACATCGAAACACTTTCACCGAAACATTCGTTTTCTTTTCTTCACAATTTCATTTCCATGGAATTTCAGATTTCCATTTTCTTTTTCAATCAAACTTTTCGCTTCGAACACTTCACATGGAAATTTAAATTTTGCACAATTTCCACTGGAAAATTTTCGATTTTTAGGTCTTTTCTTCTCAACTTTACTTGGAAAGTTTGACGAGCAAAGATTGAGTTTTTACGTTAATTAAACACCTTACCTGGAGCAGTTTGCCAACTAAGGCCTCCGATGAACATTTTAGTTTCTGAGTCCATTTTGGTAGATTCAGTTTCCATTTTGGTTTCAGTTTCCATGATTAATAATAAAAAGATAATAGAATAATAATAAACTCCTTAATTTGGCTTGAATTTGATTGATGATTACGTGTGTGTGTTTGCTTGTGTTATTGCTGTTGGTGTTGTATTATCCCAGTTGAGGTTGAAAATTGAATAATTTTCTTGAAAAAATTTGGATAAATATTTTCTTAAATTTTTCAACTGACAAAAAAGATAAGCAAAAAAGCGATAAAAGGGAAAAAAAACTTTCACTTGAACTTCACTTGGAAGATACAAATTTGATCACAAAATAATGGATGAATTTTTCTGGTTAAACTTTTCGCATTCAATTGTGATGATTACTTTTTGTTGACTTTGCTGATGAATCGGCCGATGATGGTATTAATTATACAATGATGATGATGATATTGACAGAACTAATCAACAACAACAACAACAAAAAACTAAAGGAAGAGAGAAAAAGGAAAAAAGTAGAAAAAAAAATCCTGGTTTTGTATCTTCTTTGAACTCTTTTTTTTGCTTCTTTTAACCAACACTGAAAGAGATAGAGAGACACTTAGTTGTAGTTGTAGTAATAATAATTATATGATAACTTGCATGACAGAATCATTCAGAATGAAATGAGGATGATAATGATGGTGAAGTGAGAGAAAGAGAGAGAGAGAGAAAAGAAGAGAAAAGAAGAAAGAAGAAGAAGAGGAAAGAAAAGACGGCGATGAAGAAGAGGCTAAAGATGCAGTTACAGAGGGAATCTACAGAGTGAGTTGAGGGAAACCAAAGAGAGATTTAGGTTTACTTTTGTTTGTGTCTACGCATATTCAATGATACAATGAAAGACAAAATTCTGAGACTTTTCATGATTATTACAGCGTCACCTGACGATCTTTACCAATACTTGTAATCTTCATTCGGGTTCATCATTATTCAACATTAATCGTAATTAACATCGTTCTTTTCATCTTCTGTTTTCCCTGTGCAATGAAACGAGCAACAAGAAAAAAAGTTTCCACATTTTTCATCTCTTTTTAATCACTTTTTTTTGTCTTCCATTATCATCAAATTAAAATGCATTCATCTCCAACTTTTATCCTCAAAAGATAATCGTTAACCGTTGTAATGATCAAGTGTAAAGGGAAATTTTTTTCGCTCGTTTTTCAACACTTTTTTGTTATTCTTACTTTCATTTATTATTGGCGACAAAATAGCAAACAAAATGTCACAAATTGGTAAATTAACAGTCAGGTAAAAGGAAGGAAATAATTCTGGTGAAATTATTCGTTCGACTGTCAATCAGTCTTATCATTGTTGGAATGGATTATCACGATGAAAGCTGAAATTTTTCAATGAACTTCAATATTTCTTTTCGACTTGAGTCAAGATTTGTTTTTCGTCAACATTTCTACCCAAATTGAGAAAATATCGCAACTGAACAAAACTGAAAAGGTTCATTTGTCGATTCGATCGATTGGAAAAAGTGAATCCTAAATTTGTAAATCGAAAAATGACTAAAATTCGCTTTTTTATTACAGCGAAACTTTGCAAATTCTGTTTAAAAAAGGTCATGAAATCAGTTGGAATCGAATATTGGATGAAAGAAAAATTTTCAGAATCTCATGCGAAATCAAAATTTCTAAATGAACTCGAATAGTTTTTGAACCAGAATTTTGTTTCTTATAAAAATTTCAATTCCAATTGAGAAAATTTTCTAAACATTTCTCGTAAAAGTTTCAAGATTCATCAATCGATTGGCCAAAAAGAAAGCAAAAAATGTTGAACTTCAAAATCGAAAAACGGTGTTTACAGAATTTCGCTTTTTTGCTGCATTTCCAAATGTATTTTCACAATTAAAGCCAGTAAAATGCCCAAGTTTGTTTGTTGATATTTTGAAAGGTAACAAAAAGGTCAACAAATTGGTTTGAATCAACAAAAGCTGAACACAAACTGAGTCCGAACACAAATTTTTCAATTGATTGTGCAAATGTTATCATCATTATATATTATTAACATTACTCCGGAGAAAAGTTGCAAACTCATAGAAAACGTGTGAAAATGGTAAAGTCAAATCAACACTTTATCCAATTGATGCAAACACACACACACACAGTGTACATTGAAAGTTACCTGTTAAACAGTAAAACAAAAATATATCACGTTAATGTTATATATGCATTGTAATTGTAACAATAAAAAATGGGAAAAAACTAAACCAATAAGATAAAAGCATTGATTGAATAACTTTTTTGTTTATCTCACTTTATTGTGTTTTGGCAAATTGCAGTCAACAAATGTTATCAAAAATGTTGCAAACAAAATGCAAAATATCGATACAACTATTATTAGCATTGAAATTATCATCACGTTAAGACTAAAGTTGAAACTTTTGTGCCTTTCATTTGAATTTATTTGTATCCAATTTGGGTTTCCATGTTTTCGTAATAAAATGTGATTTTGAATTAATCAGTTTATAATAAGGTGATGATAGAGGATGATGTATGGTGAAATAACACAACTTTTAATTTACAATTTTACCAAATTTTCAATATTCTAATGGAAAGAATGTTTATTCAAATTTTTTCAGAACACAATTTCGATGAAATTCATCAAAAGTTTATCCACATTCTTATCATTATCATTTCATTAAACTTAAGGAAATTTTTATCCATTACTTGGGCTGAGTGGGTTATAAGATTAGTTTACTTCGAGTTTAACATTGAATTACGAATCATAATAGAAGGTTACATTTCCAGGATTGCATTCCTGTTCGAATTAGTTTCGAGTTGACGGAAAATAGAAGAAAGGTCAGATATTCGATTCGGATTCGAGAGGAATCAAACTCGTTCAATTTGTGTTGAACCGAAACTTGGGAAAAAGCTTCGACCAATTTTTCTTTCCTTTACTCTTTCTTTTTCAACTTTTCCTTTACCCTTACTTTTCTGAACTTTTATCTCACAAATCATGCAAACAGATTCCAAACTAATGAATGAAGGAATGAAAAATTTTCGATTTATATTCATCATTCATAGATTTTCTCATTTTGCCTTTTCGCCGCCTTTTCCTAGTATCGATCTCAAATCAAGACACGGATTTTTGTTGCAAAGAAATTCTTAGTCCAAATTTAGAGTCAAAATTTTCTCATTTAAAGCTTCGAACAAGGTGAAAGGGAATTCTCGACTTTTGAATTGAAGTTATTCTTGTTCCATCAAATGAGGGTTGAAATTAAGGTCAAAATTTCTCTGCAAATTATTCATTTCTATCGTTCGTCTCAAGCATATTTTTAGCCAGTCGAGTCTAGCTATTAGTCGCTAGTTGCTCAACCCAGGAAAGTGACTCTTGTCCCATCAACTTTAGCTTTAGAAGAGCCTCTTTTCAAGTCGCCACATTTTCATATTCAACTAAATTCTTGCTCTTATTTTCATTTACATCTTTCTCCTTATCTTTATCATCTTAATTTTCCTCTTCATTATCATTTTTCTCTGCTTAGGAATTTTATCATTTTCAACATTTATCATCATTCCCTGTTCACCATAGCTATCATCATCTTTCCTTATCACCTAATAATCATAAATTCAGATTAAACTAATTACATTAATTTAGACAATTTTCATTCGACAACTTCTTTCCATTTTCATCTTTTCCATCATCATTCTCCTGTTTTCAAAATTGTTGACTATTCTGTCAAATGTTTAATCTATAACAATGTTGGTGTAAAAAAGTTCATCTTTAATTAAAAGGTTAAACGTGTTCATTGAAATTAAAACTTAATCCAAGTGCTTAATGTACTCATCAATGTTTGTTGTTTCATTTTGTACGCAATTGTAATTAAATTTGTTAATTTTTTTGCCCTCTTTCCTTTCATTCCAAACTTGAAATCCATCCCATGATTATTATCATTATTATCATAATAATTATAATTATCATTCAAAAACTTGTAATGACATTTTATTTGCTCAATCAACAAAATCTTTTTTTAAACATTTCTCTTCATCTTCATCAACCATTTTCAACGCAAATGTTCACTCAACCCAGACCAACTGATACATCTTCATTAAGATACATTTCAATTTGTATTCTCAATTAACCGTTAATTATCAACATTTAACATTCTTCAACAGACAAATGAAATCTTTTTTTTCTCTCTCTTTTCAACATTTTCTTAGCCAATCGTAAACTTTAATCAACCAAAATGTGATTGATAAAGGTTACATTTTTGCGCTTCATGAGTTTTCAAAATGTTCAACTCTTTTTATTCAGCAAATTTGGCTTTAAAGTGAAACCATAAGTAGGTAAATATTTCATCTTCAAGTTTCTTTTTTAATGAAAATTTTTTCTTCTTCTCTTCACTTGAAACATTTTCAGGGAAATGCATAAAACGAATGCATCTTCTTCAGCTGAATTTACAGTTTTGAAAGTTGCTTATGATTGATATTGATCCAGGAATTGACCTTCAACTGATTTTACCTGAGACTGATTCTCATCATTTCATTACTTTATCTTGCTTTTAAGCTTGAATACAATAGTTGTTGCTTGTTCAGTTTGGTTAGAGTTAAATGCATAACAGAACAATAATTTGGCAAATATTTAGTTGCTTGAAAAGTGCAAGAAAAAATGTTAATCTGGTTTGGAAAATGGCTTAGCTCTGTTTCATGAAAGTTTAACTTCGGATTAGACTTGAAAATGTGCATCAACAATGATGAACTTTTACATTCTGAAATTGCTTAGCTTTTTCCTCTTCTTCTCCCGGTTATACTTGTGAGGTCGGATTGGGTTGCAGTGAGTACATGTGTTAATGGGAAACACTGTTTAGACTCTATTTTAACACTTGACATTTTACACTCAAAAAACCAAACAATCAAGTGCATGTAAATTGATAGGAAAAACTAATCTCATCCAGTTGGATTGAACGTTAAAAATAACAGCAAATCGTGAATCAAATTGGCCTAAAATTAGGGTTTCTCAAAATGTCAAGACACCGAGTTAAATGACAATTTATATTCTGCAACTTAAGAAGTAAACATTTCAAATTAGCACTCGGATGCTCTTGAAATGAAGTAAAATTACTTAGAAATACTTTTCATAATGTTCATTAATCAGTAAAATTGACGCTGGTAAACGCAATAAGATGAACTTAGAAAAGAAATGATGAAATTCGTGAAATTCGGAATCGAATTAGAAACTTTACAGACTAAAGAATATGTTCAAAACTGTTTTAAGGTTTGAGAGTTAAGAGTCGAAATTGAAAATCTAAGTTTGTTTCGATCTATTCAAATTGATAACAATTTCGCTGTTGAAGCTTCAAAGAGCCGAGACGTAAATACGTTGAGACTCGGTGACCAATGAGAAATTCAAGATCATTCAATTGAAATCAGCTCACAACTAAAATTACTGTAACCTTCACAATAAACTCCTAAAGCGTCAAGAGCATCAAAGTTAAGTGAATGTATCATAAAAAGATCTTGATGAGCTAATGAGATAAATCGAGATGATCCAATTGCAATGCAACAGAAGGAAGCAGAATAATCGAGCAAACGCTTCACCTGAACCAATCGCCTGAGCAAAATTGTATAAACCAAACCAATATTTCGCGAATCGAAAATGATTTTTAACTACTTTTAGCGTTACTATCCATGACAACTGAAGCAAGTTTCAGCAAAATTCATTGACAAATGGCACTTGTGCATCTGACTCCGATTTAAGGCCCGTTAAAAATGCTCGGAATCTTGAGAAAAAGTGAAATGGCTAATCAATTAATTTCAACGTGAAAATGTGCTTAAAGCAGCAGCAAATGGGTGAGCACTGAGAAAACCCTGAATGACCAAAATACCAGTTCAATTGAAACACAATTTCTGGAGCCACATTACAAAGAACAAGTTTGATTAAAGAAAGGCAAAAATAATGTTATTTCATTTGGAAACAAAAATACTCTTTGTTTTAATGGTTTCAAGTTACATTCAACTTATTAAATGATAATTTGTTTCAAGTTTTGTTCGAGAAGAAAAAAGTTGAATAAAGGAAGTTTTTTTTGCAAAAAAAAGTAAACTGTTCAAAATATAAATACAATATTGATGGTTTTGGAAACGTTTTGGGTAAAGTCAATCAAAAATTAATAACAATAAGTGGAAAAGCTTCTTACAAATGATTTGTTTCAATGTTTGCATTTCCTTTTCGTTTTGCTGTACAAATGCAAATTCACATTAATAATAATGTGACTTTTAAAAGGTTTACAGGTTTGGCTGAAGTTTTGCTGCTCTCATCATCAACCTCATTATCAACATAATCTTAATCATCATTATTTTCATGTTCAACTTTCTTGAAATATGATACTGAACTGAAGAGAAGAAACTCGAAAATGTAATTTTTCTTCTTTCTTCTTGTCTAATTGTTTGGTCCCTTTCTTTCATTATCACTAAATCTTAATCTTAATCTTCATCTATTCTCATCATCATCAACTCGCCTGTTAATCCATTAATTGAGAATCAATTGTTGCTCTTGTTTTCCAAACATCATTTGTTATCTTTTCTTGTGCTTCAATCTTTTCCTTCGTAAAACTTGCGTTCTGACACAAAAAAGTTATTCATGATGAATGAGAGTAATCAGGAGATGCGGATGAGAGTGATGAGAATGTTGATGATGTTGAGAGAGGAAAAGTTGAATGCTGAGGATTTAAAGATGGATTAGTAACTCTTACATGAGACCGACTAGTGCTCAAGCAAATTTCATTAAATTTAAGCATAAAGCCAATTCGGAAAAGGAAATATGCTATTAAAGATGAGCATAAGGCAAAGCAGTTGCAGAAAAAAAGAGAAGAAAGAAAATTGTCGTAAAAAAATGTTTTCCAAATGTTTGGTAATAAAGATTCACTTTAAACTGCAAGAAAACATCATTTCATCTTTACTGTCAATCTTTTGTTGTTTACCAGAAAATGAATAAAAAAATGTTCTTCAATCGCAATCAACTTTTAATTGCAATTTTGATCGTTTTTCATGTTTGGATTAAAAAAAAAAAGATTCTGAATGTTCACTTTAATGACAACATTGATTAACGAAATATCAAAACTTTACATTTGATGAAATTCAATTTGCTCATCGTAAAGTTATGAGAATGAAAATCATTTGAATAAATGATTTTTCACTTTTGTTCATTGCCTGTGAATTGAGTTGGGCGAAAGGTAAACCAATGAAAGAGAATCTTTTTTTTACTCTTTTCCTGGCTTTATATCTTCATGATTACATTGGAACTTTTTGCTTCCATCATCATTATTTAATGATAGGGAAGAAGGAAAAAAAATGAAAAGAGAAAAAAAAGTTTTTTCTCGCTCTCCTCAAAGTCAATCCTTTCCTCAAATGGTATTAACTGTTTGATGATAGGGATGACAATAGAGTGAGGGATCCTGATCTTGATTGCCCTTTGGGATGATAAAGATTAGTTAATGGTTATCAACCACTTTGGTGAATTTCATGATGGATAAAATGTGAACGGTGAAAAGATGAAAATGAGTGAAAATTCATTATTTCTTGACAGTTAATGTTTACCACTTGTTAATTAAAAGTTTTTAATGCAAAATTGGACGTTCAAAGGTTATCATTAGCAAATGATTGGAAGGTAAGGATTTACATGATGATGAAAATTATTCTCAAGTTGATGCCAAAATTTTTCACACTCAAATGATTTGATTGCTTCAAGACAAACATTTAACGGAATAATTTCAGTTGAAAAGCTTAAAGTTTCCTGGCTTCGAAGATTGATTCATTGGTGCAGATTTACTTTGTTGAATTGAAATGGAAATAGTTCATGTGTTTTCTGGAAAAGGTGATGAACACTTGTTTTAAACAAATTTGCATGTTCTGTGTTGTTTTTCAGTAATAACTCTTTGTTGAATAAATGAAGCAGATTGATGGGTGAGAAGATGCAAGATTTTATTGAACTTTTTTGTAAAAAATTCTGATAAATTGAATTTTCTTCAAACAATGCTGTCTCATGGCTGTTTTAAAAAACTTTTGATGTTGCAGTGAATTGATGAATTATATGCGAATTAATCAAAGTGAGATTTAACTGAGAAAAAATGGTTCGATCGGCCAAAAGGTAGACTTCTCATGCACTTGTTGTGCCAAAAAATTTTTGATGTAATTTACTAGCTATGGCCTTCATCAAAAATTATAGAAGCGTAAACTTAATACCAGAATATTGAAGGATCGAAAAATGACAAAGTTACTGGAAAATATTAATATTATTTTAGCTATCAAGCTAATAAAATATTATTAGCTTGATATAATTCAACATAGGTCAATCGAAAGATTAAGGTCACCGTCGTACCTAAATTTCATGGACATTTGTTAAAAGATTTTAAGCTTTTAAAAAAGACTAAAGTTTCGAGTTTTTCAAGAGATTATTCCGAAATAAAAGGTCAGGAGGTTACCTTACGGCTGATGATGAGATGCTGATATTTTATTCAATGTTAGCGGATTGACTTCTCACTTCATCAGAAAGAGGATGTCTCAGACGAGATAATAGTTACTACTATCAAAGCGTCCGAAATAAATGAGAATGAAATTAAATGTAAGATTTTTCAGAAACTAAGCGTCCTATTGATATCAGCATTTTATCGGCATTGATTATTTTCGATTTGATGTTTCTAACTAAATTGTTAAAATAAGTTTTATCCAATGTCGACGATTAATTATACGACAACATATTTTTGCAATCAATCTAACTCATTTTTTGGTAATTAGCCATCTGAGAAAACTCAAGGTAAATATGTTGTTGTGAATTGCTGTTTGTGCGAAGTATCCATACCTATTGTGTCACCCCTCACTTCTTTCCCCATTATGTCTCATCTCTTGCTTCATAAATTAAGTATCTTTATGTTAAGGACGAAGACCATTTTCGCCTAAAATTAAAAATTTATGAGCGTATGAATACAGATGTATTTTTACGTGAAAAGAGCGAAACTGAAACTCATTTTTTTCTATGACCTATAGTTTTCGAGAAAATGGCCTTGGAACTAAATCATGAGCAAGAGCTTATTTGACATATTTACTAGAGTATATTTATGCTAAGAAATCCAAATATTGAATCTATTTTTTTCTATGATCTCTAGTGCTCGAGATAATGGCCTTTGAATTTTAACCTTTTCAAACGCTCATTTGACATGAATGCTAGCATATTTTCATGCATAAAAGCTCATTTATCGAATCCATTTTTTGTTATAGTCTATGTTTTTCTAGATAATTCAGTTTTGTATCTTTTCAAATGCTCATGTGAAATGTTTATAGAATATTTTTATAATGAGAAGCATGGATACTTTCGAGATTATATACTTTGAGTCTATGTAAACAATCACTACATTTCAGCTAATTTATTGTTGTAAAACGGCTATTACTCGGCTTCTGAGTGACCTTGAGGCTGGATATTTTTTTATGACAATTTCGCCGATACTCAATTGTCATTTTTCAAGGTCAAGGTCATTCAAGGTCATTTTTCGGAAATCTTTACTAGTGATATTAGAGGTCAAAAAAAGTCAAATCATAATTTTCAAGGTCGAATAATCATACTGCACAAGTTTCAGCATTCTATCACAAGCGCTTCGTGAGTTTTCTTCATTTAAACAAAAAATCTCTTAAAAGAACATGACAAATGCAGAGCTTCGTTTGAGCTACACAGTCATTACCACGTGGAGGTGAAGTTGCAATTGAATGACCTTCGAGCAGTTTTGTTCGCCCGGATGCCCTTGCCTAGCGGGTACAGCTATTTAACTGTAATCCTTGTGCATCTTCAGTTGCTTACCTTCCAATGCAACGCATGCTGCACACCTGACAGCAACTGAAGCACAAGCCTTTCTGATCTCTTCCTGATCAATCTCTTGGAACTCTTCGTAGATGAACTTTTTGAGGTCATCTACGGTTCGAGGATTTCTCGAGAAAACCTTGTCCTTCAGTCGCCTCCAGAGGTAAAAGTCACAGACAGTCAGGTCAGGAGATCTTGGTGGCCATTCCCATCTCCATCAAAAAATACATCTAAAAATTCTTATCTTATCTTGGATTAAGAATAGGTTAATCATTCCAAACCGATATGAATCACCTGAATGAGTTCGGTTCATTCTGCGCATTGAAATATCGTATTCTAATGATAGAGAAGATTAAGCGTAAAAAATTCCTCTAATCCCATGTCTGATCAAACTCTCAGTTGATCTCCATCGTAGGTTCAATATTCATTCCATTTCTTTATCAATATCTCAAAAAGTATGAGTCTGATCTTGAAATGGTTTATGGAATCAGCGCATGAAAATACACCAGAAAATTTTTTTCAAAAAAAATTAAAAGTAGGTAATTTTCCCTATCCTTTTGGTCTTCACCCTTACAAATAAACCATTCGTGCATTGCTCACGACTCTCATTGTGCATGCATCCATTAATTTTGGTTCTTTTTCTCACCGTAAAGGTTTTATTTGAATAGGTATTTAATTATTTTTTGCTTGTTACTATGATTTTTATTTTTGATTTTTATGTTTATCTATCTGTGATGCCAGATGGACATTAATTGCCTCTAATGGGTGAAGGTGCTGAAAGGGGAGCTATTTTCGTGCAAAAAAATCCAATCCTTTTTCGCCAGAGATTTCCAAGAAATTGGATGTCACATCTGATTGATTTGGTCACTTTGGTTCATCACGAATATAAATACAGTGCTCCTTTTGTTGTGGACCCATGGTAAAAATATTGTTTTGTACCTATTAGCTCAAGAAGTAAAAAGTGAAAAAATTTCTAATGTTCATAAACGTTTCAACTATACAGGAGGAATTTGATGGATCAAACGAATTATTGATTGGTGGAACAGCAGAATCGACACAAACGTGTATTTCAAACAACCACAACTGTACCTGTGGGTGAACCTGGCAAGGGAAAAACAACCATTATCAAAAACTGGTTGTAAATTATAAGGCTTTTCGTCTCTCCCTTCCTATCAATCAGTTTTCTTTTAGCCAACTTGACAATAGCTATCAGATCATACTACTTGATAACTATTGTGGGTTGGGTGACCTCGCACAATTACTGCTCGGATTTTTGCAAGGAAAACCCATTTCAACATCAGGAATGGCTCCCGCTAAAAAGAATGGAGGCGTGGAGAGCCAGTAGATATTAAAGTGCCGTTATATCATCCGGCAATTACTAATTAATTATTGAGAATTTGCATCTGGTGATAAATATGTCATATATCATTCGAAAGCTAATTAAATGAACAATATGAAAAACAAATCAATCTTGCAAAATCAAATTCAGTTTTTGATTTATTGTAGTAATAATGGAGGTTCCTCAGATTGTAATTCGCGGAGTCTTACTTTACGAGTTCAATTAAGAGACAAAAGTCGAAGATTGTCATCAAAAATCTAATCAATCATTATGTGAAAATACTGTAAGTCTAAAAGTGTACAACATTGGTTTAAAAAGTTTCGGTCTAGTGACGAGAGCCTTGAGGATAAACCGCTGTCTGGAAGACCGTCGAAGATTTTGGAGATTGACCTAAAAAAAGCTGTTGATGAAAATCCAGATCTAACCTATCAGGATCTTAGTTTGATGTTCAATTGTTGTAAAGAAATCATTAGAAGACATCTACACAACGTTGGGTAGTCATTAAAGCTTCCGCAATGGATCCCACATGAATGAAACGATAGCCAGAAGCAAGTCAGAGTCTCGATCTGTCTTTCGCTGTTGTCAAGAATCAAAGAGTCCAACTTTATACCATGTTTGGTCACTAGTGATGAAAAATGGATTCAGTATGACAATTATAGTCGTAAAATGATGTGGCTTGAGAAAAGAATTCATGATTTTACTGTTTCGCAACAATCAGTTCATGGTGACAAGACTCTTTAGTGTATTTGGTGGTCTGGCTTTGGTATTGTGTACCAAGAAATATTACAACCTGGCCAAACGATTAATGCTATCGTTACAGTGGTCAACTAGAAAAGTATATAAAAGTCTTCTATCTTTGAGGCCAAGTATGGTCAACATAGAAAAAATCGTATATTTACACGATAACGCTCGACCGCATTTCGCTAAACTCGTCGAAAAAAATTATTGGACCTAAAGTGGGACGTATTACCACATCCAAGGTATTCTCCGGATCTCGCTCCTTCGGACTATCACCTTTTTCATTCAATGGACAATTATTATCAAAATAAATAAGTACAAATACTAATGAAATGGCAAAAAGTGATCGAATCAGATGGTGAATACATTGTTTGAAAATAAATGTAGCTTTGAAAATTATTTCAAAGAGATTATAAAAAAGATGCAAAAAACGCAAATACTTTTGGGTTTCCTTAATAGTATTCAACGTAGTTGTGTCTCTATATCTCAATAAAGAAAGTTTAGTTTGTGTAATTGGAATTGAAAAATGTAATGAATACAACCATTTATATTGTGCTATTAAAATAACTTCCTGCAAATTTTACTATGTTCAAGATCCGGAAGGCGTCAGCAATCAAAAAACTTAACAAGCCAATCAAATAAGATTTTCTAGGCGAATCAGATGGATTGTTGAGGCTATGAACGGAAGACTGGAGTCTCAGTTCAAATCAATAGACAATGTGCTTCAAAACACATCTCTACCATCACATGCTGATCGGTTGAAGATCAAGGCAACAATAGTGAGCCGTTACTATCCTCGTTTCATTAGTAATAGAGGTAATGAGATGATTATTATTGAAAAAGATGGCCGAAAAAGACGCAGACAATCATCTTGGTAATTATATTCTGGACAACGAGAATAACTCAAATGCCGAAAGAAGAGCCTTTGTCTAATGATGAACTGTCAGAATTCCCACGAATATCTCTGGATGACCTTTACAGGATAACACTTGGGACTTACCAAATCCGGAATATTTATTCTTACATCAATGCCTCTATGATTGAACATTTCTTATAGAAGCGAGCGTGCTCTATCGATTTCTGACTCAAGAACGGGTCAAATCTGGCACTGTCCTTTTGATCGAAATTTTTATATCTATTGTATATCTATCTGCACCGTAGAAATATTAGGTTGAGTAAAAATGAATGTCCGATTTTCGCATCCTAATTGTTAATCAATATCCTAACAACCATCCCTTAGGATGAACATAATGAGAATTATAGATTAATATATCTTAGAAATATAAATTATACAGGGCTATTCAGCCCCATTTACTTCACTTTTCGATCGATATCTCATGAACAAAACATGATAGGCCGATAATATCGAAGGTATGCCTTTGAGAACTGAAGGACCATAAATTTGAAATCTCAAGGTAATTCAAGGTCATTTTACGGGAATCGTTCCTGATGACCTCAGACAAATTGCAAGGTCATTTTCAGATAGAAAAGTCAATTTGTAACAATGTCATGTCAAGGTCAAATTCATAACTTCACTAACTTTTGAGATATCTGCATTTCAATTTCAATTCATTTCAAAAAATTTTTCATCGAGTTTTAATATCAATCGCTTCATTTATCACTGGTATTCATACAACATGCCACGCTACCGCGCTGTGCGTTCCAAGCTTGATTTAGTGTTGGAAGAATGGATAGGAAGAAGAGGAACATGGGTTTGGCCAGCTAGATCTCCAGACCTAACTGTTTGTTCCTCTGGAATTATCTCAAACAAAAAGTTTATGCCCGCTTACCAAAGACAATCCCTGAGCTAAAAAAATTCATTCAGGAGGAAGATGCTGCCATACTACTCGATATGATTCGAAATATTTGTGCTTCAGTCAAAAAGAGGTTCGAAGCATGCATTGAGTTGGAAGGCAAGCAGTTATCCTTGAATGATGAATTCAGATGATTTTCAGCGGCATTAAACAGTTCTGGATCAAACCCGAAGCAGCTTTGCAGTACATTTTGGTCCTGAGATGGTCAGCAGAAAACCACTTCCACCTCCTCGTGGTGCTGACTGGCTAGCTAACGGAGCCCTGGTAGACAAAAGAAACAAAAGCTTGAAAAACCTCAACGTTGTGTGAGAAGAAAACTTGTCATATCTCAAAAGTTAGTGAAGTTATGAATTTGACCTTGACATGACTTGATTGTTACAAATTGACTTTTCTATCTGAAAATGACCTTGCAATTTGTCTGAGGTCATCAGGAACGATTCCCGTAAAATGACCTTGAATGACCTTGAGATTTCAAATTTATGGTCCTTCAGTTCTCAAAGGCATACACCTTCGATATTATCGGCCTATCATGTTTTGTTCATGAGATATCGATCGAAACGTGAAGTAAATGGGGCTGAATAGCCCTGTATAAAGAGAGAAATATTAATTCAGTATTGCGGACTCTTAGAGAGTTTAGTTTGCTAAATTGCAATTCATTTAGTTAGTGTATTTATGGTCAAAATGGAGCCAGATTCGGCAGAAATTCGCTTCGTTTTATTGAATAGATTCAAGAATGGCGATAACGCGAGCCAGGCTTATCGGTATTTGTGTTTTTCTTATGGCAATGAAGTGCTAAGTGAGCGTCAGTGCCGAAGATGGTTTCTCAAATTCCGTAGTGGTAATTTTGAGGTCAAAGATAGTCCAGGTCGGGGACGGAAAATGACCTTAAATCTTGAACGATTACAGGAAATCGTTCAAGACAATCCACGCCAAACAACGCGGGAACTTGCCCTCATATTGGAGTGTTGCCAAAAATCGATATGTAATGGCCTCAAACGCTTAGGACTTAAGTGCAAGCGAGGAACATGGGTGCCTCATAATTTAAGTTTGGCTAACAAAAAGCAAAGATTGGAAATTTGTGAGTTGTTGCTAAGCCGGAATTCGACTGACCCATTTCTCGATCGGCTCATTACATGCGATGAGAAATGGGTCCTTTACGACAACCTACACTGTGGCAAACAGTGGTTAGCCCCAGGTCAAGCGCCTATCCCCACTGCTCGATCAGGTTTGCACCCAAAAAAAGTGCTGATCAGCGTATTTTGGGACTATCGTAGCATTGTCCACTTCGAGTTACTACCCGAAGGTCAAGCCATCAATGCTGCCACCTATTGTGAACAACTTGACCGATTAAGTGCGGAATTAAAAATTCAAAGACCGACATTGGTCAATAGAAAAGGTGTCATTTTTCACCAAGATAATGCTCGACCTCATACTGCAACTTTGACCTCAAAAAAAATCAAGGACGAGCTCAAATGGGATTTACTTCCCCACCCACCATATAGCCCTGATATTGCTCCATCGGATTATCATCTTTTTAGATCGATGGAACATTATCTTCGAAATAAAAATTTCGATAATCGAAACGCCCTCTACAATGGCCTCAAAACATTTTTCGGCTCAAAAGACTCGAACTTCTATAAACGAGGAATTTACAACCTCGTCAATCGATGGAAAAGAGTGATTGATGCTGGTGGAGAATACAGCTTTTGATTGTAATAATTCATCCAATTTCAATTGACAATTAAAAATCACTCTTAAAATGGACGTTTATTTTTACTCAACCTAATATTAACCATCTAAATCGAAATAACTTTCGTCAGTCAATACCAAAAGTTTTGCCATTAATGATGTTTTAGCCGTTGAGTCGCGAATGTTCTCCTAATATTTGCATAAAAATTCGACTTTGAGACGGAATAAACTTGTAAGTTGGAATTGTTTTTTCAAAGTGATAAACAGTTCTGCTCATTTGCATTTGCATTTACTTATCTTTCAAGACTATTTTGTTTGAAATGATTTAAGTTGATAAAAATGATAAAATTGAAACAAAAGGAAGCTAATCAATGATCAACTGATTAATTTGTGTGATAGACAATTGTTTTCAAATAATCTGATGATAAATCTGTGAGAGAGGAACTAACTCGAAATTGCAATTCAGCTCAATCTTTTCTTCTCCCAAGTTCACTAATAACACAGAAAATTAGGTTATTTGGACATATTATCTGTTATTTTTCCCCTTCTTTTTCAGCCTTCTTATATCTTGAAGCGATTCACTTACAGAAAGCTGAATCATCATTATCATCATGAGAACATTTTTGTTTCATTTTGCTCTTTTATTCTTCCATTGATTCTCATTTAGTTCAATGATATTTTTGCTCTTTGAGTTGGTCAAGTTAGTCAATCTGATTACCTTTCAACTGGTTCAATATCATTGAACAATATTTTGCCTTAATTAATTCCTTTTCCTTCTTTTCCCATGTAAATTGTTTTCTTTTCATCTTCTAATCCATTTAATGCATGATATCGATTTTCAAATGATACACAAAAATAATAAGTCAATAAGCGCTCTAATTGGCGATAATTAAGGACAAATTATTGAGTTTTCTGTCCAAATTTTTTGTTTCTCGATTTTCTCTGCACAAGGAATATTCTGTAACCGGAAAAACAAATGCAAGTAAATAAAGATAATGAAAAGATTAATCTTATTTCGATTCGCTTGTAATTCGCTTGTTTCTCTGACTTACACTCTTTTATTGCTGATTCTTGATTGTTCCATTCAATCTGGGAATCTTTTTGTTTACATGGAAAGAAACAGTCGAAATGAGCAAGATTGAAAGTTGAAAGCATCTTCTGACTTTCTGTTGTTACAAAAGTGATTCCCAAAATGAGCTCCATTCAGCATTGGCTTGGCTCTTCATCACCCGAAACTAAATTAAATTAACCGTTAAAATGCAAAGAATCAAAACCCACTTAAAAGATGAACAAGATTAGGTCTAAAGATGAGCTTGATAAAGATCACTAGTTTCAATCAATAAGTAGATAACAATGAAATATAACATATACATTTATTGAGTGGCTGTCAAGATGATGATGAGGATGGAAATGAAGAAAAGTTAAAAAAAGATTCAGCTTCGCATACAATATTAACTAGATTCCTTTCAATAACTGAACATTTCTAAGGATGCAGAATTGAAACAAACTTGTCTAGACAGGAAACTTATTCTAGTTTTCCTCCTTTAACATCTCATAACTCACCTTTACCTTATCGAAAATCAATCAATTCTTCTAAAAACAGCTATTCAACACTTACTTTTATAGTGCCCTTGTCCATAATTCGAATAAAATATTTCTCTTTTATCGCTATTTTCAATATAATGGGTTAACAAATTTCATGCATCTTCTATTGAAGAACTGAAATGGTTAGAAGAAGATTTGATGAGAAAAACTGAAATAACATTCATTTTAGTAACTTCAATATTTATGGCAAGAGTCGAAAAATGGAGATATTTTCAAAATATTTTTGGATGAAGCATCGGACGGAAGGATCTTGAAAAATAACCAGTAAAATAAGTAAAGGCAACGAATAGCGATGAAATTTCGACGAGAACATAACAAAGAGAGAGAAGAGAAAGCATCACGAAAATAAAGTCAATTCAAAAGATTTTTCGATCAGTCTTGTGAACATACAAAAACGATTTCGCGAAAAAGTTGAAACTTTTGAAGTTTTCATTTAACTTTTTCGAGCAACAACTTTTCCTTTTTTAACAGCTCTCAATGGCCTAACAGAATTTTTATCAGCCTTTATAACTCAATTTCAGCGACTTCAGTGAGGGCTTGTTTCATTCGGACAATTGGATTTATGGAGTTGAGAGTGGCCGCTGTTGGTTCCTGTGTCTTGTCCAATGAGCTCGATAAATTATATTGAAAATCTGCACACAAGTTCATCATTTTTCCCCCAATTTTCGTTATTTGCAGTTGAGTTTCATTCTGCAATCGTATCAATATGAATATCGATTTAAAAGTAAATTGTTTCGCAGTTGAATGGACTGAAAGCAAGTCAATGGTCGAAAGGATCGACTCAAGATAAGCATTAGCATAGAAATGTTTGCAATTGATTTTATCCTGAACATTGAATTTCAATGAAACCAAAATGCTGTCTCATTGTGCATATCAAGCAACCAATACCAATCTCAAGTGCTAAGCAATTTGATATTTTTGATAATTTTACTTCTCATTTCTTGCAACCAACAAATGAAAGAGCTGATTCTAATCTCTATTATTAACACATCAATATTCATGATAAATGAGCCGAGAAAATTGATTATAACTGAATTCTGAATGGCAACGGAAAATGAAGCAAAGTCAACATTTGTTCATTGTTACTTGACCAATCCAAACCATTTACTGCTCCTGCATAAAGGTCAAACTTGTAACCTTAATATTTTCACTTTTGAAAGTGAAAAAAATGTTATTTCCAGGATCATCATCTCCACTCAACGATGAAAGCTAACTAAAGATTAATTGTTTTTTGTTCCTTCAACTGTATGGTGATGATAATTAACTTAAGAGTAGCGAGTTAATTAAGACTGAAAATATGGTTAAGATTTTTTAGGTTCCTTCAAATGGTGTTATGAATACAAGGAGAAAAAAACAGTTGATAAGTGAAGGAGGAAGAAGAAGCCTATTGTATTGACGTTCATGGCAAGAGAGTTGAGCGTTTTTTTTTGCTCTTTACTTGTTGGTTGGCACAAGGTTTACAGACTGATGAGGCTGATGAAATAAAGATGATAAATGAGGAAAGCAATGATTAGGTGATGAAGATGTAAAAGCGTTTCAACAACAATAATATTGTGAGCATTATGGATTAGATGGTTTTGTCGTCGACCAAATATTATTATGAGCAAAGTAAAATATTTTTGAAGGCAACCAAAGAGCAAAAAGTTGCTCATTTTCACTGGTTTCTTGTTTTAAGTTTGGGTTTAGTTTCACTGCTCCAAATACAAATGTAAATAAATGCACAAATTGACTGATGAGTATTGCTTGTCAATACTTGTAAATCTATGTGTGTGTGTCCATCACTTGCCACATCACTTTATCCACATCCATTGTGTTTGAATTGAAGACAAAGAGTGGAGAGACAAAAGGAGAAACAAAAGATTAACTTGTTCATCCAATGTGTTCATCTTTATCGTTGCTTCTTCTGTGGCCATCATCTCTACCAATTACAAAGTGTTGACCACAAATCACAATGCAATTTAAACATTACAACAAATGGAAAGTCAGTTTTGGTGGAAAAAAAGTTACTCAAGTAGCAACAATGATGACAGGGCGAGGAACGAGATGAAGATGGAAATAGTACTTTTTACCGGAAACAACTGCGAACACAAGACTAATAAAGGATAATTGAGCCGGAAATTTGGTCTTCTTTTTCCTTCTTTTTCTTTACTCCGCCTCTAAACGCATTTTCAATTGTTGCTCATTGTTAGTCAAATTGATTAGCTTTACTCGATTATTTCAATCTTTGCTCATTTAAGTTTAAAATGAACAACTAGAATAATCTGATCAACATTAATTCAATTGTGGCGTTCTTCATCCAGTTAAGAATGTTAATTGACTGGTTGCCCATCAAGTTATTAAAGACTTGATTGGAAAAGGTTGACTCTCTTTTCAATTCCATGATTAGAAAAGAAAACAAATTTTTTTTGCTTTTTTCGCAACTGAACAGTTCGCTGGTAAATCAAACTAGGGCGTAATTAATCTAATAATTTACATTCTTTCAACTTTCTTCAGAAACATTGTCAACTCGACAAGATTTCAACATGAAATTTGATGAATATTGAAAAATGCAAAGTGAATCGAAGAAGAATGCAAAAGAAAATTGATTAAATGGAAAATCAAGAATTTCGAGCTTCTTTATTCTGGTTATAAAATGATTATTTTAGTCAATTATCGAACTCTTCAAAACTCAGTTTGTGCAACTTTTCATTCTCAAGTTTGAACCGATAAACGAAAAACTGAAGCCAGTGTTAAATGATGAAAGATTGAAAAATCATATGCACTAATTAAAAGTGTTTAAAAGATTTCCATTGACCAATAAAAGATTGAAACTTTGTTCAACTTGAACTTGGGCAAAAATGATCGAAGAAAGCATTTTGTTATAAATTGATTAAACAAATTGTTCACAATTGAATGTCGCCGGTTTGAAGGTTGATATTACTTGCAATGGACGATCAACCGGAATGATTGTTCACACATTTACACAAGTGAAGACTTTGAAATCATTTCTGTCTTTTTATCCTTTTGTTGGCCAACACCGCGAAGAAGGAGAAATATGAAAGCAACAACCATTAAGGCATCATTTTAAGATTGCCTTTATCATCTTCATCATCATCTTTCACCTTTTATCTTCATCTTTGCCTTTCAACTCGCCAACAATTGAGTGATCAGAAAAGTATCATTACTATTAACATTTTGACCATAATCAAGATTGGCTTATAATGTTAAAACTATATAAATAATATCAAGTTTAGTTGCACGAAAGAGTTGAAAGGAAAGAAGATGATGATGTAAAGCAAGTGAAAAGTTACCAGATAAATGATTCCTGGTTCCAATCATGATTCACATTTCTTCCTCCTTTCAGGTTATCAATGTAACTTTATTATATGATATGAAAAGAGTTGATAACAAGAAGATGAAGCAAAATGAGAGAAGATGAAAAGATGGAGAAAACGCGAAAAAAGAAGAAATTATTTTCATTTTTCTCTGCAAACATCCAATGCTGTCTTGTTGTCGATCAATGTTCACCTTTTCATGTCGACTAATTTCAACCTCATGATCATGCTCATCATTTTCCTCTCTTTGTCCATCTTCACCATTCATCAAAAACCATTTCCACTGAAGAGAAAAAAATGATTCAGTTTTTTTTCTCTTCCAACAATTACACATGAATCGCAAGCGTTTGAATAAATTGTGGAAAAACGGAAAATCTATTTACTTATCATGATGAAACTCGATATGAACTCGAATTTTTTTCTCCTTCTTCACTTTTCACCTTGCAAATCTAAATGAATGAACAGACAAAAACTGGAAAAAGTAAACTCAGCACAACAATTGACTGAACAATTGTTTCGTTCAACCTCAACTAATCAATTGTTCAATCATGAAATGTGAATATTGAAAATGGGAAAAAGCAACATTTGAAGAAAAGATTCTTTTGAATTCTTTGTTCAACTTTTTTTCGATAAAAAAAAAGAAGCTTCTTAATCTCTCAAAGTTAACTTGATTTTCATCTTTAAACTAATCTCGACTTCGCATTCATAGTTGAACATTTCGTTTGCATCAAAATTGTTGGCATCAGTCCATTAATTTTCATCATCATTATGATTATCTTTATGATTATTAATACATTTAAGTCGAAATATTTTTTCAACAATTTTCTTCTCTCTCTCTTCTTCTTCTTCTTCCAATTGCAATAAGATATTCAATATTCAGTTCAATATATTGAATATTGATCCACTCAAAGGGAAACTCCAAGTTTAACCAGCAAAGGCAAAGAGGAAGCAAAAAGTTCTTAACACAGTTTAAGGAATGACGAAGAAAAAACAAAATGCTCAGATTATCTTAAGTACATGAGCATCATCATGAAAAGTTTTTCTCTTTTTTTTCGCCCTTCTTTTCCCTTCCATCTATTACATTACCAAGATTGAAAGGCAAACAGTATTAAACCTTATTCTGTCTCAACTCACAAATCAATGTTTCTAATCATGATTAGTGTAAAGTTGAAAATTCGTATAGAATCAAGTGCAACTTTTGTTCCTTCCTTTTCATCATCAAATGCTCATTCAGATAATAATTCATCTTACATGACATTCCACTTTTAATTACAAATCTATAGTTAAACTGATCAAACTGAATTCACAGTTTTACTCGTTCAAGACCAAGAGTTTATTGATTAGAGCAAAACATGAAACATTGATTATCATTAGTTACAATTATCGCCTGAGAATTTCATTTTAATTCTTCCTTTTCTCTCTCTTTCTCTTTTCTCTAAATTATTGCCATGAATCATCTACTTGAATCATGTTCTTGATGTATTCAGTTTCAAAATGTTTTCAATCGCTGTTACTTTTTTGTCTCTTTCCATTCATTCATTTCTCTTTCCTTCTTTTTTTTGTTGCATGTTTTATGTGTTACTTTCCAATGAATCATTTTTACATAAGTTCACAAAGAGGAAGAAAAAGTTTCAAATGCAGAGTCCATTCAATTCAAATGATGCTCATGATAGATGAAGTATCCATAGTAACATTGAATCATCTTCATTCACTTTCTCTTTCTTCTTCTTCTTCTCTCCATCCGAGGCTACTTTTGTTTACTTCACTCGTTTGTCAATTTGTCTTCCCATTCAATATCAACAATGAACGGTTAACTTTCTCGTACAAGGCAGAGTTGGTTGACCAAGAAAAAGAAAACCATAAAAACAAATGTTTGATGTATGAAAGTGGTTAAACCTCAAATTAGATCATTCCGATTATGATGCCTTTTCCATCAAGAATTGCTCTGTTAAGAGTTGCAAGCTGGGCGAAATCGAGAAATTGAAAGGAAACTTTTCAAATACCAACAAGGGTTTGAAAAAGTCTCGATTCCAATAGAGTCTGGGTAAATCAAATTATCAACTATTCCCTGTTATGGTTAACCATTTTTGTTGGAAAAAACCAGTACTTTTAGTATGTTACTTTTGATGCTCATCACCAACTCTATTGATAAAGTTTCAATGTTCTGTTGAAATCGCAGATTGCAGAATTACAAGTTCGCGTGCTCAAGGCGATTCAATGCCATTCTCTAATTTAACCTACGAATTTCATTTCCTGAGCTACTAACAATTTACAGATTATTCTAGGGGTGACAAGCCTGCAAGTGATATTCAGAGTGTATCCGGTCAATACAATTTTTCGCCGGTTAATCTTTGTTAATCTCAGTTGAAAAAATAACCCAACTTTTAACTCAATTAAGTAAGATTAGCTTTTACGCCATCAATTGTTTTAAAATTTAAAAACCTTTCATTTGTTTACCTCACTTCAACGTGCGTTAGGAATTTTTGATAAATTGTTTAATTTGAGTTTTTAGTGTTTTTTATCATTGGTTCACATTCATACCGAGAGCCGGACCTCAAAAACAAGAGGTTTCATCTCTTGTAGTAGAGCCTTTTGAAGCTGAAAAGCTCCTAAAAAGTAAAATTAAAATTGCAGCATCAAAAGCCATGATTGTGTGCAACAATCATGTGCTAAACTGTGGTTCCAACTTAGGATTGAGTGACTTCAAAATTTATCAAGGTTTTACTGGAAAAAAGGCCGAGAAATTTTTGATTTGGCTTTTGTTTTTTCAACAAAAAATTTAGTGTTTTAGTGCTGCCCAAAGCAGAAAAGATTCCCGGCATAAATCTGCCGGAGCTACAATTGATGGACTATTAGATGCTTATCCAAATCTTTTCATGGTAAGTCGTTTCTTGAACATGTCAATGTCGTGTTATCAAATACGATAACATAGCATTGGCTTAGAATAGATCTGAAAATGTTTTTGATGAGTTAGACTGGATAGAAAGATTTCAAACTTTCAATAGATTCAGCTCATTGAAAAAAGTCAAACATAAGAAACAGCAACAAAAAAGCAATCAAAAGAGAACCAACAAAAGTTTGGTCAAAATTTAGGGTCAGGGTCAACGCCACCCCCTTTTTAAAACTTTTGCCTCTCATTTACGTCTTACCACTGTTAAAGGCTACGGACAATTTTGTCTAAAGAATAGCATATTTGTGACTTTTTTTAAGAGTAGCAACGCAGGGTTAATTTGAAATACTCTTAGAGCCATTTTAAGCTAGCCACCTTTACTATCTGTATACTAATGTAAGTTTTCTTTTTCTCAGCCCAAATACTTGGTGGGTTTACCAAATTTTCGAGGCCCTTGCTTTCTGACAAGGAATTGGTACACACAATGTGCCTATTGGATTATGACGTAGCAGAGTATTCTGATCTTGCCTGGATCAGTTGGTCTGATCTTCGACAGACAAGCTGTCCACATTCAAATAATTCCGATTTTCAGCATTGTATCATTCAATTGATCTGATTTCCAAAAACAAACATGAATTGTATTCATAAAAACGTGTTTGATTGCCTTTTAATGCGTATGATGGTGGAATTAACCAGATCAATACCGGACACTTTAATTTCACATCTTTCAAATTTTTCTCACCAAAATCAATCTTTTAACCAAGATTAACCAACATTGGTTCTTTGACCGGATACACCCTCAGTCGAAATGACTCGAATGATAATGAGCGTTTTTTGATTGTTTGTTGGATGGTTTTCAAGTCGCCAAAGTGCGAGTTTTGTAACATTAACGGCTAGTTTTACATTTATTGATCGACAACATAATTCATGCTGATCATTCTAAGATTGAAGTAAATTTCTTGGGATTATCTTTCGCAAGACAATTTTATGAAACCCTTAAAATCGATTCTTGATAAAGAAAGTTGAAGGAGTTAACGAATTACAAAATCTCATGACAACTGACTAAAGATAATGACGAAAATCTTCAACGAACTTTCCCTTTACCGGTTCGACTAGATTTAATGAAAACTCGACTAAAGTTACCGAGAAATGCTGTTAATGAAATAGATTGACAAAGAGAATGAAATCTTTCTAATATCGAATTGTCATTTTCTCTTATCGAATAAAAAATTGGTTGATATTTTCAGGTAACTTGCGATTTTGTTTATTTCTGGCTGCATAATTCTTGTCTGAATTCATGTTCAACAGAGTGGTTCAAGAGGTTTTTCATTAGTATCTCATAAAACATTGAAAATAAAATTGAATAGAATTGGAAACTTTATTTATCTTTTGTCTCAAACTTTTCATCATTTATCACCTTCTCTCAATGCTGTAAACTGATTAATGAAAGTTGCGAAGTTAGTCATTTATTGGAAATTCATGTTTTCCAAGTCTCAATTCATTGTTGATTGGTTGAAGTTGCACTTAAAAGTTTAAATGTCAGTAACATTTTTGTTTACTGATGGCAAATGTTAAGTGGTATGACAGATTATTCTTGGAGTAAATTTTCCATGACACTTAAGGTTGCACTGAAAAAGATTCTGGTGTAAAATGGTCTGAAACTAATATCATCAGTTCGTCAATGGAAACACCAATAATGATGATGGGATCATCATTGTCCAATATAAAAGAACCTTATGAAAAGCAAAATAAATGATATTGAAGCAAGAAATTTTCACTTCTTACATCACAAGTATTGTCCTTTCATTTCATGGTTTTCTTGTGCCTTTCACGGTAAACTAGGTGACCGGACGAAATGAAGGAAAGAAACATAATAGTTGATAAAGCAAATTATTTACTTTATTTCTTATAATATCACAGAATATCAACTTTTTTCCTCTCAACTTTTGTTCAATATTTTTCTTGATAAAAGTTCAACTTTCATTGATAAAAATAATGTTTTCTTGTTTTACTTTTTCTTTGTTTTTTTACTCAGTTTATTGCAACAATTTACTTCAAGTTATTGAGTTTTTCAGTTTCGCTCATCAACATTATCGATTTTGTTAACCATGTCATTGAGAGAAGCTTTTACTACAGAAAATTCACTTTCGGATAGTTCGTTTTACTCAAATATCTATTGACTAAAATGTTATTTTATTGCAATCAAATCATTAAATTCAATGTAAATTGTCGAAAAAAATGAAACTTTTTTTCGATGGAAACTTTTTTGTTCGAACCCGATTGACTGTAGGTGAAAAGATTCGGCACGATTCTGTTCCATCGGCATGGACATGTGTTGATGATCATCAATGATAAAGGAATGGGCATCAGAATTTCATCCTCATTGCCGTAACTCGCAACCAACTGAAACTTTTCCTGTCACTCAACTGGACTGGCAAATAGTGTTTTTGGGTAAATTCACAGTTGGAGTTAAAGTTTGACAAAATTATATGAAACGTTGAATTTATGACAATAAAATCGATATAACTTAACCTCTGATTTGCATCAATTAAAGTTGATCTTACATTAGAAATGATTCAATGTTTTCACTGAAATAACTCTTACTATAAAGATTATTTTGTTGCAACATTTTCTTTCGATTGCCTCTTTTCTCATTCTTATTTCATTTTCGTGATGCTCAATGAACCCGATTATTATTATTGTTATCATTATCATCATCATTATATGTTGCGATATTTTTCCATAACATCATTATCGTTATCAGTGTTGCAATGATACAAGAATATGGATAAACCATAAAACAAGACTGAGTTTATCATGGCAGTGAGAGAATAAAAAAAAAGAGTTGCTTCAGGGTTAAACTTTTTCTTCTTTTAATTTAAACAAAATTAAATTTGACAGAAAAAAAAAGTTAACCATGAAAACGAATGCAAAATATAAATTAAACTGGAAAAGACTCGAGACTGGGAAGCAATTGATAACAGGGAGTGAAAATGTCGTTTTTCGATAAATTGTAATGAATCATTTTCTGTAACATTTCAGTTTAAATGGGAAACCATGAAAGATGAAAGAATTGAAGAAAAGAGAAAACAATTCGGACACTAAATTACTTATATCAAGTAATGGCATAACGAACAATAAATTATGACCATGAAATTCGCCATTAAATTGGACATTAAGTTGCAAAAAGAAAAAACTAAAAATCGAAATAAATTTGGCCCAAATTATTGATTAATGCAACTGTTTATCGAGTGAAGGCGAAACCGAAAAAAAAACAGTGTTTCATGTAAATTTCATTTTGACTTGAAAAGATTATCGAAATGAAAGACACAAACGATTTTCACACTTTTCAACTTTTCTGTGATGATGAGTCAATTTAGTGTAACGTTAAGTATCGAGTAAATTGCTAGATGAATAAGGTGAAATGAATGATATGATTGTTCATTGAAAACCCTTTTTATCTTTTCTCGCCCTTCCAGAGGTTGCAAGGGAAGGATGAGGAGAAAATTGGAAAGTAAAAATGGTTATCGAAATTTGGAGCAAACTGAATTGTATTCAATTTGGGTGCATTTAATGATTCAAAAGAGTTGCTCACAAGAGTTTGATTGAAAATTTATTTCATCTTTACTTCAACACAGTCATTTGACATCTTCACAAATGTAATCATTTTCTGTTCTCTTCCTCATCACCATCAGTCAATCCTGAACATTATCATCTTTTCTCATGTATTTGGTTTCTCTTCAACTCCAATCCCAAAGGTTCCTTTGCTCTCTTCCCTTCATCATTTATCGTCCAATATTTCAGCCTTTTTTTTCCCTGCGAACAGAA
This sequence comes from Tetranychus truncatus, assembly GCA_028476895.1. Taxonomy (NCBI): domain Eukaryota; kingdom Metazoa; phylum Arthropoda; class Arachnida; order Trombidiformes; family Tetranychidae; genus Tetranychus; species Tetranychus truncatus. The sequence continues at coordinate 13,690,540 of CM052062.1, forward strand.
AGGAAAGAAGAAGGGAAAAAAAGTTCTGGCTTTTGATTCAGCTTATTTCAAATCTTTTCACTCTCAACAAAAGGATATGAAGGGTTTGACTTGAAGGTTTAACCTTTCATTGAATCCTCTTTCCTCTTCTTTCGATATTTTTTTTTTCCTTCTCTCATGTCAATATCATTGCAGAGTTGAATCGGTTCACGCTTCATCTTGAAACCTATTAAACATGAGAGGGTAAATCAGGGAAGAAGAAAAAAAAAAGTCTCTCAGATAAATAAACTGTGATGAAGATGAGGTTGAACATCTTCAGTGAAAAATGATGCAAACATTAGTTCAATTTAACAAACAATATAAAGCATATAACAAATGATATTTTATATACAATTTTTTTTTCCTCTTTACCCTTCATCTTCATACACTTCAACATTTACTTTGGTGTAATGGCCATTTTTCCGTCAAACATTTAGTTCACATTTCTCGTTATCTCACAATTTCAACATTAAACTGAACAGAAACACACACTTTACACCTTAACTGGTTACCTTTGATGTGACTAAAGCCTTTACATAATGTTTAACGTTCAACTTTCCAGTAGAGTCAACTGATTTGCTTTTATTCACTCATTGATCCATTACATTTGGCGATACTTACACCAGCTATTGATCATTATTAATCAGCCATCTTTTCCCTTCTCCTTTTTACATTCAATTTTCATTATAATTTTCACTTTTAAATTGATCACATTTTTCATCTTTAAATTGCTATTTAACTGGCAACCATTTAGATTCATTTTACTTGAAGAAAAAAAAATAATTAAATTATTATTCAACTCTTTTTTCACGGTCAATTGAGGTTCACTTTAAAGAGTTGACCTTTTTTTTACTGTTTATTTATGTTCACTTCAACTTGAATTAAACCCTTTTTTTAATGGTTAATTGTTGCTGTTAAATTGTTTAAATTAATTTTAATTTGTTAAAAGAAAGTTAATGAGAAAAGTTGAAAAGCTAAAAATGAAAAAGACTTCTCGAGTTGAGGCTCAGCAAGCTTTTAAAGCCATTAAAGTCCATTTATGCGATTAAACTAAATTTATTGTCGAAAGATTTCGATCGCTTTTGTTATGAGTTCATACCGAGCTGGAACAAGAAGGTTTTTCAATGGACTTTCCTGCTTCGCCACTTTTAAACGTTTAAGATCAAATGAATGAAGCTCTTTCCAATTATGATTGTCAATTTGATGATAATTTAAGGCCATTTTTGCGAAGATTCGAGATGAAAGTCATTGATGGAAATATGAATTCATTGCTATGCAAGAAACGTTCGAGTTTGATCTTTGAATGAGATTTTATTTGTCGATCATAAAATTTTTCAATTACACAAATGGACAATGTTGATCTTGGCTTTTGAAAAGCTTTTGTGTTCACTTTTTGAGATTCAATTTGCGATTAGTTGAAAGGACAATTTGCTGGCTTAATAAGCATATTGAATCACTTTGATTAACTAAGTTAATGGTTTAAATGATAACAATGTTAACAATAAATCAAAATTTGCAGCCAATTCGGTTTCATGTAAAGTCAATCAATCATCATCAGCTGATTGAATTAGAGCCAAAAACTGTTCACATTTTTATTATCACACATTATCAAGTTAAATTACTTCCAGATGAGTTATTAGAGTATTAATCAATCTTTCAATTATTGTCAATTAAGGCATCAATCAATGTTCTTTAATCGATTAATATTTCAAAATCCTTTCCAAATATCTGATATTTTCAGATCAAACCTAATATTTGCCAAATTTAACTTTTACAAATCAATATTTCAAAATTGATTTTCAATCGAGCTTCTGATTCTTTGGTCATTTTTAGCGATTTATTGGTTTTCCAATGCATTGCTGCATTAAAAGCATTCTCAACGAAAAATATCCGATGTTAAAACATGAATTTAAAGGTAAAAAACTGAATCAAGGAATGGTATTTAAGTTAATTTCGCTTTGGTTTCTTTAATTTGGTTTTATTCTTAATTGGTTTTATTTGTTTAAAGGCTTTGCATGGAAACTCAGTTTCCAAGATCTATTTCAAGTCAAGAATCCTGCATCATCTGAGTGTTTAAAACACAATCAAAATGAACTGTGTTGATATGAATTAAATCAAATCAAATTAACATTAAAATACTGTTGGAAGAAGAAAAGGCGTGAGTTTTTTCCATGTGTTGCCATCTATTGGTGCGAACACCTATTCTGGTAGAGTTAATTTTATTTAAATTTTCAATCTCAACTTAATCAATTTAATTTTATTGAATGGAAATGACATGTTTTTGCATTTGAATCAGAATTAGTTTAGATCAAGATGTCAGATGAGCTGATCGAGGTAAATATCAACACAGAATTGATTTCTGGAATATTAATATCTTAACATTTTGACCTTTTATTTACTCCCTTATTAACTGGTCTTCAGTTCTATTTGTTAGGACATTTGAATTCAGTACGAAATCGTGAATTAGTCTGTGATGGTTAGCTAGTTTTAAGACGAAATGGAAGTTCCTTTCAGGTTAAAAGTCTACTTAACTAATGCTAAGTAACCTAACTAAGAAAGTGCGTCTTCATTAATGCTAAATTAGATAACAACCCCTTCATTGCGCCCTGGCGTTGAGAAAAATTGTAATCTTTAACCGCCATTTACTATTTTTACTCTTTGTTTTTACCTGCACCGGTTTAGCAAAACGATTAACAATGTTAATTAATCAGAGATGAGGTCAATTAATTTTAAGTAAGTAACAACTATTGAAGCAAGAAAGTGAATAAATTACAAGTCTACATTCATTGAAGCAAATTGACTAATTTTCGATTTTTTGTCTCATTTTTTACTCTTCCAGCAGGCTTTTAAGATGTTTATTAGTCCCATTTATTGGTGCCAAGGAAATTGAAGATGAATGAATCAAATCAATATGGGTGGACATTATAATGTAAGTTGATTAATTGTTAAGAATTATAACAATAATGATTATATATTAATATTAATAATAATAGGGATAGGAAGAAGGCTAGTGTATCACCGGAGGCTCAATTTTGCGAATTATGGTTTGTGTAAGAGGATGGATGGTCCAATAAAGGAGGAGGACGGGGAGGTGGAGGAAGATGGAAGACGAGGATGACCAAACAAGAAAATGAAAGAGCAAGAAATTGACACAGTATCTTAATGGTTTCTCCTTTTTCTTCATCAGAAAAGCTAATGATTAATAAGTCTTCATGATCAATACTTTGTAAGTAAAACCTTGATAAATGAGTTTTACCCTTTTTTCCCTTTTTTTGCTTTTACTTTCAATCAGATTGATGATTCTAACCATTTAAATGATGACCTAAAACACATTTCATCCTCATCATCATCTTCTTCATTTTCTAGTCTCATCTTCAGTCTTGCTCTTGTTCATGTCGCAGTAATTTGTCTTTTGTTTTTCAACATTTTCACCATTTTCAGGTCAACAAATTTTATATTTGCTTTCAATATTAGTCTTGTTATTATTATATTTTCATTTTTATTATTATCATGATATAAACTTGTATTTGTCAGGCTATTGGTTATTGGTTATTTATTATTATAATCATTACAGATATTTTTTCTCCTTTTGTTTTTCCATTTATTGAAGCAGAAATGTTGAAAACAAAAAGGCAAGCAAGATTTAAAGATGAGAAAGAAGTGATCATCTCTTTGATAATAACTGATCAAAGATTTTTTGTCTTTTCCATTCTAGGGAAGCAGGAAAAAGGTCTGTATACATTTCAAAGAATCTATCTTTTATCTTCATGGATGGTGTCAAGAATGAAAAAGATAAGGAAAAGGGCGCAAAGCAAAGGATAGAGAGAAAAAGTTCATTTGAGGAATGAATTTAATCGATATATCGATGGAGATGATGACGAAAAAAGAAGGAAAAAGAAATGAGATTAATCTAGTTTGATTTTCCTTATAATCAGTATCATCTTAAAGATCTTTGGATATAAATGTTAACCATGGTTGTATTTCTTTCTATTCAGACTGAATATATTTTCAAGATTTGTCTGACGTCCAATCATCAACACCATCTTTTTCATCATCCGATTTCTGAACACATCATTACATTATCAACTTCATTGGTCACTTTATTGCTTTTTGCTCCAGTAATGTCAATAGGATTTTTTTGTCCTTTCTGCTTCTCTTTTTTGCTGAATCAGGTGTATCAATGGACTACAGCAATTTAGCCGGTGGCAATTAAAGGCAGTTAAAAAGATTGAGTTAGATGTATTAATAATAGTCTGGAGGAAACAGAAAAAGAAGATGTGAGAATAGAATGAGAATAGAATAAGATTAGAATGATTAGATTTTATTTGATTCCTTGCTGTGGCAAGTTGCTCAATAAATATAGATATAAAAATAAGATGAATGCTTGTTGATTGTGCATGTTGACAATGAAATGAATGAGGATAAATGATTTTCTTCTTTTGCTTTCTCCTTCCAATTTATTAAAATACAAGCAATATCAACAAGAATCACCATTTTTACTCTTTTTTTTTCATTCCTGCTCTTCATATCCAAGACCTACATATCCTGTAATTGGAACGGCAAAATTTAACAAAATTCAAAGAAAGCAGAGACAAGATGATGATAAGGAAAAGATAATGAAAATAAAATAGACGGAGATGAGAGGAGGAAGAGGAGGAAGAGGATGAGGGGGAGAAAGGATAACCAAAGAAGGAGAAAAAAATTCTGAAAAGAAGCCAAAAAAAGGTTACATTGCAAATTGAAGTCAATCCGATGAACAATTTTCACCCTCCACAGTTTTCCATTGATCTTTTTTCCTAAATCTTTCTTATTCACAATTCAACTTCTTTTCTTCTTTCTCATCATTATTATCATCATCTTCGTCTTCATCTTCGTCATCATCGTTTTTTTCCTTTGACTTATTATATTTCTCTTCTCCTGCTTCATCACTTTTTTATCTCCTTTTTTGCTCCTCAATCGATTCCAGGTATCACCATTACCATCTTCCTCTCATCCTTTTTTTTACTTGCCTTTTGTGCAGAAAAAAAGTTGTAAAGGTAAAGAATCACTTTCAATAGATCACAACATCCTTTTATCCATTTAAGTGTTAAACTATTGCCACTCTGATAGTGAAGGAGAGCCTCGATAAAATGGTGTGTTGGTGTCAATTTATTTGGATTATTTTACTCCTTCTTTGGTAATAAAATAGGCCTGTTAAATTTGATTACTTGTAATTCCTTTACTTTTTTTCTTGGTATTGAATGTATTTCTCTGGGAAAAAAAGAGCAAAAAAATTTAACAGTTAAGATACTTTTTTGCTTCTTCCCAACAACTTAATAGTAACATATATTTATGTATTGAACGGTGTAATCTTCTTGTTTTTTATGGTAAAAATGATGAAGAAAATTGAATTTATAATAATCTTCTGATGCATTTACTTTAATTCACTGTTAATAGTCAATATCTTGAACCTTTCTTTTGAAAACATCTAATTTCTCATTGGACTCATTTTCCTTCTTTCAGTATATATATCGATAATGTGATTAGTGAAAAGCGATAAATCATGAAAATGTAAACTAATAAGGTTTTCGATTAGTTCATCATGACGATGATTATAAGTGATGAGGTTTGTAGTCAGAAGAAAGGTTTAACTTCAATAGGTTCCTTGGACAATTACTTTAATCAATCTAATTCACTTTCTTGATCCCAAATTAATTATTTAGCCAACAGAAGTTTGATTAGTTAACAGCAGTGAACATCTTGTAACATATTATTGACTCGTCTCTTTGGTTTACATTTATTTATACACAACTGTAATCCAGGAAATTCAATTATCACAGCGGATGCTTTTCTTTGTTGAATGGATATAAATCTCTTATTAGTAAAATAATAACAATATGCTTTAAATTCAGTCATTTGTGTTAATTAAATATCACTTTGTATTAATTAACTCATAAAAATCTGATCCAATGATGTCTATGACAGTTGAAAATCAATGATGGACAGGAAAATATCAATTAACTTTCAATAAAAAAGTTAAATTTTCCTGTTGTCAATGATAAACACACTAAATTATTATGTTACACTATTTTTCCAATATTATATTATCAATTAACAAAATTAAATAAAATCTTTTCGAGCTTTATCAACGATATTTTTGATGAAAAATTCACCAGCTTTGTACGATGATCGAACCAATGGCCCACTTGCAACATAAAGGAATCCTAATTCTTTAGAATAATCTTCCCAAAATTTAAATTTATCCGGATCAACATGAGTAACTACTTTAATATGTCTCTTTGTGGGCTGCATATATTGACCAAAAGTCACCACATCAACGTCATTGCGCCGTAAATCATCCAAAACTGACTTGATTTCATCGTCATTCTCTCCTAGACCCAACATTAAAGATGTTTTTGTTATGACTGGTTTTCCTGATTCAGCCCGAACCTTTAAAGACAGAGTGAATCAGATTAGAAAAAATTGAAGCAAAACAATAAAATGAAAATAAATTACCTTTTTAGCATGTTTAAGTACTGTCATTGATTGTTCATAATTAGCTCGATGATCTCGAACATGTCTTTGTAACTCTTTTACAGTTTCTAGATTATGTGCATAAACGTCAAGCCCAGACATTGCAACTCGCCCAACTGCATCGAGATTTCCACGAAAATCGGGAGTTAAACACTCAACATATAACGATGGCATCATTTGTTTAATCAACCTTACAGTTTCTGCAAAATGGTTTGATCCGCCGTCGGGTAAATCATCACGATCGACTGAAGTTAGCACTACATAGCTTAATGACCATTGTGAAATTGCTTTAGCTGTGTTAAAAGGTTCATTTGGATCAGGAGGAGGTGGTTTTCTTGACGTTTTCACTGAACAAAATCGACAACCTCGGGTACAAGTGTCACCAAGAAGCATAATTGTCGCTGTTGGTGTATTTTCTTTGCCTCCACTCCAACACTCACCAATATTGGGACATTTTGCTTCTTCACAAACTGTATGCAAATTTAATGACCTCAAATTATCCTTTAAACGATTGTAGTTATTCCCCATTGGAATATTTTGTTTCAACCATGAGGGTAATCTTACATGGTTACGTTTCTTGGTTGAATTTGTTGAGGATAACTCTTCTGACTTCAATTGCTCCTTGAGCTTTTCCAAACGGGGATAAGAGGTTGATGCTTCTGTAGATTGAGTAGATGAGCCATTCCTAACGGATTGTGATGTTTTGACTGTTAATGAGCGTAGTTTTTGTTCAACAATTAAACTTTGAAAACATTTCGATTTATTTTTTATCAATAACATAATTAATTGACCAAATTGTCACTGGGCAATTGAACACAAAAATATAATCCAAACAGCTGATCAAATCAACATCATGCGTAGTTGCTAAGTGACTACCGAGGCTAGACAACAAAATTTTCACTCAAATTCAATTAAATTTTACTCAAAATAACGCTTAAGTTTTCGCGTTGAGTCAATGCATTCATCAAGACCACCAATCAATTAAAGCAACCAAAAAAAATTAAAAACTAAAAGCGATGGCGATCAAATACGAGCCTTAATTGTTAATCCATTAAGGCCTTTCAAATACAGCCCAGTTATCTTATTTACGATGAAGTTTAAAGAGTTAATGAATATCAATTAGAATCATGGATCACTGTTGACTTGTAATGAAGCTATTAATTTAGATGTAGGCTTAATTATAGTGTTTTATAGAAACAGATTAATTGAAATATATTTTTCTGCAGAATTTTGATTCAAGCTTGGCGGGTTAAGTCTTTTCTTAGATCTTTAGATGGCGCTTAGTATGTTGCATGTTTTAGTCAATCTGGTTTCCGCTTCCGAAGTTAAATTTATTTGCTTTTTGGTTTGACTCTTAGATTTTTAATTGTTATAAATTAATTTAATTTAATCATGGTTGTAAGTATTTTGTATCTTTGTTCTTTTATTCACAGTATTAATCTGATTGTATTGTTCATTTCATCTTCGATAGGTTACTAAAACCGCCACAAAGAAAACCCCAGGTAAATCTTCCACTGGTAAAGGTGGCAAGAAGAAGAAGGTCCACTGTAAATTCATCCTTGACTGTAGCCGGCCACAGGAAGACGGAATTCTCAATGCAACCGATTTCGTAAGTGTTCATTTTCTTGTCGTTTCCGTTTATATTGTAGATGAATAGAAGATCGAGAAAGGTGCTTTCTTGAGGTCTTCTTATACCCTTTGAATGCTATTACTTCTCGTAGATTAATTACTTCTGAACCATTCCATGCACTAGTATCTAGATCATTTACACTGGTGATCGGTTCAGGTACAAATGCGTTTTTCATGTAATCCACTCTTTAGCTTTACTTGTTACCGTTACCTTTCACCGTCGTTTACATTATTACCTTACACTCTGTCTCATTTTTTCATTTATTTTCTATCTGTTTACAGGAAAAATATTTACACGAAAGGATCAAAGTCAATGGTAAAACCGGTAACTTACAAAACAACGTGGTCATAGAAAGAAACAAGGCTAAAATTATTGTAACAACCGAGATACCATTTTCCAAGAGATATCTTAAGTATTTGTCGAAGAAATACTTGAAGAAGAATAACCTTAGAGATTGGTTAAGAGTAGTTTCTTCAGCTAAAGATTCATACGAACTCAAATACTTCCAGATCAATAATGAAGAGGATGAAGAAGAAGCATCTTGATTGGATTATACATCTTGTAATTGGTAATAAAAAGTAATTGACTATCAAATGAATGTCCCTGCTTGTTATTTCATTTCTTGATACGGTTTAACTTAAAATGCAGGGTGTACATTTGAATTATCAATTAACTAACTATTAACTTACCCAAATAAGTTCGGGATTGTGAAATTCCCATGATTTATAAGTCCACCATTAGTTTTTGTCTTTCAATCGGGTTGTGAGAAACTATTGTATTGGTCACACATGACTGTGATCGAAATATTTTGAAACTAATTTCACTTCTAAATACTTGAGTCCCTTTTTAATCTATGAAAGTTTGAAACTTCAAATTCAATTATTTTTCCGACTCTGGCTTTAGTTGGTAACTTCACCATTGTGACTTTCAAGTCAATTTTTCAGTAAATCAATGTTTCATGTAATAATTGTGTTCAAAACCTTGACATAGAAATGTTAAATTTTTAAATTTACACTTTTGTGTAATTTATTTTTCAAAAATCAATTTTAAAATATATTTATACATAAAAGTAGGGGGGAAATGTACACCTTTTGCAATTAACTTTGGTTTTCTTTTTGCATATATTGCCGTCATTTATCGAGAAGCATGAACACAGTAGATCTTCATTAATCTTTGATATCATTAGTTGCTACCAATAGTTATTCTAGAGTTTACTTTTCAATATTATTGGCTTATCTTGATGGTAATAAGTTAAATGGACAAATAAATAATCAAGTAATCCTAATGTACAGAAGGTTACTCATTGATCATTATCTTTTGATTCATGTTCAGCACATTGAATCGAAGTATCCTGATTTCAAACATGCCGAATCATACAATGAAATTAAATCATTATTGGCTGTTGAAATTGTTCTGTACATTATTGTTTAAACTCTATTCATTGATTATTCCAATCAATCTGTTTCCTTGGTCCAATTTTATCAACACCTATGAGAGGCAAAACTAATGAAGCTTGAAAACCGATGCCAACGACTTTTGCTAGTTTTCATTGGCAAACTCGTTTTGACAGGTAAGACTCTTTTCGATGTTTCCTCTTCACTTGTGATTACTTTTTTACTTATTAACGTAACATCGGTTTCAACCTTCTCTGTTCTATTTATAGTTCGTCGAAATGATCGCCCCTTCACTTTGGTTTTTGTCGCATTCTGAACCTGCCTCTGTTGTGATATGGATTCTTTAATTTTCATGATTATTTGAATAGTCGTTTGAGCCACCTCCTCTGGTGTTGCATCTCGATCTTCCAACATTTTCCAATCACCTTGATCAACCACATGAGGTTTGTCAAAAACTTTCCTGGGAAGGTAATATTTACCGGATGCAGCACCACCTAATTGTGAAAAGATGGACAAATATTAGATTAGTAAACAACTGTAAAACCATATTTTACCAGATGATTGCATGTCTGTTTTAGCAACACATTTAATCACAACTAACCTGTGCTGCTTATTGGTATAACATAATGATCATTCCAGATAAATTCTTGTGCTTCACGAGCTGCTTCTGGTCCTCCTTCAATCAAAATACAAGTATCCAATAATCTGGCAATTGCGGTGTCTCTTTCCTTCATGGATTCGCCTAAAAACAATGTTTCTCCATATGAAAGGGATTGAAATGATCCATCATCAAGCTGTTTACATTTGTCACTAAAGTCCTGGTAAATTAAAAGATAAATCAAACATGTGAATATAGCAGATAGCAGAAAAAGATTGTAAAGTGATTTTATAAACGGTTCCTTGCTGTTTATTCATTACTAATAATTCTTTCCTGGAAAAATGATGAAATGAATCCAGAAAATATCAACATTTTATCATTCAATCAATTCATCAATTGAATGTAACAAAGATAAAATGAAAGGAAGCGAGATTTAATCAACACTGAAAAAGGATTGATTCATCAAAAAAAATGGCAAAACTGTAGCAAGTTGCACCCGTTATGATGTTTCTTAAATTATACTTACACTAGCATCTTTTAAGGGTAAAACATGAACAACTGAGGATTCAAACTGATTGGCATAAGCTTTACGATTCTTGGGAGCCTCTTGTTTGCCTTTTTCATCGAAAAAAGATTTAGCTAATAGATGACTGGCTCCATAGAAACCACAAGTGACCACCGTTAATCCATCTACTTTGGTCAATTCTTTACCGATTGCTTTACACAACAATTCAGTCCGTTGACTTGTAACCGAAGTACTTCCAATTATGTAAACACAGGTATCTAAATCGGGTAAATTTTTCTTCATGTAGTTGAGAAGATATTGAATTTTGGCTTCTTGAAGTTCCCATGCATCAGTCTTGGCACAAGGATCTAAAATACGATTGATTCGTCCTTTAAGTACCTCCAAGAAACAAGGGCTATTAACATCCTAATTGGTAAACATTTAGAGAAAAGAGAAAAAAAGATAAAAGACAATTAGAAAAGGTGTAATGTTAACATTTCAAGAGGGGTTTGTAAACACTTTGTTTTCTTGATTGATGTTTCAAAGCAATGTTTTTCAATTCAATCCTCTACTTCTCTCCCACTTCACCAGATAAAATAAGTTTCATACCTGGATAATAACAGTTTCAACAATGTTGAAGTTATAACAAATGTATTGGTCAAAAAGAGGGAAAGCTAACACTCGATCTAATCAAGGCAAAGATCTCTAAAGTTTAAATTTTTTACAAAGATCGATGAAACAGATTTAACTTTGATCTCTATTTCAATCAATTATGTCAAATTATTATCAAAAACAGAAGATCAATTTTGCTTCAATCTTTCATATACTTTGTCACTTTGTACAGAGATGGTGATGATCAGATAATTGTCACCTATGAATCAACACAATGTTATCTAGGATAGTCGACAATTCAGACTAAACAAATTTATCCTAAAATAAGAGGAACTCACACATTGGATCAGTGTGATTACATGATAATTATAATAAACATTTCTGCTCCCTGAAAGCTGCGATTAGCTTTTTTGTGTCGTAAAAGTTTCATGGTTAATGCTGCTTTTTTGATAAATTAAGCTTATCAAGACTAGAAATTATAAGTAAAAGAATAAATTAGTAAATGAAAAAACTTGAATTTTAATTTGAATTACACAGTTCATTTAAAAAACTATTGAATATCACTTTTTGATGAGTTTTTAAAATTGGAATCAATGAGTAAAAAAAGTTATATCGAAAGCTGTGATAACCTGAATAAGATAATATTTCAAACATTGATGAATGATTAGACTAGAAAATCATATGATCATCATAGTTTTATTTATGTTACATAATAAACGAATGAAAGTTCATATTAGTTATACTGACTGAAAAAAATCAGTCTGGATGTTATTTCTGAATTGACGTAAACTAATATGTTTTTTGAGATAACTGATAAATTGAAGGAATAATTGTGGCGGCAAGAAAGATAAGCAAAATAAAACTTCTTTTCATGATAATTTGCTGTAATACAATGTATTATTAAGGCTTAGAAAAGACTGACATCAATTTGATATAGAATCACCTAGAAACTAAGGTGAAATATGAATGGAAGGAAAGATGGCTGCTTCTTTGATGAAAACATAAAGAAAACAAAATCTTACCAGTGGAAGTTCATCTCTATGAAAATTACTAAACCACGGTGGAGGTGAAACATCTTCAGCTCGAACCAAAATCATTGGTTTCCTTTGTTCACAATAATAAACATGTTGCTGAGATGTTTTAGAATTGAAATAAGCTTTGGAAGCAATGATGATTACCGCTCCAGCATTGCGCACTTTGCTATGAAACTCTTTGAACTTTTCCAATTTTTCAGGTCCAATGGACTGTTGAGCTGAAACTGTTGAAGTTTGCCTTTGAACCGGCTTTTTTTTATGAGCAAAATCAATGTTAGGATCAACAGGCAATGAAACTGGGCGCTTGTTCCGTCCACCGTGAGTATTGTGAGTCCAAAGTCCTTCATTGAAACTTGACTCGTGAACACCTTCTTCAATGGTTGGTAAATAAGACGGTGTCATTGGTGTTAAATCACATTCCTCTGTGATCTCAATTGAAGTCCAAACATGAAGATCATGCTGTCCAAGAAAAGTCTTAATCTTGTTAACTAAGGCTGCTTGAGTAGGATGAGCTGAGATGGCAATTAATCGATGGTCTGTAGGTTCACAGGGTTTCAAGTTAGATTCAGTGTCTCGAGGTATCTCTTTACAAATCTCTTTGACCAATGCTTTTAACCAGGGACGAGGCCAAACTTTACCGTCTTCAATTGAACTATTTCTTTCTGGTTCATAATCTACATCAACTGGTTTCCAAGGTTTACATTGCATTGTAGCAAATTGAATGGCTAAACATTCTGGTGGCCAATGGTCGAGAAAATTTATTGGAATAATCTTTTTGTTTAACAAATCAGCCAATTTAACTTCACGGTTGGTCCATTGAGTCCGCCCGTAAAGTTGGGTTATTAAGGGAATGAAAACTTCACAATTTTTAACAGCTTCATTCAAATCATCGGCCCAATCAGTTCCAGTTCGTATCTCATCTTTATCCAAATATACCGAATACCCGTTTGATACTAGTTCAGCCTTTAAATCAATTGCATACTGATAAGCCTCTTGGCGGCAGTAGCTAATCATAATCGTTTTACCGGTGCTTTTATTTTTCTTGCTAACTTTCAATTCAATCATTGGTCGATTACGTCGGAATGTTGTTCTTCTCCTGAAATTAGATAAGAAAAAAAAGAAATGAGTTTTCATGGAATAATAATTGACAATATAATGCGTGAACATCAACAAATTTCAATCAATGGTAAAAATAAGCTGATTTACCGATGAGATTGCTTAAGTTCCTATTGAAACTAACATGGAATAACAAAACTACTTAAGATTAAATTGCTCTGATTAGCTGGTCAAAATGATAATTAATCATTCCAATAAAGATTGAACTAAATTTATCAAGTTGACAAGTGCTATTTTTCAATAATTTACATCTATTTATAACTTAATTGTTTATTTGGATTGGTTCAAACCAGAGTAGTTTTAACATAATATGCTAACTTGATGAGTTGATTGCTACTTGCCAGTTGAATTATGGATTATATTGAAAGCTTGAATAGTTAAAAATGAACATATTTAAGAACCAGTTTTATCTGGAGAATGATCCGGATAAATCTTAATTAGTTTTGCTTTAATTTCCATAAATGAATGGTAACTCAGAACAATAAAAAATGTATGAAGCATTAGACAAAAGCTAATCAGTAGACAGTCTAAATGACGATGGGTAATTAAATTGTGACGAATCTTAAAAGAATTGCAAGATTCTTGATGAGCCTCATAATGCAATGATTAATATCTTATCAACAGAATAAGAATTTATATGTGAGTTTGAATAGGCATTCATCATACGGCCTAACATCAAATCAATTGAATAACCGAAATTTTGAAACATTCAAAACGGTTAACCATTAAATCAAGATTAGTCTATTAATGTGGCAATTGTTTCTAATTTGATGAAGATTATTGGATTACTATTAAGACGCCAAGTAAACAATCAAAGAGTTATCATTTTATGGATATTATCATCTTCGAGTCATCCCTTTTTGCTATTCAAGTATGATTGATAAAGCATAATTTGTTGATTTAGACCGCAATCAAAGCATTAATCAATGTTGAATCTGAATTACTATGTTATTCAGGTAATTTTAACACAGATCTTTCAACAAGTACAAATTTGTACATTTGCTTGATGCATCTTCCGCTATTTTTCATGTAAATTGTCAAGGTTAATGATAATTCAAATAATCAAAACAAAGGATATGGAACTTGATTACAATTGAAACAAAAAAACCAATTGTTATCGTCATCAGCCGTCTCTGCATTACAATAATCATCATAAATGAATGTAAAATCCAAAAGATAGCAATTGTTTTTGATCAATAACAATAAAGGACAATTTAACTGTTGGCCTTTCTATCTCAGTGAATCACTCATTGATTGTTGGCTCTTGTTTCCATGTTAGTCTCAAATTTTCTTGCTAGGGCTGAACCCGAATCTTGATAATAGTAATTATTTTGGTTACAACAATTATTGGCAACAAATGCTTCCGTAGGTGACTGGTTAAAACGCAATCACAGGTCGATGAGTTGATAATCATTTCAAGATGAGAGCTAATTTGCTTCTCTAACTACTCATTTAAAATAAACATCTCTGGAAAGGTTATCTCTTGATAGGTACTAGTCAGTAGACAATATCAACAACATCCTTAAAATGGTGCATCTGATAAATAAGAATTTAACTCATCTAAATGATAAGAAACACTGTAGAATCAAAGGTATCAAGATCGGTAAACTGTGAAGCTAAAAAGGTAAAGAATCGAAAAATTCTAAGAAAAGGTATTGTTTGATTAAGGCACATTAATCTTGAAGGAAAGGTAAGGTTTTACTGTGTGTTAGTGAGAGGAATGAGGCTGAAGATGATGGTGAATGAAGGTGAAGTAGATGATATATATTGATATTTCAAGGATGAAAGTGAGACGCTCTACTTAAAGGCAAATTAAAGACTTTCTTAAGGCATTTGAATTGTTGTTCCTAAACTCTGCAATATATTATTAACATACAAGTTAGTTTATAATTTTTGATTGCCTTTAGAATAACTTGAAGTACAACCTGGTTATTGAACACAAGAGTGAGTGTGAATAGCCTTAGGGTTGGTATCGGTAGAGAGTTATTGGGAAAGCTATTGATAGCTTTTCGGTTTACAGGTAAATGTATCTGGCTGCGTGAATTGGGTAAATATGGAAGTCTTTTCATCATCAAATTCATTATCAGCAAAAAAAACTTTCAATCTGCTTTTTTCTCCTTCATTATCAACAATTTGAGTTTAGATTTGATATTGTGGAAAAGTCAGGTTATACTAAAGGCTAACTCGTAAAACAGGAAACTCTTTCTTCTCTCTTTTGATTCTATGAAAGATTGACAATCGTTATTACCGATTTTTTCTATCAAAATCGTCATCGGTAAAACCCGGTTAGATACCGATGAGAGAAGAATTGAATTAAAACTTATTGCTCATTTCTTGGTTTTTGCAAAGATTTTTCTTTCTTTATAGTAACGTCAATCATCATGTTAACCGGGGTTGAATTAACTCTTTTTTGGGCAAACTTTCGCTCTTTCAAACATCAGGTTTCAGTGGTTTTGGGTATGTACACAGGTTACTCTGAAATAAAGAAAAATACTTTTTATATGTATGTATTACAATCATCTTCATCAACTTCACTTTTTCCTTTTCCAAAGCATAATAATCATCGTTTTTTTGATTAGTTGGTCTCTTTCATTCTTTCTTGATTGAAGATCTTTTGAGAAGTACTAACCAAGAAGAGTTGATTATTTATTACCATCATCATTGTTTGTGTGTAACATAGTTAACCTTGAATTTCCGGCTAACCTTGCTCAATTGATTGAGAGGGGTTTTGGAGAGGAGTAATAGGGTTTTTTTGTATCTAGCAGAAGTCAAACAAAAGCGTGAAATGGGGAGGAAAAGAGGGAGTAGGTTCAATGGTGGCGGGTAATTTAGAAATAATTGACAGTCAAAAGTAGAGGCACGTGTAGAAGGTAAAAGCAAATGTAACACAATGAAGATGGACGATGAGAATGATGAGAGTGATGCTAATGGATAGGGATATGCACGACAAGGCCAGCTAAAGAGTTGAAATGGATATGTTGATGACGCTGAGATTTGATGGTTATCTTACATGATATTACGTTTTTTGGAGCTTCTACGCCATGTATCAACTTTCCAACTATCCATTCGATCATCTGTTGATGTCGGTGTTGTGACAACTTGTTTTCCTAGCGATGTCAATTTACCATCAATTTCAAGGCCAACATTTGAGTCTCCTCTGGCGTCTTTAATGGCTGGACATGAAGATGTAAAAGAACCACTCAAGTTTGGTCTTAGGAGAATGCTTTGGTTAACTAGAATATCCAGCAAGGTTAACTGGTCCTCATGAGATCGAACAACTGGCCATTCATTGCGATCAATGAAACGGTAGTCCATAAATTTGGCTAATTTATTGCTGTTTTCTGAGTCCCGAAAAATGTCATCGAGAATTCGTCTGAGGTCACTTAATGTACAATCATAGTTTGTGAAAATAGAACCAAGATATTCGCCCGAATCAGTTAAAACCCCTATTCTGGGTTTATCTAGAAAGTAAATAATGAAAAAAGAAAATTATCAGCACATAAATGACAATCACAGATAAAACGTAAAGAGATGTGAATAAAATACAACAGTGAGAGTGAAAAATAATACATCATCGGTATATTGGTTCAATACATTAACCAATTTGTTACATTTGCTGTACTTGAGTACTCAAAATAATTACAGAATACACACCAAACAATAAAACATCAATGCAACAAATGGTCGTTTAACTTGTCTTCAAACATGCTAGGGCTTATTTACAATTGCGCAAGAATAGAAACACGATTGTTCTAATGACTGACTGGTAATATTCACAAAAACTGCTTCAAATTTCACATTAATTCACATAATTATCATTAGAAGAGACGAAAATTTAACTTACCATAAACTTTTCGGATGCAAACAATGTTTCTTTTGTTCACCAGGTTGCAAAACCTTAATTTACATTCCTGAGATTTAGTCAGAGGCCATCTAGTCAAGGGTTAAGATGAGATAAAAGGGAAGAATAGGAAAGGGAAAGAAAAAAGCGTTAAAAACTGAGAAACACAGGAAAGGTTGATTGAATGTTTTGAAAAACAGCTTGTTATCAGATCGGCATAAATATTATCATTATGTATCATTGGGCCAACAGTAGTTTATGTATAATCATCTTATGCATAACATGACTAAAAGTGTTACTTTTTAATCTCTTTTGTTTTCCCTAAATCAATTGAAAGGGCATGGGAAAATAATAGAAAAGGCTAAAGTAAATTTCATGGAATGACAATGATCAAGTTTCAAATGATGTAAAAACTACAAGCTACAAGTTGGGTTAATGATAAATGGACTGACTCAATCAATGAACAAGAGTTAACAAATAATGGCTGATGAACTTGTTCAACATGATCTGAAAGAAAAAAACAGAAATGATTTGCATCAACCAGACAACATAGTTTAACATTACATTTTTGTTTCATTAAATTGGCTTTTATGTAAACTGTAAATGATTCAGGAGATGTTGCTAAAAATGATTATCAACGTAAATCAAACATGAAGCTGTAAGTCTAGAGAATTTGGATTTTCTCTTAAGATTTGTTTTTTTTCTTCAATGAAAGTGAAATAAATAAAGTTACCTCAAGTAATACTAATAGCTTCAAGGGAAATACCTATTAACAAGAGGTGAATAGGTCGACGGTGAAGTTAACAATTTAAGTAAAAAGGAAAAAAACTGTTGGCCTTAAAACAAATTGAGATAATAGCGGAACTGACGTTAGTGACATCGATTTAGGAGGGTTTGATGGAGATATTTGAAAAGTTTAAAATTTTCAGTTGAAAAATATTTCAATCTTAACAACTGAGAAGAAGAAAATTGCAAATTACCCTTCTTTACTGAAGAATGCATAATTTTTAGGTAGATTTGATATTTGTTCGGCTATTATTCTTCTTAATTCATCAATAGACATTGATTCCTTGTCAACAACAATAGAACCCAAAAGGAGATGATTTTTGTACTCCAAATCAATCAGATCAGATGAACCACAAAGGTGACGGATTATCATTCTTTCATCAACTAAAATTACTCCAAAAACTTTTCTACAGGAAAAAGAGTCACGAGAAACCAACATTGAACCTGGTACTGTAGAGGAGGCTGAAGGAGAGGTTAAAGTTGAATGATGATGATTAAATAAATTGATGATATGAGAAGGTGGCTTGTTACTTTCAGAAACCACCATTTCGTTGTTATTGTTACTGGTATGGTTGTTGTTATTAATACTTGTATTATTAGCACTATTACTAATACAATTGGTATTATTAACAATTGGTGAAGTAAGTTGCATTCCCGATGTTTGATGAGTAAACCAAAATGAAGATGAAAGCGGTTAATATAAAATACAATAATTAAATAATTACAAAAGAAGAATCAATCGGAGTCACCAAGACAAGGTTGTAACTAATAACTGAATAAGAAAGTTATTAAATAAGAGACTAAAACAAAGTAACAAAGTAAATTATTGACAGAGAAGACAATTATCAAATAGAGTGAGAAATAGAAGCAAAAAGTGGGAGAAATTCACAAGAAATTAAGATTATAATCAACTCTATTCGGTCATCCGTTTCACTATGACCAACAAAAAAGAAACACTTTGTGATGGGAAAAAAATGATGCTAATGTCGATGACACAAATGATGATGATGATAAAATGATCAAGGTGATGATGATAGGTTCATGGTAATGTTGTTAGTGTTTTGATGACTATTACCATGAATGAAGGAGAGATCATGATGGAAGAGAGACGAATAAAGGGAAAAGAAGGAGAAAAAGAGAGAAAAACTGATTAGATGTGAGTTAATAGTTAATACTTATCGCCAAACATGTAACAAGTTGCTGCTAAACTGTTAGCTTATAGCGCCATCTCATGTTGTTTATCGATCACAATTTAAAAGATTAGCAAAATCTAATTATTTGTTGAAATATTAATTTACAATCAATCAAAGAAAATTAGATGCTTTTGTAATTTAAAATTATCAAATTTCACCTTTTATTGGCTAATTCCGTAGACAACATAATTGTCCATCAAATTTTCGATTTCAATCCAATCTGATTCTGCTTAATACTTCCACTTGAATTAATTGTTTGAAAAATTTTATTCTGTTTAAATTTAATGATTGGAGATTCTTGAACATCTCAACCAATTAATAAATCATAAGGTTAAGGTTAACGATTTTGATTAAGTTTAATTTTAGCAACTTAAATTGTGATCAAATTGATTATTAAACACCAATTATCAGCTGGTTAAGGTTAATGTTAAAAGGATTTTAAGGTTTGGCAAAATTGATTGATATTTTATTAATTGATAATTCAGTTTGTTCAAACAAGAAATCAATTTGGTGAAACATAATTCTAAATTGTTCAACTTTTTTCATTTTCTTTTTTTACCGATTTTTGATATCCATTGATATTGATTATGGCGAACAATCAAGTCAGCAAATTAGATTGCAATGTTTGCAGAATTGAATTTAAAATTCAACCGAAGCTTCTTGTTTTTAAGTTAGATTATTTGATTTGATTAATTATTCTGGATTTAAAAGCAATTCGATTTGTGGTTAAACTTATTAGTAAATTATTGAATGATCGTGAGCAATAAAACCTATTACTTACAGGTAAGTTCATCATTGTTAATGTTATGATTCAATTGTAAGGAAATAGATGTTGGCTTTTCTATCACATTTGAAGCAATTCAAACAAGTTACCGGAACAAATTAATAAAAAACTCGTCAATTGATAATTTATACAATGAAATGAGTCAACCTGAAGTAGCAATTACAAGCATTGACTTGAAATGTTTAAGCATCTTCAAGATTTCTTTCATGATAAGCTGTTACAATTAATGCGTCAACTGTAACCGTCTATAAACATTCGTATTTTTCTTTTACTACATGAGAATTATTTCCAATCAAAATGTCGCTTGTTTCTGGGAAATCGTAAATCACAAACCAGGGACAATTTTGTTCACAAATGATTACGAATGAATCATAACGAGAAAATGTTATAATTGCATAGAAAAGCAAGTGAATTTTAATGTGACATTTAATTAGGTATTGTAATAATTGTTCAGGTAAAATCAGATTGATCATGGAAACATTGAAATCTGAGTCAACCAAAGAGCCAACCGCGCTTTTCAAACACGTTATCGCTGTTGTCATCATCAAAAAAATCACCACAGCGATATCAACTGCAAGGCATTAATTGTTGAGCTATTGGTCCGGATAACAAAGTTATGATAGTAATTTAACCAGCTCGTACTTTTCCATTGGGTTGGTCAGTTTTTTCAATCTTTAAAGGCGCATATAATCTTTTGTCCAGCTCAAGAATAGCTTGTCTGGCTCCTTTCCATGGGTTTGGACCATTGAGACGATATTGGTATGAAACACAAGGCTTTAATAGACAATTGTACCAAAGAACTGGATCCGTTAATGCCAGTTTAGTCATATTGGGCTTAGCACCGATGAAAGAAGCGATTTCGTCCATGTAGGGTATCCAATGAACCTCAATTGTGTTTCTTGGGCTTGCATAGAAAAGTTTGTCTCGAGCTTCGTTATCCATTTTCATGATTGATATCATCTTATCTTTTGGTGGAAGCTTGAACTGGCCTGATAAACACATAGTAAATAAAGGAATAGAAAGTTATAAAATTATGTCAGCAGTTTGAGTCAACTTACCTTTCATTAAACCGGCAAACCAGCGACTCTGCATTTCTGATATGGGAAAGATAGCTCCTAAAGGTTGAATCAACCCAATGAAAGCTAGAGTATGAGGGTGCTCCAGGCGAGGATTGAAAACATTTTTATACAGTTCAACCCGATTTTCGACAATATCAATGATTGATGGATCAATAAATGGAAACCCAATTTTATATCCAGTTGCCAAAATAACTGTGTCACAAGCTATTTCTTCATTAGACCCTTCAAAGATCACTCCTTTTTCAGTGAAGCACTTGATATTTTTACGAACTAAAATCCGTCCAGACATGATTGAATTGGCCAGCTCATCTTGAATTGCAGGATGTTGACCACAGAGACGATGTTTAGGTTTTAAACCGTATGCTTCATGATCAAAATAAATTTCCAAAACTGTTTCCATAAGATAATTCCATGGACGCGAGAAATAACCAGCAATGGTGTTGATTAATCGAGAGTTGATACAAAAATCATACGGAAGACCTTTTAAGAAAGTCCGATTGGCAACCCAAGTGCCTCGTCGAGTTGAAAGGTAAACCTATTAAAAAAGATTAAAATGAACATTAATTAACAGTTTAAGCTTTTAACTCAATACAGATCATATGATCCAATGTTTAAGATTATGCTTTTTATGCTTTTAGATCATTTTTTATGTGCTTTTCCAATTTGAATGCGCCATTGAATTGAAATAGCTAATTTGACTCCATACAATTTTATTTTTTTTTTAATAAAATGTAATTAATTATACCTGTGAAGCTATTCGTCCCAATTCAGTTGCAATATCTAATCCTGAGTTTCCAACACCGACCACAACAACTTTTTGATCCAAATATTTGTCTGCATTCTTGAAAGAATGGCTGTGGATTACTGTGCCTGTACAATATTGGGACAAAAATTGGCCACTGGTTATTTATAATTCTAAGCATTTACACTAGCATCAAATTATTTACCTTGGAATTTGTCTTGTCCGGGAAATTTTGGCTCATGCGGTGTTGCATGATGACCGGTGCAAATCATCACTCCATCAAAATGCTGCTCTTTTTCAATGTCCTGATCGTCTACATACGTAACCAACCATAGACCTGTCTTTTCATAGTCGGATGACATGGCAATCGATTTAACTTCATGTTTATATTTAATATAATCGTTAAGATTAAATTTCTTAGCGTACATTTCGAAGTATTTCCACTGGAATGACAAAATGGTAAACAGATGCTTATTATTGGTCCCAACAGAGATTCGTTTTGGTGTGAAAAATCAAAGATTACATTGAGATGGACGGTTAAACTTACCATTAAACGATTGTGCATGAAATTTGGAAAATCATCTGGTGGTGGAAAATCAGAGAAGGCTGACAATTCCTTGGACGTGTTAATAATTGTGGTTTTAGTGACAGAAGCAACTCCATCAATATCCTCATCATGATATCTCCATAGTCCACCAAAAGTCTCTGTCCTTTCAAAACAAGTTACATTGAAACCATTTTCGACACACTGTTTGATGGCCGTTAGTCCACTTGCACCTGCACCAATCACAGCAATTGATTTAACATTAGCCATGTTAGACGTTTTAAGGAAATTCTGGTTTCTAATCCGTTTAAAAGTGAGACGCAATTCAAAGACACTTGATCAACTAAACTCGAAAGGCTCAACTCTCTGTCTGCTAATTATTTGCTAATTGTTATCCACGTAAAGACTTGTTATCATAAATCATATGCTACGACATGAAATAGGTTAAAATCCAAGAATGTTGTCAATGATCTTCGATTTTGATATGGATGCTTGAAAACACTTGAGCACTTTGATATAATTGATATAATACAAAAGTGGATTTCATTGAAGAGCTGTTCAAAATTTGCTTTCTATTGATTTGACTAAAAAGACGCAAAATCTCAAACTTATTCAGCCAACTTATAATAATAACTATAATATCTGGACTATTGATTATCTCAAACCTCTGATAGCAACAATCTGGTTTTACCTCAATTTAAGCCTAAAACTATCCTGTACCTATGACTCGATTACATATTTCTTTTAAGATAAATTTCTTCTAATTGAAAGTTCTAAAGGCATTATCTTTTGAATCGCTGGCCTTCGATAGATAATTCAATTTCAACTATTCAATATTTTTTCAATTTTTTCCTTGTTCAATATAATGGAAGGCATCTCAAGAAAACATGGAGACAAATTATCCTGTCAATCAGTCAAGGCTAAGATAATCATCTCATTCAAAATAAATAACTCAATGATTGATACAATGGTGATGTTTGAATGAATGAATGTAATTTAATTTCCCAACTCTTCTTCTAATAAGAAAACACTTTACAGAATCAAATGTTTCATTGATTTACTTTGACTTATACATTTAGGAATGTATAAGGTGAGTTAACGATGGAAAATTTTGTTGCCAAATCGGAGAAACAAAATTTAATAACAACATAAATATAAAGAGCATTAAGAGCTTATTCTTAGGGTAAATGATATCTCATTAGACATTTTTTGTTCATTAAGATTGAGTCATTTGAAGAAGTTATCCACTTTTTTGTAATAAGATTAAGTAGAGGTAAAGACTTATTACAACAGATTAGTCTGGATGACTCTGAAGAATCAATAACCATGAATTTAATGTTTACAATTGAAATTCCAATGATTACAATTGAAATGTCATGATGTAAATGAAAAAAGTTTGCAATATTTATCTAAAGGTATCTCCATCTGCCGTTACTTTATGTAACCATCTACCACGTTTCCGGATTTCCTAAGAATCCTGTCCTATTAAAACTGAAATTGTTTCATTTATAATCATCTCTTCTAGTTATTTATTAGTCTTTTAATTAAATAAAATTTATCATCATGTATGTCCCAGAACGTGTTTGGATTGATCGAAGTCTTTATGTCGAAGCAGAGTCACGCTTTTTCTCTGGACAGGTAAGACAAATCTAAAATGATATTTATTCTTGTCTTTACATATTATTCTTAATGCTGCATCAACTTGAATCGGTAAGCCGGGTTTGCCACATGAGATATTATGTTGATTCGGAAATGATGACTTTTACTCTTTGGTTATTTTTATTTGACACCTGGTCTTTCATTTGTTATTAATGATAATGGTGTTGACTAATGTATCTCTGATTAGGCCGCTTTTTATACAGTTTAGTTGGCATCTTTGCTGCTTTTTAATTTTGACAAATGCTCAGTCAGTCCTTTAAGTTTCTCATTGATAATTATGTAAACACCATGACCATTGAAAAAAAAGTCGACAGACTTTGGCTATATCAATGCTAAAACATTGTTTCTCTTGTAACAATCTTTTTCTTACTTGATTTGCCATTAATTTTTTAGTATGTGAGTTAAATCAACAAGCTTGTCTGTTGTGTTGTATAACTGTTCCTAGGGTAAAAAAGCAAGAGATGGCTCAGTATTAGCAAAACAGTCTACTACTTCTACTACCAGCAAGGAAGCAATTAACCAGCATCAAGAGAATCCTTTTATCAGTGAGATTAACAAAGTTCGACATTTTATTCAAAATTCTCTCAACTCTGTGAGTAACACTCCTTAATCACGTTATTCGCTAACCAACCAACCATCCATCCAAATATGACACTGGAATGTATCACTCAATCCATCAAATTTTATCAATCTACCTGCCTGATATATATTTTTCTTTCATTCATTTTCATATCAATTGCATGGAAAGTTGATCCTTGCTTCAATATAACCTTTTTCATAACCTTGATACTAATTTAATTTTTTCTAACCCGATCACCTGATTTAACAATTCTGTTGTTGCCACTAAACCTTTACATCTTGCTGCCTATCTCTTACTTAATAAGTTAAAGATTTTTTTTCTTGCTTATTTTTACCACCAAAACTGCTTATTTCTTGACAAATTGTATTTTCTTAACAAATATTGTTTATTTTCACTAATTATGATAAGCTTTTTGTTCTAATAGACTTATTCAGCTAGTGATGCTAAAAGCAATGCTTCTCAAAACGCTCTTGTCCAACGAATAGCTGACTTAGAAGTTGAAAATAAAGAGATTAAGAAAGGTAAATTTTTACACTAAATCATTGTATCAATATGACTAATATGACTAATTCATTTTTTTTAATTTTCACAGCCTTTGAGGACTTAGTTAAACGTGTAGCATCGTTAGAAATTAAATGCAGTACTTGTGCACCAGTTCCAGCCTCAGCACCAGCTAAGTGTAAAGCCGCCCCTGCCAAGTCAGCACCAGTTGCTGATGATGACGATGATGATTTAGATCTTTTCGGTGATGATGATGCACCAAAGAAGCCCGTAGTAGCCCCAGTTAAAGTTGAGAAGAAGAAGAAAGGTAATTTTGATCATACACCATAATTGGACTAATTTTTCATGTCAAAAACAATGTCTTAAACGATTTCAATCTTATTACAGCTGAAGTAATCGCAAAATCATCCGTCGTATTGGATATTAAGCCTTGGGATGATGAAACAAACATGGAAGAAATGGAGAAAGCTGTCCGTTCTATTGAAAAAGACGGTCTTCTATGGGGATCTTGTAAGAATATTTCCATTCTCAGACTCTTATTATCCTATTATTATCTTATTATCTAGTAACACTTTCTTTTTACCTTTTTAGCCAAATTGGTAACAATCGCTTATGGAGTAAAGAAATTACAAATTGTCTGTGTTGTGGAGGACGAAAAAGTCAGCATTGAAGAGCTTCAAGAACAAATCGAGGAATTTTCCGACTATGTTCAAAGTGTTGATGTAGCAGCTTTCAATAAGATCTAAACGCACTCAATTATGTATCAATTGATTTTTATTGGTAATAAAGCAAATTAGGGTTAATTAAATTTTATTCCGAAAAAAAGTTAATTTATGTTTTGAAAATTTTTAATTATTCATTAAACTTGGTTCAAATTTAATCTTCGACGTATTCAAAAGGCTCTGGAGGTTCGGGTTCTTTTTCTTCTTCAACCTTAGGTCCACCAGCAGCAACAGGTTGAACTAATTCTACTGGTTCTTCACTTCTTACATCACGCATCATTACAATACCACCAATACTTAAGTCTTTAAGAGGTCTATAACGGGCATTTTCAGGTATAGAAATGACTTTCAATTGTTGCCTTATCACTCTTGCAGGGTTACTTAATATTTCAAAACTGGGCTCAGATTTTCTTTCCTCGCTATCTTTACTCTTCTCCTTGGATTTTTCTTTACTCTTTTCAGTTTCCTTTTTATCCTTTTCTTTCTCCTTATCCTTGTCCTTGTCCTTTTCCTTCTCTTTCTCCTTTTCTTTTTCACCTTTATCTGAAGTTGATGCAAGGGTTGTGGTAGTGGATGATGTGGATGTTATGCTTGATGATGTACCGGTTTTTTCATTTGGTTTCGTACTGTCTTTTGATTCATCAACTTCCATTTTCTCTTCTTTTTCTTTTTCCTTGGCTTCCCTTTTCTTTGCGTGTTTAGCTGTCGTCGAAAGAACGGCGGTTGTTACCTTTTCTCTTTCTCGCTCTTTCTTCTCTTCTAAAGGTGGAGGATATGCGTAAAGTGAAGGCCTTGCATTTGATTTAATCTCTAATTTGGGCATTTTTAGATCTGAGTTCAAGGCAATTATGCAGGTTGGAACAAAACTCAAAGACAGAAAATGTGTCAATGGGAACCAATACCAGAATTGTGTGAAAACTAGCATACCAACAACAGCTGGTACATTAGTGTGACCAGTTCGTGATTGTAATGATATTGTCATATTGCGTCCACCTCCATCAATAATACCTTGGGCTAGAATTGCGCCAAACTTGGCCATAACATCATCATGTTTGTCAGAGATAATTTTGGCGTATAAGTTTTTGAATTCTTTTACTTTTGGACACAATGATTCAGTTTGTTGAATCAAGATTAAAGCTGAAGCGATTAGGGCTCCTTGTCTAACATAGTTGACTGGATCATTTACCATGGGTTCTAACAGACTGATAGCTTCCTTGTTACCTGAACCTGCACAGCAAATACCCAAGGCCATAGCAGCACCATAACGCACATGAGGATTATAACTTTCTGATAAAAGAGAGACAACACTAGGGCAGTTTTCTGGTGTTCGGAAAAGAAGAAAACCAATTGCTTCAACTGCAGCTCGACGAACGTCGTCATTGACATCACTAACAGCAATATGAAGTAACTTTCTGATGGCTTCGTTATTACCCGTACCACAATAAGCCATGGCAATGGTGTGCATGCCCGATCGACGGAGAAGAGGATCTTTATCACGACACAAACTTTCGATGAGAGTGTCAGCTTCTTCCAACCTTCCGAACATTGTCAAACTGATACCAATAGCAAGACCTCGGAGAATTTTTTCATGCTGAGTTTCTTGAGCATAGGCAACCATGTCTTCGATAGCGGAAGGAGATTTAGAGCCTAACATAACTAGACCCATAGCTATTCCAGCAGCTTCACCGGTAACTGCATCATCTTGATACAAGTTGAATTTTAGTTGTTCATAAACATCTTGACGATTTGTACCCATTGCTGCTAACCCTAAGCCGAGGCAACCTCCATGACGAGTAGCTTCATTTTGAGCATCCTTCAATTGGCTGAGAAGATAATCAGTGATGTTAGACCCGTGATTAGCGTGAATAAGACCTAAAGCATATAGACCACCCCCTAAAAATAAAAAAGTAAATTAGTAAAATACGGTAAATTTTACTTTTGTATATCAACATACCTTCGATGTATCCACTACCAGGTCCAGAATCTTTAGGTAAATAAGCTTGCATTAAATGCAATGCCTCCTTTTCATGACCCTTATGAATAACTCCTAAGCTTGCTGTAGCTGTGAATTTAGCCCAGTTTACAGCCCTGGCTAGCCAATCGAGATTATCTCGCAAGAATTGGTCACTTGTAGTTCCACAATGCATGATTGAATTAGCAATAACAGTTGCAGTGTGACACACTGAGTTTCTAACAGCATCTTTAGTGTGTTTTAAAATCAGCATATCTGTATGATTATTACGGATAAGGAATTGGAGTTCAAGTTCTATTGTGGTTTCACCACTTAAAATGATGGCTAGTTTCTCTAATCTTTCTTGACGCAAAGCATCACCTCCTTTGAGATCTTCTTTTTTGACCTTCTCGGCTTCAGGTTCTTTCACAGGCTCTGCTGATGTTGACGCTTGATCTTTTTGGTCAACTTGATCAGTATCCATTTGCTCGGGTTCTTCTTTCTTAGATTCATCTTTATCATTTTTTGCTTTTTGTGGAGGTCCAACTAGCGATGGAATTGGAGCTGTTATCCTAATAGCTTGTAAAACTCGTGTGAGAAAATTTTGTGTTGCACTTTCGTAAAGATCAAAGGCTATCTGATAGGCCATAAGAGAGCTGGTTTCATCTTCTCTTACTAATTTATCTAAAACATCAGCGACGGATTGAGCATCATCTAAGAATATCAAACACTGACACATGTTGACGTAATCTGGAGTTTTCAAATTTTTGTATATTTTGACTAAAATCTTGAGAATATCATTTCGATAATGACGATTCTCAACCAATGACATAGTAATACGGAAGGCATAATCTAACATAGCTGTAACATTGTCAGATTCTAGAATAGACCGCTCAAAAATATCCATTCGTCTTGTTTCCATAGCTATACCAATGGCTTGTTTGAACTGATTATCATCGAAACATCTTTTAAACATTCTGTTGACGATATCTTCAAGCCTTTGATCAATTTGCACTTTATCTCCATCACTTGTAGTAATCATTTTAATCCTCAATTTTGTATAATGATCAATTGATTTCGCAATAATAGTCGATACATATTCAGAATCATCATTGACATCAAAAAGATCTTCAGCTCCTAATGCGTAGGTGAGAGAGTCTAAAATATGAGAAGAATGAGAGTTAGTCGGTTTTTTTGAGACAATAGCAAAATTACAAAGGAAAGTCGTGCTTTAAAACCATGAGAAGCGTTTATATTAACCTTCAAAAGATCCTAAATGATAATAAACTTTGGAAGCGACTAAAGATGCCAATTTTCTTTTATTGAAGCTCTCGTCTTCATAGAGTACTTCGATTTTCGCAATCACTTCAGAAATCTCAGCCCAAAACTCATCAACAATATCATTGAGCTTGGAAAGGGCGAAACTTTTGAGTTCAGGTCGGTCCTCTTCCAATAGTGAAATAATTCCAGAGGCAGAGGTAATTTTCATCTTGGGATGCATGGTGAGAGCCATGATTGATTAACTTCAACAGACTTCTTGTTCAAACCACAGAATTGGAACCGAGGAAAAAAACAGGTTAATTAGTACGAGATAAACAAAATGTGATAATATTCACAAAGCCGGTGGAGAAATATGAAAGAAAAAACAGAGAAGCAACCGGGAGAAAAAAAACACTCAAGGAAAGTTAAGGTTTAATGAAGGAAGAAAAGAAAGGGATTCTTCCATAACACTAGGAGTAAACTAGAATCAATGGCAACAATGACCTACCTGAAAATCAAAGTGACAATTGTTGATGTTATTAATTAACGGATCAGATGATAAAATTATAAAACTAAACAATTCAAACAATCAAAATTATTAACGACAATTAATTGATCATGTAAGATGAATGAAAGATGTTTTAAGAAAAGCTGATCTCTCATAAAACCAAATGACAAAGCAAGAAATTTTAGTTCAATAGATGGCGGCAGGGAAAGAAACCAAAAAAACTCTCATCTGAAGCTCGCAATTTAAAGCGCATTTATTGAAGACAGAAAATTTGTTTTAAAATTATTAAATGACTAATCACAATTGAATTGTACAAAAATCTCGATCAATCCAATCAAAAAATTTAAATTAAAATAAATTTTCTAATCCAATAAATCGCCTTTTCCAAATGATTTCAGAGTAAAATCAAAAACAAAATCACGTTAAATAATCACTTAACCAAATTGATTTGACTAATAACCATAATTGTCAACATGCTGTTGTTCAACCAGCTTTCCACCTTGACCACAATGAGATGGACAAATGGTGAGGTAAAATGTTATAAGTTGAACTAGATAATGAGAAAGCGCATGATCTTTCATGAACAAGAAAAAAATGTTGAATCAATTGTGGAAACTATTCAGTATGAACTTTCCATTCATTGAAATAACTACAAACATCGCAAACAATAAAGTGACAACAAAAACGCAAATGATTTACATTGAGCGATATAACCAAATATAAATTAAATGTTTACAAATGTTGAACCGTAAAATTCAATAGTTATGTGATAAAGAATCAAATTGCAAGCAAAAGACAATTTTATACTCAACTTGTTGATCTTCATCCATATTGTCAACTGTTCATTGTCCAACTTTTGATTACCTAAAATTACCATGAAACCAGAATAACCAAAATCGTAAAACCAAAAGCTTCTGGAAACCTTTACCAGAAAACAACAGCAAAATCTCCAGAGTAACCATTATTTTTCATCAGAATCATAAAGAGTACCAAAAATTGTCTGAAAAATATCACAAAATTACAAAATGAACCTAAAATTTTACCCAAAAAATCAAAATTCTAACATTTAAAGCATTGAACCGCTTTTAACCCACAAAAACATCTTTAACCCAAAAAATTTGCTCCATAAATCAACAGTCTATTTGATCCACTTTGTGACTGTCAATACATAATTTGATGTAATTTATCACATGTTTAATATATTTGTCTTTAATAATATTTGTCATCTTTGAACATTTATTTGTGTGTGAATTGATATTACATTATTTAACCATGAAAAGGATGGCAAAAATAAAATGAAAATAGTGATTAAGTGAACATCTCAAGTGACCATTTTTACTGATTAAACTGGATCTTATACCTTGACCAACATGTTGATGTTGTTCATAATTAGTAATATAAATGGAAGCATATTTTCCATTAGTGACTGTTATTACCACAAATTATTGTCTAATTATATAATCATTTGTTAACCTTTGACTCTGTGATTCTCATTAATATCTTATTATTAAATCTGAAGGAAGTTGATTTTTGATCAATAATTTGCTGTGCTTTTTGTGCTGTGAACAGCAATTTAAGCTTCAAGCTGTTGTCCAACTTTGACTTCACATGTTTTATGTTAAATTATGTTTTACTCATCACTCTTGTTAAACTATTTTCTTGCCTCTTTAATCAACCCAATTGTTTCATTAAATTGTTCAACAACCTCAGATCAATATTTAATAACACCATTAGCCTCACCATCAACACCATCAACAACAAACCAAGGAACAGCAACAACAGCATTAGTTGAAGATGCTTCAATGATCAACTCAATGGAAAGTGAATTTGATACAAATAATGAAACAATTTGTCTTTCGGGTGAATTCAGATGTAATGATCTTTGTATTGAAGATGTGCTTCGATGTGATACCAAAAGTGACTGCTCTAATGGTCAAGATGAACTAAACTGTGGTAAGTAAACCATTAATCAACCTTTTAACAGACAACATCAACTGTTGATTAACCGATAATCTAGAAAAGAAAATATTTTTCGACTAAAATTGAAAAGCCTTTTTTGCATCTCAAAAAGGTTTTTACTTCTGTTGACCTTTTACTTCAGTGAAACTCAATTGGATATAAAATGTCCATTGAATGTTGGACAAAGACTGTTACACTTAAAATCCTTAAATGGACCTGAATCATCATTTTTTAATGCCAAGTGCCGTATGCAAAGTGGAAAATGGTTTTCGAAATTTTTGTTCCTCTTTTTTCCTTCTTTTTTTCACTCTACTTTGTCGACTTGAAAGGAAAGATTCAGATAATTCTCAATATTAATCATTAATCTAACCAATCAATCAAGATGTTATTTGATATCGACTTTGACAAAATTGTAATTCAATTCTTTTTTTTCGATTTTGATTGTAAATTCCAACAGAAAGTTACATTTGCCCATCAAATCACATTAAATGTGATAATCACTTTTGCATTTCGATCGATCGAGTTTGCGATTTTGTCGACGATTGTGGCGATGGAAGTGATGAACAAAATTGCAGTAAGTAATCAACTCTTAAGTCAAATGGAAATGAAACAAAAAAGTTGTTCAGAAGAAATGGTTACTTTGTTCAATTTTGGTGAAAATTATTCAATGAGAGAAACACTTTTTTTTGTCGAATTTCCATTTTCATATTTTGCATGGAAAATGATTAAATTATTTTCCATGTTTTCCTGTTGATTAAAAAGGAATCTTAAAGAGAATAATGTTTTTTAAATTGTTCAGAGTTGATCAACCTAAGAGTTTAAAGATAAAATGCTAATTTTAAGCTAAAAATAAAACACTAAAATGGTAACCAAAAGAGTTTGATTTGCATAAATTGTTCTCTGAAAAACAATCAACTTGAGGTTGATATTAATTGGGAAATGGTGAAAATTGATTAAAATTTTTTTCTCCTTCGATTAACAGCTTTTCGTCAATGTTGGTATCAAGAGTTTAGATGTAAAAACGAGCAATGCATTCAAGGGTATCGTGTTTGTGATGGCAAAGTTGATTGTGTTGATGGATCAGATGAAGCCTATTGTGATGAGAAGAGTAAGTTTAATTGATTTTCAACTAATTGACGATCGGTGAAGTTAATTGTTCATTTGATTTACATTTGAAAATGGATTGAAGCTGCAACTGTGAAACATTTCAAATTCAATGTTAAACCTTTCAACTAGTCAACAGAAGCTATCAAAAGTTATCTGCGGGAGTGAAGTTAATACAGAATGAAATGTTTTTTTTCAACTTTAAATCAATTTTTTTATCACAATCGAATCAACTTTAGCAATCAAAAAAACATTTGCAACAGCTTTTTTCATGTTCCATTGATTTATTGCAACAATGATCATGTAAAGTAACTCACGAAATCTTGCAATCTGAGGTTGAGAAACATGGAAAATTGTAAAGAAATGTCATCTAAATATACAAAATTAAAACAGTCTATTGTTGTCTCTTCAATGTACAGTAAATCACTTGGAAGACAAAATGAACTGTTTATCTGACTGGAGTGGGAGTGATCAGCATGAACTAAATTTGATGATATGGCACCTTGAGATTCAGTTAGAGTTAAATGATTCCACTCAATGTAAAGAGTTTAAAGTTGAATTGTCAAGTCATTTGCTGAGTTTAAGATTCTACTCATGAGAGAACCCGGAGAATCTCATCGGATCATTAGATGGTCAGAAAAGTTGATTTTATCGGGCTTTTTCAATTTAAAGGTCGAAATAAGATTAAGAGGCAAGTTTGTGGCCAGAATGAGTGACAAACAAGTGTTCAATCCTCGCCTTTAAAATCGAGTCAACTTCAGTCATCGAAGTTTCTTGACAATTTATTAATGATCAAATGGGAATTTTTGAATGCTTTCTTTATTAAACTGAACTTTGGATTACCAATTTGCTTCAACAAATTCCATGAGCAATTTGCAAAACATTTCAGAATCGCTTAATCACCTTCTTTCTTGACCTTTTCCGTTTCTTACAATTCCTTGCCATTTTGAGTTTACAATTGATGGAGTCGCTTCATTGGTGCTGATCAAAGTCCTTAGTTGGGTTCAACTAGAGGGAGACCTTGAAGGTGGCTCTAACCTAAGATGATGAGGGTCTTTGGGATCAGCTACTGACTCTTGCATAGCCACTATGGACTCAATCAAGTGTTGCTAAAATGAGTTGTTAAAAGAGACAGAAAAGGTTGCGAAAAAAACAAATTTTCTGTTTTTTTTATTCCAATTGTTTTCCAATGCAAAAATAGCTTCATTATAATATAATCAACTTTACTCATCAAGTTAATCATTATTTGGATCAATAGTTTTAAGCAATTTACATTCAAACCAATCATGCAAACTAAACGAGCAGTCAATAAGTTAAACTCCAAGACAATCGATAGCAAATACGAACAGAAAAAAATCTCGTTTAATCAATGAAATAAATGTTAATCTAAATTGTGTCACATTAAAACCGATTAATTTTCAAATATTGACAACAACTTTAATCTTCAGTCGTTCAAAAACTCTAATCAGGTTGAGTTTAGACAAGTGATTGGAAGGTATTTAATAGCAATTGGTGAATGTAAATAATCCAAGTTGGAGTTACAATGAATGACAATTTTTTTGTGGATAAACACGTCAGAATTGGCAGAGTTCGGGTAATATCCAGAAGCATAAATA
The DNA here is from genome assembly GCA_028476895.1 of Tetranychus truncatus. Classification (NCBI taxonomy): domain Eukaryota; kingdom Metazoa; phylum Arthropoda; class Arachnida; order Trombidiformes; family Tetranychidae; genus Tetranychus; species Tetranychus truncatus. Next base: position 13,724,789 of record CM052062.1, read on the forward strand.
TTGTATTACCTTTGATATTAATCTTTAATAAAGCCTATCATGATTAACATGAAAAGAGAATAAATTAGCAAGAATAAAAAGGAAAACAAAAATTGGTTTCTCTTCATTGATTGACATTGTTTTCACTTGCAATTAAAATCTGAAATGGATGATGAAAGTGTTTTATTCATGATTATTCATTTGATATTATTTTCATCTTCTCTCCAGTTAATCTCACAAATAATCTGATATTATCTCATTCAATAAACGCAAGAAAACTTTTCAACTAATCTTGTTTCACTTCTCGAGTTTCATTCAATTGCCTAATGACGGAAACAAATGATTATCAATATCTTGAGAGACAAAAAGCAAACCTTTTTTGTTTCTTTTCACACAAATCCAAAGCTAATCCTTTGTCGACACTCTCATGGATTGAGAATCAATTGTTCAACACTTTTGCTAATCCAAAACTCGAATCAACAACTGATCTAATTACAGTCCTAAACGAATGCGTTTCCCAGCTTAGATTTGTTCAGAATTGATTTTCGATTTGTAAACTATTCTTTTTTTCTCGTTTCCCATTGAAAGGTCACTTCAAGGATTGTGGCGATGGCAATCGAGCTCACAAGTCAGTTTGGTGCGATGGTTACGTCAACTGTCCGAAGAACCATGCCGATGAATTGAATTGTATGTATTCGAGTTCATCTCAACTTGCAATTAATTTCTCGATCCTTTTCAGGTAGAAATTGTTCTTCAGATGAATTTGCCTGTTCAAATACTCGATGCATTCCCAGTTCAAGTGTTTGTAATACCATTTGTGATTGTGTCGATAATTGTGAAGATGAAGTCGATTGCAAACAGTTTTATCATCAAGTAAATGGTAAGTCATTTTTTCGAGTTTACATATTCCTGTGTTGTAAGATTGTTCAAATTGAGGCAACAATTTGGTTGAACAAAAGTTCGATAAGAGATTGATTGATTGGAAAACTTGGACAGTTTTGCTTTTCAATTTCAAACTGAACGCTGTTAGCCTTTCAGGTAGAATTGATTTTAGTCATGAATTATGTAAAAATAAGTTTTTTCCCAAAAATCGAAAAAATTTCAACTTCTGATTGAAATAAGTGACAAATATTGGCTTTCAATAACTTTGTTTTCATCAATTTTCAGAAAAAAAGTATTTCATTAAGATTGATATTCTTGGGTTAGTCGCTTTTCACCGTTCCTTTAGTGCCTTTTAAGGTCATTAGAATAGAGTCTTATTAGCATGAATAATGTATTGTCTGAAAGGAATTCCTGTGAGACTTGACTCTGAATTTTTCACTTTATGATTTAATTCATTAAAAAAGGGAAAATGATTTATCAGATAAAATCAATGATTCAGTCTTCTGTAAACATTATAACGATTTTACTGCAAAAATAATGGTTGCTTTAATCGTTTTGTTTATTACAAAGTGACTGTGACTTTCACTTTACAGCAGATCTTTAAAACTGCTTCATTGATAATTTGATGGTTCAAAGTAGGAATGGAGCAAAATGTGGTTCGAAATTTCTTTACCAAAAGTATTATCAAGAATTTAATGCTGATTCCAATGATAATTTTTTTTCTCCAAAAAATGTAGTTTCAAGTTTACTATGAATCTAATGAAACCAGACGATATTGACCAATAGTCCAGGGGAAAGTCATTCAATCGAATGATTCAATTATATGATTTCGATCTGATAACCGACAAAATGGTTTAATCTGAATTCATTGGCAACCCAGTGCGAGAAAAGGTGTTCATTGAGATTCGTTGAGCAGAACTATTCTTGTTGCTTTTTTCCTGGTTTCACTGTGGCTTTTATAATAGCCTTATATTGCAGTTAAAGATCAATCACCAAAGTGAAATCACAATCGATATTGTGATTTCATTAGATATTAATGTTTATTGCAATTTTGCTTTTAATAAAATAGTTAATTCTTCAGAGGCAAAATATTTATCAACTCGATTGAGATTCAAGTCATATTGGCGAGTTTACCATTCAGTCTCTACATGTGACCAACTGGATTCTCTTTATATCAAGAATCTGATTCAGAATCAATGCTTCCTCCAAGATCGAAGACTTTAAGACAGTCCAATCGAAACTCGATTTTGGTCCAACTTACTCTAATCAATCGCAGTCATTCACTGTCCATATGATAATCGTAAAAATTAGAGTTCTCATAGAAGTTATCTGTTGGAATGGTCCAACAAGAATAACTGAAACTCTTTCCAGTCGAAACAGGAAATTGCACGAAAATATGAATAATTGATAATCTAAATCGTTTATCATTCACCTATCGTGAACCACTTGCAATCATCTTGATTGAGGTTTCAAGGTTTTTTATATTCAAAGTATAAATATACAAATTCACCTTAAAGCATGAAATCGTACAACAAAAATTTTGCTCAATTCCTATCGAGAAAGATAAATATAGATTCATAAACTTGAATAAACTCGATTGTAAATTTATATCTTCAATCATGTTGAACAGAATAGTTGAGTATACCTGATATTCCTGATAACTAAAAGTGTTGCAGATTGCAAATGAACTGAGAAAATAACATTTATAACTTGATCGCATTAAATCTAAAGCTGGATCAAGCAATAATCTACTGCAATTCAACAAATTATCTTTCAAACTTTCATCTTCTATCGATGACACAAAGAACTTTTCAATGTCGATTCTAAATCTGATTAGACGAACGGATCCCTTTTGACCGGAAAACTCTTTTTATCACAAGTAAATACATTCACAAAGATTGATCTGTTCCCGAACGGTTGGCCGACTAATCGAACAAAAAGCCAGAGAACTTATGTTTCCAAGATTAACCGTTCTTCTGTCCTAATTGCTGTCATTTGAAGGAGGAATATGTTGAGTTGACTCGTTGATCGAGTATTGGATCGCCTGTAAAGCCAATGAAAGATCGTCCGAAATAAACTTGTAAAAGTAACTTTGAATCAACCCAAAATGTACAATGTAATTTGATATTCAACATTTGTTCATCAATCAATCACTTGAACACTTTTGCATAATTGATGGCAAAAGCATCTTTTCTTATTCATCTGATTTGCTTAGATGATGTTTTCAAACACGTTAACATGATACAACAACAATCTATATCGAATTCACATTTGAATATAAAATTGAATTGATAGATGAAAACAATTGCATCTAAAGATAACTGTTATTATCTTGAGTAAGGATAACCCTTGAGGCTTTCACCAAATAGATTATTCATTTTTATTTCCGCGAAATAATGATGCATCCAACAAAATGAAATTCAGCAATCATGAACTCTCATGTTTCCCTCTCGATGTTTCATCAAAAAACAAAACAAAAAATTAAATTCATCTGTTTCACATTTCAAAGCTGAAGACATTATTTAGTTAAGACAATCGAGTGAATGGAAGAAAAAGTTGACAGAAAAAAATGTTTCAAAATTAATAATGAAAAGAAGGAAAGAAAATAATGAAACTAAAAGATAATTTTCTTATTAAGATATTCTTAGAAGTGAATAAAAATGGAAATTTGATCAACTGGATAACATGGAGAAAAGTGTTTCAAAAACAAAACAACTTGAATTGTGTGCCAAAAATGATAAGCGAAAATAAAAGTAAAGAGACGAAAAGGTTATTGATAATGAAAATAATTATCTTTGAATCAATCATCATGATTATTCATATAAATGCATATTAGTTTACCAAGTGACTACAATTGCTTTCAAGTAAAATCTATTATCAATTCCCAGATGAGAATCGAAATGATAGTTTCAACTCCCAGTTGAAGGCAATTTGATAATAATGATAAATCAAGGGAAACTCGATAAAACCATTGGAAGCTAGTTATTAATAATATTTGTTAATCTGTTAATCTTATTGAAACATGGAAATTCCTTTCAACGGAAAATAAATATTTTGTAAACTGAAACGAAAGAGAATACTGAATAAAATGAATCTTTTTGTTTTTCCAATTGAAATGCTTTTCCTTTGATAATCTTTTCCTCTGCAACAATCGGCTTCACTCATCACATGCAAACATCTTTTTCCACTTTATCTTCAAAACTTGATTCTCTTCATCATCTACCTTTAAAGCTTCCATTGTCTTCATTCTTATCCTTTTAGAAATTCAAAATTCTTATCCTTCCCTGTGAAACTGCAAAATAAAAAGGCAAACTTGACATTTTAATGTTTTACGCTTGTTTACTCGTTCCATTGTTAATCTGCTTCTCCGAGTAACTCACCCGATGAACACATGAAATGTTTACGCTTTTATGTTGAAATGTTCAATTGTTTAAACTTGTTCTTGTTTCAATCATTCAATTTTTTTTCCCTGTAAAATGTGATTAAATTGAGAAAGAAAATGAATCTTTTTAAATTTTTGCAAAATTTTCAATAGAATGCAGTTTCCATGAAACTTGAAAGTTAATTTTAAAAGTTGAACAGTTGAAGCGACAGAATCTTTATTATCTGTTGTAAGGCTGTTAAGGTGAACAGAGAGTCTGGATGAAATTGAAGGGAAAAGGAAATGTCAGTTGAAATTGGTTGACTAACAATGGACTTTACCTTTTAGCATAATTTGTAAAGGAAAATGTCTTTCCAAGGAAACTGTTAAATTCAATTTTGCCATTTCGCTTTCACTTTTTTGCCCATTATTGCTTTCACGAACCAGAATTATTTTATCAACATTTTTACCATAAATAGCTTCCAACAAATCGTTATTTTTAACCAAATCCTTGACATTGTTGGCACCCAAAAGAAGGTAATTTATTTACAATGTTTAACAGTTCACCAAGTGTCAAAGGAATGTTTATCAGGATCGAACTAATTTCAATACGAAACTTTACGATCGATTTGGCACTAAAATGCTAAAATGAATCGACTTTTATCGACATAAAGTTAAATTTATTATCTTAGACTGAAACATCAAATCTCAGTGTAACCATGAAAGTTATCATAAAATTGGTAAAAGGAAAAAGTCTTTTATTAATATTAAAGTTGCAACATTGAAAGTCGATTTGAAATAAATTGCAATTCGATGCAAAAAATTGTCCACAAATACTCGTTCTTAGGTTTTTATGTCGATATGCAATTTTGACATCAAAAACATTTAATGAAAAATTTGAAGTACTTTTGAGAGATTAAACTTTGTATCGAAAAAGTTTCGATTTATTTTTATTTTTATTTTTCCAATGTTTTGGTTCGAGTTTTTTTTTGGATCTTTTTAGCATTAATTGGCTTCCATTTTGCTTTTAAATCGAAGATAATTGTCGTTAAATTGTCTCTAAATAATTGCCATGAGAATAGTTGGAAAGAGGAAAAGTTAATCTTCCATTGTATCACTAACTCATTGCTTGAAGTTTTTAAGTTTCTATTATTTTAGTTTAGGGTTTGATAATAGATGAAGTTCAATGTTTGATGCAATCAACTGAGTTTTCATTGGCAGCAACCTTTCCAATGGAATCATCCTTCTCTTCATCATCGCCATCCATTCCTAATCCGATGACCAAAATTGATGGCACAAACTGTAATTGACAGAGATTATCTTGACTCCAAATATCTTGAAACTTCTTTGACCTGTCTTATGATATTGCTTCATCTTCTTCATCTTCTTCTTTCTAATAAGAACTTGGAATCTAATTCTTTCTCTTCTCTCCTGTTTCCTGTTAAGTTAACAAACTCATCTTCAGATGATTCTGTTCTCTGTACTTGAAACGACTTGTGAGAGAAGAAAGGAGAAGAAGAAGCAAAAAAACTAATATTCACTGAAACATCTTGTTCATTTAGACTTTTGTTCATCAAGTATTCACTGTTCCTTCATATCTTTTCATGCTTGTCAATCCAGTTGCAACATAAACACAATATTATTTACGAATGATATTCAAAGTAAAACGCAAACTCCAAGATTTAATTGCGCTTTTAAACTCTAATCAAGAGTTGATTGAAAGAAAATGGATTAAATGGTTTGTTTGGGTTGAAATGAAAGTTGAAAGAAATCAGTTCTGAATCAAGTTCGACCACAAGTTATGGATAACCAATTGATGGCAAATCTCTTAAGAGCTGTTAATCATTTTCTGCAAAATCTTCAGACCAAATTTTCGAGTAAACCCGTGCAGAGCAATCTTCAAACATCTAAAATGATAAAAGGTCGAAACAATTGCATGGAAAGATATTGATTTAAAATAAAAAATATTGAACTCCACATCCAAGTGCAACAGTTTAGTTCCATGATAATCTTCTTAATTTACTTGAAACAGAGCAAAGAAAAGACTAATCACAAATAAATTAACATTGCTATTGATTAACAGAAAAAATGCCTCAAGTTCTGTAAGAAATAGATTTTTTCGCAGCTAAATCGATCGAATAAAAAAAGATGAAAGTTCATTGTAGAACTAAAAAAGGTTTTTGAAAGCGCAATGATAATCGCCTCTGTAACTCCAATTACAGTCCAAGCTCGATCGCTTGATCACAAAATCTCTAGCTTTATGTAACTGTTAGAAGATTATGCCATTCTGAATAGCAATTCAAAAATGATTTGGAAATTTTCAATTCCATTCCAGTGGAATCATGGCAAAACATGAATAATTGTGCAATAAATTTTCGTCTTTTGTTTCCAAAGTAAATGAATATTTTTATAATGAAAAGACGAAATGTTTTATTCGGAACAAAAGATTGATCCATTCACCACCAAACCTTCAAACCTTATACCTTTTACTTCCCACGTTTGTTTGTAAACCCATTGAAGCTTCACTTTGTACACACTCTTATTGCCATTTTACTCATGCTTATGATTTTTATTATTGCATTATGTGCCTTAAGACTTCTGTAAATATGAAAAGATATTTATTCTTGTATTCATTAATTACTCTTTACATGAGGTTATAATGCATTGCCAACCGGAAGAAAGTGAAAACTTGCAACTCAAAGAAATGAAAGTAAAACATTGTCATTGGAAACGATGTTCTGTAAAAGGTGAAGATTGATGAGACGATGAGGATGATCATCGATTCCCCATCATCTTGAAAACCAATGTTTCCATTTTGAAGGTAAAATTCCTTTCATCATTTTTCCAATAGCTAAACATATTTACAATCAATTGATCCAAGTTATTAACACAAAATGGATTCAGTGATGAACATCCTTTTTATCATTATTGTTATCAAGGAATTTCATCATTAAATATTGTTACATTGACAAAGTGATCAAAATCACTCCCAAAGTGAACATCAGTTTACACTTTAACCTTAAATTTTGATCAAATTATGTCTCAAGTCTGCCAAAGAGGCTCATTGAAGGTGATAATGACTGTTAAAGGGCTTTTTTTTATGATTTACTTGAAAAGCATTTCCATGGTTAATCAATTTGTTTGATGAACCATTCAATTTGAACAATCTTACTTTTCCTCTCATCTTTATTGTTATTGATTAGTTTCATCACGCTCATCTTATCCTTCACAATTCCCTGTTCAAATCCGATGAGCACGCAATCAATGTTTTTTTTACTTCCATTGTCTTCTTTGCAGGTCTCAAGTTTTGCAACACAAATGTTACATTCGCTTGTCCATGGGATGGTCCTTGTGTCACAATAGACAGCATTTGTAACAACATTTCCAACTGTCCATATGATGATGCATATTCTGGTGCACTTGATGAATACGGATGTGGTGAGTTTCCAACATGAACATTTCCGTTTGTCAGAAAACTTGTATTTCCATAACAACATTGTTTTTGGATAATTTGTTACTAAAGATTCTTTCAAAAGTTAACCAAAATTCATTGAGCTTTCCTGCAAGTTATCTTCTGCTTCATTTTTACGGTGGAAAAACTTTCAATGGAAATTCGCATAAATTATTCATGCATGTAACTACGATTTTCATCAATTAGACTAGACTTCAACTAACTTGTGTAAAGAGTTTTTGGTTTGTTCAATAAAAGGTTGAAACAAAAATTTAAACGTCAATCACTTGAGAGTAAAATTGGTTTCACTTTTGTCTTGCTCACTTATTCACTATTTTCATATTCTCCATGTTCCATCAATTTCCTGTTAACAGCTTTTTTCTTTCATGGCTATTCACAGTTCCATCAAATTCACAGGCAACTGTTTACACAATTGCGTTCATTTAAATTCTCAACACTTTTCCTTTTCCATTCCAGGAATAACCAAAGAGAAATGTGAAACTTTTGGAAATGGCTTTTGGTGTCCTGAGGAACGCTGCATTTCAGCTTCATTAAAGTGTAACTTTATTCCTGAATGTTTAAACGGTGAAGATGAACTTGATTGCTGTAAGTAAACTCAGACTTGCATTCAACTTTGCATTTGTTGAGATAAAAGTTAACCATTTTCATGATTGTTTTTGCCAGTCTCTGAGCCTTGCGATAAATTTCAGTGCAAAAATGGTCAATGTATCGATTTCGATAAGCGCTGTGATTCGAAGATCGATTGCTTTGACAAATCGGATGAACTGGATTGTCGTAAGTTGATTGGTTTTCACTTTGTTTCGCATTTTAATTGATTTGCTTTTCACCAGAAAACTATCCTTGTCCAGATGATTGGGTTCAGTGTGCATCAGGTCAATGCGTTAAACGCAGCTTTTGGTGTGATTACACTGAAGACTGTTTGGATGGGTCTGATGAAGCTTACTGTGATTATAAATCGAATCCACCTGAATGTGATCCATTAACTGAATACACCTGTAAAAATGGTCAATGCATTAAGCTACTTGATCGTTGTTTGGTCACTCAAGACAGACGAGATTCTTGTTCAGATGGATCTCATTTGGTTAATTGTTCCGATTACATTTGTCCAACTAATTCAATTAAATGTGCCAACTCATTTTGTGTTCATTCATCTTTAGTCTGTGATAAAAAGATTGATTGTCTTCGCAGTTGGACAGATGAAGAAGGTTGTCGTAAGTAAATTGCTTTCAATTAATCATTCAATCCAATCAAATGAAGTAAAGCAAAATGTTTATTAAACATTTACAAATGAATCAACAATTTGATTCCAATGCAAACAAACCAAATCCTTTTAACTACAACTTTCTTTTCATCAATCTTTGGTTGAGACAAAATTGAGGCGAAAATTTAAAACAGATCTTCAGATTCTTGATGCATTTAATAACAATTTGACTTTTGTTTTTAATTGAAATTCATGTTCTTCTCGTTAATTTTAGATTCAATCACTTTGTGCATTTACTGATGAATTTGAATACAAGCACTTTATCAATGAAAGGCAGAAGCTTTTTATTGTTCAGAGAATTGAAATGGATCGTTAATGCAAACAATTGATAAAAGGCTAATTTAAATTCAATTGTTGATTGTCATTATTATTTTTCTGTGAAAACATTTGTCTTTATTAACCCGGGATCAGCAGTAATAACAGAATATTTTCTGTAATAAGAATATTATTTGTTTCCATATCAAATTGAATGGTAAAATTATCTTGGGAATGTAAATTGAAAGTTTCAATTCTCAGTCTAGATTCTCATGTTCGCATTTGTTTCAGCAAAATTTAATTCTCTTTTCGTTTTGCAATAAATTAACTTGAGCTATTTTGAGAAAATGAAAGATACCTTAGACAGCAATCAACTAATTCAAAAATGCAATCTGAAACTCTTTTTAAAACATTTACTTTGCTAATTGAAACTAAAGATTCAATATCGACTTCCCAGTGAAAGTCAAAGACTTGATTCTAGACTTGTTATGACAATTGAAATGTTTTCAGTTTATTTAGGCTTTTCATACAAATTAATGTTGAATTATTTGCTCTTTGATGAAGAATCCTAGTTTAGTTAATTTTATGGTTTCATTTAAAACATAATTCGTAAATTTAATGCAACAATTGAACCTTTTTTTTCTCGTCTTCCCTCACTAATTACAATTTAATGTTGCTTAATCTTTCAATTGAAAAACATGTAAAGTTACTCGTTGAATCCCATGGCTTTGTGTTTATCATTGAACGTTATTCATTTAAAGTCCATTTCAACTAATGAATGACAATGGACATTAAACTCTTTTCAGAAGAAGCTCTGACCATCATATTTTGTTTCAGTCTTTTCCACTTTTCTTCTTGTTTCCCAAAATGATTTACAATGAGATTTACTGCAAATTTAGATGAATAATGAATTACATTTATTAATGATGATTAAACTACTTCTTGAGATGAAAGATTCACTTTCTATTTTCATTTTACTTTGGGGAAACAAAACTGCTTTTAAAATGAAAACAAATTGCGTTTGGGAAAAGGTTTAAAAGACGAAACATTGATATTTCAATGTAAATTAAATGCGATTGTTAACATTGAATCAAAATTTTCTTTTCTTTCAGCTTTTGTTTGTTCGTCAACTTTATGTCCTTGCATCGATATCGTCATAAATTGCACCAATTTTGGCATCAATTATATTCCAGACGATATTGAAACGGGAATCTCGAGAATGTAAGTTAAATGTTGACCAAAGTTGATTGAAATTGGGTTAAATTTTTGCTCGCTTCTGCTGATTAAGTGAGTTAAAATTTAACAATTGCAAGTAAATGGTAAATGTTAACAGGGAATGACTTATTCGTGTTTGGAGGATTGTTTTGAAAGGGAAAAGGATAAACATTGATAACAATTGTGACAGTAAATATCACTGGAAATAAGTTTTGTTTGCCGAGAAAATAAGTCAAGTTAAAGATGATGAGGAAGAGGAAAGGTAAATAAAGACTAAAAGTAACTCTAATGAGCTCAATCAATCAGAACTGAACAACTTCTCAACAATCTTTTCCTTCCTTCTTCTTCTTCTTCAGTGCTTTTCACCTTCTTTCCTCACTCCTTCCAGGCTACTTAAGTTTAATTTTAACCAAATTTAACTTGTAAATTGGTTTAAATGTAGCAAAAGACTGATCAACATGAATGATTATCAACAGATTTTAATGTTGAAACTTTTCTTTTCTCAGTATCATGAAAGGCAACAATTTAGGGTCCAATTTAACCCAATCAACATTCGCTAAACTCGACACCAAAATGGTCTACATTGACCTGAGCAACTGTTCGATCCAAAGACTGGAATCTGGAGTTTTTCAAAGCCTTAACCTTCTCAAAGTTTTGTAAGTTGAACACTTTAAGGCAACTTTTGCTTTCGCAGAATGCAATTTTCTGAATTAATTTTATTCCATTTCGAAAATTAAACCATTAAAAATGAGTGAATCTGATTGTTAAAGGTCGCTGTTGTGGAACAATCGAACTTAATCAGAATAGAAACAAAAAATTTAAATTTAAGGGCGAAACCTTGTTTCATGTTTAGATCAATTGAATTAAACGATTTCACCATAAAATTGTTACTTATGATCGATTAACTCTTCAGTCTTTTAGGGTAAACCTAATTCATTTAATATCTTTATTCAGCTGGTTAAGCTGATTTGAGAGAGAAAAGAAATGGAATGAAAAGAGAGAGAGAAAAAAATGGATTCTAATTGATTGAAGATTACAGTGTTTTAACTCAATTCCATTCAATCTTTATTCAAGGTAAATCATGATTTGAGAAGATCAATTGATTCTCACACTTTTTGAATATTCATCGAGTTTAACTTACAAAGTAAATGAAATCACTTTAATCAGTTCAATTAAACAATGAATTGTTCACTCAGGTGGATTCGGGTTTAATTTGGTAAACGAAAAATTGTAACCTCAATTTCATTATTTACAGAGTTCTGAGTGACAATCAAATCACTGAACTTACAAATGAAAATATATTCGCCGGATTGATAAGCCTAAGAACAATGTAAGTAAAACAAAAGGCTTAAAAAAGTTCAATCTCGACTTACAATTAACAACAATTTAGTTTTTTAGATGGCAATGGAATCAAAATGATTGCTTCTTATGCATTCAAAGGACTTTCAGGAATCAAATCCCTGTAAGTACAACAATCGAAGTAAATGTAAATTATAACACTTGCAGTCATTTCTTGTTCTAATTCGAAATTGCATTTCCAGAGATTTGGCTAATCAACAATTGACGATAATAAAGCGAAATACATTTAATGGAATGCGTTCTCTGGTCACTCTGTGAGTTTACACTTCAATTCTTGTCGTGAAAATTGTTATTAACTAACCATGTTTTCCAGCGATCTATCAAACAATCAATTGTTCTACCTCGAAGAAGGATCCTTTACTGGTTTGATCAAATTAACATCATTGTAAGTCGAAAGTTTAAAGAATCATTTTATTACAAACTTTCCAAGTTAAACAGTTTACTTTACATTCGAAGTATCATGATAATGTTTTCATTGACACTCATTGTTCTGTGTCTTGAATATTAATTGAAGAATGTTCAATTTGCAATTTATACATTTTAATATTGAACCGTGTCGCCTTTGAGCAAATATTTACAGTTGAATGTAAATCTGTAATGAAACAGCATTCCCATGAGTATTATTACAGTAAAAGTTATTAACGTTCCATCGTAACGAATCCAGCGAATATTGTAAAACTCGAATTTGGACATTCTGGGTAAATTAACAATCAAATAGTTTAATAAATATTTCATGTTCAACTGTTTACCAAAATGCAGTTTCTAAGCTTTCTTTCATTATCTTTACCAACATCTTTCAGAACCAATGAGAAATATTTGAAACTTTTTTTTCCACTCGAATATTGTTCGAAGAAAATTGTAAACAAAAAGTTGAATTTCAATTGAAACTGATGTAACTGGAGCTAAAGGCTTGGAAATGAAAAGTCGAGTCAATTAGAAATGTGAAGAATGATGAGAATTTGAAATGAGAAATTACGTTCTATTAGTCTTTACGTAACGATAATTTTGCAATCCAATGGGTTCGAAGGTTCAACATTTTTTCTCCAAAATCGTTCCATTAACAGTCTTTAAATCAATGGAACTTCATTGAAATACTTTTCCATGTAACAAACCTTCACCGATGTTTACTTTATTAGATTACAATCGCTTCAGGCGTCCACTTGATCATTTCGCTCTTTGACCTTTCAGACCTTTTTCACTTTTCCAGATTCTAACATTTTCTCATCCTTTGAATCTTGTTAAACATCTTTGATCTTCATCTTGATTCTCATTGTTAACCACAACAATCGTGATTAAGGTTGAATAATCTGATTGCTTTTTTGCAATCAATTGAATACATTTCTTTAGTCCATTCTCATTGATCTAAAGTTTGTTCAAAATAGACAAAATGATAACATTTGACAAAAGTTGCATTTTGAGCACTTTTCCCTTTTCTATCAGAAAATGAATTTTGCCCAAAAAATGAGCTCAGCTTGTGAATGTTACAATTGATTGTCATTCAATAATAGTTTATTGAGAAGGAGAAGAAGGAAAATCAAATGAAACCTTTATCATGGTGAGACTAAACGATAATCAAAAATATCAAAGTGAAAAGTAAAAAGTATCTTTTGTCGAGCTTTAAACTTTTCAAATTTAGTTTTCAATCTCATTTGTTATTTCTTTCCAGAATCATTTCGATAACATTGATAACAAATAACATCAAACAATTTTCCTGTTCAATTTTGATGAGAAAAGCGTAAATTGATCAGTCAAATTATGGAACGGAATCTTAGGCAGGAAATCTGAGGCCAATGAAAATATTGAGACATTTTTGTCAACACAAATTTTCTCAAAACTCAACTGAAAATGAATTATTTGTTTTCAACTGATATTGCAATTATAAAATTGACTCTTCAACTTTGCCTTAATTTGAGTTTTTAAATTGAACCTCAATTCAATCAATTTTGCTCGACTGAGTAAATTATTTAATTCAAAGGTTGTTTACACTTTTATGCATTCAATTGATGCAAATTTAATTCCTTGTTCTGGTTGCAAATAAATCATTACTTCAATTGCTTCTTCACTTCATGGTTGGTTTAATCTTCCAGGTTTCAGTTTATTTTTAACTCTTTTTCTGTTTCCATTTTTAGATTCGATTTGAATCATAATTTTCTTAACCATCATCTTCCATTCAAATTAAGAATCGGCATCTCGAACAGGTAGAACAAAGTATCAGCAAATGTTTCGAAGTTCACTCAATTTCCTTGCAATTATCAATCAAAATTTAGATTCGAACATTGTTTAGATCGAAACACAAAACGTCAAAATAAGATGGCAATAAGGATTATTGAACTGTCTTTCCTCGATCCTCTTATTATTTCAATAATCGTTATTTACTCCTTTAATGGTAACTCTGTGTCTCCAACTCTTTCCGCGGTCACTTTAATTGAGTTTAAATTGAATAGTGGTTCTACATCTATTTAGCAATTTATTGATGTTAAAGCCAGACTACTTCTTGATGGCATAAGCTCTCATAACAATTAACAGAGTTATTCAGCCTCTTGTACAGCTCTTCATATCAAATCCCTGTTTTATTCATTTTACAAAGATGTTGATGTTACTTATTGGTTCTATTGAACTTGATTCCGTCTAGACTATGTAACAGATTGTGTCAATTGAATTTTGTTATTCAATCTTATTTATTTCAAATATTAAGTTAAAAGCACTTCAAGTAAACAAGTAACATTCAGTCAAACATCGAGCCTTTTCTAATGTCGATTTGTGCACGCGTTTTGAAGAGTTTAAGGTTTGCAAACAAAATGACTTTACCTAATCAAATGCATTGGTTTAGACTTTGATTTATAGTCTGCAATTTAACAAAATTTGTATCCAAATTGTCAACAATTAAATTTGCCAAAATGTTAACTTCGAAGTCACAAAAATGGATTTTCAATTTACCATCAAACATCCAGCTGAATCATTCGTATTGTAGTCAAAGTCCCTGACGAAAGCGAGGAACTAAACTTACATTTGAATGACATTTAAATCAAACTGCTCAGACAGATATTTATGGGTAATTAATGAACTTAAGCTAACTTCCCTTAACTGGTTCCAACAAATTAATAAGTAATAAGAATCAAACCATTAATATTAAGAGGTAATTAATGAGGCTGATTGGCATATTGATATTCAATGTTGCATAATATTGTATTTCTGATGTTCCCAACCTCTGCATTCAATGAAAAGAGTTGACTAATTAGCCGATTGCTGGTCATGTTTGAACCTAATGGAAGCATTTAACATTGGTAATACGCAGACGAGTGCAACAATTATGTCTGTTATGAGGCTTTTTTGTGGTTCAATCAAACTGTCTGTTAACACTCCATTTATCCGTACAACTCGACTGTTGCTTAATAATCAAAAACATCTGACCATCCCTGACTTGAGTTTATTATTATAACAAAATATGATATTTCAATGGATAGTCTGAAGTAGCTTGCCAAGTCTTCACAATTATTACGAAACTTGCGAGTAATGAAAACATTTGAAAGAAGAATGATTGATTTGAAGTATTTGAAAAGCATGAGAATAAGTTGAATGTATTGTTGAATGGAAATAACTCTGAACATGAAATCTGAAAAATGAATTTTACCATCATTATCCATTACAAGTAGTTGCTATTAAAGAATGATGAACATTTTGACCTGAATCTTGGAAAAGTCAGAAAGGCTCATTAGAGTATCGACCATTGAATATCAATATTTTACTGAATGATGTTTCATAACATGGCGACTGTTTACTCTTCAGAGTGCTCATTGAGAGGATCAATGTTTACTCTTTCAAACCTCGAACATCATTATTACACTGAAATCACGAACATTCAAACTTCTAACAAAACTTCACTTTGATTCCTTCATAAACTGACCATTTGCTTTCCATCAAAATTCAACTTTAACCGAAAAGATTTAGATCTTGATTTTGGGAAAAATTACAATAGAAAAATTTACATATTCTTTACATGGAAACATTATCATGAACAAAAGACTGAGACTGTTTTCTCAATGAAATTATGAACACTTGACGAACTGTGAAAAGACATGAATGTTGAACAAGTTGAGCGTTAAATGAGTCTGAAAAGTTAAAACATTGATTAGCCTTTAAAGCGTCTAATTATTTCTCAATCAACCAGATTGATTTCATATTACATGATGTTTATATAATCAGTTAAAGTAACATGTTTTCGTTGATTATTTTCCACCTTCCATCCTGTAATCATCTTTACCCTTTCCATCATTTCCATCTGCATTATCATAATTTCTGGCAACTCATTGATCGCCAGAGATTTGACTGGAAACAAGATCAGTGAAATGGGAACCCAAGTGTTCACTGGTTTAACCAATCTTAAAAAATTGTAAGTTAAAGACATTTTCTTCTTCTTCTTCCCATCCTCTCCTCATTTCACCATTTCTGGTTCAACTTTAATTATCATCATTATCCTGATTTATCTTGATCAATGTTCGTCAAGTTGAAACTTTGAAACCTTTTCTTCTTTCCCTCCTTCTCCCTTGCTTCCCTGTTGCCTGATAAATTATTAATCTTTACCTTTTCGCAACTTGAAACTTATCAAATAACACTTACTCAAGATGCTTATTGAGTTGTATAACAAGTTTAACCTTTTCTTTTAACACTTTTCACTCTCTAAAGATGATTCATGAATATTGAATCTGTTCAATGTTCATATTTTATAGCTCGTCTGGCTGACAATCAGTTTAATAGACTGATTTATCATCATTATTGAATCATTTTTTGTTTGTTGTCAGTGAAATTCATTGAAAACTTTTGATATAAAAACAAAAATTGTTGCTCTAAATTGAATCGAGTTACGGTGAAAGTTTCATTAAACTGATAGATAAATTGATGGATGACATTGATCAATAAAAGCAATTTATTCAATTAATGAAATGTTCCAATTAAATGAACTAATGGAGAAACCATTCAACAATTAAATGAAACTCATTTTCCATCGAATATCAACTTTTAATCAATAGAATAATTGAAATCGAAAAATTCTATTAACTATTAGAATGTTAAAGTTGAATTTTCAGTAACATTTAGCAATTCATTTAATGTCCAATAAAAAATGTGCTAATTCGTTTCGAGATTGATAAAGTTAGAATCGAAGGTTTGAAAATTCAATTTCACTAAACATCCAATAGAATAGCGTTTTCCTAAGACTTGGATCTTTGAACCTTTTTCCAGTCGTTCTAAAATAACTACGATTTCTAAACTTCGAACATGCAAGTAAAGCTTTGGCTCTAAAACCATCAGAGTTTCGTTGAATGTTATTATGTCAGACAATGAAAAGTCTGTTCAAGTTTTTTCCGAATCGCGAAAACACATATTGATACAAAAAATTATTTTCTGAATGCCTTTTGTCTTGAGTTTCAACTGGACAGTAGACTGCAGTCTTTTGATGCAATCTGACTGATCGTTTTCATGAAAATCCATTATTCTGGCAACAAAATGAGAAAGCGATATCGCCTAAGGCAGCTGATTCGATGATGTTAACAGGTCGATAACTTGCAATACTCATCTTGATTGTCAAATCATCAGAATGCATTTTTACTCATGTTGGGTCTGCATTTTGAGATTTGGTTTATTGCTCGTTTTTAAAGCGTTACAAGTTTGATAGGCTTTAATTATTCGCATAAAAGTCATTTCTTCTCGAAGATTCATTTTACATTGAGTTAATCAAATTTCGGTAAACTAGATTTTAATTAATAACTTTATTCTCGACTTATTTTGTCTTAAAAAGGTCAACATTTATTCAACTAATATTCAATTGAACAACAAATGTAACATTATTAGCACCAATCAATGAAATGATGGAAACATTTTCATATTGATTAACACCGCAATTTCAATACATGTTAGGTTGAGAACAGTTAATCTTTTTCTTGTAACTCTTTTCGTTATTCATCTTGTAACTTTGTTGTTAGCATTGGAAAATGGTAAAAGGGTGACTTTTTCATTAACTCAATGACATGCTCATGATAACGCATAATTGACAAGAGTTTCATTCCCAGCAAGCTTGAATATCATTACTGTAATCTTAATTTGATAACAATCTTGGTCAATTTTGGTCAGCTTTTCTCTTCTTCCATCAACATTATCCAATCCATTCTGCCATTTGTAAGACAAATTCATCTGCATATCAACTTGTTACCATTCAATGTCAGAATAATTTATCAATTTTTCCCTTCCATTCATTTCAACTCGTATTCATTCATCAAATTTTCGAGCCTTTCTCAAGCATAGAATCATTCATCTCATCATTGGTCATATTCAATGCAATTTTATTCAATTCCCTGGACCAGAAACAAACGATGAGAATAGCGTAAGTTGATCTATTAGGTTGGTTGAAGAGCGACCAGTTCCCTTGTCCTTTAACCTTTATCTTAAAAACAATTAGAAATGACGAAAACTTCTTGCCTGTGGAAGCTTTGGCCAACCTTAGATCTGCTTAAACAGCTTAAGTTGAACGAAAACTTGAAACACTCTGAATGGGGAAAACTGTAAATATATTTGATCGATATTATTCTGTAAAAGATGTTGAGTTTGAACGTTTCTTTGATGGTCAATCTCAACATAATCTAGAAGTGCATCACATAAATTAAGTGGATTAATGTGCATTATAAGTGATGAGTTAATCCAAGCGAGAAATTTGCTCAACAGTAACAATCCTGAGAAAAGTTGAAGTCACCATAATGAAAGATTCTTATTGTGCGAACCTCTCGTCTTTGAATCGAAACTTGTCATTTACTTAAATGGATGAAATTCACGATGAAATTTCAACATTTCATTTGGTGAAAATGCATTTCCATACTTTCCCATTGATTAAATTAGATTTTAAATTAAATTATTTTCTCATTTTCAGTTTACATTAAGTTTGCCCTATTTTCCTGGTTACAAGTTTTCCTCTTCTCAAATTACCGTTTAGTTGGAAATCAAAATTTTTTCATTTCAATTTTTCTTTTGATGAAACAAACGATAATCCTTCTTTAAAACTGAGAGAAAACTAATTTTGTGAAGAAACTTTTCACATAACAAACAGAAAACCATTTGAAAAGATTAAATTGTGAAAGTCAACTGTAATTGTAAACTTTTAACCCTGAAACAGCTTTTAGATAACAGATTAATGCTGCAAGGAAATCATTAGAAACGGAAAATGGTTACAGTTTTGGGTACAATGGACAACTTAATGAAGTCTGGTCAGAAGCACAGAAAAACAAAAAGGTCAGCAGCAATGAACATAAGCTTTTCCAAAACTATTCAAATTCCATCTGACGAATTGTCTTACCTTCAATACAATCCATTGCAAAATAAGTTATTAAGATTATCATGCAAATTTCAAGTTCCTCCACCGCCAAAGTCTCATTGATTTGTTTTGCCTTATCATCAAAATAAATTGACTCTCAGAAAATTTTATTAATTACATTAACCAACCAGACCAAAGCCAAGAGTTGTAAACTTTTCCTTACAGATTCGCCATCCTTTTACAACCTTGTTATTCAACTAGAAAATATTTTTTTTTCATGACAACAGAAGAGCTAAAATTGACATTCTCAGATTATCGTCTCTTATTTAGATAAATATTTGTGTGTTTTATGGTGTATTATCAATGCTTTACTTTGAACTTCAACAAGCACTTCCATGATTACACGATCCATACAAAGGTCAACATTATTTGTTGACCTTTGTCTCGGTTCGATCTGGTAAGAAATGCACAAGAATGGAAATACATTTTCATGTTGAATCGATTTGGAATTTGCAAGCGAAAAAGTTTTCCCTTTAAAATCAAGAGAAATGTTGAGAAATCATTTCAATGTTGACTTGAAAGATCAGTAAACCTTAACTTGGAAATGGCTTCCATTGTATCCAATCCTTGATTTTTGCACAAAACATTTCGCTTCTGAAACAACTAACTTGTTGATTTGGTGCAACAAAACATTTCAAGATGAAAAGATATTGAAATGATTTCCTAAAATAACTCAATAAGATTTGCAATCGTTTTCCAAACCCATTTCCAATCTACTTTCCCTCGCTACTTGAATATCTCATTGTGCTGAGTACATATGAATACATACGTCTAACAACAATAAAATTGTGTCACAAGCAATAATAATAATATCCAAATGTACAAAAGATACTCAACTCTTTTCCTTTTACCCTTATCATTACCATTTATTCATACATATTTATACAGCAATGGATATCATTTTCATCTTGCACTTTTTATTCAAATAAACATTTGATTTATATTTTGTTTTTTGCTTCTTCTCTCATTCCATCATTTTCAATAAAATTTGCATGGAATCAAAGACTTTGAATAACAGCTTTTGCTTTTCATTCTGATTCTTTCCACTTTTTACTTCACCATTTATAACGTTTCCATTGTCAATCCATGTAAAACCAAAGGAAAAGTTATCAACTACTGTGAGTGAATTGCGATAAAATCGATAGCGAATTTTCAAGAACATAATCAATTATCTTGAAACAAAACAAGTTGATTATTTAAATGAAAATGAAAACAATTTCCAATTCAAATAGCAACTCAATAAAAGAAGATTCATATTTTTTCACTTTTCTTTTCAAATCAGATGCACTTTCGCTATTAATTTGAATAAATTAACATTCATTACATTATTATTCAACTAAATGATTGACTATTGTGCACCATTTTAGCTCATCAATGGCCAGTAATCTTAACATTACAAGAAAAGAATGTGCGTTTCAACCTTTTTATCTATTTACTTGATTCCCTCTAATTGTAACTTCATTTAACGTCATCATTAGTTTCATGCCTCGAGCTACTTTCGATGCTGATTCCGGATCTTTGACATTTTCTTTGGCGTTTCATTCACAACTTGCATTCCAGAATCTCTCTTTTTTTTGTATTGAATGCCAAGAATGAGGAAAATAGTCTTAGAGTTTTTTCATGTTAAAACAAGTTCCATTTCAGGTTCAATTTGCTTTCGAATGCTTTTGTCCGCTATTTTAGGGTGCAAAACATGTGAATTTTGATTCCTGAGTAACGACAAAAAAAATGTAAATTTGAGTAATCAAAATATAAATTTAGAAAGTGAAAAGTGTCAATAGTTGAATCTTGTAAACAAAATTTGCAAATCAAATCTGATTTACCTTTTCAATTCGAAAATTTGAAATTTGAAGGTTCCAGGTTACCTGTTAATTTGCGTGCGAGCAGTTTTCTTGGTTGAAGCCAGATAAATTGCAAGATTAAATTTGGGCACTTTTCAAGTGATATCTGAAACAGAACAGAAAAGTGAACCAGTTTGATTCAAGCTTAGAAGCTGGTTAAAATAATTAAATTTGTAAGTTGAGTTAACCCCTCAAGTGTATTGAAACGTATTGATTAAAGGATTGGTCAAGCAGGAAGGAGCCTTTGATACCGATCTCAAACTGAGAAAGGTTATGCCATAATCCAATTGGCGGACTAAAAGCTATTTAAACTTGCATTATTATCTTTAGTTATTGCTTTTGTAGAGCAACTAAAATGGTTTGAACCAATAATCAGTCTCTTAATGGAGAACTCATGTTTAGAAACTTTTCCAGATTAGAAACAATATCATGAGATATGTCAAAAACTCGACCCAGAGAATCAGTTCTAATTTAGTAATTTAATTGATCTTTACTTTTCTCTTATTGTCCTTCTGGACAGATTAATGTGACCTTAGTCTTAGTGATTAGTCTTTCTGAATGATACTAGCCCGTTGACAAGCCTGTAAAAACAAATTACTAATGTTAATGTTTACAATGAAAAATACAATTCTGTGCATGGAATTTAAAAAACATCGTCAAAATGCAAATATACTCAATGTATTCAAGTTTACTTTTTGATATAAAATTATTCAAAGTTAATGTTAAATTGATTAAAGTGGCTTGAATGTAGTTCAACAATAAACTCTCAACTCAAGGTAATGTCGAGTTATTAAAAGCTATTTAAAATTGAAATGTCAGTTTACTCAATCAAATTGAAAGTTAAACTTGCAACAAATTTCCAATAATCTCATCATTAACATCGACTGTTACCTGACAATTTTCAATTTTTTAAACTCCAATAAACGATGAAACTCAACAAAAAAGTGACAATAAATCTCTTATAGTTTATCAAAAGCATCATTGTCATTATTATCATTGATATTGTTTCGACTTTTCAATTTGAAGCATTCCATTTGCTTTAAACACGAAGAGCAACTTGATGCTTTTAAAAATAAAGTTTAAGCTTATTTACAAAACAAGTCCATCAACTTGTCCAGTTAAACAAGAAACTCAAAGTAAACGTTTGATTTACAGTCAAATGACATTCCCGCAAGCATTCCAAGTAAACTGGTTGAATAAACGTTCACTCATTAACATTACAATTATATATTGTTTAAGTCATCCAATTGTGAATTTCATTCCTTCCCTTTGACATGATGTTGTTCCTGTTATCGTTTTCCACTGAATCATCAGAAATTATCATCCAGTAAACAGTAAGAATGACAAAGAAAAAGGTCAAATAAGGAAACAAACAAACAGTTGGAATAAAAAAAGGACAAGTTAAACAGTCCAAGTGAAGGAAGGAAAAGAGAAAAAAGAGATTCTCATGAAAAGAACAATGATTCTGGTTATTTTGTTCCACTTTTCTTCTCTTTTCTTCCATCTCTTAATGATAACAAACCATTTTTGGTGAACGCAAAAAACACATTCCCTTGTACCTTTCATCGTACATTGACCATCTTCCTATTTATCTGGTCATTCAGGTTCAACTGTTTAACTTGCTTCGATAACAATATTATCACCATTATTGATTCCCTCAACTATTTACAAGTTTAATGGCAAATAATGACCATAATACAATGTAATATTAACGAAAACAGATTGACTCCTTTGTCTGGTTAAGGTTCATAACGTATTTATAATATTCAGATAAACTTGGCCAATGTTTTTCCTCTTCTGGTTCAAACTTATTCATTTATCGTTCATCACGATCACTGTTAACCTTTAAATGTTGTTGTAAACATCCATTTGGATTGTTT
Source organism: Tetranychus truncatus (assembly GCA_028476895.1). NCBI lineage: Eukaryota > Metazoa > Arthropoda > Arachnida > Trombidiformes > Tetranychidae > Tetranychus > Tetranychus truncatus. Next base: position 13,747,651 of record CM052062.1, read on the forward strand.
ATTTCAATTTTGGGTCAATCAATTTTCATCCATTCCCTTCAATTGGATGGCAAATAAGCGAAGTAAAACAAAGAGAAAAACAGATTTGTTCATCATTGAAGCCAAAATCAATTTTACTCAATCATTGCAATTTCCAGATTCCAGTTAAAATTTGTCATTTTAACTTGATCTCAATCTCCACATTGAAACTAATCAGAATTAGTTCTAAACTCGAAATCTAAAAGTTACAGAAACATCCAACAAGTACAGAAAGTAGACAAAAGTTAGAAAAGATTGTAATCTTGAAATTCATTAAAAACTCGTTTATAGAGTTTGAATTAGACTAGAATTGATAACAAAAAAAATCAAATTCGCTGTCAGATGAATTGAATAAATTTTGCTCATTTTTTCGAAACTCAAATCGCTTTATAAAGCGATGAAAATGTTCAATTTTCAAATCAATGGATTGAATCTTGTAACTTTCTTCTAATCAATGATAAATGCTTGATAAACATTTTTACAAAAGAGAGGATTTCGCTTTGGAAATGATGATGGAATCGATAATTTCAATTTCAATTCAAGATTTACTTTTTATCCTTTTTATCCCATGTTATGAGACCAGAAAATGATTATTCATTTGAAATGATTGCTTCCATTTCAACATTTCCACTGAAAATGATGATTAATGTTTGAACCTTTTTCTTGTAAAAAGAAAACTTGAATGAAATGAAAGTTCAATGAAAGTAATTTTACATTTCAATTTCAGATCGACCGACGAATTTAGATTTTGCTGTTTAGCTCGTCATGTACAGAACTGTCTTCCCGAACCAGATGAATTTTCTTCTTGTGAAGATTTACTTTCCAACCTGGTTTTGCGAATTTGCATCTGGATCTTGGGCGTTCTATCAATAGTCGGCAATTGCATGGTAATCTTTTGGCGAACAATGCACCGCTACCGAGCAGCCGTCTCTTCCTTTTTAATCGCCAACCTGGCCATTGGTGACCTTCTTATGGGCGTCTATTTGATCATCATTGGAACAGTCGACTTCACTTATCGAGGTAAATACTTCATACATGATGCTCACTGGCGTTCATCCAAAATGTGCCAATTAGCCGGCTTCATATCAACACTTTCCTCGGAGCTTTCCGTCTTCACCTTAACCGTAATCACTATTGACCGTTTCCTTCGGATAACCTTTCCATTGAGATTCCATCGTTTCAAGATGGCCAATGCTCGCCTTGTTATACTGGCCACTTGGGTGTTCACTGTGATACTTGCTGGAGTGCCTTTACTTGATATTAAATATTTTGACAACTTTTATGGTCGATCGGGCGTTTGTTTGTCCCTTCACATAACCAACCAAAGGCCAAATGGTTGGGAATATTCAGTATTTGTTTTTTTGGTCCTTAATTTTATCTCTTTCACAACCATTGCCATTGCCTACATTTGGATGTTTACTGTTGCCAAGAACACTCGAAGTGCTTTAAAATCGTCCGACATTCGGCTTAGTTCCACCATGGCAAAGCGCATCATGCTCATTGTCATGACTGACTTTTGGTGTTGGATGCCAATCATTGCTCTTGGAGTAATTTCACTGAATGGAGTAAAGCTTCCTCCTCAAGTAAGCAACCCTAAATAACTATTCAACATAAAAGGTGATTCGTTGTGTCAATTGTCAATCTATTAATATATTAATAATATATTTGAAACTCTAGAAGTCATTACTTTTGCGCTTTCAACTCCTGTCAATGTGACAATCAGGTTGAAGATGCGTTTTACTGTTGTTTAACTTTCTATTTTTTACACTTCATTCACTCCAAACATTTACACATTTGATTGAACCTGAGATCATTTGGTTTCTGTGTGTTGAGCAAAACAAACGTTTTATTATAATTGCTATTTTTAGATTAGTTTAAAAGGAAAGTTGGGCCAATCCTGATATTGAATGTCATCAATTCGAACCCAAGAGATGATAGAATCGATATAATCCATGTTTTCCCGAAAAGTAATCCTTCACTTGATTAGTTTTTTTAGAAGTCTAGAGCCACTAATTAGTTGAATCTTCATCTGTTTGTTTCACCTTTCAGCTAATAATAATGGCGATGAACTTTAATGAATTGCTTTTTGGCCAAAATCAAGTCGAGAAAACATTTACTTCATTATTCTGATTTTGCATGGAAAATGTTTCACGTTCTCCACGAGTTTCTCTATTAATTCTCTGGCGAAGCTTAAAAATGGTAAAAAGTAGAAATCTGTAAATCGAATAAAATTTATTCTTCATTTCATGATTGCTGTAAGAAATGGAGGACAAAATTGCCTAGAAATCAGATTCTCACTAGAATATCATTCAAAGTTTTATGCTAATTTTGAAAATATTTATGAAAATCATTAAAATGTATGAAGATACTGAAATAACATTTCGAGTGAATGAAACCATTGAAATAACCATCTAAGTTCGCATTAATGCTTTTCAATCTAACGAAACGGTTTGATTTTATTTTGATGCTTAACCACCATTCATGGGAAAGAAACAATTCAGTTCCAAAATCAACTGCTTTATCCACCAAAAAATATCTAATCAAACCAAATACCTATTTAAATTGAAATTCAAAGTCTCTTGTACAGTCGATCTCTAAGATCTCTCTTTGCCAGTCATTTCGAGTAAACGCAAGTAAAAAGGCAAATATCGAGAGAACCAGAGGAATGACCAAAGACCAGGAAAGCGCTATCGAATGTCTTTCATCTATTCTCATGTTCAGATTTCAAGACTCGTCCAGTTGACTGTAGCTCAACACATTGAGGTTAATTTCGGTTTAAGCATTTGACTAATTGTTACTTGAATGGTGTGAATGAAGTAAATGATTGATTGGAGTTTGTTGATTAAATAATTGACATTTATTGCCATATCGAGCTGTCAATTGTTTATTAATATTGATTTGGTTTGCCATGTTCCTTCACAGCTTTCTTTATCAACACTGACCAAAATTAACTGATAATAAGGTAAATGACAATCAGATAAATTGCAATTCAATTAGAGCTTTTTGTTTGTGTTCATTTCAAAGGTTAATTATCTTTACTTGTTCTCAGTTAATTGACTTATTTTTGGCGATAATATTATAAACAATATATTAAGGTACAAACAATGAAAAGAACGGCCATTATAAGAAGATTTCGTGACTTATCTTGTTATTGAACAGACTGACCATTGATCAATGATGGACTTCATTATCTAAAGCTAACTTAATAAGCTTCAACAAACCAATTGACATTAAATCTTGACTAAAATACTAACAGAGAAAAGGTTTAACTTGTTTTTTTAGGTTCACTTTTTCTGGTTAACTGGAAAGGTATTTCATTGTTTTCTGGTTTTATTAGGTTTAACAAGTTAATGGTCAAATCAAATTGCTGGTAACATTTATCAATAAGAAAATTATTCTCAACTCATTAAATGGTTTCGATAATGAATTTAATAAGATAATCAATGATTCTGTTTTTTACATTGCTTTTGTTGAATTTAGGACAATTAAGGAAATTAAGTTTACAATTACCATAATATTTACAATAAAGACAAGTATTAAAGCGCTTTTATTTGCTTTACTCGATTCATTGTCTTTTATTGTTATTACAATGTTAATCATCTTCTGTACAACAATTAATTACGCCTGTAATAAGGAGTAAAACTAATTTCTTGCCTTCAATTAATCATCTTAGACCATTGAATGGATGATGGTTTCTTTGAATGAAATTAACTTTTCTAATGTTAATCGTTTACCTTTCACTTTTGTTTCATTGAAAGTTAATCATTTTTATGTTCATCATTCATAATTACCAAACAGTTTGATCACGAGAAAAGATCGACCATCTTGATAAATCATCTAAAATGCCAAGGGTTCTAGTCGAGATCCAAATTGAACTGGTTTCTGTCCTTAATTTACTTTATCTTTTGTAACAAGCTTAGTCGAAAGGAAAATTTTGACAAAAATCTGAATCACTCTCAAAGACCAAAAATTGTGCTCATCAAAATGGTACTATTTGTTTTGAATTTTGTAAAAGCGTTTTCTGTCATTAGATGGAAATATTGATCACATCTGACGAGTACATCTTTCGCCTACTCGACCTTTTCTCAATACCAATACTGTGACCAATTACTCTAACAATAAATAATCTATTTTATGATACGAAATGTCAATTTTTGGAAAAAGATGAAAAGACTAAATCCTCTGATGTAAAAGGTTATGGAGAAAGAATGGGATAGATTAATCGAAGTTAATGCCTGAGTATTTCAAATTTGCGTGGACTTTGACTGACGGTGTCAATGGATTCTCTTTCAGTTAATAGTTATTGACAAGACTTGAAGACCCAAAATAACTTGGATAAAGGGAAAAAGTACTTGCACCCACTTTGCCTTCTGATGTCAAATATCAGTCTAAGCACATGTGAGGGAAAGGTTAAAGTGTCTCAATGATTTTAAATGAAATCTAATTATCGCTTCTCATAATGGCCATTACTCATTGATACCTAGACTGTTTTAGGGATTTGTTTAGCCATTAACTGTCTTGATAGATGAATCCAAATAGTCTCAATTTGAAACTCAGAGCTTTGATATTTCTGTCTTCAGCATGAAAAGATTGGTAAGCAATACATTGGAGAACGAATCAGGTGGTAGAGACTAAAGTTCGTAGTCGAAACTTTCCACGAGCTATTCATGTCTGAGATTAAAATTTGGTTATGAAGTGGGAGCTGAACTGATCCATGACCATGTTTTTCATTTCTCCAATTTCGTCCATATGTGAAACATTAGAGATATTTTGAGCCACAGTTTTCGATAAAACTTCAATCGACTAAAAATTGATGGCAAAGTGACCTTTTTAACCATTTTTGTCATCAATTTTTGACTAATGCTGATTCAATTTAACGATGAAAATGTAATTGATAATGTCAGGCCTACCAGTTGCTAGTTTCACAAAAGACTGCAAGTGTTTCTAATTTTATATCAATCTTTGAAGGCAAAAATTGAAAATTATTCATTCTAGTGAGTCAAATGTAAATGTGATTAGTTTTTGGGTCAAAATCAGTCAACATCAATTGTGTTTGCTGTCGTTAAACCTGTCGATGATGTCTATTAACTGAGTCAAACCTTTAGCTTTGAACCAGAATGAAAAAGACATTTAAAATGACAAAAATTAATCGCTAAAAATGAGATTCTATTTTAAAATTAAATGTTTATCAGAATCAAATCAAGCTTCATGTGACAATGTAAAACAGACTGATGAGGGTTTAAATTCAAAGTAATTCATCAGACAATTGATTAATCATCCAAACCTTTGAGCCAATAATATATATTACCGGTTACTTTAATTTTCAATTTTAACCTTTAACTTGTTATTGTCATCATTGCTATTAACTTTGGGTTTCAAATGGTTATCAATTAAAACCAGAAGATAAACAAATTGAACCCAAATGTTTGTCCAATGATAAGGAAAACAAAATTATTAGATGAATTAATCTTGTCAAATGAAATTAATTGCGGTTAATGGTTCAAGATTGTTTAACCATTTTATTTGATTAGACGTAATTAAGATAAATCTTAAGCATAAAGAATTGAATTATTAAACTGAATAATAGCAAACAGCAATTAATAAATGACCATTTTAAGGGAACAAAAATTTTGACCAAAAATAAATTGCATCGATTTAGCTTTTTAATTACATTCACTGTCAATTGCAAAGGTTATGAGGGAAGGGAAAGACGATTAAAATCAACCTTTTTGGTCCATTTTTGTCTCAACATTGAAACAATTTATCGGTTTATGGAACATTTTAACTATTAAACTGAGCCTTAAAGGCCAATTAAATCACTAAATCATCAACTATTGGAGAGACAATTAAACTGGACGTTTATTAGAATAGATTGTTAGACATTTGTTAAATGTCATTTGCAGACTTTCCATTTTGTAATGTTTTAACCTCTTAAAAACTCTCCTCTAGTATGAGATCATTTTACTCAAAACGTAATAGTTATTGATCAACACTAAGATTAACGTGATTAAGGATGAAAAATTAAGGATTAATTCAGCAAAAGATGTTTAATATTGTTTCCTTTCAGTCAGGTTCACTTTTTTTTAATTTTTCTGGTTCGCAAGATTGAACTTGACCAAGACTTTCTCTAATCAGACTTAACATCTGCCTGCTTAACATGTAAGATATTTGATATTATTGGTTAGGCCTGAGTTTATCCACATTTTGCTTTGATAATTTCCACCTTTTTTACGCCGAAATTCAATTTTGTAATTCATTTTTTACTAATCCGATTAGATTGAGATTCAAACAAGCCGCTCAACTTAGTTTGATAATAAGATACTGATAAATAGATATTAATCGTACTCGGATTCAAAGATAGCATGTGTTGAATTAGCACTGTTAATGCCGTTAAATGTTGTTTCTACTTTAATCTATTTCTTTCATATATCAACAATTTAAGGTAAGATAATTGTTTGAAAGTAGTTTGAATCCAATCTAATTGAAATTAATTTGATTCGGAATTATCTTGAACGTTGTTTTCGTTCTTTTGTTGGTTCACAAAGCTTAATTTAGGCTGTAGTTGAATAGCCATTTTTGTCATTGTTTAATCACTTTTTTGTTCAATTGTTCCTGATTTATGGGTTGCCGATTTGATGTGTAACCAACAATCAGCTGTTGTCTAGCAATTGAAATGCTGATGAATGATCTAAACTTGCTTTCAAGTGGTTCAAATTAGATATTTTTTCCCCATTGCTCAGAATGCAAGTAAATTGCCGTTTTGTTTTGTTTTTAGATCAATGATTAATTTTTGTCTCATGTTTTACTGATTAGGTAATAACTCTCAGTTTTAATGTTGATGCTTATTTTGGTCTTGCTGCATCCAAGCTATCGATATCAATTATTAAGGCTTACAAGTGTAATACCATTACGGTTATCAACAGCAGAGGAAATTTTAGACCAAAATTTTAAATCAACTGATTTAATCGTTTATTTAAACCAATAATAATATCATGTGTTAGCTGATTCACATTGGCAAATATTGATGGTGAAAGATATGATCGTTTGACTGGTCTGGCTTCCTTGAAAGTATCAAAAGATGAGATTATATTGACTGCAACTAGATCTGTATTACCATATCATTTGAAATGTTGAATGTCCAGAAGTTTTTGCAGGAATCAAGTGATAATCTGATCATGACCATGATTCTTCATTGTTTTATCAACAATGACCTCATCTTTGGTTTGGATAGATGAAGGATGAAGAAGATGAAGGCCATAAAGAAGATGAAGATGACAGTAAAACGTAAAGGAAAGCGAAAGTAACTCATACAAATAAGTTAATATTCCATAAAACGAAGATGATTATGATAATCAATCAACATCAATTACAGGTAACTTACTGACAGGAAAACAAATAGACAAAGAATACTGAACAATATTGAAACATACGATCAACAGGCCTGATCCATCATCTTTAACATGAGTGTCATCGTCAGATAACTCAATTAGGCGTTCAAGATATTGTGACTTAAACTAAATTAATTCAGCTTTCACAATCTTAGCAAAAGTTAAACCATTGAAGTTAAATGTGATTAATCATTAATTATAAGCTATTCAACTCTGATAATCAAAGATTTAATCCAATTTTGGCCAATCTTGAATCTATATCCTGAATCAAGGTCAACCGCACTTGGCCAACACTTGTCCGTACTAAATGTGGTCAAACGAAAACAGTTATCCATTGATATGCAAATCTGGTCGTGTTAATATATTAATACAATAACCTTTTAACCGCAGACAGACAACATTTTGCTGATTAAATTACTATTAATATATGGAGCCAAATTTATGGATATATTTGTCAATTCAAATCAGTCAATTGCCAAATATTGCTAATTGCATTCACATTCGCTTCACCAGTTTGCCAGACAATCTTAACCAGAAATATAATACCTGCCTTTATTAAGAAATACTGAGTATTGACGCCAAAAAGAGGATAATTTATTGTTTGTCCATTCTAATGTTATTGTATATCGAAGTATTATTCATCTTCATTATTCTTAAGGCACAACAATTTCAAGCCTAATCTTGTTACCTTTTACAGGTTGAAACTAACTTTTAGGCTCATTTGTATCCACAAGTATTGAGATGTTCCAGATGAAATTGCAATGGATCAATATGAACCCGAAAAGGCTAAAAAAGCAAAAAAAATAAACAAGATTATTTAGTTAATTTCAACTTTATTAGATAAAGAATTAACAAGTTTGTGTGAAATGATTTACACAATTTACCAATTTCCAAACATGATATTATTCTGAGCCTTAAACAATGATGGCCTTTGGGCTAAACATGTAAATTGATGTGGATTATTTCAGATTATTGACAAATTGCTATTGCTTCAACCTGAATCCTTTGACCGACTAAAGTTGATATTTTTGAAAAAATGACCAACAGCTAGTTTAACAGCACTGAGCCAAAAATCGTCCATTGCTAGGCAAACAATGATAATCACAATTTTCACGTCTTCTAGTTCCAACCAATTTAACCGGAACAATTGCTACATTAGTCAACAGTTTTATTAATTAATTATTGTCTAGTGAATCTTTTATCCATCATTTAAGCAAACTTAACTCAATTAACAATTGGTCCAGTTAACATGATTTTCAGCCAAGAAAATGCCAAGCGATGTTAATCAATAATCTTAGATTAACAGCTGATGATTTCCAACCCATTTCAACCCAAACTTCAAATTTTTACCAGAATGTTGATTCGATCAAAAACAAAAACCCAATTTTTATTTTAACTTCAGTTATGAATGCAAAATTAAATCTGTTTCATTGTAAGATTCTCGATACAATTTCTGTAAAATCTTCGTTGAATATTGTAGTCTATTTCACTTGATTAAACTGTTAAATTGCTGCAAGGCAAATAATCAACAATTGAGTTACTTTCACAGACATTAGAAGAGACAGCAATCCTTACTCTAAGACATTAACAATTGAAACCTTTTCTGTTGAATTGACTTCAAATTTGGGTTCAAATATCTGACATCAGACTAATTCAATATATTAATAATTTAATCTTTTCACAGGTTTTTGCTTGGGTTGCTGTATTTGTGTTGCCTTTGAATGCAGCCATGAATCCAATACTTTATACAATCTCAACTTTGCCCTTTTTTAAACGAACGTATAGTCGAAGTGCTCAGGAATCAAAGAGCTCAGTTGTATTGAAGAACGGTTAGTCCAAAGTACTCATCAACTAGAAAATTTACTAATCATTGTCTCTTTTAATTACAGGTCGATCAAAGTCAGTGATTCAACGGAAAAATTATCGAGCCAAACACCATTATTTTTTCAACAGCAAGTGTAACGCAAATGTACACACTAATAATAGTATAATTGTAGCTGATGCCAACAACAACGCCAATAACATCAATAATCCGAATCACCAATCAATTCGAACTCAAAACAGTTTGAATGGAAGCTTTTGCCATCGAAACAATTCAATTAACCAGCGTAAAAATACTTATGCTCTGCGAAGGCAACAATCTTCTGTATCTTCTTCGTCTTCATTGGCTTTGACTCCAGTGGCACCATTGACTCCGCGAATGTCCCGTAAATCATCCAAAAGTATATACTTTGAGCCTAACCAGTGCAATTAAATTAAAACAAATTGTAAATTAAATAAGGTTGAAATTCGTTAATTTTTCTTTCTTACATTTTCCATTGTATTACATGTAAATATCGATACACTTGAGGTTTCCAAGTTTTCCTGTTTAAAGCTATTTTTCACTCAATAACCATGTATTTACATCGTAATTAAAGAAATTTCATCGATTAATTTTTCTCATATTAAAAGCATAATTTAAATGGTAACTATTCAAATTGCCTTTACTACTTAACGAAAGTCTGATTACACATTGTATCTTTCAACTTGTTACAGGATTGAAACGGACAAAATAAAGTCGATTGGATTTGGGTTTTTCTTGAGCTGAGGTGAAATTGTTCGGTTTCTAATTTTTACTCAACTTGCAGGTCAATTTTGTATCTTTAGTGTAATCTAAAGGCTATTCATGATAGCTTATTGATAAATTTCAAGACCAGTATGATTCAACAAGAATTTATTTGCTTAACTAGGTTCAAACCATTGAGAAATTGAGGCTTCCATTACAAACCATCGATTACTTGATTAGATTATATTTAATTTTGTTTTTCTTATCAATTGGCTGAGCATTCTAGAGTATTATTTCCGTTATCTAACAGTTTTCCTAATCTTAATTAGTTTTAACACCAAGAAATGAAACATTTATTCTTTTATTTTAAACCGATTTTGTTTTAAACCTTTTAATAGACTCGTATTAATTTTAAAAACTGATACGCTATTTGTCTTTTGCCTTAAGCCTTTTGTCTTATTCAAAACCATAAACGCCGACGAGATCAGGGATATGGGCTTACCAACGGATCAGTGAGTATTACACAGTCAAAAGAGTGAATTTAAAAGATACTTTGGGTTAAATATTTATAATTGAAGGTACAATCCCAGTGTAATTCCAGAAAATATGCTAATGAATATATGTTATCTGCTTAAGTAGATCTAGACGTTTAAACAAAACGGATTTACAAGTCACCTTGTAAGTGGCTTTATCCATGGTTTTATTCAATTTGAAGTGACTTAGGTTTGAGTTTTGGTTAATTTGTCTTTTATTTTTGACCAGAGTGCTCAAAAGTAGATTAAAAGTAAAATAAAAATAAAAATCAATGTAATTTAAACACAAATCTCAACATTTGAAATTGAGTCGAGTTCCAGTGGCGAGCTCTATTAGTAAGGAAAGTCACTGTTTTTCATGTGTTACCAATAAGGATGTTTTTGTAACGTGTCCATAGATCAATGAACCTATCTTGAGATTTAAATTGCTTCTAATCTACTTTATTGGATTTCAAAATTGTAACGATTTTCATCTTATTACATAATGAGACTATTTGATCTTTCATTTAATCTTACATGTCTTCATATGACCTTTAATACTTGCAACTTTGACCAATGGATGAAAATTGAACAAAACAAATGACTTTACTCTGTTTGGTTGTAACCCTTACCAAAAATTAGAGTTAATCTATTTATGGTTGTGAGATATTGATTCCCTGGTTTCAATGGAGATTACTCATCTAATTGAGATCATTTGGCTAGCGATTATTATTGCACTGATAGAGTGAAATCATTGGGTTGCCAATTACTGATTAATCAGTCACTTGAATGAGAAAAAACATCTTTTCTGTAAATTTGAAATAACTGGTAACATCACTTGTAAAATTAAACTGCGATTAAACGGATTTATTGCTACTTGGCTTGTAAGAATGGAAATCAATTCAGGTAACTTTAGATTGTCAGTAATCATTGACTAATTGGATAAATTGCCATCATTAGAAATTTAGTCCACTGAAAACTCCATGTAAAGGATTCTTTCTTTGTCAGAGATTATTTTAAAATGATCACTTTTACCTCAGTAAATGGGAAGTAAACAATTTAAGCTCGCATAATTATGGTAGTTATTGAAACTGGATAACAGTAGTTTTATATTGAAATCATAAATTGCCAAAGATAATGAAGAAATCATGTTAAACATACTGATTGAAAATAAGATTAACATGAGTAATATCTAACCTTGCAAGAGTTACACCCAGAAATCTTATGATGATTGAGGTACTCAAAAAACACATTGATATTTATTATGTTGTCGTTTGAACCGGATGAAGCTTATTTTATTTGATATGGTCAAGAAAATTAGTTGATTACAAGCAATAAATTTAGTAAATTGAGCCGTTTAGAAGGTATATGGAAAGAGTTGGTTAGATGAAACAGCAATTTGGTTATAATAAGTATAACAGTAATATTGGTAAATATGCTACATCTCTATAAGGGTGTGAATAAATTGTGTGTGTTTAATCAAATATGAATATTAAAATTTTGAAACAATGATTAAACACTGTGAGTTACGCCTAAAGTAATGGAAAGATGATGGACTGAAAATTAACCAGAATCCTGTAACCAAATTTACAGAAAATTGAAGCTACTTCAGTGCATTATCTTCATGTGACCCATTGATTGTTACATTTAATTACTGGATGATTAATTAACAGGATTGATATGCTCAAAAGCTAACTAATTTGTAATGTTTATCAACTCGATTGCCCACGTTTAACCATATTAAATGTACAGGTTCATTTCGTGTTTGGTTTCCCTTTGAAATTGCAAAAAAAATGAGATAATCGTATTTCCTTTCACAAGCTTTCATTCAAAAGCCTTTTTCCTGAATAAAGTAACATTTTTGATTCATTTGACAGGAAATCCCAACAATAATCATGATAATTAACACCGAAACAATCAAATATTCAGCTGATGTGTCATTAATAAGCGCTGTTAACAAGATAGCTCAATTCAACCAGATTTTGTGCATCCAATAGTTCATCAATATGGCGTCAATTTTTCTCATCCTTTGCTTTCCACTCAATTTGTCCATCTTTGGTCTAATCAATCGAATTATTGCCAATTTTGATCGACAATCCTTACGATTTTAAGGCAATCAAATCTAAATAATAACAATAATAATGAAAATTGAGACTAAAATTTAGCTTAATCTATTGATCCATTGAAATTTGCTCTTGAACTTGAAGCTTTGAGGAATGATTATAAAGTATCAGCCAAGTATGTAAATTGTAATCAAGATTACGTAAATAATGATTAATGAAAAATAAACCTTGGAAGATGATTCAATTTTTCAACTCACTAAACATGGCCAAATCACTAATCGAGCTGTCGTCGTGAAGTCAACCTGAGAAGATGAATTAGTGAAAGAAAGTTGAGACAAAAATTACTTTAATTATTTTGGATGATTATAATTATAATTATAGCTGTTATTAGTAATATAAACAATTGTTGAGGTTAATATTGCGCTCTTTAAAATGGTTTTTGTTTACCAAAAACCATTCACGCTCTGTTTATAAATAATCATTGACACCCAACCCCTTCAACCCCTCTTTTCACACCTTCAACATCTTCATCATTCTCATCGTCTTCTTATGCTTTGCCATTGACATTACATTAATAATAATAATAGTAATAATCATAATCATAATCATCTTTAGTTTCAAAAATTCATTCAACACGTTCATGTTTCAGTCTGCTAAAAAGCAGCTAATACTAATACGACATCTAATAATAGCTCGAGACACACTCCTTATTCATTAAATTTCAACTTGATTGTGGATAGTTAGTTGACAAAAGTATGCGTTAATTACAATTAAATATGTTTGCATTAATTGTATGATAAATATTTGGTAACAGTTTCATAAACGTTTTCTAATCAATTTTCTAGACACGATTCATTACGGCTTGTATCAAGGTTAACCCTAGAAAGGATTTTTGAATTATATTTAGTTTTTGATTTCGCGGTTTTGATTGAAATTAGAACGAATAAATGATTTTATCTAAGAAGCAATTAATTTTATTTCAATTAATTGGACCTTCTCTAGTGGTGAGGAGATAAAATATTCAAAGATGTCATGAAGAAGCGTTACAAAATTCTTTCATTAAAGAGGAGGAAAAGAAATGTGGGAGGAATAAACGTACAAGCTTGAGATTCTTGCAAGTTAAACTGATGAAAAAATATAAGATTAACTGAAAGAAAGCAGAAAAACTCGGAATGGATAGTACTAGAAAAGGAATGAAGTTTAAAGATATTTTGTTTAACGTATCCTCATCAAAAAAGAAGGAATGATTGGGATTTTGGCAACAGCTGTGAAGCTTAGAAACATTTTCTGTGGACAATTGATGGTCCTGATTCATCATATTCTTGCTTGGAGATCCACATTTGCTGGAAGGTGGAAAGTGATGCTAAGATTGAACCTCCGATCCAGACGGAATATTTACGTTCAGGTGGGGCGATAATTTTGATTTTCATGGTGCTCGGAGCTAAAGCAGTGATTTCTTTTTGCATTCTGTCAGCAATACCTGTGAAAAGAAAATAAAGAAACATTAATATAAAGTTTCCAACTATATCAAATCATATCTGAAATTTGAAAATTAAAGGTTTGACCTTCCTAGAGAAGAAGGTTGAAGGATAATTGAGAAGGATTACATACCTGGATACATAGTGGTTCCTCCGGATAGAACAGTGTTAGCGTAAAGATCCTTACGAATATCGACATCACATTTCATGATTGAATTATAAGTTGTTTCATGGATTCCAGAAGATTCCATACCAAGGAAAGATGGTTGGAAGAGAGCTTCTGGGCATCGGAATCGTTCATTACCGATAGTAATTACTTGACCGTCAGGGAGTTCATATGACTTTTCAATTGAAGATGAGCTGGCAGCTGTAGCCATTTCTTGCTCAAAGTCAAGAGCAACATAGCAAAGTTTTTCCTTAATGTCTCGAACAATTTCTCTTTCAGCAGTGGTAGTGAAAGAGTAACCTCTTTCGGTTAAGATCTTCATCAAATAATCAGTAAGATCTCTACCAGCCAAATCTAATCGAAGAATAGCATGGGGTAAAGCATAACCTTCATAAATTGGTACAGTGTGAGAAACACCATCACCAGAATCCAAAACAATACCGGTGGTACGACCGGAGGCGTACAAACTAAGAACAGCTTGGATGGCTACATACATAGCTGGAGTGTTGAAGGTTTCAAACATGATTTGGGTCATTTTTTCACGGTTAGCCTTTGGGTTAAGAGGGGCTTCAGTCAAAAGAACTGGATGTTCTTCAGGGGCAACTCTCAATTCATTGTAGAAGGTGTGATGCCAGATTTTTTCCATGTCATCCCAATTGGTGACAATACCATGTTCAATTGGATATTTAAGAGTAAGGATTCCTCTTTTAGATTGGGCTTCATCTCCAACATATGAATCCTTTTGGCCCATACCGACCATTACTCCTTGATGTCTTGGTCGCCCAACAATAGATGGGAATACAGCTCTTGGGGCATCATCACCGGCAAAACCGGCTTTACACATACCAGATCCATTATCAACAACAAGAGCGGCTACTTCGTCGTCACACATTTTGATTTAATTTTTTTTATAAGTATTAACTAAATTGAATAGAAAACAAAAAATAATAATTTAATAAATTGTAAATGAGAATCACAAATGAGAATAAAGGTGGATTACTAAGAGACAGTAAAACAACGATTTATGACAAGGCTTTTGAAATGTTAAACGGTTAAATGTGAGAACAAATGGTGACTCGGTTAAACCAGACAACTAGTTTAAATAGTAACTTTTGATTAAGGCTGGGAGGGCAAACGAAATCAAAGTGTCAATTCTTACCCGAAATAGGTAATGTTTTTAGAAGATGATTTCACAAAATTTGATCAAATTTAATCTTGATTAGTTCAAGAGTAATAACTTTTAAACAAGGCAAATGAAGAGAGACAGAGAGAGCAACGTTGGGAGAGACAAAAGTAACAGTCAGACAGACAAATAGACAGGAGAAAAGAAAAGACCAAGTAAGGTGAAGTGGAAGAGAGAAAGAAGTTTGGGGGAAACATTGAATCAAAATGGGTGTGGTTAGGGGTGAAAATATTTCCTTTTATGGTAAAAGAATGGTTACCAGGGATCTCATTGGTTGGATACTCTTATTAAAAGTCACTACAGGGTAGTAAAAAAGTTTCTGATTTCGGGGGGAGGATTTCAAGTGCGCAAAGATCAAAAGACAATTGTGAAGTGAAAACCTCGCACAAAATGAGTCTTACTGCGCCTTAAAAGGGGCTGCCTTCCCCTTTGCACAAACTTTAGCACGACCCTGTACTAAACTAGTTGTCTGGTTTAAGAGAGTCACCATTTGTTCTCATATTTAACCGTTTAACATTTCTAAAGCCCTGTCATAACTAAAGATTTTACTGCCTTTTAGTAAATAATCCACCTCAATTCTCATTTGTGATCAATAGTTTTAAATTATTTTTTGTTTTCTATTCAATTTAGTTAATACTTATAAAAAAAATTAAATCAAAATGTGTGACGACGAAGTAGCCGCTCTTGTTGTTGATAATGGATCTGGTATGTGTAAAGCCGGTTTTGCCGGTGATGATGCCCCAAGAGCTGTATTCCCATCTATTGTTGGGCGACCAAGACATCAAGGAGTAATGGTCGGTATGGGCCAAAAGGATTCATATGTTGGAGATGAAGCCCAATCTAAAAGAGGAATCCTTACTCTTAAATATCCAATTGAACATGGTATTGTCACCAATTGGGATGACATGGAAAAAATCTGGCATCACACCTTCTACAATGAATTGAGAGTTGCCCCTGAAGAACATCCAGTTCTTTTGACTGAAGCCCCTCTTAACCCAAAGGCTAACCGTGAAAAAATGACCCAAATCATGTTTGAAACCTTCAACACTCCAGCTATGTATGTAGCCATCCAAGCTGTTCTTAGTTTGTACGCCTCCGGTCGTACCACCGGTATTGTTTTGGATTCTGGTGATGGTGTTTCTCACACTGTACCAATTTATGAAGGTTATGCTTTACCCCATGCTATTCTTCGATTAGATTTGGCTGGTAGAGATCTTACTGATTATTTGATGAAGATCTTAACCGAAAGAGGTTACTCTTTCACTACCACTGCTGAAAGAGAAATTGTTCGAGACATTAAGGAAAAACTTTGCTATGTTGCTCTTGACTTTGAGCAAGAAATGGCTACAGCTGCCAGCTCATCTTCAATTGAAAAGTCATATGAACTCCCTGACGGTCAAGTAATTACTATCGGTAATGAACGATTCCGATGCCCAGAAGCTCTCTTCCAACCATCTTTCCTTGGTATGGAATCTTCTGGAATCCATGAAACAACTTATAATTCAATCATGAAATGTGATGTCGATATTCGTAAGGATCTTTACGCTAACACTGTTCTATCCGGAGGAACCACTATGTATCCAGGTATGTACTTTACAATTTGTCCTACTAGGTTTCGATTGCCATGCTCGATGTTTTCTTTGTTACATCTTGTAGTATCATATTTCATGATTGTTAACCATCGATCAAGTATATGTTACAGCTTCATCATGATTTATTTCCTTTTGCTATTTACAAGTTAAATCATTCACAATCTATAAAACTAATTTTTGTTTCAATTTATTTCATAACAGGTATCGCTGACAGAATGCAAAAAGAAATTACCGCTCTAGCTCCAAGCACAATGAAGATTAAGATTATCGCCCCACCTGAACGTAAATATTCCGTCTGGATCGGAGGTTCAATCTTAGCATCACTTTCCACCTTCCAGCAAATGTGGATCTCCAAGCAAGAATATGATGAATCAGGACCATCAATTGTCCACAGAAAATGTTTCTAAGCTTCATAGCTGTTGCCAAATCGCTTTACATTCCTTCAATTCCATTTTTCTAGCCCTTATTTCTTCTACCACCATCAACATTTTTAGCTCTTATATTCCCTATAGATTCCAAGAAACCTTAATTCCACATTTTTTTCCACACACATATACCTATCAGTCTATCGGGCTAAAGGCGTGAAACAGACTGTCTTAAATGATCTATTTCTCTTGTATTTTGACATTAATCTATTAGCTTACAAGCTCAACAGGCTGGTAGGATATGCCTTCACCCTATCAACTATCCAAATAAACTAAATTTCTCTTAGTTAAAAACATGAAACTATCTTTATTTAATTTATTAACCCATGTTTTTTTGCACTTTGAAACATGGAATATCATTTCAATATCAACTCTTTTATGGCTAACCTTGATATAAGCTTAATGAATCGTGTCTAGAAAGTTGATTAGAAAATATTTATGATCTTAAATTGTTACCAAATACTTGTCATACGATTTATGCAGACATATTTAATTGTAATTAACGCATACTTTTGTCAACTAACTATCCACAATCAAGTTGAAATTTAATGAATAAGGAGTGTGTCTCGAGCTATTATTAGATGTCGTATTAGTATTAGCTGCTTTTTAGCAGACTGAAACATGAACGTGTTGAATGAATTTTTGAAACTAAAGATGATTATGATTATGATTATTACTATTATTATTATTAATGTAATGTCAATGGCAAAGCATAAGAAGACGATGAGAATGATGAAGATGTTGAAGGTGTGAAAAGAGGGGTTGAAGGGGTTGGGTGTCAATGATTATTTATAAACAGAGCGTGAATGGTTTTTGGTAAACAAAAACCATTTTAAAGAGCGCAATATTAACCTCAACAATTGTTTATAATATTAAAATTAAGATGGTTTTACTGTCGTCTTAATAACAACCTGTTCTTGCAACTTTCGCCACTTTTTTTAGACTAACGACTTGCCAAGAGTGTTGATCTTGATCACAATCTGCATACTTGAATGAAGCAATCTCAAGACATATAACTCTTTAGACTCAAGTGTAAAATTAATTTGAAAGGATCAATGAATCAAGTTAATCATTCAAGCTAGCTAAATTTACAACTTTGTATATTTGTTTGTGGTAGGGAAAAGGTTATTGATCATTAAATAACTACAACAATTGAACCGATTTAACAGCAAAACAAACGACCAAATGACCAGTAAAGATGAAACAAAATATCAACATGTAAATATATTTGAATAAGAATCCATTTGCCAGAATAATTATCATTTACAAGAGCGAATTGTTATCAACTGTTCATAATCTGTTCTTTTATGTATTTCCTGTTGAAACTGAAACGGCTTTTCTAATGCCATTACAATCATTAAATTGTATCCGAAATTGCAAAGGATGATGTTGAACGGAAACTTGACTTGAACGGAAGGAAGAAGCTACTAGAGATGGAAAAGATGATCATTTTGTAGATGCTGATCTTTACTGTTGATTGAAATTAACGCCGACATTAATCACTTTTAGATAACTCTTGGAGGCCAGATATGTACTGATCCACAAATGGTGATTGGAAATTAATGTTGTCTGAAAAAAAAGAAATGGTGAAAATTAGAATTGTAATTGTAATTGGTAACTCAGTACTTGAACTTGCTGTAAGCTGGTTTACATTGTACAAAAAAGGTAAATCAAGTTTCACCTCTTTAACCTTAATATTCATAATTATCATGATTATACAAATACGGTGATAAACCCATGGGTACAGAAATGACAATAATGTACTTAATTGCCCAACATCCTTTAACAACACCGTTGGGTGTTACTAATACTCACTATCTCGATTAATCATTAAATTGTTTGAACGTTTTTCTTGTCACTTCTCGCATTATTTTATTATAACCATATTATATTTATAACTTTACTGTTATTCCTATCGATAAATTGTCTCCTCTATCAATAATTAATCATACCAATTAATTGGAACAATTGAATATAAGTGAAAAAATTTGAATCTTTTCAATTCTCCGGTTTTCCCTTTGGTAAATCTTTTACACCTTGTTGGTATATTTTTTTATGCTTCCAACAAACCTTTGAAAGATTTAACCACAATCTGACTTTGTCACTTTACCTTGATTCAGATTATTCAGGTAAAACCTTTGATTGTATAACATATTGTTTATCTAATGATTATGATGAAAATGAAAACCACTCATTTACAGTTAACTTCACTTGACATAATTTCCCTAGCAAGAGTCTACTTTATTGTCAACTGTTCAATACGTCTAGCTTGCACTGAAGGATTGAGAGCAAGAAACAAACAAAATTAAACCTTTCTAATCAGTAGATTATTCTAATACAAACAGCTATCACAATTGTAAACATTAGTCAATGTTAACTGTAAAACCCAAATGGAAACCAGAATTTAACCCAAAATAATGGACAAAATAATTCACTAATCAATAAGTTACACAGAAAAAAAAGATTTGCCTAAAAAGACTGAAACAATAGTGAAAATAGCCTGAAGAGTGACTTGGCTAAAAACTGGTAACACAAACTAATGTAAATGTTGATTAGTGCTTACAATTTGAGTTGTCAATCTTTATCAATTGTGATTATTGATGTAATTTTGCCATAGATTGTTGCTTAAGAAAGGAACACCAATAAGTAAATAGTAAAAATATGAGATATGCTCATAAACTGGAAATGTACATAAATCACTCAAAAATCAGTCAACCTTGATGTGATCATTAAAGCTTCTAAAGATGACAAAGTTGTTATAATCAAGATATCATCATCAATGTAATCTTCCTTTCTCTATTCACCATCACCAGCATGATCAACAGCATCATGTTCATAACCAACACACCAACTAAACCAACAACTGATCATTTATTTCTTACTTTTCAAGTCCATGTTATTCCTATGTAAAAGCAAGGGCAACAACAAACATTATCTTGTTAGCCATTTTGTCAATTATTGACTTTCTAGTGTATTTATGGGCTTTTCAGTTTCAACTCTTACATTGCCAAGATGATCGTAATCATGAAGAGTAGGAAGAAGATAAGAAGAACGATGAAGATAAAAAAATGACTGTTAAGTTATCAGTTGATCTTGAAACAGAAATGTTGTTCAAAGCATTCTTCTGGAAATGATAACACGTTCAGTGTTAAGAACGAAGAAGCCAAATTGATGAGCAGAATGGTGATGATAGTGATAAAAATGGCAACAATTAATGTGAATGTACCTTTAGTTTGGGTTGACTTTTCACGTACCTTTGCTATTCTTGATTGAAAAGAAAGCTCATTTATCATTGAAAATAGATGAAGTCTGTTTATTGATGTTGCAGTTGTACTTGTGTGTGTGTGTCTCAGATAATTTTAATTGTATAACCGATAAGTATAATTAATGTCGATAAGTTGACAGTGTATGATGTTAATGAAGACGAAAAGTCAATCAAGATTGTTAATGGTTTACACTGAAGATGTTTCAACATTTGTATGATCTTCAATCATTGAGGCCATCTTGGTGAACAAGATTAATTAGTCGATACATGCAATTTTAGATGTAAGTTGGACAAGTCAATCGGAAATAGCAATTAATTTAATCTCTTAAACTTTGATGTATTGAACTTGTTCAATAATTGCCATCGATACATTGATTTCTTAGACTTTGATTTCACTTTACATGTGATTGCCCGAATTGACCATATTTTAATAACCACAACTGCTTAAGGTTAGTTTGAATTCACTGTTAGTTATTTTATCCTTTGCCTGGTTATTGTAATCAGTTAAACATTATTTACAGATCCTGTTAACTTTAATTGAAGTGTAATTGTGTCTCAATGTAATTAAAGAAAATTAATAATAATGTTAACTCGGCAAGAAAACAAAAAGAGTAGCTGGTTACCTCACAAAGTTACAGCAGCTAACAGCAGCAACAGCTTACAACATTTTAACCCCTTCTGGCTATTAAAATGATCCTAATCAGGTAAAGTATAATGGTGAAGATGATGGTGATTATGATGTGTTTAAGTTGAAAGGAAATTGTTGTAAACAGGCTTACCCTAAATTAGCAAGACTCAAGTCTTTGTAAATCAAGAGGTTGAAAAAGAGATGAAGTAAGATTTAGAGTAAAAATGACCTCGCAAAAAACAGGTTTTTCAGTGGAGATGATGATGCGTGCCTGATCATGAAGCCCTCATCATTATCATCATCATCAACATCATAATCATCATCTCTTCTTCACATTGACCTGTCTTGTTTCAACTTTATTTGTAGCAAAGAGTTTCAAAGTAAAATATGTGCTACTCTCACAGCATCAACTAGCCCAATTATCTTATCATCCTGATCTTCACCATCTTGGCCATCTTCATCCTCCTCATCATCTCCATCATCGGTGTATATTAAGGTTATAGACCCACAGTTCCCAGGTCCATTACTTGGTTATATCATCTCATCTTAGATGCTCGGCTACAACAATCAACCTCATGATAGTAAAGTTATACATGCGTCATTGAAACTTGACTGGTTAAGCAATGGAAGAGAGCAAAAGATACAATTTTTTGGCGACCAAATTTTCTTTGAGCTCCTATCTTCACTTTCCCATAAGTTCAACTATTATCACCAGCATGATGATTATGAACTGGTATATGTTTTAAGAAACATAAATAAGTCTTCAAAACACAGCAAGCAAGCAAGCAAAAAAAATGGTTCCTGAAGTAACAACATACAAAGCCTAAAACGCCCAGAAACCTTGACTTTCAATGAAAGTTAATCATAAGTCTTTTTTTTCTCGCAAATTTATGCCTTTTCCAGCCATTTTTTAAAATATATTGAAGGTCAACTTTCATTTTGATATCATTATTGTTACTGGTGATTACTATTGTTGATGCTAATATTATCATGATTAACCATTGATCGTTTCTAGTAATCATTGTTATCACAATCATTCCACACACAACGAAATTACTTACGTCCGTTCATTGGACTTGTCCCATTAGATTGTTACAAAAAGAAACATGTGAATGAAATGGGAAAAGGTCAATGAATGCTCATAATTCACCTGTAATTCAACACAGCAATCAACATAACCTTGTTATTAATAATCTCAATTTTGGAGCTATTAATAAATGTAAACTGAAGTAATCTAACCCCTCATGATTAACAAATTTCACCTTTAATTAGTAATAACTTTCCTATTGTAAATAACTTGGACTTTCAATGGACTAAATCCAATGTTGGAATTCACAATCAACCTTACCTTATTAAGCATTGATTACTAATTGACAGTTTAACTCCTAATAAAGTAATCCATCGGGAAATCACATGAGAATGAAAAACTAGTTTCTTTTAACCTTGTATGTTCATTATTTGAATTTTTAAGTAATTAAGGTCAACTATGGATGAAAATTTTGATGGTGGCTTTTGATGATGAGTTGTACAATTAGCAAACCTTTCAACAATCAAATCAAGTCAAGGGTAAGTTTACCTTCCATTGGCTATGCTTTCAATGAACAATTAACACACACAATTGTATGCTTATATGATTATGAAAGTAAATTCAAACCATAATCAACAATAACAATGGCAACAGCTACAATTATGGTCAGTAGATATTGTTAACGAATGGATTACAATTAACTTACATAATATAATCACCTATTAACCTGTTTAACTAATTAACATTTGTATTTCTATGTAAATGCCTAACAAAGCTGTAATCATTGTGTTAATGGTGAAAAGAGGCAAGTTGAAGCCTTGCTAAGTGTGTTAGTTAATAAAACATAATTAACCAATCTGTAAATCTATTCGTAAATCGTGTTAAGAAGCAAATTAGCTTATCCATTGTAAACAGCAATTATAATTAAAATTAGAAACTAAAATTAGTTGCAAAAATCCATCGAAATGTGAAGGTTCCTTGGAGATTGGGTTGTAAATTTTACCCGATTTTTGGTTGAATTGTGTTTTTGAATGTTACTTCATGAAATGTTTAAGATTTTATTTTAAACTTGGAAATATTTCAATATTTTTTGACAGTTACAAGCTTTTTTTATTACAAATGACATCATTATTAAATCATGATAATAATTATAATTACCATCTTCTTATTGCTCAAGATGAAGTTAATTCATATAACTCTCTTCAATTACAACAACTTTGCAATTGAGTTTTTTTCCCGTTCACTTTTGCTTTGTTTTTGCTCTTCTTCCCGTGCATCAAATGATTGAATGAGAAAAAGCACTATTTTGTTGAATAATCAATGTTGCTTGTTGATCAACTATTTTCATGATGATTCAATTTAACCATTCATCGTCATCTCTTGATAGCATCAAAAAACATCTTGAAATGTTTACTTCCATTTGACTCAAGAGTTAAGAGTGACTTTGAATAACTGAAAGCTCATAACATCAGTCACCTTAGGTGTCATGGAACAACGTTGGAGGAAATTCTGTAAATTGAACAGAACTCATTCAGATTCCAAGAATTAAACCTTATAAATTGATTCGAACCAAAAAACTCATCAAAACATAAAATACCTTCGAATCGACTCTTGTTTCTTATAAAACAAAAGATCAGTTGATCAGCTTTTCAACCAATTTTCTGGATTAATTTCAATGGTTAAGCTGCTTACATTGAAGGTGAAAGTTGAGTGTTAAATTGTTCATTTTAACTAGTTTAAGGTGAGAAAATTAAGAGTTGATTAACATGGAATGATCCGGATTTCCGTTTAAATCTGAAGACGAAGGTTAGACCCAAAGGATACAGAAATGATATGAGGTTAACATCCTAACCTAGTGAATTGATGATTAAGTTAAACTCTGAAGATCATAACCACAAAGAAACCATTTATGGTTAAATCCGGTCATGAAGTCAATGACAATTTAAATCAATAACCAAAAGCTTAGGTTAAGATGCAAATCAAAGTAACAAAAGGAATTGACTAAAATCTCAATAATAACAATCAACTTTTGATTGACGATTAATTTCAACTCTTATTGATTCCAAAGATCGATTAATATCAAGAAAATATCAAGATTGCTTGAAATGATAAAACATTTAACCCAATTTCAACCAGAATTTACTCTTATCCTTAAAACCCAAAGACTTCACATAGAAACCAGAGATTAACCCAAAATTACAAGCAACTGTTAATGTTAACTGTTTAACATTTATTTGGTTAAATGTAAATTGAATAAAGCAATTAATCCAATTGAGTATAATTTAGATTAGATAATTTACTCTGGAAATTCACTTTCAACCTTATTCCGTAATATTAATCATAACTCATTTATTAGAGTCTTGAATCTTGGAAATTATTTTCGGATTGAATTTTTGATTGAAACTTTGGGATTGAAACTTGAACTTGAATTGAACTTTGAAGGGTTTAATCAATGAATTAATTCAATGGAAAATGATTACAATTAACTTTAGCTGCAATTGAAGGGGAAAAGTGAAGATTAATTTAAAGAGTAATTTGTTTCTTTTCACAATTAGTATTTAACCATTTAGATTGACTAACGTGATTGTTTTACCTTGATTAGGTATTAATACCTTTAAATGGTATTTTATTGATAAAACTCACGAACTCGGTCAGAACTGAATCACAACTGAATGAGACGACAATTAAAAAGACACACAAAAATGATCGTCTTTTCTATTCTTTTGTTTCTCTTTTTGCCAAATTAAATCAACTTAAATTGTAAATGATGAACCAAAAGAGAAGCCGTTAAATTGTCGCTTTCATGGACTATTAGCGTTCATTGATGCATTCACTATTAAAATAGATGATTGGTAATTTAAATTGTCAATAAAAGATTAGATTAACAAATTTAGTCAAAACTAAAATTCATAATTCATTGTAAAACGTTATTTATTGTGAAATGTATTTATGTCTGTCAAGTTGATCGTAAATCTAATGAGTGAAATTAACCAAATTTCATTCAATTACAATCAGCTTTTGTATTCGGTTTTTGCCTTTTAATTGAAGCCAGTTTCAGATTCAAATGACAATTTGATATTTATTTTATGAACAAATCAAGGTTTAGTCTTTGATCAATTTACTTTTACTTTTTACTCATGTTTGTGTCTTGAGCTTGTGTTTTTTAAGAGTCTGGTTTTCTGGTTCATTTTGGGTAGCTCTGGTTTAGAGTTGAATTTAGGTTTTGTTTTATCTTTTGTATCGATTTCATGTTTTGATTCGATTAGTTGATTGTCTTAATTTGCGACTACAATTTGAATGGTTAATCTGATTAAATCTTGATCGTCTTGGATGTGTTTTAATCTAACCCGGAATTGAGCTTTTCAGGGATGAACGTCAAGTTTGACTTGAAACATTATCTTATAATTAACGTTGATTTAGTTTAAGGATAACAAACTAATTGTTAATCACTTCTCATCCTTTTTGATCAGTTAACTGAGCAAATAATTATTGCATTTGATTAAAATTGAAATCATGTTTATCTCGTCTTTACACAATTGAATGTTAAATTCTTGGTTATTGTTACTCCCCTTAAAATTAAAATTAACAAAGATACTTTGCTTTGAGAAAGAAATACCATTGAGATGATTGGTAAAGTGGAAATTAGCACAATTATAATCAAGTTTAAGTTCAATTTTAATTGTTCATTTGTTTCTCTTTAACCTTATTACATGTTAGTGAATAGCCAAAATCCCAACGGAAAATAGTCGTTGTAAAGAGCAAATGAAACAATCAAAATTACTTTAAAACGGAAAATGGTTGCATTTAGAGTTGAGACCCAAAAAAGTGAATTCAGATGTTGATAGAGTTATTTTTAAAAGAGAAACAGATTTTAATCATTTAGAGTATTAAATTTAATTTTATATTATTGATTAGATCCAATTACACCAAATTGCTTTTCTCTTAGTTTATGGCCTTATTTTTCCCCTAATTACTTGATTCCCAATTAAGTTTCTCCGTATTCAGTTTTTAACTCTAAATTCCGGGTCTTGAGTCAGCAACCCAACTTTAATTCATGAGAAAATTTTCAGGAGCAACTTGCAAGTTCCTTATGATTTAATATACTCAGATTTAGTATACGGAATACTGTATCATCATCTTAAGTTGGTTTATTCATCCAGGTATAATCTCAGAACGTAAAACATTGATTTATTTTGGTTGCATTTTCTTCATTGATTTTTTTATTTATTGTTTCCTTAGCTTCACTCACTTCAATTTTCTGTTGGAAGTTCTGTTCGAAGAGCTTGGAAGATTGATGAAATTCCTAGATTTCTGAGGTTCAAATTTTACTTTGATCACAGTCAAAGAAAATTAGTTGATTCCAATTGATTGAATCAAATTAAAAATTAGTAACACTATTAAGAGAGCAAAATTAGTGATTATATAACTTATCCTACCATCTATCGGTTATTTTTCAACCCATTGT
Organism: Tetranychus truncatus; assembly: GCA_028476895.1. Classification (NCBI taxonomy): domain Eukaryota; kingdom Metazoa; phylum Arthropoda; class Arachnida; order Trombidiformes; family Tetranychidae; genus Tetranychus; species Tetranychus truncatus. The sequence continues at coordinate 13,774,406 of CM052062.1, forward strand.
TTTAAAAATAAAGCTGATTCATTGAATATGATTTGTAACGTCTTTTTTAAATTAGCCTTACAATTAGCCTTGTTAGAATCTTGAATGCAGCAACTCTATTCATCATTGGTGTTTTAATTCATTACTTAATATTCAATAATCAATGAATTACTGGATTTAGTTATCAGTCTGTATCTTTTTAAAAGTTGAGATATTTTACTTGGTGTTTTGAGACCTTTACAAGTTTGATATTTACTATAAGTTATTACATTGAGTAAGATTTAGTTCCGAAAAATTTTCATTTCTACAAAGAGGTTTGGTTTAAAGATATTTTCCCTTGGTGTTTTTATTCGATTACTCATTCAAATATTTCAGTAATATTTACACTCCCTCCCAAAGGGCAACTGTTGGTCAGATGAGGATTGTTGACCGGTGAAAAGGAGAGGCTGGATAAAGAGAGGAGGAAAGCCAGTAGAGTACACTTATCGTTCAATCTTGTATTTGATGAAGATTTGGTTTGTTTTACCCCATTTGGATATACTTTTGGAGATGAAAATAGGAAAAAGATAAACTTAAAAGCCAGACAGAGAAATAATAATTGGTGGAGAAATTCACTCGTCAGTAGCAGAAGCGGAAGCATATTTAAAGATCCGATTTCCCTTTTGAACCGTTACTCACTGTCTTTATATTCTGTATGCTTTGTAATTTGATTACAATAGAAGAATGGTCTAGGATTTAATCATCAAACAAGATTTACTCTTCGATCAGCCGTTTAAGAGCAGATATTATTGAAAAGATCAGTCACTTTCTTTCTCCCTTTGGATTTTGATTAAATAATCGACTACTGCATTATAGTTTTTCTCGATGGATTGAAACATCAATAATGGATTCGAGATAGGGCTTATCAAGCTGATCATTAAATATATCATGTGTAAAGCTAAGAAATCAACAAATAGAAAATTTCTATTTTCTTTTTTCTATGTCAAATGCAGTACAAATCAGTACCAACTGTTATACCTGTTAAACAATAGAATTGAGCTGTTAGACCAAAAACGTTGGAGTAAATTCCAAAATAGGTGTTTTATATCAATTTTCAAAATAGCTTCAAGAAAAAAATGACGTGAATTGATTCGAATTGCCAGGTGCGACTATTTCTTGAGTCACTTGGAGCTGGTGTGAAAATGTAATATGACAAAGTAATTGGCCTTTTTATTCTCGGTGCTCACTTGAAGTGAACGTTTGTATTCGAGTGATTGATTAAATTATGAGTTCATGAAAATAATTTATGCGAGATATTTTCATAGCGAATTTATGAAAACTTATTGGCTGAAGCACTTTTATATATCATTTAAAACATAAAATAAGGTGTAGATTGCTGGAAATGAAAAAGGGTTGATTTTTTATAAGGTTTAAATCACTTTTCGCAATCTAAATCAGAATTTTTGAAAATCTGTTAATTTTACTTTCAAATGGATTCCAAGGGATTATTTATCATTTTTACGATTTTTAAAAAACTTTTAAGGCGCCGCCGTTTCAATAACCTCCATAGCTCGGTGTTTCCCTCTGGTGGAGGTTATAAAAGTTATTTTGTATTTTTTCTTCTTTTACATTTCTGAATCATTTCTGACATACGACAGCTTTTATGTTTTAATTCAAGTTTTTAATTGTTCTGTGTTTGGAGTGTATTTATTTCAGACAAAACTGTTTTTTATCGATAATATCATCATTCGACACTTCATTATCACTCTGATTTTTAAATCAAGTCACTGAGTTCACTGTTTGCTTTTACTTTGGTGAGTTCCTGTGTCTTTCCGTTTTGGTTTTAGGATCTCTTTTCACAATCATGGCTGATTTAGAAAATTCATTTGAAAAAATTGAAGATGTTGATCCAGCAGCTGACTTTATTGCTCGTGAACAAAATGTTTTAGCTGAAATCGGCAATGATATTGAATTTAAAAATGAGATGAATCATGTTAATCAAGAGAATGGAGAAGACCCTGATGTTGGTTCTACTGCTTTACCTGCCGATATCTCAAATTCTATTCCACCTAGCAATTCCACCAGTAACGGACTCAGCAACCAAGTTAACGGTGATAAGGAACCTATTAAAGAACCAGAAAAGATCAGAAAATGGAGAGAGGAACAGCAAAATATGTTGAAACAAAAAGATGAAGAGGAGATCAAGAAAAAAAAGGAACTCGCTGAACAAGCAAAGAAGGAATTAGAGGAATGGTACTCTCGTTATGAAGAACAATTAAATAAATCAAAAGTAATCAATAGGTAAGTCTGGTCAACTCATTTACAAAATATTAACAATTCCCCGGTTTTGGGTAATCATTCGGTTTAACCTAACTAACATTCTAATCTCTCTGTCTGACATCGATTTCTTTCATCTTATGCTGCCTACTTAAGGGAGGCTTGCAAGTAGGTATCCTTTAACATATTAACTTGAAACCATTAATCAATTAGCTTTTATAATTTTTATTAAACACCACTTAACATACAGTTAATTTATTGTTCTTTTTATTCTCCTTGGATGATAATAGGAATGCTGAAAAAGAGTGGATCGCTGAAAGAGATGCTGAATCACCTGGACAAGATTGGGAAAAAATTGCTCGGATGTGTGATTTCAATCCCAAAGCATCTCGTAACTCAAAAGATACGTCAAGAATGAGATCGATTTTACTTCAGTTGAAGCAACAACAAGCTCAAGAAAAATCATCTTGAATCATCTTCCTTTTTATACGTTTATTATTACAATGAGTGATTGATTTGAATCTTCATCATCTTGCTGTGTTTAACTCTAATTTATCACAGACAAAATACTTACCAGAAAGTAAAAACTATATCATGTCAGAGTGTCTTATTTTAAGACCACAGAAGTCTACTAATAGTGTAATACCACAACAATCGACATTTCATCTGATAGAATCACTTGTAACTATAAATCTGTGTTCAACGCATTCCTGCAATTATTTACATCACCATGATTATATCATCATTTTGGCAGAAACTGGCTAATAAGAAAATGCCATTCTGAATTACCCAACCAACTAATGAAATGATAAGTTTTGTTTGAGCAAAAAAACTAGTGGACCTAGTTCATTAACATAAGCAGTATTTCAATTGACGTGAGATGTTTCAGTGAATAGACTACTTTTTACTGTAACTAGGTTTAACCCTCTAAACATCAAATCTTCGTTTTAGCATTTAAACGTTATCTACGATAAAATGTCTTTGATATTTCTAATCAAATTTTTCTTCCTTTCTGATCTGAGATTTTTGCTTTTATGAAAACATGGGGTTTATCCTTTTCCTAGATATTGTCAGTAATGTGATACCTCATCACTATGTAAACAGAAGTCATTTAATTGATTGAATAAAACAATGTCAGGAAAAACAGATTTTACATTATTAATATTAAATATTTATCGTGCTTCGTTTTTTTGTGTTATCAGATCATGACATGGATATGTGTCGTTAAACAGTTTTACAAATCTGCTTTTATACGATAGTGTTATAAATATTTAATTAAATAAACATGAATACTCGTGAACCCCAAATCAATTTATAAATATTTCAATGTTTCAATGTTAACATTTGTATGGTTTGAAATTATCAATAACCCAACCGTGGCCGTTCAACGTTACCAGATTGAGTTCAGCTTTCAATATCAAATTATGTTTTGCTTTTAACTCAAGCTTCGACCCGATGTAAGTATTACCTTTGATGTGATCTGCTTTGTGATCAATTTAATTTGAAAGGAATGATAACAAGTATTTTTTTGAAACAATTCAAAATGGCGTGTGTGAAATACTGTGAAATTAAGCATCTCAACAAGAACATGTTTAAATGTATTTGTGATTGGATGAAATCAATGGTTATGATATCAAATTAACCTCCTCTTTGAATGCTCATTGGACCACATGGATTCTGTTGAAACGACAGCCTGAAACCTCTACCAACGTTCCGTGAGTCACTGACAAAACGAGCAATGAATGGTCCTGTACCAGTATCTGGTTTGTAGGAAAATAGGTTTCATTAGTACTTCAAGGAAAATAATTATTTTGTATGACTCAGAAACTGGATGAACCCAGAGTTATTGAAATATTAAAGTAACAAGAAGCTAGTAAATCTAACAATTGTAAGAAATTTGTCTCTAATTTAAACCAGTTTGTGGACCTAATTACGATTTAGATCATTTATTCTGGATGCGGCGAGAATGGGATAATGTAACTCACCGACGACTGGTGCATCTTGATTTGCATTCTGATTGATTCCCAAAAGATTGAGTCGACTTCCACAAAATCTTACTCCATTTAATTGAATGTAATCATACGCACAACGTATCAGTCCAGCTCCAGCAACAGATTGGTCAAATGTTGGTGAATTATCTGAAAAGCAAAAGCGAATAAGAAAATAAATGAAAAATATTTAATTATTTTTACGCTTCTTTCACAAAAAAACATCAGTGGATTTGCTTGAATTTACTGAGATCAAACCACGATTCAATGAACAAAAGTTGATTAAAATTCTGACAAACTTACTTGGACCAATATTGACAATCTCAAAAGGTGTGAATGTACTATTGACACTGTAAGATTGGGTACAAAAACCGTTCTCTTTCCTGAAACAGATGGCATAATCCAGCCCATTTAGATATGTTGCATCAAGAATTCCTTGGGATTGTCCTGAAGATGGATTTGTACTTGAAAAATCTTGAAACTGTGAGGTTTCATAATTGAAACTGGAGAAGGCGCCGGATGGTCCTGTGTAATATTGTAAGCAATTGGACGGAGCTTTGGATGGATTTGTACATTCGATTTGAGTAATTTGAATATTCCATCTTCTATAACCAGGGCCATTGGTGATAACCCTGAAAATGAATGGACCCTGAGCGCCATCAACATCCATGTACACTGAATATAAAAATTGAAAGAAATATAATCCAATTTATAAAAAGTGAGTAAAAAATACAAAAGATCGCTCAGCATATCAGAGCTAAAAACTGAATAATTATTGATGATTGCTGTTTAGATTTTATAATCATTGGATGTAATTGATTTAAAAGACTCGATGCTGATGTAATCAGCACAGCTAAATGAAAATTGTATTAATTAGTTGAGTCTAAATGGTTCAATTTGTCAAAAGAAATGCAAAAGACTTGAGCTTCGATATTATTGATACCGGAATAATGCTTATGTTTGAAGTTTTTGATACTCACTGTGAGTCCCAGAGTTACGGCCACAAATTGGAGGCACAAATGAGTTTGAATTCTGTCCTGAAACCACAAATCTATCCACATCACAATTTCCCATCACAGGACGATTAATTTCAAAATCAACAAAATCCAAACGCAATTGACAAATCTTGAAAAGTGATGCTGCTCTATTCACGGTTAAAGTACACGATGTAGTCCCATTGTAAGGCGATGGATATGCTGGGTTAGTGAAATAAGTACTGTTCATGGCGGAAACAGCATCACAGGTTCGTGGAACTGAAATCAATAGAAAACAAGTTAAAAATGAAAAAGTTACAATCAGAATCACTGTTGATATCATATTGCAAGCACATCGTAAAAACTCTTTATACTCACAAACACAGCAAACGTTAGAGACACCACATTTTCCGATAGCAACACCACCGAGGGTTCGACAAGAAATTGATGAGTAACAAGTTCCCATCATAGATGATGTTGTAGCACTTGGTGTACCAGGAATCAGTGAAGTAACTGTACATGCTGGTCCAGCAAAACCAATGAAACACAAATGAGGCTCTGAAAAAATAAACAGTTTAAGGGACATTAATATAATCATTGAAACATTTTTGCTTTTAGATTGAAAATAACAAAATTAACTATTCATACCAATTTGTATCAACAGGAAAAGAAGAGAATATATATTAATTTGAATCAATGGTAAATTGGTCATATCTTAACTCTATTTACTGTCCACTATTAACCCAAAAATAAAATAAATCTGTAAAACTGTTAACACTGGTAAAAGGCTTCAAACATTTTGTTGATTTGGCCTGATGATTGCGAATTTTGATTTATACATAAATAAATGAAGATTAATGGTGAAAAAGGTGAAGATTAAGATGAATTTCTTTGACTGTTTGGAGTAAGTAAATCAAGAAAAATGGATGAATTGGGTTCTAATTTGGTAATAGAAGATGTTAAAGAGCCGTAAGACTTTTCACAATTTTTAGATTATCAAAGGGCATTGACGGATGAAGTGATGAACAGAATCATTTTGGTGGAAATAAGGCCAAAAGTTAGGATGAGTGATAATCATCCTTTCATTGTTAAACTTGTTTATGGTGATAATGATGATGAAAATTTAAAGATGAGGAAGATGATAGTTAATTCTATGGAAACTGGAAAACATAAGAAACGAAATATAAAAAAATCATCAATTGTTACATTTAGTGTAAAAAAGGCGCTTATATATCCATAAACAATGAAGTGATCAACAAAAGGCAATGACATGATTCAAATAGGCTTAGAAAGGTGCAGAAATAGCAGCAGAGTTATTTTTAATGCTAAATGATTTGGTTTGATGAACTAGGATCACGTATTATTATTGACCAAATTGTGTTAAATTTACTGTCATTATTTGTCAAAGATCAACTCCACCGAGACTAATTAGACTTGTAACAACAACTTAATCATTAGCCTAATTCCATAAAAGAGTTGTAATTTTACCCATTTTTGTGCCCAAAGTGACCATTTATTGTTTACCAGTGACGATCAGCTGAAAGCGTAGTCAAAGTGAAAGCTGTGTTTAATGTTTCTTTGCGGAGAAGCAACGGTGAGTTCATGAAGGTAGATATTGATTGTGGACAGAGTAGACGGATCTTTATCATTCGAGATATAATGTTTGATGATTCGATGGCTTTGCAGATGTATTTTCAAATCGAATCACTGTAAGCTATTATAGATTAGTAATGCTGAGATGCTATTCAAAGTTAAGATTCAACCGAAGCCGTATAGTGAATCTAAATTTTTATTTCTCATAAGAATTTTGAAAAACACAGAAAAACTTTCAAGAAATCACTGTTTTAGCTTTCACAATCAAAACTTTCAGGTGAAGCTTATTACATGTCGAAGAACATGTTGCTTCTTGAAAATTTCATTCTTAGTCGATTTAGACAAGTTTAAGATAAATATTTTTTTATTAAATATTTAACGTGCTTCACTTTTAATGTCATCATTTTAATATCAATACATATAATACATTTATAATGTATATTGATAATTCAATGCGTAGATACAGTAATGTTAAAGCCTTCAAACAGACTTTAATGTGAAATTATTCGTGTATATCAATTGATGGGCAAAGTAAGACAGTTGCATCACAGTATTAAACAAAACTCCAAAGTGTAATTTAATAAAATTCTGATCAGATCATGACATATAGTTGGAACAATGTTGAAAAGTTGTTTTGTATTCGATATTGTCACAAATGTTTTGATGAATTAAACGTAAATCCCAAATCAGTTTATCATTTATCAAGATTTCAATGTAAACATTTCACTTTTTTATGGCTTGAAATTATCAATAACCCAGCCATGATCGTTGAAAGATATCAGAATCAATCCAGCCTTTAGTTCCAAATGATGTTTTTCTTCCAAGTTCAAGCTTGGACCCGCTGTAAGTATAACCGTTGATGGTCCTCTTTTTGTTTAAGCATGAATCCGTAGCCAATTGCTAGGATAATCATTACTAGGTAAATGATGAAGATTGGCGGATTGAATGTTGGACCAAATAAAGATACAAAATTCAGGAACAAAAATATGGTGGCATAAGTATAAAGGCATCGACGATTCTCCATGATTGCACCAATAACACCCAACATATGGAGGGCAATAAACATCATTAGAGTGAAAGCGACAATGTACATCGGCAGTTTTGTGTATAATCGAGTGATCACAGTACCATTGATTGAATATGGTTCCATTTCTTTTTGTCCTTCATCGTAAACATAGAAACCAAAGATAACAGTTCTTTGGATAATCCGTCCAAGATTAAAAACAACTAAACATAATTTAGCTGTGAAGTAAGCGTGAGCTGTTTCACCCATTTTAATCAACAAATATACGTTATTTTTGATGTAAGATATTCGTAAACATATCAAACAGATATGTTAATAAACAAATTAACAAGACGAAAAATTTCTCTGGCTTCGAACTTGTTTGTTTTCATTTCAAGCATTGAAATTGCCATAACTTTCTATGAGCATGACTGCTCTGACATGGCCAGTCAAAATTGGAGTCACACAGATGATTCAGTTTGAATAACTTTGGAGACATTTGACAGGTTGACCACTTGTAACTAAAAGTTGTCATTTAATCATCATTCAAACTACAAATTCCTGGTCACTGAGATAATAACAATCAATGGGTTTACAATTCCAAAACATGAATAAAGCAATTACCATGTGAAGTTTATTATATCGAAGTCCAGATGTCGCCCCTTTTCACCTTTCATTTTATTTTGCCCTTTATGCTATTTCTAGGATAACAGATGGCGTTTTAAAGGCAATTAAATTTAATTTGATTGTAACAAATGATGAATTTTTAGGTCTTGGCAATTTAATATTCAAACTAACATCGATGTTACTGTTCCTAGTGCTATTCATTTTAATTGAAGACTATCACGGAAGGAAAGAAGCTCTGAGTAGCAGACAAATAATCAAGAATTGTAAATCTTACTCGAAGCTGAACTGTTAAATTAATTGCTGTCTATTAAATGCATAATAGTAACTATTATTAAAATAATTTACAATTCAACAACAAAAAAAGTTTAAATAACAGACCAACAGTTCAATATTAAGTGAAGCTTTTTTGAGCAATTTGCTAACAATAAATAACAATCATATTCAATCGTAAACCTTTGAATTGAAGATTCTTCAAGGTTGAGTCAGTTAAAACAATGAAACCCGTAAAACATTTAATGCTTTTCTGTTTAGTTAATGCTAGCGATTAGTTTCAAATGAAAATAGTGATTGTCAAGCAAATTAGTTAAAAACGATCATTTTTATCCGATGACCGATGATAAACAACAAAAGAAGATTACAGTCAATAAAGAAGTAACGGAAAAGCAAACATAACTGTTAACGTCCATTTTGTGGTGAATTTGCTTCTTTTACCAAAATGACACCCAGAGAAAGGCCATTATACTTTAATATAATAAAGATCAAATCCATTCACTTGCTAAATCAAAAATCTTAATTACGGAACAAGTAGATTCATAAAATTTGTCTTTGGGCTTTACAAACAATTTGATGTTTGTTTAGTTTGATTACAGCCTTAAGGATGGTGATTAAAGATCAGTTAATGATGTTTAACAAGTAGTAACCAATAGTTGTGATTAATTCCCATTATCCAATGTAACTGTGATTGGATTAGTGAAAATGTAACCGTTTAACTTACACATCAACCAAAATCGTCTGCTAAAGTGAACCTTTGCGCAGCAACAAAACAAATCACGCGAATGGCTCTGAACATGACCAATCCATGTTTTAGACTTTTTTGTGTTCAATTCTATGGATATCCTCATCATCTTTTCCTCTCCGTGTTGTCCTCTTTTCCTTTTCTTCTTGACTCAACATCATCATCATCATCCTCATCTTTACTGTTTATCACAAGAAGAGAAAACGAGTGAGAAAAAGGAAGACAGGGAAGAAAGAGAGGAAAAAAGGTGAGCAAGATCCTGAGAATGAGTAACACTTCAACCAACAGACAATCAAACACACAACACAGAAGGCATATTGTGATACTCAAATGTTTTCCCTTTTTCTAGTCAACATTTCTAATCATCATCATTATCCAAGTGTTTTACAGTTAATTATTATTTTTTGCTGTCATTCGCTTCTTCTCCCAATTACACTTTGTATTGGGTTAAATGATCAACACTGCAAGAAACAGCTTTCATTCAATTCAACAATGTCACTTTCCTAAAATAACAAAATCATCATTTCTATTTCAACCATCATAATCATCATAATTATCTTCATCATCTACATTACCGTACTCATCAACATAATTATTTTGTAAACAACTACAACAGTTAATATACCGATCTGGTTTCATCATGTGTTTACTGTCCTATGTTGTTTGGTGTCTCTTTTGATCTCTACCTTTGCAAATTCACCTAATACTTTTCAGTGATTCAATTTTGTTCGTAATGTGATTTTGTAAAATGATGATCGTTTGAAGAACGGAAATGAAAGAATCTTGAGTAATTAGTGATTGTAATTATAAACACCTTTAACTGGCTCTAATCACCAATTACTACCGTGAATACCAACATTGACCATCAATAGACCTTCAATTTTGCTCTTGTCCTTTTATCAACGTTGTCTTCTGTTGTCAACTCAATTGGTGATTAAAATTAAAACTTTGATTGGTCAATTTACTGTGCTACCTCATTAGTTAACCATTTAAACAATTCAATTACAGTTGAAAAGGCTTACCTATTCCTCTTGGTATACAAGTTTACAGAATGATTTCAAAACCATGAGAGTTTCTTATGGTTTCTTCAAACTGCTCCATTCAATTTTGTGATCATCTTAACTTATCTTCAACTCAATTTAATCTATCTTATAAATCTTCATCATGCATCTTCTTCCTGCTTCTCTGCTCTCATATGGTTACTAATTCATCTGAGAATCTCTTTTGGTTACCCAGATCGATCATTTTTCTGGTTTTATTTCCTCTAAATAATATAAATCAATGAAGTCTCCCAAAGTACATGTTATATAATACGAAAAGTAAAAGCCAAATTTGTTATAACCAAAATAGAGTTCCTTCATGTTTGAAATGTTTTGTAAAACAAATTAATGTATATCTAATATGTAAATATTAATAGTGATATTTTTCATATGTGATGCCGGTGTATGCTATTAACCACGATCACAGTGACCATTTTATAAATGCCAGGTATTATTGTGTTCAAAAGACGTTGGAGTATTGGCTCTGATGATCTTATTGTACCTGCTACAGTACTCTTCATTGTACATACTGTTTGGTAAATATCTTTTATGTACATTTGTCTAAATCAATTGTGTGTAAACAAACAATTGACTAGATATGCAAATGTAAACCATTAACTGTATAATTAATCCATTTTTATCTCTTTTTGTTTCCCTCTTTCCATTTCAATCAGGCTAATCGTTCTCTCATTGATTTTGGTGTCTGGCGAGAAGAAGGAATGGCGATTACAATGTATGATCGATCTCCACGAGCACATAGTTGGCTATGCCATTATCCTAATTGGCTGCCTAATAGTGGAACTATTCATAGCCTGGGTCAGTCTAAGAGGAACCATTTTGGAAACCGAACCAAGATCCTCCATGCAGTATCTACTTTATGTAAGACTGGGTATGACTTTTGACTTTTTACTTTCACATTATTCTGTTCACTCATCTGTTTATTATTTATTTTTTTCCCACTTTTTTTCACCATTTACCATCCTTGATCCTGGTATTATTTAAAGCTCATAGACTCATGATAGGTTTAATCTGAGTTGCCGGTTTTTTGTTGCTCCTATCATGCTATTTTCATCTTCTGTCATAACAACCCAAAAGGTGCATCAATTTTGATACTGTTGCTGCTGCTTACAAACTATGATAGTCTCCATTATTTAGTTTACACCAGACTAAAAAAACTTTACAAGCCATTTAATCCTCTGTGATTATTTTCCAAGTTTTAAATTACATTCTAAATTAAGCCCCTCTTCAACCTTTTCAGCTATCACTGAGAAAGAGTGGCAAAGGAACCATGTCATAAAGATTAAGGTGAAAACCAAGTGAAGTGCTAATGAACCAGTATACACCTTTTTTCAGGGTTGAATGTTACCTTGCCTGATGAGATCAACTCTTGAACATTTTACTTTTCTTACCATTTTTACATTTTATTGTAACCTTAGTTCAAACTCAATTCAGCAATAATTTATGTTTACCAATTAACTAACAATTTGCGCAAATTATTGAACCATTTGAAGGGATGAAAGCACATTACTGTTTAGATACTCTTTACCCAAAAAGCCATTCTCATTGATTTCCATCATTTATCTTCTCATTTTAATCTTGTCATTTTAATTGTTTCTCGCAATGATTAAAATCTATTTACATCATTTTACTGTTAACTCAAACCCTTTTAACTCGTCCAATTGAGATAACACATTGAAATTGCTTCGCTATTCAGTTTGCCATCTTTTTCATTTTAACTTCACCAAGGTTATCTAAACTATTGGCATCAACTATTTTCACCCAATTCCTTAATTATTTTAAATTCATTTTACTTTTTCATTTGCATTTCTTTCAATTATCCAAATCAATCCTGAATCACGATTTAATAAGTTGAATATTAAATCTGTTGCTTGTAAATTTGAAACCAGAAAAAGCAACAACTCATTAGCAACCAGAAAAAGTAAATTACATTGTTTTTGGTAAACTTACATTCAGTATTTCTGTTCATCTTCTTCCTCTTCTTCTTCTTGACTGATTCGTGCAAAGGTCGACCAGAATTCTAATGAAAAAAGAACCCTTTTTCCATGAAAGACAAAAAGACGAGAAGCAAAATCTCTCAGACAATTCAGTCTACCATGAAAATGTTCATGCAATCTAAACACTTCCTATCAACTGTAAAAACAATCTTACCTTCCATTCAATCCTTCCACCGATAATGAACAAAAATTGCAATTATTATTACTGATTACAAAAGATCTAAAGGAAAACATAGAATCTTTCAGATTTCTCTATTTACAGATTTTGTCAATAATTTTGCAAACTGATTTCCTTTCACAAATTGCCTACAAAGTTACCTGAAAAGTGGGTTAATATGATGAACAATTATCTTCAAAATTTGCTTTTTGTTTTCTTGATAACACTTTCAACTGTCCAAATGAACCCGGAAATTTGAGTTATCCCAGAAAAGGTCAAAAGTCAATACTTTTTGCTTACATTATTTGCACTATTGTAGTTACACTTGAGCAAATCTCTTAACTTAACTCATATTATTTCTTTCCATTCTTATGTAAGCAAAAATTCCAAGAACAACTTGAATTGTTGTTGTTTTGTTGATTCAGTTTTTTTCTCCATCTTTTCTTCGTTCTTCACTAAAACCTTAAGAAGCAAAATTGTTAATAATAAGCATTTTATTCATATTCAGGGGGAAAAAAGTGAACAAATAAAACTGTTCCATTATTGACATTTACATTGCATTTCTTGTTCAACTCTCAACTTTCCCTGTTGTTATCCATAAGTTCAATCATTGAATTGTCATTATTTTGCAACTTGTCATAATCAAATTGATTGGTAACCAAATTTACTAATATTTGTGATCATTAATCATTTGATCATTTCATTGTGCTATTAGTTTCAACTCTTTGAAACATTGAACTATTTTCAGCTTGACTTTCAGTCATTTGTCACGATTCATAATAATTTTCAGCTTGACAACCAAATACACAAAAACACAACATTTACATTATCACTGATTATTCTAGCGATAATTATCTTTACTCTTAATCATCAACTGAAATTGTGATTCAATTTGCTCAATTGATTAACATTTCAATTTAAGCTTTTGATGAGTTTGTCTCAATCCAAATGATTACACATTCATTTCAACCATAATTGCTTTCATCTAAACAGTTAGATTAACTTTGAAATTACTAACCATTAAATTGGTTAACATTAAGGTTTTAAACCCAAATTCATCTTATCATTCATTTAAAACCTCAAACCTCTTTTGATTATAATTATGTAAATAGGTTTGTCTCAATGAAAATGTTGATTTGATCGTCAATATGATTGAGAAACCTATTGATGTGAAGATTGACTCAACAATTTGTTAATTACATCTCTACAGATGTGAATATTGAACATGATTAATTAATGCTACTTGATTCTGGAAAAGTTGAAAAGCTGAAACATGAAGAACAGTCAAAAGTGAAAAATATGTTTCCATGTAAACTGGTAAAAAAAGCTGGTTAAGGTGAATCTAATGAAAGAAATGGAAAAGGGTTTTACAAATTAAAGAAATAAATCGAAATTCGGAAGAAAAATTTCCATTGAAATGTTTTTCTTATTCATATTGTTGATGGCAAATTGGTTGACAAAATGTTCATTATTCATGGACTGATCTGATTGGGAACATTTTCATATAAAACCAACAAATAATGATTATTAATAGATTATTAGATTGAGTTATTGTATGCTTTTCATGTTTATCAATTGAATAGCTTTGCCAAGCAAAAAGCAAGTCAACAATTTCCTTATTAACTTTGATGTATTAATTATTTCCTTGGTTTCTTCCTCTTCCATTTACATACAAATCTAGTAAATTGATTACTTACAATACTGGAATACAAATTGATTGTTGAAAATTGACTCAATTGTCCAAACAAATTGCGAATGTTTTCACTTTTGATTTACTTACAGAAAATTTGTTTTCTGGTCTTTCATAGTTTTTCAAACCTTTTTTACCAGCCATTCAACTGTTTCTATTTCAGCCAACAATCAATTTTTACTATTGTTACCAATTCTTTAGGGTATCATGAATTTATCATGGAATCGGGAAAAATGTTAAAAGTTAAATAGCTTTCAATCTTGTCTATGAAATGTTCACTTCTGAAGACAAGATTGGCAACAAAAGTGAAATGATGAAAATGAAACTTGACTTGAATACCAGAAAACGTAACCATTCAATAGTAATAGTGAAATCTTTAGCTGTGATCCATTAACCAACAACTTAATTGTTTCTCACATTGACATTTAACATTTCAACCTTTCTTAATTAACTCAATTTAATCTCATATTCATTTTGTAATATCAGTTCAATATAATATTACCAAAGGAAACTGGGAAATGCAACAATTTCATCTTTCTCATTGCTTGCGATTCTTAACCAGAATCTCAGTTTCCCTGCTGCTTCTGGGTTGGAATTTTTTTAGCATCGATTTTTGATTATCAAATTGTATTACTTTCACTTTCAATTTTGTCTGCTATTAAAATGGATGCTACAAAAGGTTGAGATAAATGTTGTGTTTATAAATTTCATTGACATTAAAGTTATCTCGATCAATCTTGTAAAACTAAATCCTTAACTCATTCATCTTTTTCATCTTTTTTTCATCTTCTTTACTCGATTCATCTCTTCTCATCTTCGTCAACATCTTTCTCCTTCCTTTTCCTATTTCTGAGATTTCCTTCAAACAATTTTTACTCATTCAACTGAATATTCAACTTTTACACTTTTTCATCTCTGCTCTAACCTAAAACTCATAACCTTTTCTGTCAAATTTTATTCATTTTAAAATAATCACTTTCATCATTTTGATCATATTTTAGCAAAATTTTCAATAACATCTAAGAACGCCATCAGTTAAATTGTTCAACTTTAATCTTTAGTATCGATTTACTTTACTTGATCAAAGACGATAATTTAGTCTATCAGATAACTCAGTTGACATTCAATTTTTCATTTCTCATCTTATCCTAAATTAATCGTTCTTTTCTCAATAAATTGCTAAAAACCAATTCATCAAAAGACTGTCAAATTATCGTCTCAAAATTCAATGTAAATTGTATTTAAAGATTTGATCAAAATCCTGATTGTTACTTTATAATTCAACTAATGATTAATTTTTCTTTTCTTTATTTTCTAGGAATTCTTGCCGTTGAAATATTCTGGTTAATAATGGGTATCTTCTGGATCCGTAAACATTACGATACTTGTATTCCTGGTTTCCCTCGAGATGCCATTCTGGTCATTATTGTATGCAATTTTTGTATAATTGCGTCCGTTTTTGTTACCATTTGGTGTACCTTTGATACTGCTGGACGTTCTTGGGTTAAGATGCAGCGTTACCAGAATAGCCTGAAAGATGGTCAAAGTAAATATAGGTACAAGCGATCGGGTAACTCTCATCGTAATTGGCGTCACAGGTTGGTCTGTCCATCATCAATTGTCACTGTTAATTTTCACAGATTAATCATGATTATTCTCAAGATTACTTTCACCATTTTTCAAAATCAAATCCAATTGATGGACAGATTCTTAATCATTGATTGCTAATTGAATGACACTTTTCTTTGCTCGTTTAACCCTGATCTTTGCATCCATTGGAATCCAATTCATTGCCAAGTAAATTAGTTGACATTTTTTGCTCAATCATTTAATTTGTACTAATATTAGATCTTGTCATTGCTATTATAGCTTGCTTTCCTCATTAAGTCACAGTCTTCAAAGGCTTGAGAAATGCTTGACAATTTACTTGACTTGATGGAAACCAATTTAACAATAATTAACTAATTCACAATTTCCTGATTCTCTATCCTTCCAACCTTTCAACCCATTATTTTTGCTTGCTTAATTTTTATTTTTTTATCAAAATTCCAATCATTTTTTTCAGTTCTAGGAATACTCCTGACCTTTTATCAGATTTACGAAGGTATTGATTTTTGTTTCATTTCATTTACTTTTAATTTTCATCTTATTTTGATTGTTCTATATTTATTTCCACCTTTATTAAATTGCTTGTGTTATGAATACCTTGTAATAGACTGTTAGTTGAACAGTAATTTTGAAATCTCTTAGAAGGGTTAAGAATCTATTCATTCTTTTATAGCAAAAGATTGACCATCTTTTGTTATTGCACTTTTTATGATAGTTAACAAGAGATTAATCAATTAGATTTAATCATGATTCGTTAAAACAATATGCTATCCATTAATTAATAATTAAAGGTTGATTATTATTTTGAAACTTTCCCTTGCAGAGTAAATGAAAGTTAAGCCTTTTGTACATCATAATTAGGAAATTAAGTCTTGTTTTCTCGGCTAAGTAGCGTTTTTTTCAATATTACATTTGATTAATAATGTAATTATTATCTTAATAGTTAATTATGTGAGCTATCAATTCAGGCATAATTTGCTCTTTATTTAAGCCTTGAACCAATCATTTTAAATGGATTTTTAATTGATTTGCTGAAAGCTTGATTCAGCCATTTATCGATTTTTTGAAAGGCTTACTGATTGTAAATATCACATCTTTTTATACAAATTCAACACTTCTGTTTACCTTCATAATTGAAATGAACAATTAGATAGTCATAATGGAAAGTAATTTCAATTTGAAACTTGAAGGATTGAATCCAATGAACCATCAAAAGCAAACATTAAACAGACACAAGGCTAACCGTTGAAACAAAACAATAGATTTTTAGACTTTTTCCAGCTAATATTTAAATACTTTCAAGTTACACTTATAGATTAATCATTTTAAATTGTATTTCAATTACTAATGCTTTGTTTCATCTTTTATTGTTGATCCAGGAAAGCGATGAGACAATATCAGGACAGTTGGAACCGTCGCTGTGAACTTTTATTTTGTTGTCTTGGTAAATCTGATAGGCGTCAGGTAAGAGTTTAGTGATTAGGGTTGAAATTGGTTCTAACATTTTCTTTCATTTATAGAACTCTTTTGCTGAAATTGCCAAATTATTATCAGAATTTTTTCGAGACTTGGATGTGGTGCCTTCTGATGTTATCGCAGGTCTTATATTGACTCGGCGACAGCAAAAAAATCAAAGTTCAATGGTAGTCCGTGAATCTGCCAATAAAACCTACCAATTCCTTTCGGGTTTACCCATTACACCGGAGACTCGATTCCTTGATGTAACCCATTACGCAGTTGTCCAAGACATTAAAACACTAATCCATTATAGTCATTATGCCATAGCAGTATATGGCTGGCCTATTTATCTTATGGAAAACAAGGCGATCGGATGTTTCCAGCTTTGTCCCTATTTAAGATGTTCAACCTGCCTTTCATCATCTTCATCACCATATTCATCTTGCTCCAATTGTTTCAACTCATTTTGCTGTTGTCCTTGCCTAAACCGTTGCTCACCATCAAAACCATCAACAGCCGCCTTTAATAATCGTAAATCATCAACATCATCAGCAACTCCTCAACCTTCAACTTCACCAATACCTGTTGAACCCATCATCATGGGTGATAACTGCTGTGGGTGTAATTATGCTGCCCTCCAAAGGATCTGTCAAACTCACAATCTTGAAATAATTTATGCCACATATCATGTTGAAATTGCTGAACCTCCCTTTTTCGTGGCTCTTGACTATGATAGACGAACCATTGTAATTGCCATTAGAGGAACTCTTTCTCTTCAAGATGTTATGACCGATTTAAATGCGGAAGGTGATTTACTTCCAACCAATCCAAGTCGCGATAATTGGCTTGGACACAAAGGAATGGTTGAAGCAGCTGTATATATTAAGAAAAAGTTGACCGATGAACGAATACTGGATCAAGCCTTAACCCACAATCCACTGAAAGGCACTCACAATTTTTCTCTAGTCTTGGTGGGTCATTCCCTTGGAGCTGGAACTGCGGCTATTTTGGCCATTCTACTTAAAGAAATTTATCCTGATCTAGTCTGTTACGCTTTTTCTCCTCCCGGTGGACTCCTCTCTTTACCCGCCGTTGAATATACCAAGCATTTTATTACCTCAGTAGTATTGGGTAAAGATGTTGTTCCTAGGTTAGGTTTACATCAAATGGAAAGCCTTCGGTTTGATTTAATAAATGCCATTAAACAATCAAAAGATCCAAAATGGAAGACAATTGGCTTAAGCTTTTGTTGTTGCACTATTGATCCAGAAACTGATTCATTAAATAGTAAAGAATCTGATATCGAGTTTGGAAGCAAACAGGAATCCATTAAATTGGACACTTTATCAATTACAGCCGGGGAAAAGGAGCTCTCAGCTCATCCTGACGATTCTTCAATTGCTTTAACTGTTCATCAACCTCTTTATCCTCCTGGAAAAATTATTCATATTGTACGAAATCATCCAAAGAAAAAAGAGTGAGTTTCAATTCCATTCACCTTAACTCTTTTAATAACACTTTTCCTTCAAAATATATTATTATCTTCATTTTTCCAATAATAATGATAATACAATGTTTCAATTCATAATTATATTTCTTTTATTTATCGTCTTTTCAGAGCTTCCAAGAACAAAAGTTGGAGGTAAGACAAGAATTATTTTTTCATTTATTTATCACAATAATTTATATTCATCAACATTTATCATTGAAACGTGAGAAAAAGATTGAAAAATTGAACAGCTCAAAATCAGCTTGATTATAAAACCATCACATTAAATTAACATAGAAACATAATATTTAAATGTTCTCAGCATTTTAAATGTGATTACTTTTTAATGAAAAGGTAATATTTGTGTGAAAAAGACGAAATTTGTTCATTTAAATTTTAAGAAGATTATTGATCATCTTTTAATAAGATTTTCATCAATTCTAATGACAAACTCACCAAAACAGAGTAATAATTGAAATAAGAAACAGCAATTTAAATCTTCTATTTTATTCTCAATAGCCATTTATTAATTTATTTAATCTGAGAAAAAAATAAACTAATTTTCAAATGCTATTCCTATCAAGATTGATGGTAAAACATGAAAAATCGATGAGAAAACATTGAACATTCTGTCCAACTCACACTGTGAATGATACATTTGATTTCACTTAAACTCGATTATCATTATTCTGATGGAAGTCAAGTGTTAACACAATTAACTTGGAGTAAAAGAATCTATCAATTTATTTAAACTCTGTTTGTTTCCCAACCTGAACATGTTAGTTGATTAACTATATCATTGTAAAAGGTTGAATGGTTGAAAGCGAAAATAATGTCAATTTGATTGAAATTAACTGCTGTTGATCCAATTATCAGCTTCTTAATACCTTGCTCAAAGTTAATTGTTTACCCAACAAAAGACTAAAGCAAATGATATTTCAACTTGATTGACATTGATATAAAGTTAGTTATTTATCTTGACAATCCTGCAAAGTTAATCACATCTATTGACAGATTACGATTTGATGGAACCAAAAAAACAAGAATCAAACCCCGAATGATTAGCCTAAAGCTGAATAGATGTTGAAGTTGATTGTTTGTTTCCAATAAATGCGTAAACAGATATCAAAGTGGAGTGAATATGAGATTGGAAAAGGTTGAAATTGAATCTCTATTCTGGGATTAATCTGGTTCATCATTTTTCTATTATAATTTCCATCATTATATCATAATTTGATGAAGTGAAACCAAATGTTTAACAGTTTAATTTGCCTGAATCCAAGCAATCCCAGAGGGAACAATCAACTTGACTAGGTTTTCAATCAAAGTTAAAATGAACGTAAAAAGCTAATTTTGGCGTTTATTAATCTATTCATTAATAAAAAGGTTGACTGATTCAATTTTAATGATATTTTTCCATAAACTCAAAAGCAATTTCACTTTAAGGTATACTTTTACTTTCTGGTTACATTATAATACATTTACATTATGTATAATAATAATCAAGTGCAACTAATACATTCACAATTAACCTTGGATGCATTCAAGCAGAATCAATTTTTAACCTTTAACAACCCTTTTGCATACTTTATTAGCTATTTCTTAAATCTAATTCACTTTATCTCTATTTTTATTTAGGAACATTGTTGGTAAAAAAGAAGCCGTTTATCAAGCATTGTGGGTCGATAATACGGAATATGATCAGATAATTATATCTCCAGTGATGATTCAAGATCATATGCCAGACAAGGTATTGGAAGCGCTGGAAAGACTTTTAATCAACACTGGTCCTCCCAAGCCGATTCGCCATGTAATGACTAACAATGTTGACTTGATTTCTCGCCCTTTATTAACCTATCCAAGTGGAACCATTACACCTGATTCATTGGATCGAACACCTTCTCATAGATTAGTATTAGAAACATCATTCACTGATTTGCAGCCTGTTGGCTTGGACCTTGAAGATCCTAAATTG
This sequence comes from Tetranychus truncatus, assembly GCA_028476895.1. Classification (NCBI taxonomy): domain Eukaryota; kingdom Metazoa; phylum Arthropoda; class Arachnida; order Trombidiformes; family Tetranychidae; genus Tetranychus; species Tetranychus truncatus. The sequence goes on from CM052062.1 coordinate 13,795,273, forward strand.
ATTCCTCCCTATTCATGCTCAACTGTTGGTTCCAGTAGATTCACTTCTAGGCCAACCTTGTTAACAGCTCTTCGTAAAAGTCGTAAGATTGATTTGATTCGAGACGATTGGATTGGCATGGCTCCTTTAGCGTCACCTGAAGGTCTCAGTGAATCATCCAGTATTTCATCTCGAAGTGCTTTCATTAAAGGTACAAATGGTGGAGTTGCTGGAACAGATGAAAGGATTAATCTTAATGTTAACTCATTGTCAAATTATTCTGCTTTTGAACGTATTGACCGAGGATCTTTTTACTCTGCTAAACCTTCTGCTTCTTCTGATGGTCAGTCTAATTCAACCAATGGAGAGAAGGAGGTTAAGAAGACCAAGGAAGAGGAAAGAAAAGAGGAAAGAAAAGGTTCTCCGGTCTCTTCTTCAGGACCATCAAATGTCTCGAGTGATTGTCAACAAATAACTTCACATACCACTCCATCTACTTCTCCAATTTACATTCCATCACCAACAGGGAGTGGACTTGATCTTGATCCAAATGCTTTATTTGACTCTTTGATAGCCAAATACGATGACCAGAGAAGACAAAATAAAGCAGAAGATTCTGTTGATCCATCGACAAATGGGTTGGGAGATAATGAAGCTTTCTCATCTGGAGCCTCAGTAAAGTCAACAGACACTGTTGCTTTGAATGACCTTAACCATTCCGAAGGAGATGTGATTCGAGGAGAGGAAAGTGACATAGAAGGTTGCTGTTTGTCTCGAGCTAGCCTTTTAAGTGGAATTCGGGAAACTCGGGTAAACATTGGTGATAATGAAACATGTTTTTCACCGTCAACGAACTATTGTCACAGCTTGAGCAGCATGGATGATTCACAATCATCAAATGAAACTTTACCACCACTGAGACGATCCCACGAAGAGATAAATTTAAATTGTTTAGAGGATGATGTTCAAGTTTTCCGTCAAGAAATTCGCACTCATTCAGCAACAGCTTCCCTCAAATCCAGTGGAACTGATCTTTCACCCAAATCAAAGCTGCTTTTTCAAAAATTGCGAGCCATTGAATCACCAGCTGATGAACTACCTGCCTGTGATGCCTTCCAAGTTTAACTCTAATTTACTAAATAATTAATCAAAATGTTGGACTAATTCAGGACAAATGTATTTTTCATTATTTTCATGAAGAAAGCTAAAGATCAGGACCAAAGAAAATTAGGCAAAAAATGAAATTCAATTTAAGCTCAGATAATTGATTCACCTAATTTATATTCCATCAATTATATTGATTAATGGAATAGTTCAGAATAATTCAAGTAATCTCACCAACTATTAATACTGGTAATTTTGTCTATATTTAATCCAAATGAGCTTAATTGATGAAATATTGGCTAAACAATCAGTTGAATAGTTTTTATCTTGAATTTATGCTCAGTTTTTTGCATGTTTTTAACGATTGTTGATTGCCAAATAAAACTCTGAGAGTTAATAATCGAGTTGATCTTCATCATTCTCATCTTTACGACAATTTTGATTAACGCAATTGTCTAAAAATAACGTTCAAAATGGAAATGATCTTCAATTTAACTTTCTTTCAAAGAAAACCTTTTCCTCTGAAAATCGGACATTTTGTGATAATAAACAATAATCAATGAATAAAATTCTCAATTGACATTATCAAGTAAATCCAATTGATAATTAACTCCAGCTGGACCAGCTGATTTGCTTTAACAATTTAAGAAAACAATGTAAATTTTTCTATCCACCAAGTGGATATTTTACCAGCTAACTGTTTCTAGTGAAAGTTAGTTATTAATCAAAATTGATTGCTTATAAAGAAACTAAATTTTCTTCAAATTCAGTTTTTACACCAAATATACTTATAACTAATTAAAGTAATTTTATGTTTTTATTTGCACTTCTGAAATAATTCAATGCATTCCAAGCAGAATCTAAAGCCAATTCAATTTCAGTCTTGATTTTTCGATCTCTTCTTTCTCTATCAACCTGAACAAATGATTAATGATTATTGATTAATGGAATAGTTCAGAATAATTCAAGTAATCTCACCCACTTTTTAATCAGACACAACAGTGAATTTGGTTGATAACCTTATAAAAGTTTGAAAAAGTTATGGAAAAAAGCCACTCTAAAGTGGTGGGCAATTTTGTTGAGAAAAGTCTGTTTAAAAGTGATGATGTTTGATTCGGTGGATGTGTTAGATTGGTCGGTGGACAATACGGCGAAAAGACGGCGAAAAAAGTAGTGGATAAAATGGCGGAAAAAGCCGGTTTTCTTTTCCATTCCGAAATGATTATTAATATGACAAAACCTAAAGACTTCAACTTTTGGATTTCTTATTCTAACAATGGTTTTTATCGAGAATTCGTGTTTTTTATATCAATTGATTGTGATCTACTCAGTAAAAAAACTTCAGCCATTTTTGCGTCAATTGGTGGCAACGGGAAGGGTTTATAGAGAAATTCAATGATGACCATTATTTGATTACAGCAATAAAAAATACTTGAGCTTTCTAAGAACTCAGATTCATGAGAAAGTCAGGTTGAGGATGGTAGGAAAAGCAATCCGTATTCAAAAGCATTGTGGAAGCAAACAATAATTTTTTAGTTTAATGACGTTATGGTTTACTGTTGGATGAACTATAAGTGTCAAAACTTTGACTGAAGTTAAGAGCTGTGACTTTATGAAATTTTAGGGATTCAATTTTCAATACGATGAATTTGGTCAATATTCATGCTTTCGTTCACTGAAATTCCTCGATTTTATCGAATTTTCCAATTTTTTAATGATTTATAAACGATATTTTAATCAACGTTTAAATCGATATTCCTTCAAAAATAATCAAAATCATAATTATTTTTTCAGAAATCGAGAAATACTAATTAGCACGCTTTGGGCAATCAAAAAATTTCTCTGATCAAAAGTTTTCGATGGAATCGCTTTAAAGTTCGAACTTGCATTTCATTTTGTTTAGCTGTAGAGGGATTTTATTTTATTTAGTTTATACATTGCAGATGGTTTTCATTAAGAATTCAAGTCTAAATAAGTTGAATTTGTTGTATAAAGAGGAAAGAAATTTACGATGGGTTATGATCGGGGGCTCCACTTGTGTAAATAATGAGAATGATAAAAACAATAATGGTCGAGTTTGGTTTTTTGATCATAATTGTGTAGTTTGGAGATTTCATTTGGTGATTTAACATGATTGTCGATTATTTTGTTCAATAAATAGTTTTAGCGTTGATCATGAGTCAAACAAGTCCATCTATCAAGAGAAAGGTGGGTTGTAAAGGGTAGGAATGGAGATACATTTTGCAAATTTACATCTAATCTGAATAGCTTTGTTTAAACATATAATATGCAAGTTACTTTCTTATTATGTTAACAGATACTTTGTGAGTTGATTTTACATCTCAAGCGAAACTAATTCAACTGAATTTTGGATTTATTTCAAAGGGAAAACATTTCTTGGCTTTATTCGAAAACAAAATTGATGAGACTAGTATAGTACACATGAATATTTGTTTTTGTTTCTTTACTGATTTGATTCTTTTGTTGTTGCAAGGTTTTCATTAAGTTTCACTTTTCTTCAGAGAAGCTCTTCAGAAAGAGAAGATAATTAATGAAAATAGTGATTTAAAGAGGTAAAGAGCTGTAGGCAGAGGCAGACTTGTAAAGTTGTCTTAGGTGTGCAATAGCTGCTGAAATTATTGAAATTATGATACAATATCTTGCAAAAAAGAGTAAGATTCTGAGGAAAGAGAAATGAGGATTCATAAGATGATTAGGACTAAATGATTTGACGAAAAGGGTAAAGTAATAAGGAAAGCAAGGCGAGGACGAGAGTCAGAGTCAGAGAAATAGGGTTTGAAATGAATTCCGAGAAAGGATGACCAGAAATAGAATGAAGATGCAGGAATAAGATGACAAGGAAGAGAAGAGGTGATTTTTGTGAACCATTTCAGTAGTTTTGAATTTTCCTTGAATCTGTAATTACAAGAGTTTAAATTTGAAAGTTGCATTGCTCCAAGCAGAAAAAGATTATGAGTTGGACTAGTATATGAGTTGACTAAATTTGTAGCCACCATTTGCATGGTTTTGCGAAGAATCTATTCACTTTTCTTTAACATTATTTCCATTTGCATCTTTGGTTATGGGGCAAGTGTCGTTTCTTCATTACATCTCTTTGTCGGTAAGATTATTCATGTCTTTCTTGATAAATACCTAGAAAATTTCATCGAGATATCTTTGAATGTTTAGCATCACTATTTTCAGATTCTTCAAACTCTGGCTTATTCCTTTTCTTCTCGTAAACACAGATTACAGTGCATAAGATTACTACTTCAGCGACAATCCCAAGGAAAGGCCAAAGGGCACCTAATTTATCTTTAACCCGAACATCTACTGTACTGTTGGCTTTGATTCCTCCATTAGCAGCTTCACATATGTACTGGGCACGATCACCAAATTTAACATCATCCATGATAAGAGTAGATTTTTTAACAATATTCGATCTACCATCTAGTTCTTCGTCAAATGTGATATTGAGATTGGTTATTCTTTCTTCAGATCCATTTGAAAACTTTCTAAACCAAGAGAAGTCGATCTCATCCTCTTTAAAATGTGGTTTCAAAACTACTTCACATATTAAATGTAGATCATCGTTTTCGATTACGTTGAAAGAGTTCATGTCCTTGGTATGTTCAGCGGCTTTAAAATTAGTGAATTCAGGCTTTCCTGTAGCATTAATTTGATCAATGTTAATTGTCTTTTAAAAATAATACATATTGCATAAAATGTGCAACAAACAAGTCTATCTTACCTCTAACCCGAAAAGTTTGGTCCGATGTTTTACCACTTGGATTTCCAACGGAGCAAACATAATCAGCTTCATCAGTAGATTTCCGAGGGTCTTCGATCGTTAAAGTTGTATTATTATTATAAAGCTTGTATCTTTCTTCATTCCCATGAATTCTTATAGATTTTTCACTATCGATTACTTTATACCTGATAATAAAAAAGAAATGGAAATTAGCAAAAACACAACAATGTAATTTTCAAATTATAGTCTAATAAATAAGACTTTCATGAGCTCAGATTTGCAATCAAAGGTTTCCATGAAAGAAATATGAATTAGACAAAAATTGCATAAGATTTTCCCTCGAAGTATAATCTATAAATAGATTTGAAGGATAGTTGTAATTTTGATGAAGTTTCAATGATTAGGAATTGATAAAAAAATAGACTGATGTTTAATATCTGTCAGCGAAATGTTAAATTAAAGCTTGTCGAAATTTAATGACTAACCATTTAATATCAAACCCACTAGACCCAGGAGGTAAACATTCAATTGTGACTGGACCACCTGACTCAAGGTCATATTCTTTACTTCTTTCCATAACCACGAATTCTGAAAGCAAAAATGATATTCAAAGAGAACAATTAGACATTTAATAATGCAAAAAATAATAAGATATAAAATATATTGAGTGATATTGATCCGATTAGACTTGAGAAAGTGAAAAAGACGTTTTATAAAGTAGATTATTGCAACACCAATGATAAATTGGAAACAAACATAACCTTTTTTAGGCTATACCTAATAGATTGAAGGAAAGTAGGACATTAGTTGTCGAAAGTGAAATGAAATGAAAGAGCTTGAAGAAGGGATGAAAAGAGATAATGAATTAAATGGGAAATATATTTTGGACAGGCCCTAGTTTGAAATTTTAACCATTCAAATAAACTAAAACAGGTACCAGAATCTTTAATTTGTTTGATCAATATACATGTACATGAAGGAAAAAAGTAAGGGTAAAATTTTGAATAGAGACAAATATAGATAACTTACCTGCTCCATGGATCAACATTAGAAATGGTAAAATAATAATCATGATTAACAATCTAAGGCGTCTTGGTAAAAACAACAAAAAAACCAAGTAAATTTAATGTAAATTGATTTAAAATTAAAAAATTAATCGAAAACAAATTTCTTGCAAAAAGAATCAAACCCAAGTTGAACATGAAAAAAACAGACTAACAGAGTTACTGCCATCTCTTGTTAACTTTTTTCGATCTACAGTGGTGAATAATTTTCATGTAATTCTGATAGCAGCTAATATGAGTCCAAAAAAGGTGTCTTTACAAACGATAAATGAATTATCTCTAAGCTGCTTCATCTAACGCTTTTCATTATGAGGATTAGTTTGTTTCAAAAATTGGGTAAAATCTTGCCATCTTATTTAACGGTTTTCAATTGATAATGCAATTCAATCAATAAATAGATTCTGAGTTAAACGAATGAGTTTCTTGCCATTAAAACTAATTCATGTAAAAACAACGGATTCATAAAGCTAAAGTTACTAAATGATATTAAGTTAGTTCTGGTTTGAAGTCAAAAGGCTGAAATATTTACTTGAGATTCGTTTAAACTGAGATAAATTTTATATGGGTTTTGATTCTAGTCTATTCCAATAGAAATAGTCATTAATCTTTCATGAATCCAAACATGGCTAATCATATGTGTTAGATCAATACTTTAGTTCATAAAACGACTCCTTGATGGTAATACAAGATGTAATGTGAATTGAAGCAATTGAGTGAAATAATTGTCACAGTTGAATCATTAGTGTTATTAATGTTAAATGTGTGTTAATTTACTTTGCTCATTTGACAACTTTTACATTTAACTCTTTGATTATAATTGTATAATATGTTTCTTTGTTTAATGTCACGAACCCCATGTTTCATAAAAGCAAAAATCTCAGATCAGAAAGGAAGAAAATTTTATGAGAAATATCAAAGACATTTTATGGTAGATAACGTTTAAATGCGAAAACGAAGATTTGACGTTAGGTGGGTTAAACCTATATAATTTCTGTCATTATATCATAATTTGCTTCTTAATAGACTCTTTGGTAGCCAAATACGATGACCAGAGAAGACAAAATACAGCACAAAATTCTGTTGATCCATCGACAAATGGGTTAGGAGATAATGAAGCTTTCTCATCTGGAGCCTCAGTAAAGTCAACAGACACTGTTGCTTTGAATGACCTAACCATTCCGAAGGAGATGTGATTCGAGGAGAGGAAAGTGACATAGAAGGTCGCTGTCTGTCTCGAGCTAGCCTTTTAAGTGGAATTCGGGAAACTCGGGTAAACATTGGTGATAATGAAACATGTTTTTCACCGTCAACGAACTATTGTCACAGCTTGAGCAGCATGGATGATTCACAATCATCGAACTGGGAAAGTTGAAAGTGCTTCCAGCCAGTATACTTAATACAAAATATCACGCTGCAGCTCAGAAGAAATGTCTCATTACTTTGGATAAAATTTTACAATTCATCAAATCTTAAGTTGAAGAAAATAAGATTTATAATTTCATTTGAATGCGGAAACACAAGAAGTCATTGTGACTCCTACACCAAAAATACCCATAGAAACTTACTATACACCGTGGAATTTACCACCTGATATTCAAGACCGCGTAAAATCTTAGCCATGCAACTCTAAATTCTTAAAATTACTCATAACTTTCTAATTAAATCAATTATTGCTCATCTCTGTAAAATAAATGAAAATTAACGAAGAATTAACGTTGAAATTAAGTTAGTCAACTTCAGTTGTAATTCGTTTAAACTTATTTAAACAAAATGAGTTAATTTAAACTGTAATTCTTGCCAACCTATTGAATTATTGACCTATCTGATTTTTCCTAACTCATGGGTTAATGCACTGCTTGACTAATGCATAAAGTTATCAGCTTGATATCACATTAACTTGATATATATGTATAAGCTGTTTGATCCTTTTTACTCCAAATCCATCACTTGTGCACCCACGATCGAAAATGAGAACCACAAAATATATTAATACATTAACACTTTTAATGCAATAAACAGCAAAAAATTGAAGTTTCAAAGAAATATTCATTAATATAATATAATAATATAATATATTATAAATGAATATTCAAACATTCATTTATTATAATGCAGCCTTTGGTACCTTCTGGACTAAAGAGTAAAGTAAAGCAGACAGACTACTTTTCATCAGTGGAATCGATATAAGTCGATTGAAGCTGAAAATTCATAAGCATTATTAAGAAAGGCTGTCTTAAGCGGCATACAAAAGGCGAAAGTTAAACTCATACTTACAGAATGGCTTTGTTTTAAGGCTTTTTTACTGAAATTAGCAATAGACCATTTTTCTTGATTTTTTAATATTTTTGCATTTCTTAAGCTGATTTTTCTGTAAAGTATGAATTAGATATCGAGGTTTTTATAGTTCCAGCTTAAAGCTTGTTTCATAAATGTTTAAAAATAATCAATGAACGAAAAAAGGCTTATTTAAACATTACTTTGTGATTTATCGAAGTATTTTTATTTTTATTAAATTTAAATACACAGATAATTGATGTTTGAAAGGGGATGTTTTATAAAAAGCTGGATAATATTTTGTGTGGACATTTTTTTCTTCAGTTTTACTTTTATTGATAGCAATAATTTTTATTAGTAATATATGATAATGATAATAATAGCAAGCATTAATAATAACCTAATAACTATTATTTAATCTTAATCCAGTGGATTTTTTACCAATCTGTGAAATATTACAAATTTTGCATAACTTGCCTTCAAACTCTGGTTTGTAAGTGGCATTACAGAAAGGACACTTAACCTCTGGTCTACCTCGGTAAATTGGTTTATATGAGTAGCCACAGATAACGAATGGATTGTGTTCATCATATTCCAATCGATGTTCATCAACTGGATTCTTTTCTGCTAATTGTAATAACTTTTTGTTTTGCTGAGCGACTTCAGGCTTAGGTCCTAATTCAAGTAATCTCCTAGCGAAGGAGGCAGCAGTTTTATAATTTTTAAGCTTAAAGAAAAGATTGGCTGCTGTTCGAAGAGTTAAAATGGTATGAACAGGTTGAAGTTTACAATGTGTAAAGTATGCAGCCATTTCACATGATCGTTTTTGTTCTTCTAACGAGGCTGAAGGCCATCCATCTTTGAATAAAGCTTTACGTTCTGTCTCAAGCTGAAGACCTAAAACATATTCTTTACAAATGTCTAAAAGTTGTTTTGCTTCACTGGCCTTTTCATCTGAATCAACGACCAAGAATAAAATTTGTAACAATAATGAACGGAATTTCTCTATGGCTTCCACAAATTTACCAGCATGTGTCAAAGAATAGGCTGATTGAAGACGTTGGAAAAGATCTGGAAGTTTAATGGAAATAGAAGGTAAACCTCCATTAGGGCCTGCATCCTTCCAATTTCGTTGTGGATAACCGTACAGCGAAGGTAGATAAACTAAACCCGAATGGGCTGTTCTTGATTGAGTGTAAAATGAAAGAAATAATTGTTTGAGTGGCTCAAAATTGACAGCTCCTACTTGTTCGTTAAGAAGTCTGAAAGCTGATTCAAATGAACCTGCAGCAATATGGTCCACAGCAAGTCTAGAATTGATTACCCAAAGGTGTGTTAGTGAAGTTCCTCTAGTAGGAGCAACAAAATATGCATTAGCATCTTTTGTATCTTCACCAGGCTCTACGTCTGGTAATTCTAGACCTTCATCTTCAACATCCCAACCAGCATCTTCATCATCTAGATTCAATTTTTCTTCCCCAAGTTGATTATCAGCAGTTTCATCAAGAATCAAATCATCATCATCGCCCCAGCCTTCACCAATAACATCATCTTCATTCATATCCACAGGAGAAGTCAAGTTACCAGCTTTGCCCTTTGTTGCTGCCATTGCACCTTCGAAGAAACCTTTAGAAACCGTTAGGAGTGGCCAATTGTCTTCACAATGCTCTATAGGGATAGGAGGCTGTAAAAATTCAGCATTTGGATCTGGTTCAGGTAATTGTTGACTATTCTTGATAGTTCGTTTTATCTCTTCTGCTTCATCGTACAGACCATGAGTGGCTGCACATAGGTAAGCGAGAGAGGTTTGACCACAGTTCTTAATCATTTTAACTCTTTCTGATGCATCACCTAAGAAAAGAGCGATTTGGAATTGAGCTGACGTGTCCTTTCGAATCTCAGCTATTTTCATCATTTTTCTAAGCTTTTCAAGATTTCCAGTTATTAAATAAAGGAAAGCAAGTTTATCGAAATTTTTTATCCTCTGATAAGCCATTTCTACAACTTGATGATTGCCCTGAAGAAGAGCGGCTTCAGCTAATTTTTCCCAACATGTTTTATCGTCTAATTTACGAGCAGCTTCAGTTGCGATTTCAATATTACCACATTCCAAAGACAAAGCAAATCGAGTTTTCTCATCTTTTACAAATTGTAAGGCGACTTCCGGATAACCTTTCTTTTGAAGATATGCAATAATTGACTGTCCAATCAGTTTACTTGTTCGAACCATATGTAGTACTTCATCATAATGACGATTAACGAGAGCTAGCTTGAATCTGAATTCAGTAGAATCAATTGACAACTTTTTGGAAACACACTCACGATTTAAACAATAAACAGAGTTGTCCTTTATCTTGGTCAGATAGATTGGCAAGTCAAGAGTTCGAATAATACCATGATCTCCATTAATCAGAGCGTATTTTATATGATTGGCAGTAGTGTAGATGAAAACATCAGAATCATCCCAAACTCCACTCTTAACAGGTGTAGTTTCGGTTATGGTGCTTAAAATATCCATCTTTCGTGTACAAATGCTGACTTGATTTCGATTTAAGAAAGCAACATGCGACATATCAGCATTCCAAATAACATGCCTGACGTTAGCAATCCTAGCAGTATGAATTGATCGTGATTGTTGAACATCCCAAAGAGCTATTTCAGAAGCAGTTTTGACCAGAAGCAAACCAGTACCAGCATAGAAAATATTTTCAACTGAAAGTGCGGTGGATAGTTTTTTAACTACTTCATTTTTCATGTTTTTAATAATGATAGTTTTGCTCAAATCTAGAGCAGCAAATCTATTACGTGCAACCCAAATCGCTGGTGCACCTTGGAATCGTTTGGATTCACCCAAGGAAGGAGATGGGTTATTAGGATCGATATCTTTAGGTAACAAGTAAAGATCATAGAATGAATATTCGTGTTGTGGTAACTGGCATGATACCATCATAGCATTTTCGGCTGGGTTATACGAAAGCATGGATAATCGACCACGAGTTGATGGGCGTAGCTTCATGATAGGAATATCTTTGAAAGTTGAAAAGTCAAGGCGACGAAGATAATAATCTTTGATATAGTACAGTAAATTGCCATGGAGTGTAAAAGCTGGTCTCTCTTTACTGGTTTTGAATAAAAACATACCACTATCATGACCGGCAGCCAGAAGATTCTGTGTTGGATGAACTGCTAGAATCCAGAAACGATCATTGTCTCTACGATAGGTATGTAGTAGAGTGCGTTTGTTAGCATCCCATATTCTTAGACTTTTATCCTCAGAATTAGAAATAATGAGCTCAGATTTTGGGTGGAATACAACACAAGAAACATTATTATAATGAGATCGACAAGTGTCAACTTCCCAGGCTTTGGAATCGTTATAACGCCAAATACGTATGACTCTGTCATCTGCACCGGAAACTATTTGAGGTGATGTTGGATGGAAACAAGCCCAATTAACCCCTCTCTCATGTCCTTCTAATACATGCTTGACAACTGCATCTGACTGACCGAAAAGATCTGTATGACCAGGACCTTTCATGGAATCATCTAATCCCCCAGGACCTGGGGCAACATTTTTCTTTCGTAAACCAGAAATATCCCAAACTCGCACAGTTTGGTCAAGAGAAGAAGAAACAACAAGATCTTCGCTTGGATGAAATTGTGCACACATGACGTAATGGTTGTGTCCAGTTAAAACTGAAATACATGTACGTGATTGCCAATTCCAAATACGAATAGTTTGGTCATCAGAGGCACTAAGAATCCATGGATATTCATGATGGAAGAATGTTGTTCTAATGATTCATGAAGAAGATATAAGAATATTGAATTATAATATTTACACGATAAAGCTATGAGTTGTAACCAGCAAACTCACCTGATATAATCCAAATGTCCGAGAAGAGTAAACAAACAACGTCTTGTCTTGTAGTTCCATACTTTAATTTTGTAATCATCACCTCCAGAGACAAATAAAGGCTGTTGACTGTGGAAGCAGATACCTCTAACAGGTCCTTCATGTTCATCAAATTTGTCAATCAAGGTACTAACCCGATAATCCCAAAGTTGAATAACACCATTGTGAAGAGCCGCCAAGATCCATGGTCTTTTGTGGTGAAATGATAGGCCTTTGACTCTAGCTGATTGAGTCTCAAATTTGATTAAAAACGGCATCGGCCTCTCCTTTTGAGAAATCTGGTCAACAGATTGTTTCAAGATGAAAAGCATAAATAAAAATTATTAAGACAGTTGGTATGAGAAGATAGATAGAGAAATAGACAGAAAAATGAAAATCTCTATCTAAATCTGGTGAATAATAAGCAATCAGCACTTAAATTAGTAGTTGGATAGAAAGTTGTTATTAACTTCAAATGTATTTAATTACCGTTTTCACAAATAGTTAATCTTTAATTGTAAAATTTTTAATGATGACCGGATTGACAAAAACATATGAATGTAAAATTCAACATTTAACTTGGTTGCGTGGAGTTGGCAGGTTGTTGCTCTACAGCGCATTCCCGTTGATGAAAAGGTATTTTCAATGTAAGGCGCTTTGTTTGATTATACATGTGTCAGTGAGAAAGCCTCTCATCTATTCACCGGCAAACTCAAGATCTATTCTGATTTTAACTTCAGGCGAATTAAATTAATTTGAATTAGCTTTTCTGAAAATTTTGTTTATTGTCGCTATTATAGTATAATCACTACGTATACATCATCATCGTAAAGCAAGATCTGAATAAACGCCGGTCAGCTCAACATTTCGGAACTTTTTAAAATTCTTGATTGAAATTTACATTGACAGAGGCACTGTGAGCAAATATGTTACATATAAATTGACAAGAAATGCCTTAGCTACTCAAATCAATAATATTTAAGTAAATTTAGCATGAATGTATCACAGTATAAACATTTTTAAATAAGTTAGTGCAAACTTATGTTCAGAGCCAACGAATCAAATAAGCTCTATTTGTACCTGTGATTAAAATTAAAAAGAAAAATTATCATTTTCCGTTTTCTAATTGACCAGTGACAATATTTACCTATTTTTATAAATGTTAGATTATTCGGGAAAACATCATTATCGCAGATTATATAATCAGTGTTTAAAATCTTTCTACCATTGACTAAAACTCCACCTTTGTTGATCATTAAAGTGGCTAGATCTAGAATGTTGAAGAATTTTAGTTTTAATTTTAAATAGATTAAAATCAGTTTATTTGTAATTACCTTCATTCTCAAAACACTTTGTTTTCATGATGACATTCATCAAACGTGTCCCATCTGGTACAAGTTCATGATATATAAATGACTTAGATCCGAAAACTTCGATTAAATCATCTTCAGTCAGTTCACCAAGAGCTTCAGTTTCTCCTTTCAAAAGAGCTTTGCTGGCGTTTTTCGCTTGGTTCAAACCAGATTCTGATAGAAAGAATTAGATTCAGGTAAAATGAAGAGCGTAAAAAAATTATAGAGGCAAATATTTAAATTGCAAGATTACCTCCGTGAATTAAAAGAACCAAACTATCAGCTAATTTTTCGTGTGCATGAAGAGTTTGCTTCTTCAAATCTTTTTGTATAATACTTTCAATTTCTTGATTATTATAAAATGTGAAATATCGAAGGAATCTTTCGATTTGATTATGTGGCAATTTCAAGATGGCCTGAAAAAAAGGTACAAAATTAATAATTTTTCTATACAATTTATGAATACTTACTTTGTAAAGAGAGTAAGGAGAATTGGTGAATCTTTCGAGGAATAAAGATTTTCCTTCAGTCTTGCCCATTTTTTTACCCTCCTTGTCCAAAAGAAGAGGAACAAAAAATCCATAAACCTCCTGATTACGAAGATTGCGGATTAATGAAAAACCAGCTTCAATATTAGGGGTTTGATCATTTCCTCCGACCTGAAAAGAAAAACAATTAATTAAACCTAAAATTGTTAGATCGAAGTGAATTGTGCAAAAGGTAATCACCTGAAAACAACAATTATGTCGGTCAAATAATTTCAACCAATCATAAGCTTGCATAACAGCATAAGAAAGTTGGGCATAGCTATAATTTTCGGAGCGCTCTTCAACACGGCTTTTGCGAAATAAATTCCTAACATTAATGGCTGGACCACATTCTGCTAAGATATCTGAAAACTTATCATTTGAGTACCAATTTGAATTGTTAAGAATTCTGAAATGGAAATTGATATGCCAATCGGAAATGAAATAAATTGCTGCTGGTCAATAATCAAAGATAAAACTAATTTAACTTACATTGGTTCGTGAATTGGTTCAGAAAATTTAGGTTTCCAAAAATATTTCAAGTGATTTACAAAAATACTAACTAATGTTGATGATATTCGCGAAGCATTTGCTTCAATCGTTTCTCTATCTAGAGATTCACGAGGTTTTAATCTTCCAATTGGATCACCAATTCGAGCAGTTTCATCTCCGATTAGGCAAATTATTCTATGCCCATTTCTCAAAGCATGAAGCAGTGGCATAATCACTAGAAGATGACCAATATGAAGACTGGGACCAGTTGGATCAAATCCGGTGTAAAATGTTTGTTTCTTTTTGAGAGCCTCGATCATTTGCAATTTTTTATTTTGTGGAAGATAACCTTCCAGCAATCGTCTTTCCTCCAATACATTGAACAAAGTTCTTGACGACGTTTGGTGAATAGAAGACGATCTCAACAAATGGCTGAAAATGAAAGGAAAATCAGTGAATAAATCGGGGATGAATATCATAAAGCAATTAATTACTTACCGTATCTGACTGATTGAGTTCATCTTTGGGTTGTTCAATATTTAAAAATTAGACATAAATTAAGATAAATGCTTGTTTCTTAATTGTTTTTCATTTTCAACTTGAGACATACTGTTATCACATGGTTTTGTAAAACAGCTGTTTTTATCAAGTTAGCAAGTAAACAAAAATAAGTTTTGCAGTCAAAGCTAGAACCATTTCAACAAATTGATCAGATCAGAGTTTAATTCATCCTGAAATTATTCAAATGTTTACTCTTTGCTATCATTTCTTTGCATTCAAAGTTTTGTTAAATAATCAATGCCGCAATCCATTATGAAAGCAATCGATACGAAATTATCTCATGATGATCTTGGATCAAATACTTTTTGTATAGGAAATGCAACCCATTATCTAGAATTTTCCATTGCCCAAGTTAATGATGACGTGTAAAAGGATCTGTATTATAATTTATAATTAATTTCTGGCCCTTTCAAATCATTGACAAATGTTACAAAATGATATTGATTAATTAGTCCTGAACCAATGAATGCGATGATAATTAAATTGGTAGCTTTGGTTTTAACATTACCTCGAATCGGGATGTGTTTTACAAAGCATATAAATGTTATGATTAAATGAATCTGCTTCAGATCACAATGATGGGTGTTTATGAATATTGGCATGAATGAAATCCAGAAAACAAGGGCATCATGAGATTGTCAACAGTGACCATTGTTAACAATTGTAATTGTAAATATTCAAATATAATCAGAATTTTTAAAAAGAGAAAGAGAAAAGAGACAGGCAAGGAGGAGGAGACAAAGGAGAGATGCTGATAGTGATGTAATCTGGGAGAAGCGGCCAATGAGGTTAAGCCAGATCATCATACAACTTGGATATTTTTTTGCTGGGTTTACAATACTCTTTTACTAGTTAATATTATCCAATTGTGTTGATTGTCAGTTTATTTAAGTTCTTCAGTTGTTCTAGTGTTTTCCTGTCTGATTGACTTTCATTTAAAACTATTTTGTGCAATTCTTGGTCTCTCAAACGTTTAAATTGATAATACCGGCCAACAATTTGTTGTCAACACTGGTTCGGTCCTCATCATGTCGCGTTTCAATTATTTATTAATTTTTACTTTAACTCTATCTTTTACAATTTTATCAAGTAAGTGTTCTTTTTCCATTATTCTCTAATTCATTCACGTATTGTTACTACTAATTTTTGATGTCTATTACCTTAGATAACATTCACGCTGAAGAAGTCTCTGATGCTGTTGAAGGGGAAGAGATCAGTTTGGATGCCAACTTAAAGGCTGGCAAAGAAGGAAGTGTTACGGATGCCCAAGTTGTTGCCAGAGAAGAAGAAGCCATCAAATTAGATGGACTTAATGTGGCTCAGATGAAGGAGTTACGAGAAAAGGCTGAAAAACATCAATTTCAAGCCGAGGTTAACAGAATGATGAATTTAATCATCAATTCACTTTACAGTAACAAAGAAATTTTCCTTAGAGAATTAATTTCCAATGCTTCAGATGCGCTTGACAAAATACGAGTGCTGGCATTAACGATTAAAGAAGCATTAGATTCTACTTCTGAATTATCAATCAAAATTAAAGCAGACAAAGACAATAATTTACTGCACATTATTGACACTGGAATCGGTATGACCAAAAATGAGCTGATTAATAACCTCGGAGTTATTGCTAAATCAGGAACTTCAGAGTTCTTGCAAAAAGTTGGCTCCAGTGACGATATCTCAACCACTGAACTGAATGATTTAATCGGTCAATTCGGTGTTGGATTTTACTCATCTTTCCTCGTTGCTGATCGAGTTGTTGTCACTTCTAAATCTAATGATGACGCTGATCAATACATCTGGGAATCAGACTCAGCCTCATTCACAGTAAACAAAGACCCTCGAGGGCCAACATTAAAACGTGGAAGCCAAGTTACATTACACATCAAGGAAGAAGCCAAAGATTTTCTTCAAGAAGAAACGCTCAAAGAGCTCATCAAAAAGTACTCTCAATTTATAAATTATCCAATTTATTTGTGGTCTAGTCGAACTGAAGAGGTTGAAGAGCCAATTGATGATGAATTAACACCAGACGATGCGGCTGTCAAGGAAGAAGAAAAAGAAAAAGAGGTTAAAGATGATGAAGATGTAAAGGTAGAAGAGGAAAAAGAAGAGAAGAAGCCTAAAACAAAGAAAGTTGAAAAGACTATCTGGGAATGGCAATTAGTAAATACTGCAAAGCCAATTTGGACCCGAAAGTAAGTGCAAAAATATAGTTGAAGTTTTTTATTCTTAATCTCTGTCTCTCCTTATTTTTTTAGACCCGCTGAAATTACTGATGAAGAGTACAATGAGTTCTACAAATCAATAACCAAAGATTCTCAGGATCCTCTAGCCAAAACCCATTTCATCGCAGAGGGTGAAGTAACATTCAAATCACTTCTGTTCATTCCTCGTGTTCAACCTTCTGAATCATTCAACCGATATGGTACCAAAACTGATAACATCAAATTATATGTTCGACGAGTTTTCATCACCGATAACTTCACAGACATGATGCCAAGCTATTTAGCTTTCCTTCGTGGGGTTGTTGATTCTGATGATCTACCATTGAACGTTTCTCGAGAAACTCTACAACAGCACAAGCTTCTTAAAGTAATAAAGAAAAAATTAGTCCGTAAAGCTTTAGATATGATTAAAAAAATAGCTGAAGCTGATTACGATAAATTCTGGGGTGAATATGGTACTAACATCAAACTTGGAATAATCGAAGACACTGCTAACAGAGCTCGCCTAGCAAAACTACTGAGATTCCAAACTTCAGGTCTCGAAAAGGGAAAAATGGTCTCTCTT
Source organism: Tetranychus truncatus (assembly GCA_028476895.1). Taxonomy (NCBI): domain Eukaryota; kingdom Metazoa; phylum Arthropoda; class Arachnida; order Trombidiformes; family Tetranychidae; genus Tetranychus; species Tetranychus truncatus. Next base: position 13,813,065 of record CM052062.1, read on the forward strand.
GGTGATTATGTCAAGCGGATGAAAGAAAAACAGGAACATATTTATTACATGGCCGGTTCTAGCTTCGAAGAAGTAGCCAGCTCTCCATTTGTTGAACGTCTATTGAAGAAAGGTTATGAAGTACTTTACTTGACCGATCCTGTTGACGAATATTGCATTTCAGCTTTACCTGAATTTGAAGGTAAAAAATTCCAAAATGTAGCAAAGGATGGTCTTAAATTGAATGAATCTAAAGAAAAACTTGAAGCTTTACAAAAGCAATTCGAGCCTTTAACTAAGTGGTTAGAAGGAACTGCACTTAAAGAAAAAATTTCCAAAGCTTCAATCTCTCAGCGACTCCATGATTCACCTTGTGCTCTTGTTGCAAGTCAATTTGGATGGACAGGTAATATGGAAAGGTTAGCCAAGAGCAATGCCCACTCTAAGAGTAATGACGTTACTCGTGAATACTATTTATCGCAAAAGAAAGCTCTCGAAATCAATCCCAGACATCCATTGGTTAAAGAGATGCTTAGACGTGTAGAAGGTGATCCTGATGATGAAACTGCCAAGAATATGGCTGCTCTCATGTATGAAACTGCAACCCTTCGATCTGGTTATATGTTATCTGATACTCAGTCATTTGCATCTCGAGTTGAAAGTTTATTACGAAAAACTCTAGGAGTTGATGAATCTGCTGCAGTCGAAGAAGATGATCTAGAGGAAGAGGCACCAGAGCCTGTTAAATCTGATCAAGAAGAGGAAGAAAAATTTGATGAACCTTCAGACGAACATACAGAGCTTTAGAAATATGCATCAAATATTTTTTGTTCATTTGCTAATTTGTTATATTTATTGTAATCATCGAAGAATCAAACTTCACATTTCCTCATCCTTAATCAAACTTGATTCTTTGATTTTTCACTAAACCTTCCTGTCACATTAGTCTTTTTCATAAAGATCGCCCATTTTTGGTTCATATTTAAATTAAAAAATTTTTTTACAAGTACTAGAATCAGTTTTACTCTGATTTAATCATTATTTCTTGAATTCGGCAATTGCTCTTTAAAACTGCCAACAGTTGTACAGATCTTAAGGGATTTTCCATGAATAATTAAATAGATCTCAATGTGAGATATTAACATTTTATGGCAACTTTAAGATAACATTAGCTTTACCTATTATGCTATAAGTGAGTCAAAGAGTTTAGTGTTGGTATTTAATCTTACGACAAAAAGTGATGTAGAATAATACAATCCTGTAATCATATTGTAAATCATTAACTTCCGATGAACCCAAACATGGTCAAACAATCAATCAAGATTGAATCATTATCAAATTATAATTTTGATGACTTGTTAACATTTAGATGTCTATGCATCCAATGACTTCAATTAGATCTTTATTATGAATACATTTGTACTTTTAACATTTCTATGTAGACTAATGAGAGTTGGGAATAGGAATACATAGTAATACAAAAATGGTTTGAATATCAATGCTTGCATTTTTGTTGTGGACTTCACAATTACCTATCACGTTGAATACAGTCTTTAGCTATTTGTTAGCAATTAATTAAGTTCGTAATTCTTGTGATGAATTAATTACCAAGAGTAGGATCTTTGAATAACGCAGATAAAAATTGAAGATTCTTGAAAACTCTCCTTGGTTACATGGTGGTAAAGTACCTCAAGAAACTAATTGGAAGCCAATTGTAGATTTATGGATAAATTAACGAAATCATACCAAGATCAAAGACTGCATGCTATACCGACAAGAAATAATATATTGCATTGTGTTTATCAATCGATAATGGAGGATGAAATCTAAGCAAAAATCTGGACACACTGATTATTACCACTCTACAATTAATTGAAATTAAAACATTTCAAAACTGATTTAAAGCTACTTTATAAAGTCTCAATATGTACTGTGATTTGCGTAAACACTTTTATAATGATGATAACGATATGATAACAATTTTAAACAACGCACGCAACCGACGCAAACAATGTATTCAAATCGAGCGGTGAGGTCCAAAGGAAGGTACTTGAATGTTGCCTTGGTGATTTTCCGTTCTAGGAAAACGGAAGATCGCTTACTGTGCAACTTGCATAGTTCAAGATAGCTCTTAGAAAGCAATAACGATGGATGAAACAACAATTATGAAGTTATTGAAATAACTGAACTCTTCAGGATTTCTTAATCAGAAGTCCTCAAACAATCTCTTTTAAATGTAACTTTAAATTGTGACCGCTTTAAGCTTGACCAGCTTTAAGATGTTAGCTGATCTTCTACAATCGTTGACCTGCTACTATAGTCACCCATGTGCTGAGATGGCGTGGTATTCATTGGAACAGCTTTGATGATTTTACAGGTAATATCTCTCTTCTAGATGCATTTCTACTTAATTCCACCCTCTTGGTGTTTTCTGTTAATTATTGACTTGAAACAAATGCTAAGGGTAGGAATATTGATACTCGATAGGCCTTCGGTGTCCATTGCTCCAATCATTGGAAACCATCCTCTAACTCTCGTACAAATTTAATGAAGTTATTTTTCTTAATTATAGATTTCTATGGTCGACTCGAACTTCAGTGAGCGTCTTTCGGAAGCATCGGTGCTGTTATAATGGTCGGAATTGCTTCTATGGAGTTTTTCATATTTAAATCTCTTTTGTTGGACCAAAACATGGTATTGAAGACGATAGATTTACTGTTGAACTCTCTGATCCTTACCATGATCAACATTCCCTGTTTATTTTCAATCTTGAAATGGACTAGAGTCTAGTCACTAGACAAATAAACAACGCAAAATTTTTAGCAAGCTACTGTAAATAAATCCTCCAGAAGTAGTGCAATACCTTAGCTATGAGTCTAACTCAAATTATGTGCACTTTCTAATTGGTATTATCTTTACAACATGTACTGTAGTTAAAAGTTTTATTTGTTGGCCTTTAAATCTAATTATGCTGCTTGAATTATCTTGTCATAAACAAATGAAATCAACTCTTAATTATAAACCAACTGACCATTATTTTGTACCATTGTTTTAATAATCACTGAACTTTTCAACCAAATTTGAAGTAAATTGCTCAACAATTCATGCTCATTTTCTGGTAAATTTTTGTCTGAAGCTTTGTTCATTAAATTGGTTATTAAAAGTAAAAAAAGTTATGATATTAATGAGTCTCATCATCATAACATCAATCAGAATAATAAGAAGATAATGCGCAGGCCCTTAATGTCAATGCTAAAGTTGTAACTCAGAGTAACTTACTCTTTATTAAAGAGTCTTCATCCAGACTCTCATGAAAACATTCAATACACACAGGAATGGCAAGATTTCATTGTTGTTATGCTGTTTAATTTAATTGGGCTGTTCTTGCCGATCCCTAATTTTTTATTTGTAAATCTTTTGTTTTCCTTGTAATCTTAAATTAAGTGTTTTCTATTTATATTTTGAAAGAAAATGTGTGAACATGCTGAACTGGTGGCTGAGATGCCAGTTTTGGAGAAAATGTCAACTCAAGAGCGACTCAAATTGGCCCGGAAAAGGCGAATGCAACAATTAAAGAAGTGGAATCTCCGTGAGAAAGATTTTAACTACAAGAAGAAAACTAATGACACCTATGGAAGACGGAATAAGAACAAAAAGACGGACTACAAGGTACATTTTGTTCCAAGTGTGATGCTTCTCGAGGCAGCGGCCAGAAATGATGTTGAAGAAGTGAGAAGACTTTTAATGCTTGGTGTAAGTCCGGATTCAACTAATGAAGATGGTTTAACTGCTCTTCACCAGTGTTGTATAGATGATAGTGAAGAAATGATGAAATTGTTAATTGAATTTGGTGCTAATATTAATGCCCAAGACAGTGAACAGTGGACACCTTTACATGCAGCAGCTACTTGTGGTCTTTTACATCTTGTCAGATACCTAATATCGAAAGGAGCGGATTTATTAGCTGTCAATGCAGATGGTAATATGCCTTATGATATATGTGAAGATGAATCAACACTAGATTATATAGAATCAGAAATGGCCAAAAGAGGTATAACTCAGGAGATGATTGATGAAACTCGAGCTTCGGTTGAAAATCGTATGCTAATAGATTTGAGAAAAGTTGCTGAAGAAGGTGGAGATCTTGAATTTCGTGATAGTCAAGGGGCAACACCTTTGCATATTGCGGCTGCTAACGGTTATTCAGCTGTGGTTGAATTTCTTTTGGATAATCATGTTTCTACAGATGTAGTTGATAATGATTTATGGCAACCTATCCATGCAGCAGCTTGTTGGGGCCATGTAAGTTTCTTTTTGTTTTCTCAATCAGCTGATTATTATTGATCAGTTTTATCTTTTTAACATTAATTTTAATTTCTTTATTGGTTCTTAATTTGATGTAGCCGGATGTGCTCGAACAGTTAGTACAAGCAGGAGCTGATTTGAATGCAAAAACTAAAAATGGGGAAACTCCTTTAGATATATGTGAAGATCCAGAATTGAAAGAAAGAATAATCGAATTAAGGAATGAAATGGAAACCAAAAAAGCAAGCCATTCTTTAAGATTAAAAAGATCTCATTCGCAAAACACTCGAAGCCAATCAGTTCGTCGTACGAGTATCAGAGAGAAATCACAAATCTCTCGACGTGAAGCTCGTGAAGAGGCTAGAATAAGGGTTGAATCATCTCAGAATGGTGTTGATGAAGATGATCGAACTCAAGGAAATATTAATAATGCTAACAATCAAGTTGACAAGCAAGTCAATTCTTCTTCCACAATTACTTCAATAACTTCCACTAGTGATAAAGAAGGCGATGCAGTGCCGTTAAATAAAGTCAATGGATTCTTTTCGGTGAAAGGATATGCAACTGGAGTTAATAATGATTTAAAAAGCTCCTCCTCACTTCCTTCTTACGAGGATAGTTTAATCACATCAGGGTCAATTAAACCTTCTTTAAGCTCTAATCATTCATTCATCGAGTCATCAAATAATAGTTTTGTCAATAAACAAGCCCAATCATCATCGATTTCATCGGAATGCCAATCAAGTCAAAAATCATCAAGTAAAGATGCCATGATCATTCGAAACGATGGCTACTGTGAAAAAGATTCCAGTGAAGTTGTTAGTGTTTTCAACAATGATTCCAATGGTTCCAGAGGTTGTGATAATGAACGAGATTATGACTATTCAAATGATGTAACTGTTGTTGACGGTATTCCCGGTTCAACATCTAATGATATGTTATCCTGCCGATCAGCATACAATTCAAGTAGAACTGTTGACGACTCAACACTTCGTACCTCTAAAAGTAATCGTAACTCAATCAATTCTGGAAGTAATGGAGGTGGTAGCAGTGTGGGTAGTGAATCCGTTAAAGTTGAGATACATGTTACTGTAAATGCAAATCCATCCAATTTTGGCTCCGGAACTTTAGCTGATCTGAAAAAACATCGGGCAGACTTAAGACATCGCAATAGTCTATCCCCGGGTGAATCGCCTAAGTCCACCAATGATAGAGAATCTTCTGTTCGTTCTATCCACAATAATCCTTCATCCCATCATGTTAAAGCTTCTTATCTTTTTGACTCTCCTACATCTCCAAATAATGATCTGAAAAAATTTCGAGCTGATCCCAGTGAAGTTGTCGGAGAAATGCAGAGCAAAGGATGCTGTAAGCTTATGTGACTGTATAGAAAACTATGTATCTCTTCTTTCTATTCCATTTTGCCTTTACTTCATCATCTTCATGAAATATTATCACAACCCTCATCACTTCATCATCGTCCTTATTTTCTCAGCCTTGTCTCATCCCAAATCTCGTATCAACCACAAGCAATTTAATTAGAAATTTCCTTTTTTTCAATCTATTTTTGCACGAACGAACGATCAAAATTTTCCTACCTTTTCAACTTTCCATTAGTCGTAATTTACTCTTATTAGCCGCAATCCATTTTTTCATTTGTTCAAAAAACCAAGGAAACGGAAAAATTGCATTTCAATCAATTTCTCTTGAATATTAGTTAAATTATAAGCGTCTTTTGACTTTTCAGTCCTGCAATAAATTAAATTACGACGAACGGAAAATGAAGTGTAAATTGAAATCTAAATTTATAGTTTTCTTTTCCCTTTCTTCAACAATGAAGATCACTTCCACAAATTGGGAAAATAAACAAAAAAACTTCCCATCAGAAGATGAAAAAATTGAAAAGAATCAAACACAATTGTACATTTGAAGAACGAAGAAAGATAAACAATGTTAAAATTTCTTTATCAATTATAGATTGGAAATGTTAATATTGAAACATAATTGAATCACTTTATACAATATCAAAAAAATCAATTCAATTGTCGGACCAAATTATTTTCACCTCTTTGCCTACCAAACACAATTTATTGCATTTCAGATGATTCCAGGATCTTCAATTTTTTAAGATCAATCCATCAGCACATCCTTTGATGTCATTTCCCGAAAGATAAATAATTTATTTATTATTATAATTATAATTACTATTAATCATGTTGTTATAGAAGTGTAATAATTTACTGGTAAACTCATTTACTTTTTTTATAGAGAGCCTGGTGATACAATCTTTTTTTTGCACAGCAAAATAATTAAAGACTCATCTTAAACACGCTTTTTGATTCAAATTTAGATTCATTTAAAGTAAACGTTTCATATTTATTAGAATGATTATAACGATTTTCCTTTTTTTCAGGTTGATTTTATTATTATTATCAATCACCAATCATCTGTTTAACAAGATATTGATGTAAAGAATGTTTGATGATTTTAAGAGTTTGATAGAGAAACAAGTTGGTCCATGATTAGTCTTAAAACATTGATTTTTCAGTAGGCATAGACAATAAGCTGCAACTGTTTCAAATGAAACAGTTGATCGCATTTTAACAAAAAAGTGAAAGGAAGGTGAACAGAAGATTTGAGGAAAGGATCGATGAAACAATTTACAAGTTGCCCTTTTCTTTTGATCCAATTCTCTCATCTGAGTTTGTTGAACAACAGGAAAAATCAAGATATAAACTGGCGAAGTATAAAAAAATCTTAGCGAATCAACGTAATTTTTCCTGATTGGACAGTTTAGTATTTTAACCAAGCAAGATCATTTCTTATAAACCAGTCTTGAATCCTTGAAAAGTGAGCAATCCCATTTTTTTGAAGAAAAAACTTAACTATTTTGATGTTAATCTTGCCGTTGATGTACTCTTGTTGATGCCACGCAATCTAGTTCACTCTTTATGCAGGTTCAGTGATCACCACCATCATTCCTCTCAAAGAGACAGAAAATATTTCTTGATGAACTTTAGTTTTTAGTGAAACTTTACACATAATAATACTTTATCTGTATATTTATACTTTTTTTGTTTAAATTTACTCAAATAATAATAATCATGATAATAATAATTAATTTAAAGATGGTGGTCAAGGCAATTATTGAGATGGACCGGTAATAAGTTTGCTTATGTCCCATAACTGAATATTGAAAAATGGGAAGAGAGAGAGAGAAGAAAGATTGTTATTAAAAAACAATGGGTCAACAGATTTTGATTGCATGGTTATGGAACTGCTTTTTACTGCTGAATTGGATGATAAAGCATATCCATTTACAATTGAAGCATTGGTTTCTTTTGTTACCTTAATAACTCTATCAGAACCAGAGGTCATTAAAAGTGATCGGGATTCATCTAGATCCATATGCATTATAGAGTGTTTCGTGTCATAAGAAGAAGCCAGTGATTGTAAACTAATGATAATTTGATTTTGAAAGAAAAATTGTTTTGAAATAAAAAATTAATTTTTGTTTAAAATATATAAACATTTTCCATTTCTCTATGAATCTCATGTTTTTTATATTTGAAATGCAAAGAGAAACAAAGAACAATAAACTTACTCGTCATCAGAAATACAACTTTGGCATTCATCACAGATTCTCACAAGGAACTCAAATCCCATGATGGGAATAACGCTTCTATTGCTACTACAGGAATCACAAACTGCTTTACCACAACGACGACAGTGATGCTGTGAGAAAAAGAAAAGAGAAAAAAGAAATAAATTAGAAAAGAAACAAAAAAATAAGAATGAATAGGAAAAAAAAACAATTGTAGTGCGCAAATTTAGGTTAGGAGAAAAGCTAAATCTAGAGTCAATCGTTCATGCATTTCAATCAATTTCTCCTTTCAGAGTTCACATTGATTAATGACTCAATATCATTTTAAAAAGCTATATTAAAGTGTAAATACATTAAATAACTATGAAATCTCACATTAAATATGAAGTGAATAGTGAGTATAAAAACTAACCTGTCGTAAACCAATCGTTTTTTGATCCAACATTGCCTTTATATTCCAAAAAAAGGGTCTTGAACAACGTTGACAGTAATCACTTTCTAACCAATCAGGAGTCTAGTGGAAAATGTTAATTGTAATCAATCAGTTCGTATAAAATGAGTTTGGTGATATTTTACCTCTTTTCTTTTTACATCCATCTTCCAGAAAACAACTTTAGAGTCTTCACTTGAAGAAATCAAAAGTTTGGCTTGATTGGCAAAACTAAGTGAGGTTATTTTACCGCTGAAATGAAAATAAATGAAAAATATTTGATCAGAATTTGATATGAGAGTACTTATGATCATTAAGGATAGTTATCAAAAAGATATTTACAGGTGCCCTTGGAGTTCGTAAGCTGTTCCTCGTTTACCGCCGATATCCCAACAAATAATAACCTTATCATAGGCACCAGAGAACAGCATTTGCTTCTCTGGATCCCACGCAAGGCACCGAATGGCATCGCTATGACCTTTCAATGTTGTTATTGGTTTATAGCTATTCCCTTCCAACTTAAGCATAGTAATTTGGCCAGTGTAATCACCAATAAATGTATGTTTTGATTCTGCATCAAATCTAAAATTAAAATGATAATATATATTAGAATAATAAACACTGGTGAGAGTATTTTCAAGTAACTCACTGAAGTGCTGTACACCAAGAGTTGAATTGAAAGCCACCGAGTCTGTTTCCTGTTTCAGAACAATGCCAACAAAAATATCTATCCTTAGAAACACTTAGAACCCATTCATGGAATATTGAAAATATCAACCCAGTTACACGCTCATTATGAGCAATATAAGTTCTTTGATGTGTTATTCTGTTATAATCATCTGCAATAAGAAATTCTGAAATGGATCCATTCTCCATTCCAACAAAAAGTCTTTTGGTTTCGTGATTAAAGCTCATTACAGTACCAGCAGCTAAGACAAAGTAATGGACAATGAAAAGGAAATATTATAAATACTCATTAAACAAAAACTCATGAGGTACTTCAGATGGACAAAGAATAATTTTCCCATTCCAATTTCACTCTTCTTCTCTTCTTCTTATTGATGAACTAATTTGATTAAATAATTAATAGAGCAACAAGTAATTAAGCTTTCAGTTTTAGAACTTGGTCGAATAAAGGTAACTTGGGTGAGATTCATCTAGATCTTAAAAATGGTTATAATATTAATTGTATGAACGCTTTTCTTCAAGCCATAGTGATTCTGTTTGATTTAAGTTCACATAATCAAGATTTGACTGCACAAAGAATGCTTATTTGTGGCTCATTTGCATTACAAACAATGTTATGACAATATAGTTTGCAATATTTGAAAAACAAAAGTGCACGAGATAAGATTTCTATGACTAATATTATCATGAAATTGGTTTAACATGCACGTCATCGTTTTTTTTATACTCGATGGCAGATGGATAGAGCAAAATTGAAATAGGAAAAATTTCAATGTATCTGAGGCTGAATCCGTGAAAATTTTATTAACCTGGCATTCGATGACAAACACTGGGCCAGTAATTTCCTGTATCCCGCTTAAGCCATATCATGACACTCCTTTGAAGGCGAATGGTGATTGTTTAAAATTATGGAAAAAAGAAACAGGTGTTAAAATTGAATTTTAAGCATGTATTATGAGCAATTGGAATCCAATATATTTTATGTAAACATATCAGAATGCGTATGTATACTAACTTGTCATCGCCAGTACTGATCACACCTTCTTCATTTTTAAGCAATATCGCGAAGTTAACCACTTCTTGATGGCCTTCAAGTTTAGCTACCAGTTCTAGCCGCTTGTTTGATGAAGCACTTCCAGGAAAAGGTCGTATCTCAGCTGACATTTTGTAATCAGTCACTGGATGATTGATGAAGTATGATTAAGGTTGAAGACAAATTTTATGAGGAGAATGTATCAGATATATTGAAGTAAAAACAATGGGAGAGGCAAGGACTGTTGAGTTAGTTTTGTAACAATTGCAGTTAATGGGTATGGTAATAGTGAAGATGTTATATTAGAAACAACAAGTAATCAAAAAAGTAAACACGAGTGAAGGAAAAAGGGGAAAATGATATCAAGTAAATCACAGAGTTAAGTTGAAGGCAAAGAAATCCGCACAAAGTGGTACATAATCATAGCAGTTAACAAGAGTCAAAAGATGATAATGAATTGATCAGCAGGGAAGGAAGGGGAGTAAAACCCAGCTTCAATTAACTAATGTTTAGCATAGAAACATGTAATAAGAAGAAGAGAGTAGAGAAAGAGAAAGAGAGAAATATGACAAGTACTGATAACAAATGAAAACAACACAAAAACTCAAGACTGAGGATGAAATAGATGTGAACAATATCAACACAAGCGTAATAACAACATCACCTAAAGCAAACAAATTTTGAAACAATTTAATTTCTAGCAACACAGTAATTAGTCAAAATCTGATGCGGAGATTGAGGTTTAATTGATCAAAACAAGTTACGACAAAAACAAAACAAATCTAAATTGTAACCCTTAAGGCAAATCAAAAATGAATGCAACTGTTACCATGAAGCGCGTTTTTCGAATCAAATTTACTGGCAACAATTAGAATTTTCTTTTAATTAGAAGCTCAGTTGATAAGTTAAATTACAAACAACCAAATATTGTAAAATAAATCAAAATGGTCACGAATTTATAGAAACAAACTGACTAAGCTGATTGCAATGACTGTTAATATCTTACCTTTAGATAAAATTTTTTTCATTTCTTTCATTAGTTGAATCAGTTTTTGGTAAACCATACTTGTTTTTCTTCGACCAATCGATGTCAAAGAACTTAAACTAAAAGTCGAAGATGAGTTCGTTTTTAATCGACTTATATTTGGAATATCCATTGATAAACTAATTGATTCTTCAAACTCGGAATCGTCCCAAAAATTTTCAAACCGGAGCATACCGAAACATTTATTAATAAAATGAAAATAATCTATAAATGGATATTATAAGCTCTATTCATTGTTGAGATTTTAGATAAAAATAAGAAACTAACTCGCTAGAAATTCTGATTTAAATAGAATAATTTTAATTCCAATGTTTTGCATTGAATTCATTAGGTTTTATTGTTGAATAAAAGCCCGTCAAGAAAAAAACCTTTCGTTAAATTTCCGTCACTACATCATAAAATCTGAAGGTATTACTCTTTCTTCAATTTAACTGTCGGGTTGATTCACGCTGATCCGCATTCGTTAATGGCCAATAATAATGTACTATGTAAGGCTTCGAATTAATATTCCATTTTTCGTTTGATTTCCATCCATTCCTATTTATTCGATTGTAGATTCGTCAACAGAAGGGGGATATAAAAATGTAAAAGGATCCTTTGAAGTCGGCATCGAAATAATTTCTTCTATAGATTTAGGTCTTCTAATTGCTGCTACCGTTTCTCAAAATTGATAATCTCATTATGAAGATGAAATTAAATAAGACCCGTGAAAGAAGTTAACGGATCAGTACAAAGTCTGTGACTTTTATTTCATTTTTGTAATGAAAATGAGATTTTGAATAGCAATAATATTATAATATAATAATAATGAAAATAAAAATAAGATGATGTAGTTTTTTAAATGACGATGAATTACAATGCGATTTGGAGCTAGAATTTACATTAGTATCTCTGTTGAAAATTAGTATTCATTGGTTGACCATTACTACTTCCATATTGTAAGTTGGCTTGATTTTGTAAACCATGGCCTTGGTTAGGTCCAGGCATATTAGATTGTTGAACTGGACCTCCAGGTCCACCCATTCCGGCCATACGAACACGTTTAGGCGGTTGTGGTCCGTGATTGTTATTATCACCATGATTTGCAGCTTGGTTATTGTTAACTTTGTTATTGTCAGCTTTTTCTTCATTATCATCGTCAGTAAAAAATTCACGCTTTGGATATGGAATAGGGTAACCATTGAAGACGCTAAACGAAATAAATCACATATATTAAAGTCCATTGATCAAAGTTAGCTTGATAAAATATTTTAGTCAACTTACTCAGCGGTGGGTAAAGGGTCCTCAGAAAAGTAAAGATCTTGCATCGCTTGATCTGAAGTGATTCTTTTAGTTGGATCCATAAGAAGCAGTTTTTGAAGAAGGAGAAAAGCTTTACTATCAGGTTTTATTTTATGTTTCTCCATGTATTTAATTAATGAGCAACTAGCATAACTGAAAATAGAAGATGAATAGTTAGAAATAATTTTTAAAATTGATATCAATCATCTTGAGTATCTTACTTCGTTCTTTTGAAATCTCTTTGCAGTGTTTGATACTCGGGCATCTTTCTGATGTCCTCCCACTCTTTTTCTAGAGGAAAACCCATAACATTGAATATTCTATCCAGTTGATCATGATGGTAAGGATTACTAGTCTTTATATCTTCTTGACGGCAGTGAAAAATTGGTTCTGAAGTTAAAAGTTCTGCAAATATACAACCGATGGCCCAGATATCGATAGCTTTAGTGTAATGGCGAGCTCCGAGGAGAAGTTCTGGTGCTCGATACCAAAAAGTTACTACTACAGGATCTAAATCAGCTAGAGGTTTTAAAGGAGCATTATACAACCGGGCAAACCCCATATCTGCGATTTTAACTCTACCACGCTCCGGTCCTTCTCCCATTACCAAAATATTTGCAGGTTTCTGTAATTGAATGTTTAATTTTAAACCTCTACATGATCAAATGATTTTAAAAATTCTTACCAGATCTCTATGAAGAATCCAATTAGTATGTAAATAGTGTATTCCATCTAATATTTGATACAAAAGCGATTTTACCATACCTTTCGGATGATTGACTAGTTTTTTATTGGCTTTAGCTGCTCTATGAAATTTTATTATATGCTGTGTAAAGGCAAGAGCAATAATTATAATCAACTGATAACATTTCAAGCCAATTCGATACATAAATAAACAATTTAAAATTGAAACTTAAGAGTTGTATAGGTAACGTACCCAGAGATCATGTTCTGCATAGTCTAATAGCAACCAAACCCTCCTTTCATTATGTGACAGAAATACCCGTTGAAGGTTTATTACATTTACATGTTTCAGCTCTCTCAATAACTGCTCAATGGATAGACATAGTGATTCAAGATGAAAAAAAAGTTAAGTTTAATAAAAAGAGCAATTAACGGGGTGTAGTACTCACTGCTATTTCCCTGCATGCGGACATAGATATCCCAGTTCCCTCAATTTGTTTGAGAGCATAATCTTTGTTGTCAGATCTTTGAGAAAATAATTAACAAAATAAAATAATGAGTCTGATAATTTAAATTTAAATCAATGATTAGAAAAATAAAATTAAATTACCCATCTTTCCTCCGAGCTTTGTATACATGTCCATAAGTACCTCTACCAACCTTGCATCCCTCATATTCAAACAAATCTTCTACCTTGGCCCTTTCTTGAGCCAGTTTGATCTTAAACTCATAGTCCATTATCAACGGTTTTTCGTAATGTCACACGGAACAAACGAATAAAATCATGGAATCGGAATAAAGTAGAGTTTTAATTGAATAAACAAATCTAATAACATTAATCACAGAAAAAGATCAGAACTATTTGCTGAAAAAAATAAAACAAAACATGAACTGGTGACAAGCGCTGTCAAACAACTTCTAGGATCAGTAATTTCCAAGTCGCGCTTAATTCAAATCATTTTATTTGAGAAATATTTTTCTGTTTAATTATCTAAATAATTTAAAATATACCATTGAAAATAAATTCCAAAATCCAACTCAAATATACTTACTGAAACAAAGTGAAGAGTGACCATTTATTTGCATATACAGTAAATTCAATCAGTGTTACGATATTTATCATCAATAATGCTTAAAGATAAAAGATTAAGTTTGAAAGTTAATTAATCGGACTCTTTAAAAATAATTAAAGTCAAGTTTATGTTTTTATTATACAGATTAATATATCAATAACTGTTTAATTACATTGTACTTTTTGTTTTCTTTGTTTGCCTTAATTTTTCAATTGTTCTCAAACCAAATTTACAAGCGAACTAAATGCTTCAAATTGAATTGAAAGATTTAGCAATGATTATTATCTTAATCTGAAAAGAACTATGACCAGTTCTATTACTATTATTGTTACTATAAGCATTTTTACTAAATTATGTTCACCTGTTCAGGCATTGTGATATAATAAGTTGCACTTTCTGTTTATTTTGCATTATCAACAAGATTTATTATGAATAGCCATTTGAAAAATGAATTAAAAATGACTGCAATCATGTACTGGTGATGAAAATTTAGTTTGCTTGAGATATAAAAAAGTGCTAGAATGAAAATAGCTTGTGTTGGATTGAGAAAATGAAATACATTGAATTGCTTTAGATACAGATTTGGCCCATTTAAGCAGTTTAAATTAAATAAATTTGTTTTTTAGCTGAATTTGATAATGGGTTGATGACAGAATTAGCGTTTTTCATTTGAATTTATACAACTAGCATGATTTGCATTGACAAATTATATGATTGTTGTGTAAAGCGCTAATACATGAAATAATGAAATGAAAAAATTAACAATAGATAAAGTATATTGATTTGGAGGGTTAGAATTTGATGAATAACTCTGTGCTTCGATAGAGCTTTGATTTTTAGATGATAATTAAAATGTAATTATTTTGATAATTTTGAGTTTGTATTTTGTATCTTTGAGAAAGGTATTTCGAAATGAAGATGATCATAAAATGAGACTTGATGAATTTGTCAGACTAAAAAAAGGTAAACCAACTCATAAAACTGATGCATAAGTAGTAATTAACTTTAAATTGATGACACAATGGGGACTAAATATGCAACGTAATAATGAATTTTAGAGAGTTGTGTGTATAAGGCTTAAATTATTTACAACAAAACGATTGTTTTACGTTCAAAAAAACACCTAATATTTTGATCAATACATATAAAAAAATGATTATTATTGATCGAAATTTTTGTATCTACCATTAATGATGTCATTTCGAAATTTAACAACCTCTTCTCCAACAAAAACTCTTTTTGTACCTCTGGGTAATGCACGACATGACTGTAGGTCTATTAACCTTAAATTTTTACAGTTGATCAAAAGCTTTTCAACGGATTCGAAAAGTACCGAGGAGCCTCGTAAGGTAATCACTTTTAAAGGACAGTCCTTCTCAGAGGACAAAGCTTCCAAAGCTGCCGAGATACCTGTCTGGTGCAAGTTGTGTGATATGTCCAATTCTATTAGACTGTGTTTCCACTGTTAAAGAAAAAATACAAAAATGCAATGATTATTGTAAGTAATTGAATTGAATTTGACAAGATTATGCAAAATCAATTTACTATACCTTGCTTACTATCATTTCCAAGCCAGTAGAAAAAATTGTACTACAGTTGTCAATTGCAAGGTGTTGAAGATTCCAAGCTGGAATTTTAATAATACAACTAGCTGTTACTCGGGGAGAACCACGGATATCCAAGAGCTTGAGATTTTCAGCATCTTTGGTCAAACTGCTGATAACCGGTTCACCATGACCATGATCAGAATTATTGCACGGAATACTCAGTTCCTCCAATTTAGGGAAACCAAGAGCGTTGCCACTTTTGGGTGGTTGAATAAAGATGTTCCCAAGTCGAAGTATTTGTAAATTTGGACATGATTCTTGTAATGTGTCAACGCGAAGTAAAAATGATGAATTAGATTGGATATTTGAAAGGTCTAAAGATCTGAGGTTGTGGCAATATTTCTGTAAAGAAGAAAAAAGTGGTTAGACAAAAATCAGATGAGTAAATTTTTAAAACTTAAAATGAATACTTACAGTAATGGCGGTGAAAAGGTGAGTTAAACCATTTATTTTATTTTCCGATAAATTGATTGATTTTAATTTGGAGCCATTCGTTGCCAAGTAGGTTTGGAATGAAGGGAACAGTGGATAGACGACTTTCCTTATTTTATTTCTTCCTTTTTTGCTTCCAGGCCTTTCTGAACGGTCTGATGACGAAGTTTGTGAAAGGTCAATTTCTTCAAGAGATGGGCAGGCTTTAGAAAGAAGATCAAGGATAGTTCCCTCGATTGTATAACAACCACGAAAAACAATACTGGTCAATGATTTACCACATGTTTCTAAGATCGGGGCTAAATTCGATAAATTTAATGTATAGTCCCAACCAGTGAAATTAAGGTGACTTGTATTGACCAGAAGAGAAGAAAATTGAACTAACTCAGTTTCACTGGGTTTTTTATTAAAATCACTTAAATCAACTACTCTCCACAGTTTGGGTGTTGACAAAATTAAACGGCGCCAATCCTCAGAAACTCTGCACAGATTGAGAAGGTTGATCATAGCTTTGGATTCATCTTGTACCACGAATTCAAATATTTTAACCAATAATTCATTAGGTAAAGTTGTTTGTACTTGATTTGAATCATCTACAGTTTCAAAAAAATCTTTTAAAATCAATGGCTGAGGTTTTACCACGATGCAATCATTATGGTTATTTAAGTTCACGTTATTATTACTGTTAACATTACTGCTATTATTATTTGGCGGCTCTTCGGTTTCCTTCTTTTTTTTACTGCTTCGTTTGTCATCTTTTTTCTGATCAGTTATTTGATAATCATATTCTTCTTCCCCTTTCAATCTTTTTTGTTTCTTTGAACGTTTCTTGATTTTCCTAATCTTCAAGAGGATTCGTTCATTTTTCATTGGCACTTTATGTCCTAATTCACTTGATGGCTCCTTTTCTTGTGGCGACGTGACTTTCTCGTCTAATGTAGGAACAGGAGGAGGTCCAATTGATGCATTAGCATTGCATTGTTGATCTGGCTGGGTTTTGGAGTTTTTCATTTTTTTCCATAGATGATTATTATTAACAGCTTCTCTTTTTCCAATTTTTCCTTCTTCGTCTTCTTGTTTACCATTATTATCAGATCCTTCTTCCCAAGATCTGTCTTCATATTCACCATCATCAGGCCATAATTGTCCATTTAAAGAAAATAAAACTCTTGGTTCACCCATTGGTTTATCAAACAAAATTAAAATACTTGCAATGAAGAGTGGAAAAAAGTTTCACTTTGTTTTATTTCCCTCTCTTCGCTTTTTACTTTGTTAATCAAATGCTCTATTATTATTTGTAGTCACAATTGTTAAAATGGCGAATAAGTCAGTGAATAGAGAAATGATAAATCAGAAGAGAGAGTGAATGCATGTAAAGGTGATTTGATCATTATTGTTATGGTCAATGCAGAAGAAAATATAGTTGCTTCAACAGTATAACAATAACACAAACTAAAAGCAGAACTTATAGTTTTCAATGGAACTGAGTATACAAGTTGATAAATGGCAATCGTTTAAAATAACTTGATTGACCTTTCACAGGTTAAAGTGATATAGCGATGCAGAAGATAAAATATTATGATTAATTAACACAATAGTAGTATAGACATAAGATTAAAGGATAATATCATAAAAACACTGATGTTAAAATAAAGAAAATGTTAATTTTGGTGTTAATGATCAAGAGAAGTATAAGATGATAATAAAAGAACTAAACTGACAGCAAGTAAAAGCAGTAAGAACAGCAGAAAGACAAGAAAAGACAGTGAAAGAATCAACACAAAATCACGATGGTTAGATGCATAAAGAAGAAGGTAATTTGTTGATTTGATTTGATGAATCGTAGGTCGTTGATGATTAAAATAGGGGAAAAATAAAGAACAAATCTAGAGAAGTAATATAAATTGGTCAAGCAAAGGTAAATAATAATAAAACTGGATTAAAACCAGAACAAGATTTGAAAATGTCAATACAGTATTACAGTAAAAACTGTGAAGCTGAAGCTTTTACCTAAAGTTAAGGAGATGGTAGAAGAGGGAAAAAAATAGGGGAGGAAAAGATAGGAATGGAAGACAAGAGGGAAAGCAAAAAATTTGCCGATAAATTCAAATCTAAGGGGAAAAGCCAAAACTCTTAGTATTTAATTTCATGCTTTAGATCAACTTTTATTCAGTATTCATATTTAAATGGATTTCGAAATTAAAAGTTGTCAAATTTGTATTCCAAACATTGTTAATCGCTTAGTTACCTTGCCATGTAAGCAATTTTTGCCTGTTGCTAAGAAGTTGCTTTTAATACAAAAGCAGGTATTTTAAGCGCTCAAAATCTGAATAATCTATCTTATTTTTTCACCATTGTGTCGGTTTGATCGTCATCTCATACTTATTGGATGGTTTTATCTTGTGAAAAGTCGATCTAATAACTGAAAACATTCTGGCTATTTAAAAACTTGTTTATTAACCTGTGTTGGTAACATAAACGCCTATCGTTTGTATTCCCGGTATTTTTGTATGGGATTCAAGATTTGACATAACAAGAGCAGCAGTAAGATAAACCGGATGGTTGTGATCAAAGAATAAGGTAACGTTACTATTTGGTTGTGATTTTGATGAGATAACTAGCTTGATTATTGTGAAAACAGTCAATCTTGAGAAAAAGGATTTTAATGATCGTTGGTTAAAAGCAAAGGAAAAGTTATTGAAAAACTCAGGTACCCAACCAGATCTGCAATGATTTAAAAATGTGGTTATTGGCTTTTATACTTTTGAATTGCATAAACCACAATTCAAAAATTGTTGTCTTCCTTTGATGATTGGTTTCTGATAAGTCATCCAATCGCAATTTTGATCAAGCAAAAGACAAGGTAACTGAAAAATATAAATGACTGACTCACCTGGTGCTATGCAGATAACTTTCCATAAGACATCAACCGGTTGCACAATGGAATTTTTCTGCACCAGTTCTCGATTTTTCTCCTTGACCAACCATGTTAATGATGTGTGAGGAGTTTCCTCTGGCTGGCTTAGCACTTTATCACTTCCACTGGACTCATTTTTGTGTAAAAATGAGTTACCTGCTGAAACGAATTTGAAAATTAGACTATTTTTCCATTTGATTGCGAACCTTTTGCTCTTTATGTTCTCCATGAGAAGAACCCAAGAAAAGTTGACTCTTTAATGTAAACCAGGGTTTCTGCAGTAAGCTGGGCTGAATGACGAAAAAGGACGAAGTCTTTTGCTAATCACATGAAAAGATGATGAGGCTAAGTTGGTTTTCTTGAGAATCGATCCAATGCTTCACCTCTGTGCTCAACCGAAAACTTACAAAATCCAACTAAACTGGTAGTCTTGCAGCAAGAGATAAAAGTTAGTTATCAAAATGAAAGATTGGAAGCTATTAATATCAATCAACCATCCACTGAAAAAGCCAATGCAATTGCTCCCATTAAGGTTAATTTGCATTATTCACGGGGAAAGTCCTGATGAATAGTCATGTCAAAGAGTTTATAATTAAATAACAGTCCCTTGGCATTGTCTAAAGGCTTACAATGTTTAGCCCAAGAAATCGAAGATAATTGAGTTCATTTCTTTAGATTAAGAGTTCAGTTACTAATACAATCAACTTAGAACCATTGTTACTACCAATAAGCGTCTCTTTAAGTCGCAAGAGTTCAACTAACATCGAATGACATTATCCTCAATTTTCCGAATGACTATTGAAAAACCATTTTGAGTCTGCTGAAAAAGCAAATCAAAAAGTTAGAAATGTAAAACACAAAACAATTTGCTTTGTCTTTTATCCGATAAAACCGTTAAAAATTACAACTTAAAATCATACCATGAAAATTCAGTAAATCAACCGATGGCATCTAGATTTTTGTTTCTCATGGGCAATTGGACGACATTAAAGTTGTTTTCTTAGTTAACCCATCATTATTCCCGTGATTGTTACAACAGGACGAATGCGCCAGCAGGATCAAGGCTTTTGAGCAAAAACAAGTGTTTTGAGTTCAACATAGCAAAAAATTAAGCAAAACATATTTGATGCTCTCAAGAGTTTGCATAAATTCCTAATTATTGAAGACTGTAATAACAAAATGGCAAAAGTTAATGATACTTATTAGCTTCTAAATTAATTCATAAAATAGCTTATACATGTATGTATATTAACTTACTCATGTTTATCCCAAATCTTAGAAACATGTGGCTAGCCATTGACCAGAATTTTTATTCACATGAACATAAAACTATCCAGTCTTCTCTCTAAAATTAGTCCATTCCTTGATGAAATCAATCTTTCACAGACTTCACGAGACTTGTGACTTCTAGATGATATCGAGAAAGATGTTCAGCTAGTTCAATTTGCTACTCAATTTAAGATGGTTCTAAGCTGAATATTTTGACTAAAATTCGAGTTCTCTTGACTACATGTCATAATTCTTGTAGTATAATCTGGAAATTTTAAGAAAGTTAGATTTTTAGTTGTGGTTGAATGTTTTCTGAAATTTATGCTGTTACTGCTTCTTCTGAATTGACAGATCGGTTGAGAAAGAATAATCTTTCCTCAATTTAAGCCAAATCTTGGAAATTGGTGTTTTTCATGGATAAACTGACAACCTTACTTCTGACTTTTCAGTGTTAGCTGTTTGTTATCCCAAACCAATAAACCAGCCCATACCTATTTAGGTCTCAATAGTTTTTAGCAACTCGTATCACTAACCATAAGAAAGTTGGATACAGGGTTTAAAAACACAGAGGATGAGTGAAAAAAGAAGGAAACTTTTTTCGTGTAAAAATACGTTAAAGATTATATTTAACTTCATCTTCATCATCTCCATTTCCATCTTCCCCTCAATGGTTGTTTATTTTACCGATCTCTCATCTCTCACCCACTCCTCCTCATCACTTTTAACTTCAACATCATCAGCAAATCACTTCTTTTAACGGTTCTTTTTCCTATTCTGTAAGCTGAACCATTAGCAAGTTAAACTCGGAAGTTACTCTTCATCTGTGAATATAACAAAAAAAGCAACCAAGTCTATCAAAAATGCTGGTAATCTACTAATATCTATTCATAATCAGTTGATTTATTCCTTTCAATCTCGTTCCTTCATCTAATAACTAACATTGACCATGATCTATTCGTGTCTATCCCTTATTACAGACTTATTTCCCAACAAGAAATATCTAACTCCAAATATCCATCCATTTAGTGTCCAAATGTGTTGATTGTTATTCAATGTGATTACTTAATTTTATTTCTTTGATTATTGTGTGTAGGATGACAAAGAAAGAAGGAAGGCCGAGGTTCGAGCTCGACTCGAGGCTCAGACCCGCAAAAAGCGAGGTTTCATGACACCAGAGAGGAAAAAGCGACTCAGGGTAAGTAGGAAATGTTTTAATATTTTGAACATCGCTATTAATTGATATGAAATACTTTAAAGAACCTTCTTCGAAGAAAAGCTGCTGAAGCACTAAAACGTGAACAGGAACGGAAAGCTGAGGAACGAAGAAGAATCATACGAGAGCGAACTGGAACTCCCAAAAATTTGGACGGAGTCAATGAAGGTAATGTAATTGACTTACAGTACTGAAGTTCTGATTTTTAACCTCAATTGTTGATTTCATTTTCTAATCTGATTCTCTTAACAATTAGCAACTTTACAATCAATCGTGAAGGAATATTTCAAACGAGTTCAAGACCTTGAAAGCAAAAAATGGGACTTGGATAGAGCAACTCGACTCAAAGAGTTAGAGGTAAACAATTTGGGATCAGCCAATTCTGTTCCAAGAGTGATTTTAACATTCAATTTTTTTTTGTTTTCAGCTTAAAGAGTTACAAGAGAAAGTCAATGATTTGAAAGGAAAATTGTAAGTAATTTAATTGATTTAAGTTTAAATTCATGATTATTCTGTTTGTTTCTCCTTATTTTTAGCGTGATTCCTCCATTGAAAAAGGTTTCCAAGACTGCCAATCAGTAAGTAAATCCATCAAGTATTTTTAAACCTTTCAACTAATTTTGTTTCAATATACTTAGGCTGGAAAAGATTCGAATGTTCACTGCTCGTGTTTCCCAAATGGATTATCGGAATCAATTGAAGCAAGTCCAGAAGAAAGATTATCGACTTGAAGGAGGTGATGAAATTGCTGTTTCTAAACCCGAATGGGCTCAACCAAAGAGTAAGACAACTTCAATTTCCGAAGTTGTTTCCGAAGTTGTCTCTGCTGATGAAGCAGAGGATTAATTGATCTAACCTTATTTAATATTTAATCTAACCTTACTGCAGTCATGTACCAAAATTGACAATTTATGAACAAATAAAAAACTTAACAATAAAAATTGGATCACTTTGTTTTCAAGATACAGAAAAATAATAATTAACTGACACACAAAAAATTTTTATAATAAATTGAATATTATTTTTATTGATGAAGAGGGTTTTGCATATGATGAAACATCTTGAGCACTAAGCTTTGACTTTCTTACCGCGCCCACGAGGTTTTTCTAGTTCTGGCTCAGGAACGGGCTCTGGTTCTTCCTCCATTTCTTCATCTTCGTTCTTTGATTTTGGTTCAGATTCAGCAACTTTGGCTTTCTTACCTCGTCCACGCGGTTTCTCTTCCACAGTTTCTTCAGCAACAGGTTTTTTGAGATTACGTTGAGATCTTTTAACTGCTACTTGACCTTTCTTAGCTTTCTTCTCAGGAATTGTTTCGACCTCAGCCTCGGCCTCGGCCTCGTCTTCATTCATTTCCTCTTTGGCTTTGGGCTTGGGTTCAGCCACTTTAGCTTTCTTGCCGCGCCCACGAGGTTTTTCTTCAACCACTGCCTCAGGAACGGGCTCTGACTCGTCCTCAACTTCTTTTTCTTCGGTTTTAGATTTAGGTTCAGATTCAGTAGCTTTTACTTTCTTGCCGCGCCCACGAGTTTTTTCTTGTTTTGACTCAGGAACGGATTCTGGTTCAGGTACGGATTCAGACGCAGGTTCGGGTTCTGGCTCTTCCGCAGCTTCTTTTTCTTCAGTTTTAGGTTTTGGTTCAGATTCAGCAACTTTGGCTTTCTTACCCCGGCCACGAGGCTTATCTTGTTTTGACTCAGGAACAGATTCTGGCTCAGCTACAGGTTCTGGTTCAGGCACGGGTTCTGGTTCATCTTCAATTTCTTTTTCACCGTTTTTAGCTTTAGGCTCAGGTTCAGCAACTTTGGCTTTCTTACCTCGTCCACGCGGTTTTTCTTCAACCACTGGCTTAGCTACCACCTCGTCAGTTTCCATTGCTGCATTTTTAGCATCACCATTTGAGATAACTTTTGAATTCTTGGCTTTTGCCATAATTGAAAAAAAATTATAAGGAACAAAAATAAAAAGAGATGAATGAAATAATTAGACAATAATGATTAACTCGTTTGATCAGGAAACAACGTTTTCAAAAATTAACAAAAGAATAAAATGAAAGATAAAAGCGCGCTAAATTCGTCATAGAAGGAAGAAAACTGTGCCATCTATCAACAGACAACGTAAGTTTTTACCGGCTGCATCTGCTGTATTTCTTGAGATGGCACTGTGATCGACTTTAAAAATCAGCTTTTAAATTTGTTTTATAAATGAAAATGTTTTTAGTTTCTTGATTGATTGATTCAGATTGTTACTCAGATCTTTTATAATTAATTTTTTGATTCATTATTATGGGGACGTTGTTTAAGAATCAGAATATTGACGATAGCAAGAAAATGCCTGCTGAAGATATTGAAAATTTTTGTATCAAAAAAGCCAAACTAAGCATAAGCAATGGCGACTCTAATTTAGCTAAATCTTGGTTTCTCGCTGCTTCTAATTTATTTCCTGACTCCCATGCTATCAAGGTAATCGATATTTCACTTTTAAGCAATGAACATTTTCTGACTAAATTTTCTTTATTTTCAATAGTTTGAACAGTATTTACAAGCGAAGGAGGAAGGACGCTTAATGGATGCATGTCGTCATTTGGATGAAATTTTTTCCCAAAAGAATCAATCAATGAGTGTTAATATTAATCAAGAGATGCAGAAAATTATAACAGCAGTTAAAGGAACTATCAATAGTCCAAGTTCAACATTTTATCGTAACCTTTTCAATTGTTTTTCGCCAGCTGCTCAACATAGACTTCTTCTTGATGTTGCTAATCTGTGTGCTGATCCAATGGAATCATGCCAATTGATGTTGTTAATTATGAAAAAGTTTCCTAACAAAATTAACGAGCATGCTAGTAATCTGCTGCAATTGATTAAAAGAGCTGAAGAAAATCAAGAAAGTCTTAGAAACTCAGATTACTTCAACAAACTGCTGGTTTTTGATATTTTGCCTGTTATTTTGTCTCCTGAATCAAATCTTGATACTTCACTCTCTCTAATGTTATCATTGCTTGATCGGACTATTGAATTTTATTGCCATATAAGTATCATAGGGCAACTCAAAGATGAAGAGAGTATTAACGATTTGCATGTTATGGGACCAGAAACTGAAGCTCGTTTCGAAGACGTTTTTAACATGTTTGGGAAGCGTCTTGGTTGGGATCTTTTGGTGTGCGAGGAACATCGGACCCAAGAGAGTTTTCTGTCTGGTATTATTCTAGCTCATCTCCAAAAAATCAAAAAATTTTTCCAAGATATTACAACTGTTAGTATGAATACAGAAGCTGATGGCCCTATAGATCTTAGTTCGTCCAATACTAAAGTTGACTACAGAGGAATTCATGTTAGTCAAGTAATATATGGTGCCTTTTTACTTTTCATACGTTGTCTTCATAAATATATGAAAGAAACTGCGGGAAAATTAATTCTCGTTGAGCAAGGAGCCTCTTACAAAGGAGATCCTGTCAAGAAGCGAAAAATTCATCTAAAATCGTCATCACCAATCATTTTTACTGATAATTCTGAACTCCAAGAAAATTTTACTGCTGCTCTTCAGGCTATTGAATTTCTCAATCAGGATTATAATTTAATAAAAGGTAAAGTTATGATTTTGAATCAAACAATCAATTAATACCTTTTGATTTTTAATTTCAGAAACATCGACCAAGTTTCAAGCTACGAAAGTATTTGAGTCACGAGTGTATGAGATGCTTAAACAAGATTGCCTTATTTACCGGGTAAGAATGATCTCTGATGTTTCTTTCTGATTTCTTACTAATTCCTATGTTTTTAATTCCAGGGTAATCATGATGAATGTGTAAAGTCTCTTGAAGCAAGTTGTAAAACAAATGTAAAGTCTTGTCTTCAATCAATTTCAGCTGCACTTATGAGCTATAATTATTCGCTTGCTCTGAAATATTCTCTCGATGGTGTTTCAATGTTAACGAAAGTTCCTGAATCCAAAGAAGAAGATGATAAACCTAAGATGGAATGTAATAATAATTATGGACGTCAAGTTGTTTTCATCAATTACAATAGAAATGACATCTTAACTTATTGCATTGAAGTTATCATTTCATGTCTGAAAGATCGTGTTCTTCTTTCTGTCAAACCATCTGACCTCGGATTAGGACATCTGATAGTTTTATCCCAATACAACTGGCCTAAAGAGGTTGATCTTTTTCTCAAATGTATTGCGACTATACAAAAAAAAGTTACTGGATCTCCTACTACATCGGTGAAATTCGTTTACCTGCATTTCTGTGATTTTATTTTCAATCCTGATATATTGGAAGAGTTCATGTCATTAGTAAACGCGAAAGGAATCACATTAGAAATCAAGGATCAGGGGAAAGGTAAAAATGTTTTTCAATTTATGTTGATATTAATTTATCAGCCATTTTCTTAAACCATATTATTATATTTTCATACATTAATTTCTTTCTCTTCTCTTCCTTTACAGTAACTCCTCAAATAAGTAAATTTTCTAAATCTAAAACTATGACTACTCGAGGAGTCAACAAAAATGCCAAAGAAGAGATTAAAACAATTCTAGTAAACCAGATGAAGAAAAGCAAATTTATTTTGGAACCGTCATTGTTCACTAATTTTATTCTTGACCACGTAAAAGATCTATCTTAAGATGAAATTTCAATATAAAACTCATATATTTTATTAAGAGCTTGTAAATTATCGAAAATACAGATTAAAATGTAAAGTTTTGCTTGGCAATATAATTTCAATTTTTAAATCAAAGACTGAACCGTTCATTTTTTTCTGGCATCTTAAGATATTGAACACAAATTACTTTTTCCATCACTACCACTTTCATCTTTATTATTATCATCATTCTTCTTCTCTCTATAGTAAGCTTCAATTACAGAATATCTTGTAGTTTTGTGAAGAAACTAATCACCAATTAAAAGCTCATATCGAAGAGTAAAGTGACTCTCTACTCTTTGACTTGGATCTGCACTGAAATTTCAGATAAAATATCAATATAAAATGAAAATATTAGAAGCTTATTACCAGGTATTTCAAATTAATGAAAAAAATGAAAAGGACAAATGACAACGTTAATTCAGATTATTTACTTTAACATTTAAGAAAATTTTAGATATCGGCAGCTCATTTTGACTGATTTTAACCAGAACCATAGTTGCTCCTTAAATTTATGATACAGTCAAGAGATTGTCCAGAGGATGCTCTGTTAAAGATCACAATGAAATGAAGAAAGATCGCAATGGAAAGCGATAGGAAAATAAGAAAGGTAAAGAGATTTTGATGAGCATTATGATAATGATCAGGATGATATTGTAATGTTGATCATGACGATGATTATTCGACTCTTTGGTTTACTTCGCAATGTTCACTTGTACATTTATTAGTCTCTTAATCGTTGATTTTGTATTTTTCAATTGCGCTTGCGATTAACCAGTGAGATGGAGAGAGTCTGACTGTAATTTAGAAAAAAGAGTGAATCCACAAAATGGATATACATTGTGATAATACAACTGTCCAGGCCACGTTGATTGTTAATTATCATTATTAACTTCTTTTTAAATAACCAACCTTTTCCATGTTCTTCTGACCATTTGAAATATCACCATTTTACACATGATCAACATTTCCCCAATATTAATGTCAACCTGATCTGGTCTCTGATCTATTCATCACACTTTGCGTAACTGTTTTCCCTCTCTTTGCTCATTGCCATTGTCTTTGTTTTTGTTGATGTTACCAGTAATATTTAATCAAAGAAACCTATGAATTGCGGTTGTTTATTCAATTTGATTGTTTCAAACAACAATTTTACCGTTCTTTGACAGTTATTATTATTGTTAACAATAGCACTGGATAAAGGTTGCAATCATCTTTGTCGTGATTACCATTTCACCTTATTTTGATGTTACCTGTTTTAACTTCGTTAGGTAAGTAAATACATGAATTAACATTTTTTCTTATCGATTTTAACCCCATTTTCAGTGAAGCCAATCAATCAATCTTGGCTTTTCACCGATCAAGTGTCTCTTTATTTAAAACAATACCTTCAATCTTTTTAATTATGTCATCTTTTGATGTTTATCTAATTTCCAGACTTCTTAAGCCGGACAGAAAACCCATGCGTGTCCACTTGATTGACATTGCCTGTTATATCATTTCATCTTAGCTAGTTAAATAATTGGATTTATTACTTTCTTTTAATAAACTAATTAACAGTCCACCAACTCATTAAATTAACAATGGACGAAAGTTTGGATGCCATGACAAACAAATTTTCAACTGTTGACTATATTGTCTTTATTCTCATGCTCGTCTGTTCCTCTGGAATAGGAATTTTCTATGCATTTAAAGTGAGTAAACCCATTTGAATTGATATATCTTCTGCTTTCCCAATTGGACATTATTATCTTTATCAATATCCCTTTTAAAATCAGTGAAATTTATTTATGCATACATTATAAAATCCGTTAAATACTTGTTTACTCGACTGTATGCATATCGAAAATTATCAAGTTATCTAATGCAATGTGAATATTGATTTACCGGCTACACTTATTTTCCCTCTACGAGATTTGTCTGATTTTCATCCTCAAAATTAATGTAGTTTTCCAGACTCATATTACTATCATATTTTTTAATGAATAATACAACAACTCCAGTAGTGAATGAGACTTTGATCGAAAAAGAAATTACTGCCAAAAAAATCAGGAACTGGATTCCTTACCTTTTCACCATTTTTGCGGGTTTAATTTTAATATGTTTCTGCCTATTAATCGTTACTTGCTTAGTGCGCACATGTTGTCCTCGAACCAGAAGAAGGTCGGGAAGAATGAAATCATTGAAAGCATCAAAAGCATACTCTGCATATAGAAATAAACGTCGGTTAATATTGGCTGATTCCAAGAGCACGGGTACAAAGACCACTAGATCAACCGCACAGTCTCGAGCTGTTGCTATCTCACACCTATTTGGTTATTAACATCAAACCTTCACTGGAACTATTTGACGATATTTACTGAAGCTATTGTAGGAACTCGCTAACATATTACAACTAGATTTACCGCTGTGACTGCCATGTTTTAAGAGTATTCAGTTAATCAATTTAGACACTCCTGTGATTTGAATTTGATGCAATAATTGCAGCAATTATTCCTAGCTACATCAATTTTAAGCTTTCAAAGCTTTGATTATTGGTCAAGTTAAAACTGAATCAAGCGTCTATCAAAGCACAGTAACTAACTCAAGTTGAAGCCATTGTAATAGTCTTAGACCATTTCTGCAATCTTGCAATTACATGATTTATGCTGAAAGGCTACAATAAGTTTAACCTTTACATAATTAATTTGTGTACATGAATGTATCCATTTCAATATCCTGATAATAAAAGCAAAGATACAGATTGTTTCAAATTGCAAGCCATCTGTAATTTGAGTCAAAATCAACATTAAAGACTTCAATTGTAACTCACTAAACAATCAAACAAGTTTTTCGTTTATTCAATTAATGCCAAAACTAATTAGCTGCCCATAGACTCTTCTGCTTGCTAAACTATACCATCTCTTTATCAGTAAATCATTTTAAATGACAATGAAATGCTAAAATCTTTTCTTAATTTTCCATATCTTCTAGGGTCGTAAAAATGAATCAAGTAAGGAGTTTTTAACAGCAAACAAATCGTTGAACTGGTTCCCTGTATCAATGTCACTCTTAGCCAGTTTCCAAAGTTCTGTAACCATTCTGGGCTATCCGGCTGAGATGTATACCAAAGGAACACAATTTTGGGTTGTTATTCTGTCCGCCATTTTTGCTTCAATCACCGCTGCCGAATTGTTTCTTCCAGTTTACTTCAAACTTTCATTTACCAGTGTTAACCGGGTAAAGTATTCATAGACTGAAAATCCCGATAGCAAAATTAGATTGTTGGGTTGACATCAATTGAATGTAAAAAATCTGGTTACATTTGTTAGCCATTGATCCTGTTTGGATCATTTTTACCTCTTTTTATTTTATCATCAGCTTTGATTGATTCATCTCTTGGCAAGGATTTCACTGAACCATACAACTATCCATTTATGAAATCAATTTTTCTCTCAATCAATAGTTTACATTAATGATTTGAATACTTTCATCTTAAGTAATCTTATTCATTAATAATACATAATTCTTTCTCGTTCTTCTGATCTCTATTTTCACCAATAAATATGTATCCATCATTGATATGGATCCCTGTTTATTGATGATTAAATTGTGATCAATTGCTTCATCAATCTTTCCCCTCATTAAGTATATCATTACTGGTTCTAACCCATATTCCCATCCATACCCTGCTACTTTGATGAATTAATATTTAATCGTATCTTCGTCAAAATACTCATGAAATTGATTACTGTTAATTTATCATTAACTGTTTCAACAAATTAAATCGTCATTGCTAGCACAGATTCGCAATTGATTTTCAATGTTAATCAACCTAGTTAGATCTTTACACTTGAAAACAATTAGTCATCCTTTTGAACCCAAAATGATCAAATAGCTGCACCTTATCATGATTAATCGTCTTCTTTGCATCAAATCGATAGTTGAAAGGTTTGCTAATTTAGTTCTTTAATATACTGTTAATCGCTAACATTTATGTTCACAATCAAATACTTTATTCACCTAATTGCTTGAAAAAAGTAACCAAACGATACAGTCTTGCTTTATTTGCCAAATTGCTTTGACAACTTATGAACAATGAAAATGACAGTTAAAATATCCTTTCCACTTTACTCAAATAAATCAAAAACCAGGCAAAAACTAACCAACAGTTTAACTTTCCAATAATGTAAATGAGTTTAAATGTAAAATTATCTGCACCAGACAATCTTAATGTAAGGTAATCAATCAAAAACACACACATTAATAGGGCTTGAAATATCTAGACTCATCATCATTATTTTCATGTTACTCCTTACAAATAACAGTCTCTAGTTTCTCAAATTTAATTATCTTTATTTGCCTGACCATAAATTGAAAATATCAATGCAATCTTTACACACAGTTTAATAGCTGATTCAGGAACTAGATGAAATTGAAAGCAGTCAAAACTTAAAAAACGATTGACATGAGAAATTAAAGTCGCAATACACGAAAGTCACGTACATTATGATTTGAACTGTATGTGAACCCAATTTTAAATTCAATACTTTAACCTGAAATTCATTATTCCATATTCTTACTTCAAACTCAAGTCTTTCTAAATGTCTAATAATTTTTTTCCTTCTTTTTCTTCCAGTATTTAACAATGCGTTTTAATCGAGACAACGTCCGTTTAGCAGCATCGATGGCTTTCTTACTTGGAACCGTTCCATACATGGGTGTAGTCCTTTATGGACCATCTTTGGCTTTAAGCTCAGGTTCATTGATAAATCTATTTACTAATTCATTTACTCCATCGATGCCATTTAGCTTGTTACTATCTGTTATCTCTGTCAGTTGATCCTCTCTTATGGTTTTCATGATTATCATCATTATTTGACCCATTCATCTATTATTTTCAGTCCCCATTATACATTTATTTAAATAACCATTGATTATTCCCTTGAAATCCCTTTTTGATTGATTATCAAAATTACAAATATGTGTGTGTATGTAACACCAACCTTAAACAGACACAGAATACACAACCTCTAAACCAATCACGAAGTCCATATAACTTAACCTGTTACTCTCGGTGCAGTGACTCCGTTGTCGGTTACCGCTTCCATCTTAATTATTGGTATTATTTGTACCTTTTACACTTCACTGGTAAGTTCATTACTAACAGAAATCTCGTTATCCTGAATCCTTTCCCGGGAACCACCGAAAAGAAACATTTTCCTCTCACAGACATTAAGTCAAATTGTTCTCTCTCTCTCAAACTAAATTAGATTGTTACAATTTTCAATTAATCATTTATTGCATATATTTTCAGCAAATAATCGATATCCAGACTTGTATTATTAATAGAATCAAGTCGAGAACCATTGCCATCAATTTTTTGAGGAGACAATTTTTTTGTCAATAATTTCTCCTGTGAAATTATAATGATATTTAATTACAATTTATTAATGATTAATTGAAATTTTATTTCCATGTTGACTTATTTTAATTAGTTAATCAATAATTGGTCAATTTATCTCTTTTGTTAAATACTTAACCGTTGATTTAACTTTTGTTAAGCCAATTTAGTCTCGACCAATTTTTATTTGAATCAGAATAAGCAATCTCTGTGCTTTATGCTTTTCAGGGTGGAATCAAGGCTGTCGTATGGACTGATACAATGCAAGTTGGTCTTATGTACATTGGACTAATCGCCGTTATGTTAAGGGTAATTAATCATTGAATTCCATCTTTTAATTAATGAAAAACTGAATTCGCTTGTATTAATGACATCTATTTGAAACTGATTTAGGCTTTCTATCTGGTCGGTGGTGTTGGTGAAGCTTTTCGTATTGCTTATGAAAGAGGCAGAATTGAATTTACCAAGTATGATGCATTAGTGATTTGCTAAAATAATCTAGTTAACTAATTTTTATCGTTTATTTCATTCTTTTCTTGATCGGATTTCATCGGGTTTGGCTCTGATAAACAAAATGATTATTAGCTTTGAACTTGATGTTTCAAAGACAAACAACTTCTGGAACTCAGTTCTTGGAATGGGAATTATGTGGTGTGGAAATTACTGTACAACACAAACTGAAGTTCAACGTTACTGCAATACCCAAAGCCAGAAGAAGGCTAAATTGTATGTTTTGTCAACAGATAAAATCACTATGATTTGCTAAGCTTGCTTATCTAGAATTGTTAAATATTGGTCAAGTTTAATGCACATTTTGTTGCATTCGAGCCTCATGAACAATATTACAGAAAATTATAGCGTACTTTTATTGATTTTTTGTGTCATTTTTGTTTATCAAACCTTATCTTTATTTTTCCTCTTTTTTATTATTACAGAGCATTGTACGTAAATCTAGTTGGTGTTATACTCATGATTAGCTGTGCATGTCTTTGTGGTATTGGAGTGTTTGCTTATTATGCTGATTGCGATCCTCTCAAAGCTGGTAAAATATCTAAAACAGACCAGGTAAATTTGATTCTGATCAGTATCCAGTTTCATTATCCTTGTTATTATTACTTAATAATGTTAATGAAACATTCATTATAAATGATGATATTTATTCCAATAACGATCTGTGATAACTTGTTTGCTGTTTATCTTTTCAGCTCATGCCTTACTTTGTAATGGACACAATGTCTGAATTCAAAGGTTTACCTGGAATATTTGTTACATGCGTTTTCAGTGCTTCCCTTAGTACTCTATCATCCGGTTTCAATGCTTTATCGGCTGTAACTTGGGATGATTTTCTTAAAGAAACTCGTCTTGGATGTTTGAGCGAACAAAATCAGAAAAATTTCAACAAAATAACTGCCATTTTCTATGGTATCTTGTCAATTTTGATGGCATTCATTGTTGGACAGATTGGCTCTGTTTTAAAGGTACAATTAACTCATCAACTCATTCAATTTAACTCTGATTCTAATCCTTTCATTTGATATTTCATTTTCTTCAGGCTGCAATATCCTTGGCTGGTTGTTTAATTGGTCCACTTCTCGGGATCTATCTTAGTGCCATTCTCTGTCCATTTGCTAATTCAAAGGTGCGTGAGATTATCATTTAAACATTTTTGGTTACTAATTTGTTTTGAAAATGTTTCTAGGGTGTTATTTCGGGTTTAACATTCGGAGTTTCATTTGGATTTTGGGTCCTTATCGGTTCACTTGTTTATCCAGCTAATGATGATTTCAAGGAAACATTAATCACTGGTTGCCCTGCCAATTTCATATCAAACTCAACTTTAATTGTTGATGATGTGCTCGAAAATCAACCATTTTTCCTGAAATTGTACCGAATAGCATTTCTTCTCGTGCCTGTTTCTGGTTTTATTATATGTCTTTTCGTTAGTTTTGTAGCTAGTCTATTAACTGGTAATTCATTATTGATAAGTCATTTCAATTTATACATTTGTCGAAATACTAACTTTAATTTTTTAATTTTGAAGGTGGTCTGAATGATGTAAAACATGTGGATCCAAATACATTGAGTCCATTAGTTTGGAAAATTTGGCCTGAACGATTTTTGCCTCCTAAATCAGATAGTTCTAAAGATAAAGAGGTAGAGATAAAATAATACCGAAGATATATGGATATGATATGTGAATATTGAAATATTGATTCAATTTAATAACAATCTTAATGGTTCACGCTATTGATCGTATCTGACTTTTGACTTTAAATAAATTAATTTGTCTTTTTTACTTCCTTCTTTACAGGTTATTGAAATATCCGTAAGAGGAATGAATTCCGAAAACCTGGTTACCTGATATCATCTAGAATTTAGGAAAAATGTTGTTCTTTTTCATCCTCCTTTACTTTGGCTGTCTTTTTTCAATATGTATATGTAGATATACATTATGTTGATTTTTTTTCTATGGAACATTATTTTGGGAATTAAGCTAAAATATACTTATTAAGTTAAGAAGAGCTAAGGAAACAAAAAACAAGAAAACAACAAATTTGTAACTGCATCTTTGAAAGACAAGTTTCACACACTGTACGTTAAATCTACATGGACACAAAAAAATCATCACCACTCACTCAAACTAATTATTGGAAACACGCATATTTAACATAACAGTTATTGTTAATATGAATATTATTATAACTAATATTATCAAGAATAATCCGCAAATCGCGAAAGAAACATGTTAAAATCAAGTAAAACAATTACGAAGTCAAGAAAATAAATTATTGTCTCTTTATTTCCTCTTTGTTTTAAGTTTAATTGATGATTTTCAAGAGGAATACTTAACGCAAACTGTGGCACAAAATAAAATTGAAATTTTTCTTTAATAACTGTTTTAACCAATCTGATTTCCAAACAATCACTCATTTACAATCTTATGTGGTCTTATAATGCATTTACACTAGTAATGTAACTCCTGGAGGTTGAGTTATGAAAACCTTATTGGTATTACATCTGTGTTAGGTGTCAGTGTTATATTTAGATATATTCATGTGTTACAAAAATATTTAAAATTAATTATTCGAGTGCTAAAAGTTACATTGGATAAAAGGATAAATAGACTAGAAAAGGTTGTGAGATTTCTGCGTTTGGGTTTTGTGTGTTGTTATTTAAACGAAACACTTATCAAATTTATACACGGATTGAAACAAACGGGCAAATTAAATTGATTCAAGTTTAGACTGTGTAGGTTTGAGGGAAATAAAAACTAAGCCCACTTGTGCTATTTAAAAATTTCTCTGATGAGTATTTCTCGAGAAGATCGCGGTCAAAATTGAACCTTCGATCGCAATTTGTCCGGCTATGGAAGCAGATTTTTTAATAAAAACTAATTTTACTGAAGTAACTAGCAATGACCAACCCGAATATGGTCTTATTTTAAGAAACAGCAATTTTCTTTTTTCGTAAAACAGACTAGTTCGATTTTGAGTTAAACCGATCGCAGTCTGTGATTGCAACAGTTAGAGAACTGAGCCTCGGATCCATGGATTACTTCGGTTGTTAATGTGCCAGTAACAGCTTATTCAACAAACTAAACTCATTTTAACCCATATCTTGGTAAATAAACCATTTTCTGGTTAAACCTGCAAATAGAATGCAAAAAGTACTGGGAAAGACGCGGTTATTCGAGTTGAGGGTTGAGACTAAGCGGGTTTGTAAGAACATGCGAGTGTGAGTCCATTGGTGCTTTTAAATAATCCATTCGATGGACAGTTTTCGAGAAAATAAAGATCGAAGTAGAAACTTCGATCGCCTTTTGTGCAGCAATGGAAGCATATTTTTTCACGAAACTGATTTAGCTGATGTATCTTTGGATGATCAACCACAAAATTGTCTTATTTTAAGAAAAAGAACCTTTCTTTTTTTGTAAAATAGGTTAGTTCGGCTTTGAGTTAAAACGATCGTTCTCTGTGACCGTAATAGTTATCGTGCTTAAACTCATTATTTGTCCACAGAAATTGTCGCTGTACATCATAGATCCAATTCTCGCAACATTTTATCAACAGTTCTCTTGATTTTGGCCGTTTGCATAAAAACTTTGAGCTTCGATATTTCGAGAATGGCATCACCTACATTCATTATTCATTCACCAATTTCATTCTTTACAAATTAATATTTCAATTCAATTTGCAAACTTTGCATAAGCGCGTTTGGATTACGATACTTCGGTTGTTAATGGGCCAGTAACAGCTTATTCAACAAACTAAACTCATTTTAACCCATATCTTGGTAAATAAACCATTTTCTGGTTAAACCTGCAAACAGAATGCAAAAAAATACAATGAAAGACGCGATTATTCGGGCTAAGAGTTGGGACTTAGTGGGTAAGTAATAGAATGCAAACTGAGTCCATTGGTGCTTTTAAATAATCCATTCGATGGACAGTTTTCGAGAAAATAAAGATCGAAGTAGAAAATTCGATCGCCTTTTGTGCAGCTATGGAAGCATATTTTTTCACGAAACTTATTTAGCTGATGTATCTTTGGATGATCAACCACAAAATTGTCTTATTTTAAGAAAAAGAACCTTTCTTTTTTTGTAAAATAGGTTAGTTCGGCTTTGAGTTAAAACGATCGTTCTCTGTGACCGTAATAGTTATCAAGCTAAAACTCGTGATTTGTCAATAGAAGTTGTTGTTGTACATTGTGGACGTAATGTTTTTTTTCAATTTATTAACAATTCTGTCGATTTTGGTCATTGGCCTTAAAACTTTGAACCTCATTATTTTGGGAATGATATCATTTCAAAATCATATCCTTTCACCAAACATTAGATCTCATTATGGGCTATAATCATTCGAAATATCAAATCTTTCGAGATCTCACAAAAAAATTAATAGCGTTTGGTTACTCATGTCAGATTTTAGAATCGTTTTATAAAGTTGAATGATTATTAAACACAAAAAGGAGGAAGGAAAGTGCGTAAGGAAAAATCTTTATTATCAAAGGAATTAGCTCATTTTTTATTCGGTATTCGGTCTTATACTGTGATTTTAGGAAATGCCATTCTCGCAATATCGAGGCTCAAATTAGATTGCCAGATTAGACTTTATTGTAAAAAATGCTATATTCATGATGTTTAGCAATAATTTTCATGTACAAATAAGCAGGTTGATTTCTCGGCGATCGGACTAACTGAAAACCGAACTAGTCTGTTGCAAACAAAGACCTCTTTCTGGTTGATCATTGCAAGATACTTCAGTACAATGAATTTCATGAAAAAAATTGCTTTCATTTCTGTACAAAAGCCGATCGAATTTTCAACTTTAATCTTGATCTTCTTTAAAACTATCTATCAACTGAAATATATAATAGTAGCAATGCGTCCAGTTTTCATGTCTCTATAATTCCATTGAGTCTCATTCCTTTGCTAAGCCCTGACAGTCTCAACGAGTCTTTTGACTCGCGATGAAAAATCAATGATTGCCAGAAAAACAAGAAAATAAATTATCATCATAATAACAGTCAACAATGTTAATGAAAAGCACGTAAACATCTAAACTTACAAGGATAGTTTAGAGTTGATTTGTATTCTCTAAGCTAAAATTGGGTTTACAATTATTATTAGGTTGTTAATACACACAACACAATTGATCCACATTGATACACATTGATCCTGTTAAATAATTCATCGATGGACAGTTTCTAGAAAATCGAGGTCAAAGTTGTAACCTCGATCGCCTTTTTTTCCAGCTATAAAAACAGATTTATCCACACAACTTATTTCGTTGATGTATATTTTGATGGATCACACCATGGATTGAATACTTTTATAGTCTTAATGTCAGTTTTCTTGATTTCGGCCATTCGGCATAAAACTCTGAGCCTCGATATTGCGAGAATGGCATTTCCTAAAATCACAGTATAAGACCGAATACCGAATAAAAAATGAGCTAATTCCTTTGATAATAAAGATTTTTCCTTACGCACTTTCCTTCCTCCTTTTTGTGTTTAATAATCATTCAACTTTATAAAACGATTCTAAAATCTGACATGAGTAACCAAACGCTATTAATTTTTTTGTGAGATCTCGAAAGATTTGATATTTCGAATGATTATAGCCCATAATGAGATCTAATGTTTGGTGAAAGGATATGATTTTGAAATGATATCATTCCCAAAATAATGAGGTTCAAAGTTTTAAGGCCAATGACCAAAATCGACAGAATTGTTAATAAATTGAAAAAAAACATTACGTCCACAATGTACAACAACAACTTCTATTGACAAATCACGAGTTTTAGCTTGATAACTATTACGGTCACAGAGAACGATCGTTTTAACTCAAAGCCGAACTAACCTATTTTACAAAAAAAGAAAGGTTCTTTTTCTTAAAATAAGACAATTTTGTGGTTGATCATCCAAAGATACATCAGCTAAATAAGTTTCGTGAAAAAATATGCTTCCATAGCTGCACAAAAGGCGATCGAATTTTCTACTTCGATCTTTATTTTCTCGGAAACTGTCCATCGAATGGATTATTTAAAAGCACCAATGGACTCAGTTTGCATTCTATTACTTACCCACTAAGTCTCAACTCTTAAACCAAATAATCGCGTCTTTCATTGTATTTTTTTGCATTCCATTTGCAGGTTTAACCAGAAAATGGTTTATTTACCAAGATATGGGTTAAAATGAGTTTAGTTTGTTGAATAAGCTGTTACTGGCACATTAACAACCGAAGTATCGTAATCCAAACGCGCTTATGCAAAGTTTGCAAATTGAATTGAAATATTAATTTGTAAAGAATGAAATTGGTGAATGAATAATGAATGTAGGTTATGCCATTCTCGAAATATCGAAGCTCAAAGTTTTTATGCAAACGGCCAAAATCAAGAGAACTGTTGATGAAATGTTGCGAGAATTGGATCTATGATGTACAGAGACAATTTCTGTGGACAGATAATGAGTTTAAGCACGATAACTATTACGGTCACAGAGAACGATCGTTTTAACTCAAAGCCGAACTAACCTATTTTACAAAAAAAGAAAAATTCTTTTTCTTAAAATAAGACAATTTTTTGGTTGATCATCCAAAGATACATCAGCTAAATCAGTTTCGTGAAAAAATATGCTTCCATTGCTGCACAAAAGGCGATCGAAGTTTCTACTTCGATCTTTATTTTCTCGAAAACTGTCCATCGAATGGATTATTTAAAAGCACCAATGGACTCACACTCGCATGTTCTTACAAACCCGCTTAGTCTCAACCCTCAACTCGAATAACCGCGTCTTTCCCAGTACTTTTTGCATTCTATTTGCAGGTTTAACCAGAAAATGGTTTATTTACCAAGATATGGGTTAAAATGAGTTTAGTTTGTTGAATAAGCTGTTACTGGCACATTAACAACCGAAGTAATCCATGGATCCGAGGCTCAGTTCTCTAACTGTTGCAATCACAGACTGCGATCGGTTTAACTCAAAATCGAACTAGTCTGTTTTACGAAAAAAGAAAATTGCTGTTTCTTAAAATAAGACCATATTCGGGTTGGTCATTGCTAGTTACTTCAGTAAAATTAGTTTTTATTAAAAAATCTGCTTCCATAGCCGGACAAATTGCGATCGAAGGTTCAATTTTGACCGCGATCT
This sequence comes from Tetranychus truncatus, assembly GCA_028476895.1. NCBI lineage: Eukaryota > Metazoa > Arthropoda > Arachnida > Trombidiformes > Tetranychidae > Tetranychus > Tetranychus truncatus. The sequence continues at coordinate 13,852,308 of CM052062.1, forward strand.
TCTCGAGAAATACTCATCAGAGAAATTTTTAAATAGCACAAGTGGGCTTAGTTTTTATTTCCCTCAAACCTACACAGTCTAAACTTGAATCAATTTAATTTGCCCGTTTGTTTCAATCCGTGTATAAATTTGATAAGTGTTTCGTTTAAATAACAACACACAAAACCCAAACGCAGAAATCTCACAACCTTTTCTAGTCTATTTATCCTTTTATCCAATGTAAATTTTAGCACTCGAATAATTAATTTTAAATATTTTTGTAACACATGAATATATCTAAATATAACACTGACACCTAACACAGATGTAATACCAATAAGGTTTTCATAACTCAACCTCCAGGAGTTACATTACTAGTGTAAATGCATTATAAGACCACATAAGATTGTAAATGAGTGATTGTTTGGAAATCAGATTGGTTAAAACAGTTATTAAAGAAAAATTTCAATTTTATTTTGTGCCACAGTTTGCGTTAAGTATTCCTCTTGAAAATCATCAATTAAACTTAAAACAAAGAGGAAATAAAGAGACAATAATTTATTTTCTTGACTTCGCTTTTATGCTCTAAGAATTCTTCTAATCTCTTCCGGTGGTTCTCTACAATTACCTTCTCTCGACGGGTCTGAATAAACACCAATATAGCCTATGCGTTAGAAATATTTGAAGATTATTTTGGTCCAAAAATTTCTTCGTAAACTGGCCCCTTACTGCAAATCGAACGGCAGATTCTAAAGTCACCCCAAACAAAATTTTCCTATTCAATGGCAAAAAGAAAGACTTGCTATAATCTACAGTTGTTTATCAACAAACGCACCGATGTAAGAATATTTATCCGATGATCGTGAAGAAACAGTTTTAATTTGCAGCCATAGATGGCCGTAGTAGCTCTGAAGTATCGAAATTCTGAATTCTCTATTTAATAGCTGCTAGTCCATCGAAATGTTGGATGAAATTGTACAGTCCAAATTAAAATATATTTAAATGTAATCGATGAATTGAATGTGATGATTTTAATTTAAGGGTTTACTTTGAGCGTTTAAAATTCACCTAATAAGATGAAATAGCAAAGAAACAGAACAATAATATTTTTGTTTCATCCATAGATGGCATTAGCTCATTCAATAGAAGCCTATTTTGTACCGAGTTATTCAAAAGTGACGCTACAACTTTTTTTGACCATAACTTGGCTCAGAGGTAGTTTTTTGCGAAAATTTTCGTTGCCACATTGTTTATTTAATCTGAGGTTTTGTTTAAAACTGTTTTCAGAAAAAAAAATTTTTGACCTGAAAATGGCCTTATGACCCGACGGACAACTGCAAATCGTCCAATTTTTGTACTGAATAGTGCAGAAACATTGGAAGAATTTAGAATAGCCTTTAAAGCAGTTAGATTGAAGGGCTATAAAAAGGTAAGACTGAATTGTGTCTCATGAAGGTCGCAAAAATGAGAAAATTTACTATTCGAAAAATCTGTCTCTAAACCGCTTAAAAACTCTGCTTTTGAGTTTTTTTCACCGATTTCACGGACAAAATGAGAAGAAAATCATTGAAAACTTTATAAAATGAATTTAAAGCTATAGCGCTTACAATGGCCGGTATTACCAAAACCCGCTAAGATGCATCAAATGAAAAAAGATCAGCACACCTAAAATCCTCTTCTTATCAGCTTCATTTTGAGGTATTGCTTGTTACAAAGCTAAAAAATCGAGCGAAGTTATGTTCAAAAAAAGTTGAAGCGTGACTTTTGAATAACCCGGTATTTCGCTATTAGGAAGACTGAAGCAAAAATTTATGATCTTAGCTTAATGTAAATAATTGTTTAATTTGAAGATAATCAGGAAATGAAATTAACTTGAGTCCACATTTTTAATCATCAGTTAACGAATCGCAAGAAATCGATTTAACGAAAACTGATTGAAGATAGCTTTACTAACATTACTGTTTTTAATATTCTCAGTTGATTCTGACCCAAGTGATCATATTGGGAAGACTTCGAAGACAAATTGATGTTTATCCTGTTATTGTCGTTTAATAATTCTCCATTGGTTTGTTCATTCATTTAATGAAAGTTAATGATTTTTTCTTTTCCTGTATTTTTCAATAACCATTTGCTAGGATTTTGATTGAATACTTTTCAGCCTTTTGTAAATATTATATTTTGTATAAGTTTTAAAATTGATGAAATGTTATACACTTTGGAAGTGATTGAAGTCAATTGTCTTTTGTGTTTTATGCTGACATTAATGAAGTCAATGTTTCTGTGATCACAATGGTTCCTCGCTTCACCAATTTTGTTAGCCAAACCAATAATTAAAATGAGCTGCTGATAAAATAACCTGAACACGGGTATCATCAACATGAAGATGTTGGAGGATTAATTTCACATGTAAATAGGAGTCAAAATAAATTGTCATAACTGATATAATCATTAATTGGACAAGATGATGAAATCACCAGCCATTAATTATTTACCTTATTCTGTGTAATTAATTTTTAATCTTTCATTGCCTTGACACGCAAAAATTTTGACTAATTAGCATAAATTAATGATTCTTTTTCTCTCCTTTTCTCTTTAATGGAAACTATGCATGAAAAGATAACAAGAGAGACTGAAAAATTAATCTCACCTTGAACCGGTGAGCATCCAAATTAGTTAAAAGTGAAAAGTTAAAATCATAATGGAGTGAAATTGAAAAATTAAATGTTCAAAAATGTCACCAAACGAAATCAAAGGTGAATTCAATTTTAGCGCAATTTTTGGCCGCCAAATCAGAAGCCAGCAAAGAGGAGACTTGTTTATCAATTCATTTCGGATTTTATGTTTCATCTTGCTGTTTATCAGAGTGGACAATTTCAATCTTTCTTGGTGGTCTTTTTTAATCTTCTCCTCCTTCTCTTAAAAAGTGATAATTGGTGATGAGATGTGAAAAGGAATCTTTGTTATTCATTCTACCTTAAAGTTATCCCCATTATTTAATTTCTCTCTGGTTCATTTGAGACTCATTGGTTCCCATCGGAGAGCAAAGCAAAGCGAGCAAAGATGGATGAACAGGTAGATCTTTCTCTTGAATCAATACTTACCATTATCATCATTTGGTATCTTCTCTGTTCAGTCAGCCATTTCGTTATTCGTTATTCTAACCTACTCCTCCTCCTCTTTCTCCCAAACTCTTTTTTTAGTTACATGGTTCCTTTTGGTTGTACTTTTGCCTCTTTACATAAATCTATTTGCTATATGTATGTCTACACATAACTGAACTGGATTCCAAAACCATAGGAAGAGAAGCTTTGACTTTCATTGTCACCGGTCCGAGCAAGTTTTCTGTTAGAGATTCAATAATCATCAGCCTGGAACACTTGATAAGATAAGTTAATAATGGAATACATCTTAAATTACTGTTTCAACCTTCAATTGCTGATGGTGGCTTTTCACTTGTCTTTTGGCCTACCTGTTTCTTTGTCAATGATGTAATCTAAATGGTATCAGTAAAATGTATTTGCAGATTCCTTTTTGCCGTTTCATGGCCAAAAAAATAATTCAACAACAAAAGCCTCGTAACCTATGGTTTCTAATCTAATATATTACCTGCTTAATCAATTAGACCATTAAGTTTTATCTCACGGGAAGATCATCGCCATCATTTGATAAGGAGACAAGTCATGGGTTTCTGCCTTCTCTTTCGCTCTTTCAAACAAAGTTATACCTTCCAATTGTCCATCATTCATGAGATAAAAATCATTTTTGATTTGCCTTCGAGAATTTGATTACATTTTGGGGGGCAACATAAGTTATGTTATAAATCTATACACACAGTAAGAAAATGATCAGTACATATCATCAAATCCTTCAAAATTTAAATGAACTTTACTGTTTTGATGGATTGAGTTAATTTTAATTTCATTTTATTCGTCATCTCTCATTGTTATTCATATTCAACCAATTGAATGATTTAACTATTTATAGTGAAATTGATAAAATGTAAATTAAGTTGAATGAACTTGTAACATTTATGTTATCGTTTAATACGAGAAAAAAGAAACGATTTATTGATAAATATACATTCAAATATTGTGCAAATGGAATTAATTTAAATGAATATTAAAAGGAAATGATCATTTTTACCATTGAATTTTAGTTAATTTTTGTTGTAAAGATCTAACTGATTTCTTGAAGTCATATATTTGGTGTAAAAGGAATACAGTTTCAATAAATTTTATTTAGATAGCCTTTTACCTTGATTAATATAATGATACAGATAATTTAAGTTATTTAATTACACTCTGTTATTAGAATTAAATTTGTCAAAGATAAGTGTGCATACATGTATCAATGTATGAGGCTGTTGAAGTACGTTGAAAAATGATGAAAATTATATTGAATGATTATGAAAAATCCATAAAATGATCATCAAAGTCATAAAGATATACCTAAACAGATACTACATTTTATAAAAAAAAATATAAACTAACGAAATGGATGTAAAATAATGAAGAGAAAAACAGATGATTTTAAATGTTGTTGATGATGATTATGATGATAGTGGTGGAAAAAATGGAGATGTTGATGATTAAGAAGCAACAAGTTAAATGGTTAAGTAGGGAAGGAAAAAGGTTAACAGCGTAACTTAACATCAATAGATTTCAATGGCTCAAGTTTCCACCGACAACTGGTTCTACCTTTTACCTTTCCATAAACCATTTAAACTATTAACTGACAGTTATCGAATTACCAATATAATTCTGAATATAATTTCTAATACAAGAGAAATATTTCGAGAGGTTGTCTTTCTCTTTCTCTGTCTTTTTTCCTCTCTATTTCCCTCTTCATACCTTCATCATTTAAACAAAATCATCTTCAAGCAAATACGTAGTATACAGACTCAACATGATATTGAAATTTATAAACCCCTGCAGGTTATGCTTTCTTTCTTCTGCTTCAATAATCTTTATGATAGACAACTAGGTTTGATCGGTAGTCCCTTACTGGTCCTGCAACCCAATATCAGTAAAGATCTTAAAGATGTATAGCTTCTTTGTCTTGATCTTCAACATCTCTTTCATCTGCTTGCCTTGCCTTTTCCTTTTGGATCATCTGGCTTTTTACCTGCCACCCAAGGTTAACTCGCTGTGGTAAGCACCCTACTATGAACTCATTTTGTTTTGTGGACAATTTTTATCAATTGTCATTGGTCTTTTTATTGATTGAATCATACCAAACCTAAAAAAAGATGGATAAAAAACATAGGCAGTAATAAGAAAAGAATTGAGGTTTACTATAAAAAAAATATATTGAGTGAATTATTTACCTTATTTGTGTTGAGTGTGTGATGCTGATGATGATTGTGATGAAAGTGGATTGTTGATTGTCGTTTGAAATTGACAAAGGATCGACAAAGCAAACTATCATCACTAATATAATCATTGTCATAAACATCACCGCCAGCATCACCATTTGTGTTTGATTTTCAGAAGTGCAATTAGATGATTATAAAATTGATAGAAAAATTTGTTTCCTTTCGTCTCCTTTGTTTGTCTCCTTGTTGTCCGGACCTAACATCTTGAAAGGTGAAGATCTTTACAAGCCTTGCTTTAGCCAACAAGCAAATAATCAAAATTGATTGGAGTCTCCAAGACCTTTCATCATTATTAGATCCACCGTTTGTTTATTGTTGTTATTGTTATTATTGCCTTTGTTGATTCTTGGGTTAACGTGAAAATGACCATTGAAAATTATATCTGCTAATATGTATAGCGAAATGGACTCTTGGGACACAAGAAAGACAGAGAACAAAGCAAAATCAGGTAAAGTTCTGTTAGAAATAAGACAAGACCAAAGGGTGTTGAAGAAAATGATTATAAGAATCTTGAAGAAAGAAATCTTTTGTTGACAAAATTACCAGAACAGAATTGCCAAAAAAACGTTGGTGATGCTTTTTTGCCAACCTACCTTGATCCTCATTATTGTCCTGATTTGTTTTGAGGAGACAATAGAGGGAAAAAAGGGGAAAGAAAGAGGAAAAGAGAGGAGAAAGAAGACACTTTCACGGCAAAAAGTGAAGAATGAGAAACAGATGAAGATCCCATGCAGGGAAGCAAAGCAATTTAGGACTTCTGTAGCGGCCAAAGGGACCCAAGGATCCATAAAGCTCTGTGGCTTTTTCATCAATGTAACTCTGTCATAGGAGCAAAGGGAAGAGTTAAGCAAAGTCATATACTAACCTGTTTACCTTGTTACCATTGGGAGCAACAGTTAAAGAGACTGGTAATTAAAGTAATATTTGTCCTATCCAAATAATAAGGGACAAAGGTGGAAGGTAAAAAAGACTCAAGATCAAGAACAAGCTTTCTGTTTACTTCTTTTGCTCTCTGCATAAGCATATCAATAAGCCTTGATCCTAACGCTATCTTTCGTCTTAGATTGACATTTCTTGATTATTTTTATTTGTTACTTTATTTTCGCATTTTTATCATAATACTTTATTTTATTTATTTTCACTCTCTTTTGCTTTTCCACTGGCAACATTATTGTCATACATGTACAAGCTTACCTTGAGTCAACAGTCATTTTGTAGGTAAACAGTGCCTAAGGGTAAGACAATAACATGGGAAATTTTAGACAGGACTTTCTCTTTGGTCTTCTACTTTCAAGGGTCACAACCACATTTCAATGTTTCCTCTTCGTCTTTTTTTGCATTACTTTCATCATCATCACCATCATCTTCGTCTCATCGTCATCCTCATTTACCTTTTGCTTATTTATCCTGCCTCATGTGATCTTTTCATTATCGTCATCATCACACTCATCTTTAAAATCATCTATTTAACATTACCTGTTTCTCCTCACTTGATTCAACTGTCAACATTTTTTTCCCTTCTTCTTATGGATCATTCAGGGCTTCTTTTTATTCTTAATGATGATGACGATATATTTTTTGCTCTTTCTCTTCCTACCTGGCTAACACGATGATCCCTCATCCGTCATCCTTAGTCATAGATATGATGAATGCATAAATATTTTGTTGGCAATGGATTTACATAATTGTGGTTACCGGTTGGGTTAATGTTTTGTCACACACCGAGACTGAAGAGGAATGAACAAAGCTTAATCCAACCTTTGATTAAGCTTAATTGTTGAGAATTGGTCTCACGTTTTTTCTTTCCATACCTTTCCTAAGACAAGACCTTTCAAAATCATCTTCCCATCATAATTATAATAATCAGAATCATTTCTATCATCATAATGTCATTTTCATTGGAATTGAAGTCAACAAGGAAAAAAAACAAAAATCCAAAACAAGATGAAAAGGCAGAGGGAAAAGTATCTGAATAAGATACTGGAGGAGGTTATCATTTTGGTTAAGGTTAATTTTGCAAGCTCAATCAAATTAGGGTAAAGGTTTAAATTATCATGTTAATAAGGTATGAAAAAAGGAAATAATCTAATATGTAAAACCTGAAAGTCAGAATAAAAAAAATACTAAGAAGGCAACAATAAAATTTGACAAGGTTGTTAACATATAAATATTTCCCAACGAAAATAATAGTTGCTTGATTCTTTAGGCAATACAATATAATATTATAATAATCTGGCCAGAGACTGGAACTATTAGAATATTCATAACTTAATATGTTAACAACATTAGTTTCATATTCATGGTTATAATGAAAAAAATTAAAAAATATCTATCCAGCAATACATATATTCATTTCAGCAAATGAGGCGATATTTTTCATGATAGAGAGAAAAAATAATTCAGTTTTTTGCCTTCAACTCTTCAACTCTTCATCATGACAGCATCAGATAGTCTGTCAATTATCAGAAGCTGATATTATATAAATATATATTCAACGAGAAGAGAAAGCCTTCTTTCATCACATTTTCACGATAAAATGTTCTCATTTCTATCATCATTATAATCGTTTCTCTCTTGATCCATCTCTCTCTTGTTAACAATTTAACTGTATAACAGCTTGCTTGGATGATAGACTCAATTGATGATGGTTTATGGTGATGAAGATGATCATCAAGATGATAGGAAAAAAAATAATGAGCATCAAGATCAATTGCAATGCGTTTTAATGTTCCAACTTGGTAACTACCGAAGATACTCATGATTTTGTCCTGATTCTTATCAACAATCAACCCCAAAATAACTAACCATCAAAACAGCAGCTTCATTATTATTATTAATATTATCATCATCATCATTTTCATCAGCAGTAACAAACAACATCATCCATTGACTTTAACTTGTTTTTGCATGATTTTGTTTTTTTCCTTCCAAATTGATGTGGATGTAAAGATGAAAATTAAAGATTGTAATTGCACAGCAAATTGCTCTATTTCAGGTTTCCCTGAATTAACCATGAAATCCTAAAAGAATCAGAGGAAAGCAGAATAATTTTAATAGTAAATTCGATAATGGAAATGTTTAGTGAAAGAAATAAAAGACTCAAATTTGAAGAATTTACTCTTTTTTTACTTCTTCCAAACATTTCAGGCAAAACGTTGAGCACTTATTAGTTTGGTTTTAATCCTTAGAGATGATGGAAATTAAAGACATTTGATTGTCCGGAAATGAGCTTAAAAAGGTTCAACATTAATTAGCCTTAGTAGTTATAACAATTGGTTGATAATAACAGTCCAATAATGAAGTAAAAAATGTTCAAATTATGATCCATTAAATCATCAATTTCCTGCTGATTGTTGGCATCCTTTGGATTCCATTGACAATGTGATAACTTCTGGTCCTGATAAGAAAAGGAAAAATGTATTAACTTTTGATCGATTTTATCGTAATTGACTTAATTAGTTATTGTGAAGTCGTAAAAATTAAACCATTGAACTGTTATATTGATTGTGAGCTTACTTTTTGATTGAGTAACTGCGTGTTTAAATGTTGTCTTGTTCAGTAATTAGTGAATTGAATGGGTAGAAATTAATAAACTGGAAAATTTTTATCAATTCTAATCCATCTGATCTGTGAATAAATGAACAGCAATGGTGGACCTTGAAATACTTGAATATGGAGAGTGAAAAACGCCTAATCACAATTAAACAGGACCATCATCATTAACAAATAGAGTTAGCAGAAAAAAAGAGTAAAATAATCCATCAGAAGCTATTTTGTTCAATAACTGCTCTTGTAATTCCCATCCTATTAGCCATCATCATCATTATCATCATCAGCTTTTTTCGCTCCTCAAACCAATCAAGGTTCATCTCATTTGTATTAACAACAGGATCACCATGAGCATCGTTGAGAAGATCTGAAGGAGCAAAATTAGCCAAGATTCATTATTAGAGAGATTATGAAAAGTTAGCAAGTGAATCAGTGAAAATCATCAATAAAAAAGCAATCTCAACAAAGGTTTGTAATGATATTAATGGAGATAATAGAGGTAAGATGAAAATGAGGAGTAACAAGACCAGCATCTTAAAATGATCAGACAAGATGGAAGAAAAAAATATGTTGGCCAAAAAAACAAAAGAAGGTATTTTTACAAGTTGAAGCTTTGATTTTTTTGCTCATAATTCTGTGTGATTCTTGATTCTATCGCTTTCCATTGTTGCCTGGAAATGCAGTTCGGGTTGGAATGGAAAAAGTCGAGAAATTGTTTAAGGATTACAGTTTTTATGGTCAGTTTTTATGCCAAAAGATGATAGGAATGAGAGGTAAATAGAAGCTTTTAAATTGTATTAGATAATCTCTTGCTTTTTCTCTCTCCCTTTGTAAGCTATTCTGGCCTTTAACAACTCAACTTGGACTTGTCTTTCCCTTCACATTTATCTTCATCAGCATCTTTATCATCTTCATCTTCTCACTTGTTAGGTACTAGATGTGGGTCTATTGTCTTATTTGCAGGGGTGGCTTTAACGAGACTAAATCGTTCAATAAGACCAAACAATAACAGCAGCAACATAAATACATATTAATATTACTGCTGTTATTATTGTTTTTTTGTTAATGTTATTGTTGAGTCAACTTTGAAAGAGGATAAAGATGAAGACGATGCTGTGATTGGGGTGGAGTGGGAGGGGATGAAAGTGAAAGACTTGACAAGATATTCTGGCTACCCTGAGTTTCCCTCTCTATTTTGATTGCCAATCAAGATTTACTTCTTAAGAAAAGTGAAATCACTGTGATGATGATATACGTTGAAAACATTTTCTCACTAAATATCTAAACAAATGAGAAAGGAAAACAAGTAAAATCTTGAAAAGTCTTAAAGATTGAAATAAAAAGACTTAAACAATCACAATTGGTAGCCACATTAGTCCTTGGAATGGTGCTCATGATGGCGATGGTGATTGCAATTGGTGATGATCATTATTGTACTTCTTAGCAAGATTAGAGGAAAAGACCAAAGCAAAAAGGGCAGAGACCAAAATAAATCTTGTTTTAGTGTTTTCTGTAAAAAAAATTTTGGTAGAAAATAGTTTTGGATTAAAATAAAGTCCAAAGTAAGGAGTAAACTTTTACTTACTTGTTTTTATATTGATATTGATGCTTGAACCGTCAACTCAAGAGTTGTTGCCTGAAATAATAATCATAATAGTAATAATAATGATGATAATAACAACAATAATGGTAATAGTAATAACACATCTAAAGTTAAACTTTTAAAATTCCATTGGTTATAACTGTGAACTTTTTAGTTAACATCAACCTTTTTTTACCCAACACACATATATTTTTACTGTGTACATACACATACATGAACAAGACTATCGCGGCCATTAAATTAGATAAGTAGAGGGAAGAGTGAAAAGGTAACAATCCAAAGTTATTTCTCTTCAATTTAACCATAATATTTTTATGATAAAAGAAAGTTCTTTTCGATTTGAAGGTCATCAAACCTTTTTTTAGCTCTTTTCCTCTTTAAATTTTCTTCCAAATATTGCTTTCTTGAACTCCGTAAATGAGATTGACTTGATTTCTTGGAACCTTCAAATATAAGTAAAAAAAGCAAAGTTCATGTTAAAAGACTTACTATGACACTTAAACATAGACTTGAAGGAACGGGAGACAATTCAATAATCATAAAACTGGAAATATATTTACCGGATTGAGTTAACTTAACAATTAAGGTGCTTGATAATTAAATCCTGCCAATTCTAGTTACGCTATATGTCTAGGTGATTATGATAAGGTAACCTGGTCATGTTGAATGGTAATGTCGACTTTGTCCTCATTATTGCCTGTTTGCCACCAACGACTAACTTAACGAAGGGTTGCCTGGTAATTAGAAGAAAAAAATGACACAAAAGGAAAGATGAATTGGTGAGTTTTCTCAGTGAATCCGACGAAGGGTCAGCAGAGTGAAGCAAGATAGTTATAATTAAGAAATAGTTAGAGAGAAACATTTTTGACTGGAAAAGATAGTGAAGAAGCATAAAAAGACTGATCATCCATAACCCTACCTACCAACATAACCTTGACTTAGTGATACATTTTGGGTAACATTTCAGTGTTCAGGGGTAATGGCTAATAGCCTGGATTGCTTTTGGTGGTAGGCTGGGTCAAGTTGAAAGGTAAAGTTGACAAACCTTAAACAAAAAGTTGACCCAACAAACATCAAGACTATTATGAAAGTCTGCACCTTAAACACAAGAGCCTTCTCAGTGGGATACTTTTGGTGTGATGTCTTTGGCGATTGTCATTAAGATTGGGGAAAAAGAGTGAAAAACAGAAGAGCGAAAAAGAGGAAAATAGAGTTGAATAGAAACAAGAGAAAAAAAGTGTTCTGTAAAAGAGACAACATGAATAAACATGATAAAAAGAAAAGAAGAAACAAAAATTGCCCAAAAAAACAGGACCAGGCAACGACTGAAAGGCTAAAGGATTGATAGAGAGCTGTTGGCCTCTGCTGTTTCAAGAGGAAATCCATTTCCGATTTATTGCGATGATAAGAAAAACATTTGAGAAATGCATTTCCTTTTTCACATTCCTTTGTAACACCATAAAATTATGAATTGCTGTGCATCTGAACTAATTTTTTGCCACTAAAGTTTGAAATTATTGTCTAAATAAACTTGCACTGGATTAAGAAACTAACACAACCCAGAAGATTAAATTGGATTGTAAACAATTTATAAACAAACAAACAAACAAAAACAAAAAGACCGAAAATAATTTCACAAATAATTGAAAAATTATTTCAATTACTTTTGCTAAAGGGGATAAGAGATGGCGTAATTTTCACCCTTTTCAATTCACAGGTGATTTGCATTTTTCAAATAAATTAACAGTTACATTCATATTGTGGTAATCCTTTCATTTTAATTTATGTATTCTGAATTGCGATAATGATGTGATTAAGATTATAATCTTGTTAACTTAATTTTTCATACATTAACCTGTTAAGTTTTGTTGCTCTTTCAAACGTTTTTTGTTTATGCTAATTTTGGCTGTCTTTGTGAATCAGGAAGAAATAGAAGCGTAAAACTCGGAAGATGATGAACTCAACAATTGATGCTATCATCTTTTTGGATGGATCTAGATGATGAATTGATATTGATATCATTTCAGTCTGTTATTGGAATGGTTACCTCTTTGTTTATTATCTCTTTACATGTTTTCCTCTAGGCTAGGTTAATTGTTGATTAATTGAAGATAATCAACTTACCTGTTGATCATCTAGCCAACAAAAAACGGTCCATTCAATCAACATCGAGAAAAAAAAGTGAAGAAAGTAAGTATAATGCCTTGTAACATTGGCAATCCAAATTAATGAATCTCTTCTGTTCTCCTCTCTTTTCTTGATCAAGGAAGCTTCAAAGGAGATGATGAAACATCAAATTAAAAAGGTGAAGATGAAGATGAAAACAACTAACGTTGAAAAGAAGAAGAGAAAAGGATGAGATATTGATGGTTTTATCTAAAATTGTAGACATATTCAACCCATACTGATGATGATCAACAACAATGCAAGTTATACTGAATAATGCTGTTGAGCCATTTTTGATTCCAGAAGGCTTGCTTTCAGTATAGCTTTATCCCATATTTTGGAACATCTTAAAGCTTGCTCGATCATCATTTTATGTACTGACTAATGTACATCTGAATTGAATGGATAAACACCATACTCCATCATAATCATCGCCATTTCATACTTTTCTACTCTCCTTTCATATTCAACTTGACCACTTTCCCATGATTAACCAGACTTGATTAAGATGAAAAGTTGATTCATCATTTAATCGCAATTATCTCCACAATTATTAACGTCAAATGGTCAATAGTCCTTAAAATTATTTTCCTATCAATTTAACTAGTGTTCATTTTTAGAACAAATTTAACATTCCATAGCATCACAAATGTTTGTCAGCCAAAATTAATCCATCAATGTGAGCGGATAATTTAATTATTCATCCATTAGTTTTTTCAATTGTTTTATCTTTCAAATTTTTTCGACTTCCGACATTTTCTCACAAGTATTTGTGACTTTATCTGACCAGAGACAGTCATAAAACTAAAAAAAAGTTCACACAAACTTTGACCAGCTTTCACATTGTTTTGACAAGCTCTCAAAGGATTTGGATATTTTAAGTCAATTGATTCAGAATTCGGAAAATTTTGGAATTAGACTTTTTACCTTTAAAAACTAGATCTGCGCTTCGATGTTTACAAAAATTGTGTGTATTTAACCAAAAGATGACCTTTCATATTTACTTTAATCAGCTTCAATAGTTACAGTTACTTTAAGCAATTTCTTGATATTGACGATAGAATCAAGTTTCAAAGTATGATTAAATGGCCAGTATGAAGTTCATACTATGAAGCATTTGAGCCATGCTAATGACAACCCATGATAAGCTGTTAACTCAAACATGGTTAAGCGGTTAAATTGAAGCCTTAATTTGGTTCTGTTTTCATGGTTTGATCTTTTACCATCTTTACTTCTTTCTCCTTTCTCATTCTTTTGTTGTTATTTTAATAGTGAAAAAAGACTAAACGATCGATGATGGACTTTACCTGTTTCCGTGTTGTAATATTGCGGCCAACACAGTATTGAACGGATTAACTTTGAAAGGCAGGAGGTGATTGAGAAAGATGGTGATAAATAAGCAAAAGCAAAAGATGATGATGAAGGATTCTGAAGAGATTGAATAGCCGATATATTCAACAACAGACAATAGTTTCCTTGGGTCAGTTTTATCCTGGTTGACCGTAAACCTCATTCTTCAAGTTTGCTCACCACTCTTTTTGTGCCTTTTTTCAGAAAAGTGTATTTACCGGTTCATTGGACTTTCTTCCGCTTTTGATATCAAATGATTGATTAGACTCGGTGGATCACTGATTTGTTGATTGTAAAATAACCATAACCTAAGTAATCTCAATCTACTTACTAAACTGGCTTTAATTAATAATTGGATTCACAATGTGATTTAATACACATTGGACGTTACTCACTGCTGATATATTTAAAGGATCAAGATGATCAACTTAATGACTACTGGGAATAAAGGAATGGATAAAAATGATGGAAGAAAAGTTAACCCGGTCAATTGATCTTTTTTTCACCAAATTCACCTGTTGAAATGGTAATGATTATGAAGTCAATAGGAACGTGATTATTACATTTTTGTGGCCCACAAAAAAATAAGAAAGCTTTTCAATAGATTGGAAATAATCTAGTGAGTATAAAAGATGGTCATAAATCTTGAATATCATGACTAATGATGGAACTATTATTAATTTGAATTTTATTTTCAACTCTTTTGTTAACAGTGTTTGGTGTCCAAAGTGAGGTTCATTTGAAAAGTCAGGATTCAACATTTAACCATTACTTTTACAATAACCTTTGATTGTTTTGCTGATCAACCCTAAAGATGCTAACAAACATTTTCAACAATGAAACTGCATAATCAAATGAAAAGATACTGTACTTGAAAATAATTTACAATTACATCATTTAATAAGTAAAAGGTAGCACCCAAATTGATTGATCATTATCACAATTCACCTATTATTATTATTAATAAGTGTTACTATTCACCTCGATCATCATCATCATAATCATAAACTCTTAAAGGTATTTATGTTGAACTTTATTAAATCCGCTTACTAATCTTAGCCAAGATTAGAAACTCTCTTAACAGTTTAACACGTTTAGATCATCAGTCAACCTTATTTGGTTGTTCAAAAAACCAATATCCACCAATCTAATCGGAATAACCAAATTATTAGACCCAAATCCTGTACAAATATAATAATAGTTTTATTACAATTATCAATGATGCTAGATAAGGTTTGATCAACTTACACTTACAGCCACCAACTGTTACTTCACCAGATGATTTGTTTAATAAGCATTTTAAGATGTTTAATTATTGCATATAAATACTAATTACTCTATTAATTGGCTTATTCCCATAGATTGAATGATAATCATGTTGAATGAGGATGTTAATGGTGATCAAGCAGGAGGTGGTGGAGGAGGAGGTTTGGGTTAACCAGAAAACAAAAATATAACATTTACAATCACAATGCATTAAGAGTAATAAAAGTGAATTAGTTAATAGCGTTGATTGGTATATTGTGAGTGTTTGGCGAAACAGCAATAAAACCAAAGTCAAATGTTACCGAGATAAAACAGGTAAACGAAACCAGAAATAAAATGTAAAACAGCAATCAACTCATTATTGATAATGTTTGATTAAACTAAAAGCTAACCTTTAATCTCAACATTATTACAGGTTTAAGACAAAAATTCAAATATTTGACATTTCCTATGTTATAAATATTATTCGAGCAATTGTCTCATTCAGATCATCGATACGAAGTTTATGTTAAATAAATATTCATGTATTATATATTAATATATTAATATATGGAAAAGCTGTTTACTATTTCTGCAGAATAGGAATTAATTGTAACAAAGTGACTAATCAAAGTGAATTTTGTACCTTTTTTGGTTATCATGATCGTTATTTCATTGTTGTTAGTCAAGAATCTTGTTAACTTTGGTTTGTCTTGACTGTTGTTTGACTTGGAGTTTAATTGTTTTATGATCAATGACAAATGATCATTTCTTAATTGCCAACTACAAACAATTGTCGGTTAGGAATGGTTTTTATTGGCTTTTTATCACGGGTAAAATGAATTGCTTTTTTGATTCAATTTAAACGTCAACATAACGTTTGGCCTTTTACCTTTACCTTATAAACAATCATATTATGCATAGAAACGTTAAATATATTTATGACTGTTTGCCTTGCAGTTCAATAATGGATTTAATTTACAGGTAAAAACACAATCCCAAGAAACAAACCAGAAAGATTAAATTACAATTAGCTTTTAACAATCGTTTTCAATCACATGTTGATCAGGTAATTTAACAGCCAGGACAAACGGGATGGAGAATGAAAAAGCTGGTGTAAAAAGATGGAAAAGAAAGGCGAATAAAAGTGATCGGGAAAAAATGATGGATGTTAAATGAAGATGAAGATGATTATCAAAGAAGATGGGAGGAGGTGAGAGAAGGTAGGGAGGGAATAAGGAGGAGGATGAAGTTGAAGGAGGTGGTAGTGAGAAGTCCTTATCAGTCCTTTTAATTAGATGTTTAATGATGGTTAATAAAGATTGTTTTGTTTATCCTTTGAGCTTGTTATATGGCATTATAGTGTGTATTAGTAAACCTATCAAAAAAAACAAGAAAATAAAACCCATAAGAAGTCATGAAATTAAGCAAGGAATGAAAATGGCAAAAAATAGGAAAAGGAAATACCATTGATGATAATGATTATACCAAGAGATGAGGTAAAGCAAAATTGCCAAATTAAGCAAAGAATGAGCATTTGGCCCAGGCCAAGGGATATTTGATTGGCTTGATATTGTATTATTAAATAAGGTACCAAGAGGAAAATATATGATCACGAAAATAAAATTAGACTTTTTTTATAATGTGATAAAAGGTCGATTTCGTGCTTAACCAATGGGCACCAAAAGTTGAAACAAATTTGGCCCGGGTTAAGATTCAAGGTAAAACGCTGGAGAAGGATGGAAATTAAGATAATTTTGTTTTTGATGTTGATGATGATGCAGATGAGAAGGATGAGATAAAGATGAGCCAAAATAAAAGGTAAAAGATGCATCAGCTTCCGTTCATATCGTTTTGTTTCTGGCCTTTCTTTTTGTTCAATCTTTTCTTTATCTTTTTTTTGCCTCTCTCCTTTTTTCTGTTCTTATCCTCTTTCTCCTGATAATCTGAAATGAAATGAAAAAGAAAAATATATTTTACTTGAAAACGTTCAATTGTTACGTGAGTTTAAAACGTTAAGATCAAAAGCAACATGAAGACGAAAGCAAAACACAGAAAAAAAAGCAAAACAAAATATGATAATGGTAATAATGATAAAGTGAATTCATAACGACTTGTGAGATAAATATCACATCATAATATTGCTAATAATAATATTTATGGAAACAAACCACAAACACTTTGATTATAAAAAAATGAAATAAACAACAATTTGACCTTTTTTTTGTTCTATCCTATTAAATGAATGTTTAACACTCTGTACAGTCTTCACCAAAATTACAATTGACTTCTTCGTGATTTCATTTCTAATTAGCTTACCATTAGTTTTGTTTTTCTCTGACTGTGCCTAATCGTAACTCATTCTTACCACCAACTCTATTAACAATAGAGCAACAACAGTCTCGAAAAAACTATGTAATTGGTAATTGTTTAATACCTTAAAGGCATTGAGATTTTTTACCAAGACTGTATTTACTGTTGAACTGGAAAAAGAAGAGTATGAGCACTGACAGAAGAAAAAGAAAAGATGGTGATGATGATGATGAAGATGAAGAGAGTCAAGGATAATAATGATACCAATGGTTATTGTTGATTACAATTGTAATTTGGTTTGGCAAAAAGGTAATTGATGTGTTTGTTGTGTACAGTAAAAAGAAGATATGGCGAGCTTACCTTTGAACACACATTGATATTTATCATTATTTGCGTCTTTAACTAGTAATCAATAGCGTTATTTCAGTCAATTGTAATGTTAATATATAATTTGTCATAATTGTTAAATAAAATATTGCAATTATCTCATGCAATTTAATATCTGTAACTGTATAAACACTGGACAAGAAAAATAACGTTAAAAGTTCAATATCAACATGGAAAATATCTTTGACTAAAAGCATAAAATTGATGACAATGACCATTAGATGGCACTGATTTAATCTTTTTTGTAATTTTCTTGCGACTTTTGTTTGACAATTTTTGATGACAATTGTCTGTAAATTATCTTTGATTCAGTTAATACTAATTGTTTTATTCATTGGTTTCTATTTTCTTTCAATAGCAAATGCTTTCAACTGTTAATACGTAAACAAAAAGACAAATGCCTCAATGATTTTCCATTGTTTTGTTCACCTTTTTTTCATCCTTCATACTTTTCTTGGGCCTAAGGCAATGTGTTATCTTCTCTACCTTTGTGTATTATGTTATTATTAAGCTAATCTATTAAGCAAACCTGTAATTTGGCTACAGTTGTTTTCAATAATGAATTAATATAATTAAAACTGACTGTTTCAGGTAAGGTACAATTGTTATTTCAATTGCTTTCTATTTTGGCCTTTAATTTTCCTTTACAAACGCAAAAAGAGCAATATTTAAGGCAATCTTTCGTGTCTGTCATCGATCTTTGTAAAACATTTCTTTCTTTTTTTTTGCGAAAAAATCTTTCCTCACAAGTTGACTTAATTGTTGTTGAATTATTTCCAATTTTTGGCCTAATAGTTTCATCTGTACGTTTGAAGTACAACTCTTATTGATTCTATTCTAATTACAGGTATTGTTATTAATCATTTTTTCCCTCACATTGAATTGATCTTCAATCTTAAACCAAACATTAACCCTTCATTTTAAAGTCACCTTTTTTGCTGCCTCTGATTTAAAACACTGTAACATCTAAAGAGATACAACTTTAACTGACTTCAACCTACCTTAAACTTGCAAGTTACCATTGATTGATTGTAATTGATTACAAATGTTTCAACAGCATCTAACCAGATAATTGTGTTCCCATTCATATTTCAAATGGTAATGATGAATTAAAAGTTGTATCTGTTTTTGCAGTTTATGAATTACAAAACAATTACTGATCAATCTAATCTAATTACATTTAAAAACTTCACTCAATCAAAAGGCAACTTTTCCAGTCATTATCTAAAGCAATCTTTTTACAGCTTCAAGTCCACAACAATTTAATCACCATAAACAACCAGTTAAACATTTCACGAGTTAATCAAATGACCCATACACTTGACCTTTACCTTAATTCATACCCAACTTAACTTATCAGCAAGTGGACTTGAATAACAATAAAAGTAAAAGTAGATTGACAATGGACAATAGTTACAAAGGTTTAACCTTTCAAAGATTAAATTAAAACGAATCAAGCCAATCAACCAATTTACCTTTTAAATACATTAACTTTTGTATCTGTTGATACATTAGATTAAATTGATTGTCAGTACAATTGTCCATAATAATGCATTTATCCAAATACAGTGAAAGCTGAAGAAACGTCTTAAAGTGAATTAGATATAACACACACAAAAAAACAGAGCTTAAGAGCCACTAATGGATATCGACTGACCATTTACGATTTAATATCTTAAAAAGATTATGTTAAACAAGTACAATTCTGATTGATACAATGTTGATTACTCAATGGGAAGTCCAATTTAATCACAATACTCATCTTATTCATCATTACAATCAATACAAGACCAAGACATGTAGAAGGTAAAAAAAGTGAAAAAAATATTGAAGCGTAAATGTTGTAAATATAACAACCAACCTTGCAATGTCCATCAGAATCATTGACAACATTGGCATATCAAACAGAGAAAAGCTCAATACTGATTATCAACAGTTGATGTAATCATGATAATCAATATTCAATGATCAAAATAACACCGAAAGATCAAGAGTAAAAAAACTCAACTAACGTGTTTTTGGCATAAATTTCATCCCAAGATACTTACCTTTTTTTGCTTCTTTTCAAGTCATCTTGACGATTGTTGTATTGTGCTAGTGTTTAAAATACCTCACGCCATGATTAAAATGAACAAAGCATGAGAAAAGGTGAGAGATGAAAAATATTTGGGTAAAAAAAACATTCCAAAAAGGTTAACTCACAAAAAGGCGAGATTTAACATAGAGAATGTTAATGCACTTGAATGTTATCAATATTGTTACTTACCATTGTTGTTATCATTAATGTTATTATTTAACCTGTACAACAATGTTACCAGTTTAATCCACCGTTAAGCTTAAATCTTGTCGTGTGTAGTTGCATGTTAAGCTTTTAAATCGTTGAGCCGCAACTTTCAAGTTAAGCGCTCTTTTTTACTTGATTGGATTTAACCAGTAAGAAACGAAGTGGGAAAACTTCCAGAGAGAAAGAAAGAGAATTGTTTCTCCATTTTTTTGCTTGTAACTTACGCTTTTTTACTTAATCTTGTAATAGTTTGGGGCTGTTTTTGTTGCCATTATTGTATTTTTTTTGTGTGTGTAACATTTTACATTGGCTGGTGTTGAACAAGATTGGTAAAAATGGTTACTCACGATAATGGGAGCGCCAAGGTGAAAGCTCAATGTTTAATTACAAAGGTAAATCTTTCTTTGGTATTGCTTGCTTTTTTATATATTTATATATCAATGCCTTTATCCTGTTCAAATGATGTTATTTTACTTCTTACTTACAGGTTTTACTTTACAACTGATTGTACTTTTGGTTGGACTGGATATGTATCTTGGTATAAAATGGTTGATATAGTTGGCACTCATTAGAATGACTGGAGGGCTTCTCGATGTTCATCATTATCATTATCTAAAGCCTATTCTTTACCTCCTACTCTTTACTCTAAAACTTTCTGTTTTTTTTCCTCTTCTCTTCTTTTTCTTTTTACCTTGTGTTTCCATCAGCATTACCTGTGCGTGTAAAACTTTCCCATAGAAAAGTGTACCTATTTTTTCAATAGTATAAGTGTGTATGTACATTTTTTCCCAGGACTTTCAATGTTCATCATCATTCTTTCTTCTTGGTTATGTATGTTATTTTGTGTTCTAAGTGACTGTAAATGAAATAATATTGTATATAAGGAGACTAACCAAGTGTAATTTACATCAAATTAGACTGTTACTTGATGTCGTCTCTTCTCAGTACAGATTAATGTAATTAAGAAACCATAAGAAATTAATTTGCGTTTTTTTGTTAATGTTACAGGTTTTTGAAAAGATGGCTAATAATTTGATGCAACATAAAATTTTATTTCAATGCATTTTGATCTGATCATTGACCGTAAGGAAATGGCCCTTTTTAACTTCTCTTTAGTTCATCTTGACCTTTAACATACACTTTCTTTTCATTCAATCTGGTTGTTTCAAAAATTTTTAAAACACCTTTTCATTAGTCGCTTTGTATTGATATTATTAAGAATTAAGGATTTTCATTCTTTCATTTGTTAATGTTTGATCAGGCAAGAATTAAGTTTAAGATGTTGCCTTTTCAAGTTGAGACAGGTTATCAAGTTGATAGTAATGACGATGATGATGGGAAGTAAGAAATAGACAATAAAAGTTAAATAGTAAACAGAGTTAAAAAAGAAAGGTTATAAAAGGCAGGGCTTAAAGGTAAGTTGAGAAGACATTTTTTCATCATCTTGAGATGGGAAAAGATGAAGATGAAGATGAATACGAGATGAAGTGAAGCAAAAGAAAGTGAAAAATGAATCAATACTAATACATATTATACTCCTTTTTTAGTCTTCATTTGGGTTTGGGTTTTTGTTTATCTTTACTTTATTTACCTGGATTCATTTTATTATTATCATTGTTATTATTATCTGTGAGATTTCAATCAATATTGACTTAAATTGTTGAGAATTGAAGAAAAATAAAAGAAAAGTCAAAGAAAAAATAGTAAGGAAAGGAAAAAAGAAATCAGAATAACAAAGAAACCAGAAATAAATAAAATAACGAAAAGAAAAAAAGGTTTAATTCCTAATAGAGATGAACATTCTGGTAGCTTTACACATTTCTTTTGTCAAAACCGATGGTTGTTAATTTGTCAATCTAATCACATTTAAACCCAAGGATAATCTAGTCTGATTGAAGTTACTAAAATAAACACAGATGATACCTATTTAAATTTGTAAAATATTAACAGATTAATACAATAAGATACTAACCAAGTTGATTCTGAGTGTCTATCTTTTAAATCACTGTGAGAGACAGACAGATAAGATTAAAAGTTACTCAGCTAATTAGTCGAGACTATCTTGACCAAAGTGGACCGTCCAGCGGATCAACTAATTGTATGAAATAGATGTTTATTTACTAGAGATTTGAAAATGAGGATTAGCTTTGAAAAGAAGCAAAAAAAACTGGTTCCGAAAGTTAAATGCTTAACTGTATTCCCTTTTTTCCCATCAGATGGCGACTTAACAGTAGATGGGAATGTTGAGTGAGATGAAGATGAGTGAGAAGGTAAACTTTGCTATTCACTTTGAGTATAGCTTGAGAGGAAAGAAGTAAAATTGTTCATTTTCAAATTTGCTGTTCTTCTGGTTACATTTTTTGAAACTTGTTTTTTCTCTCTTGGATATAATGACTTTTTTTATTTATTATTAACAGCATGAATTTAACAATAAAAAACCTGAAGTGTTTGTTTCATCAACATGTAACAGCAACATCATCAGCATCAAATGGAATAAAAACAACATTATTATCTTCTACTTGATATCTACTATGAACGTTTGTTTTTGTGAATCTTGTTGTTTTCCTTTTTACTTTGTTTATAATTTAAACATCTTTAGATGGAAACAAAAGTATCTATGTATATAATAGTGTTATATATATTAATGGTGACTCTCAGGGTAACCAAAGGTACCCAATATATTGCCCCAGGAGAGTGTAAATGGTCACATATATCATCACTAAAGTTTGATGTGTCATTAACATGTAATATAGGATACCTGAGTCCATCTTCGTCTTCATCGTCATCTTCATCTTACTCATCTTCAAGTTCATCATTTTCATCATCAGGCTCCATGAATCATGGCCTTAACCTAAGTCTCATCCAAGCTGACCACACTATTAGTCTAACGTTGATCTGTGATGATTCCTTTGCTGAATCCAAATTGGATAATTCGTCCCTTTCCCATTTACGGAATCTTAAATCTTTAACTATTGAAGCCTGTCAGTTGTCCTATCTGAATGGTGATGAGCTTAGCGGACTAGAATCGCTGAGAAATTTAACCATTCGATCATATGTACCAACCAGAGGATATCGAACATTATGGTTAAATCATTCATCTCTTAAACATCTTCGTAAATTAGAGCAGCTTGATTTAGGCTTCAATAATTTGGTTGACCTTCCTGCTGATCTCTTTTGTCCTCTTACAAGCCTCAAAGTTCTCAACTTGACTCACAATTCCATTGCTGGGTTTGGTAGCCTCGGAGTTGTTGATCATACTTTTGGTCATCTGTGCTCCCAAGAATTACAGGAATTGGATTTATCCTACAATCGAATTGATTTTATTTCTCAAACTGGTGTAGCCAATTTGAAAAATTTACGTTCCTTGTATCTTCAAAACAACCAGATCGCAGAGGTTAACGAGATCTCATTGTCAGCCTTACATCGCTTGCAAATAATCAATCTTGCCAGCAATCAACTAAATCATCTTCCATCCCGTCTATTTCGTGATTCCATTGAATTACAAGAATTACATTTACAAAATAATTCTATTGCTTCACTTGAATCAGGTCTTCTCGGTGGACTCTCAAAACTACTTCTACTCAATTTGAGTTATAATCAAATCTCCTCTGAAAATATTAACAGTGAAACTTTTGCAGACCTCATTCGTGTAATTATTCTTGATTTAAGTCACAACCGATTAACACGTATTGATAAATTATTCTTCGTAAATTTATATTCCCTTCAAAAGCTTAATTTGGCTCACAATCAGATAACCTTTATCGAAGACTATTCTTTTGCTCTTCTTTACAATCTTCATATTCTCATCCTTGATGGTAATGGGTTAGTTAAAATTGATCCATATACCTTCAATGGTCCCAATCTTCTCAGAGGATTATCATTAAATGCCAATTCACTCATTGCTATACACCGAGATGCCTTCAAGAATTGTAGTTCACTTCAAGATCTTCAATTAGCCTCCAATAATTTAAAAGAAATCCCGTCAGCTATATCACATCTCATGGAACTGACAAATCTTGATCTATCAGACAACAAAATTGTTGGTATCAACAGTACATCTTCTGGTAACATCAACAGTGACAATGCCATCACCATGATTAATTTGAAACATCTTACTCGATTAGATCTGTCAAAAAATAAGATTTCCAATCTAAGTAGAAACTTTTTCAAAGATTTACCAAGTTTACAGCATCTTGATCTCTCGGGTAACCTGTTAAACGGTCTGGAACCAGGTTTATTTGATGATTCTGCTCCAACTCTCACAACAATCTTACTCCAAGACAATAAATTAACTGACATCAATGGTCTATTCATTAATCTCATTAACTTGAGGCATCTTAATGTATCTCGCAATTCAATACTTTGGTTTGAGTATGCTTTTATACCCGAAAGTTTACTAATCCTTGATGCTCACAGTAACGTTATTGAGGAACTAAGTAATTACTATAAAGTGGAAAGACGCTGTACATATCTGGACTTTTCTCACAATCACATTTATAAAGAGATCAATACTTGGTCAATTCCAAACAGCACTGAAACATTGCTTCTCAACAATAACAATCTAACCAGCATTCTTCCGATGACTTTTGCCACCAAAGTAAATTTAAAGCACGTTGACCTGCGATACAATCGACTCTCAAGCCTAGACATGAATGCCTTCCGTTTTAAATCAATTCCATCAAGTCGACCTTTACCTCATTTCTTAATTTCTAATAATCCATTTTACTGTGATTGTAATATGGAATGGTTACAACGAGTGAACAAAGATGAAACACGTCAATATCCATTGGTCAGAGATCTTGATCGTATTACTTGTCAACTTCCTTTTGTCCGTGAGTCAACATATTTGCCTTTGGTTAAAGCAAACTCATCAAATTTCTTGTGCAAATATAAGACCCATTGTTTTGCTCTTTGCCATTGCTGTGAATTTGATGCTTGTGATTGTAAAATGACTTGCCCCGACAATTGTACTTGTTATTATGATCAAACTTGGGCCACCAACATTGTTGATTGTTCTCGTCGAGAATATGTTCATGTTCCTTCTCGAATCCCCATGGATGTAACTGATCTATATCTCGATGGTAATCAACTTTCATCTCTTTCCAGTCATACCTTTATTGGACGTAAAAATATGTTAACCCTTTACCTTAACAACAGTGGTATTCATTCCATTGCCAATCGAACCTTTAATGGTTTACAAGTTTTACAAGTTCTCCATTTGGAACATAACTATATAACAACTTTAAATGGATTTGAGTTTGAATCACTCTCACGACTCCGTGAGCTTCATCTTCACCACAACCGGATCTCCTTTATTAACAGCCGTACATTCAGCAATTTAACCTCTCTTCAGGTTCTTCATTTAGAGGATAATTTTATTTCTGATTATGCTGTCTGGTCACTCAACTACAATCAACATTTAATGGTTGTCCATATTTCAAATAATCTGTGGTCCTGTCGGTGTGATTTTGTTTCACGATTACGTGATTGGATGAGAAACGAGGCTGCCTATGTGAAAGATAAAGACACAATTAGATGTCATTACAATAATACAACAATAGGTCCATTTATTTGGCAATTAAATTCATCTAAGTGCACCAATTACAGTGATATAAGTAATCATCGTGGTTTGATTGATTCACAAGGTGGTTTTAGTGGTGGTAACAGTGTTGTGATCGGCGGTTCATTATCAAGAGAAGGTTCACCTTCAACCTTTGCTAATGAAGTTTCTTTCTTCCAAAACTCTTTGGTTCAAAGTTATATGCCTCTGACCATTGGATTGATAGCTGGTATTGTGGCTATCATTTTAATCATCGTTCTCATCACCATCTACCATAAAGAAATTAAAGTATGGATCTATTCCAATTATGGATTTAGATTTTTCCAAAAGTCACATTACCCACCAGAAACAGAGCGATTGTTTGATGGATTTGTTTCATATTGTAAAAAAGACGAAGCTTTTATATCACAAATATTGGCTCCAGAATTGGAGTGCGGTCATCCACCATACCGTCTGTGCCTTCGTTACCGTGACCTTCCGGTTACTGAGTACGTCGCCGAAGCCATATCCGAGGCCATTGAATCCTCCCATCGGACCATAATACTATTGTCTGATCAATATTATAAATCAGATTCGTGTCATTTTGAACTTAAAGTTGCCCACCAAGAATGCCAAGTGAATCTTAACCACAAGATAATTGTTGTGGTTTTGGATAAGAATAGTTTAAATCAGTTAGATGCTGATTCCAAATTATGTATCCGTTCATCACCAATCATTCATTGGGGCGATCGTCGATTCTGGGAGAAGTTAAGATACGCCATGCCGCCCGGTCGAGGGCTTAGTAAGCCACTTAATTGTCCTGACGTGAGGGCAAGTATAGATTTCAAAAGAGCCATCAACTTACATGCTGTGTAAATATTCGTTGTATATAAAATAAATATAATTTTTTTTGTTGCCTTTGAATTAAGAATCTAGTTTTCCACTAAAAATTATTTATACCTTTTCGTGTCCAAAAAAGCAAGTAAAATGACTAACCTTTATACACATTAATTAGCTTAAATTATATACAACCAAAACAGTCCGTATTATAAATAAATGCCAAACATTACAAACAATTTCAAGTGACAGTTTATCATTCAATCCTATTATGATGACGTGATTACATCTCATTTTAAATTAACTCATTCCATTGATACAATTACAGTGCCAAGACAAATTAATCAAAAAAACAAGGAAATAAAATTTGATTAATAAAAACTGTTTTCATGTTACAAACACATCTATTTGTTCAATTGCAACAATTTAATCTTTCATCTCAATGGTGTGATACATTGAACCTGGTTAGTAGCCAAAATTTACCACATTGGGTTAACAATGGATCAACTGTGGACCAACAGTTGACTTAGATAATGATTTGATTAAAATTTTTCTCTTCAAGATTGTCAAAGTTGATTATAAACTGAAAGATTAATAATAAGGTCCAAAAATAGGCTGGTAATTGTCCTGTCCAGGTAAGATTATGTACTTTACCAAGAAAAAAGAAGCTGCAAGACAAAAGAGGGAAATCGGAAAACAAAAAATTATAATTAATAAAGTAATTAGTAAAACAGTTAAATGTTATTCATATTAAACATGAAAGCAAACTGTATCCTGATGCACGTATAAATGTTGGACACTAACTGATCTTTTTAGGGAAACATTATCATTTACTAATTTGATTCAAATTTGATCAAAGCTTGTTTCAGCTTTTCTCATGAGAAACCTTCATGATCATGTAAGTTGACAGATATATTTATACATTAAAGGTACAACAGACAGTCGGTTAGACAGTGACTACTCAAAGTTATACATTTATTGAAAGAAAAGAAAGAGAATGTGAAAAGTAGGAATGACTGAAGAGGGTAACATTTTAAGGTGTCCATGTGAGGCACTGTCTTGATTAAATTTGACAACAAGACACCCCACAGGTTATATTGCAAGATAAATGAAAAATGGAACAAGTTAGACAGAGAAAGACAGAAGGTGAGTTGTTTTTTCAACGTTGATACACTTGAAAAATTACCGAAAGAGAGAAGGGAAAGAGAGGATAATTTGAAAGACAGGGATTAGTAGTGTGATGAATTGCTAGACAAAAACAGACAGGTACACATTGAGAGAGGAAATAAAGGTAAAAGAGAGAGATTAATAGAAAGAAGATTGAAATTGGTCAGAAAGAGAAGAAAGATGGATGAATAAAAGTTACATTGAAAACAATGAAAAACGCGTAATGTTAATGTTGGAAAGTAATAAGTAAAGGTATTAGAATAATAAAGTAATAACTTTAAGGTAAGATTTATTTGTTTCTACCTTGTTTCTCGGGCTTTCACTGTGATTATCATTTTTACTCATTTCTCACAATAATCTCATTAATGATGATGAATATGAAGATTAAAATGATAATTAAAATGATGATTAAATCACATTTTGCAAAAGATTTTCTTTTCTTTCTGATTAATTTTATAATAAATATACATGTAAACATATCAAGAGCCAGTCAATGGACATAACCGTTATATGCATATAATATTATATATTTACTGATAACAGAGCTTTTGATAAATGTTTGCTAACCTTTTTAGTAGATATTTTTACTTTCTATTCCAATCTGAAGCCTTGTCTGTTCAGTATTCAGTATATGTATACATGTATATTTATATTCGAGATGAGAAAGAAGATCACATTTAGATATAATGTAATAAATACACTTCAAGATGCTCATGGTGATATAGATGATAATGAAGAAACTCGTTCACTGATACTTAACGGCTTGACTTTGCTTTCATCTTTTTCAATTGCTTATTATTACTTTATCCCAGCTTTTTCGTTCCTTTTCCTCGTTTCCCATATTGGATCCAGTTCCTGGCCAAGAATCTTCAAGGGCTTCAACTATCTGCGATTATCAACTGTAAATATATATATAAATACATCATAATTTGCATTATATGAGCATTTTATTTGACCATTGGGTAAGTCTTTTTTGTTTTGTGTCTAAAGGTTGGTCAGGTTTTCATTGAAATCGCTGTTATCAACTGGAAAGATGGAAAGTTCATGAATGATATGAATATTGAATGAAGCGAGAGAAGGAAGAAGACGCCAATGATGATAATCTTGGTGATGATAATGAGCAGTAACAGTAACAAAAAAGAGGAAAGTTAACAAGTCTGGACTTTTTAACTGTCATTGACTTTGATTGACCAAAATATGAATCTTTTATTCCATGAATCTTCAAGGCAAAGTTTCTTTATCTTTTTTCTTCTTTAGTTTCTCCTTTGAATCTTCTGAATGGTTCTGTACAAAATAGACAAAAGACTAAAATAAGTTTTACTGAATTAATGATATTGAAGAGTGAACGAATATCAAAGTCTGAATTAAACAAAAAAACCAAGATTCATTGCTGGTTAAGAGTGTGATTGACAAAAAAGTAAAGGTTGGAGGACAACTAACAAAAATGTTCAATGTGCTTCAATATTATCATTAAAAGCTATTATTATGACCTAAAAAAGATTGTATTCATAAAGCTTTTTTTTTATGTTCGAGTTGTCTTCAAGTTTTACTTTTTTTCTCAATCGCTGTTGTTATTACTCACTCTCTTCCTGATTTCATTGAATGTTTAGTTTGTTTTTTATCATTACCATTAAATGATAATCATTATCATTATGTTCATCATCAGAATAACCATTTTGAATTGTAAATTTCCTTTGAAGTACAAAAAAACTTGATTGGGTTTGCATTCATGATGATGTGGTTTCATTCAACGGTAATAATAACTGTTCACTTGATCCATCAATGAATTACAATTGCTTTTGGAAAGAATCAGAGAAAGGGTTAAATTAAAGAAAAATAATCAACATGGAGATTTATTTAATCAACCAACCTGACCATGAAACTAACCATGGTTAAGAATAAAAAATGGATATTCCAAGATGCGTTTCCTCCAAAACAAAAGTCAACAACAACTTCAAATTTTTTTCCTCAAAAAAAAAGAGGTTTTACTTTTCTTTGCCAGTGCATTATTGAGTTAAATTGTCTATAATTTACATAAAATTGATACCAACTGCATCGACAATCAGATGGGATTGGAAAACCTTAAAAGAAGAAAAGAAAATAAGATGAGTAGTAATATAAAAATGGAAAAGTTGAAGCGAAAAGAGGTAAAAAGAAATGAATTGACAGACTCAGTCAAAACAGTGACATAGCCTGAAACAAAATGAAAAAAATAATGAAAGAGACAGAGAATGATGAAAAGGTAAACAGAAGATGACGATACTTCGTCAAAATTATGTGAAACAAACAATCATAGAACAGAAAAGAAGTGAAGGAAAAACAGGTAAATATTCAGGTAAAAGTTGAGCTTTTACATAAGGAATTTAAGAAACCAGTAAAAAGAAAGGAAAGAAAGGTAAGAAAGGGAAAGCAGGTAAAAATGATGATGAAGATAATGATGAAATGAGCATACGATGAGAGAAAGAAAAACTATGGCGAAACAAAGGAAGAGTGGTTCCTCCCAAAATCCGGTTTTTCTCACTCAAGTCAATCCAGATAAATTATTTTGATTGTTGGATAAAATTTGGGTAAACCTTACTTAAGAATGGTGGAATAGATGAAAGAGTAAGAAATAAAAGCTAGAAAGTGAGTGAGTGAGAGAGAGAGAGAGATGATGATGATGGTGGTGGTGGTGAAGATGAAGATGGTGAAAATGAGAAAAACAAGAAAAAGCAAAGAGAATTGCTGTAATTTCTGAGATACCTTGGATAAGTTTGTTTCTCCCTCTTTTTACATCTTATCCTTTCTTTTTCTCTTTCTCTTATTTCTCTTATTTCTCTTCTTCTCATCTACTCAATCAACCCTGAATACACCCTGTGAGTTGATTGCTTTAACAAGACTCGACAGTGATTTAGATGTACTTATGTATTTATAAGTATGATGAGATTTCCCATGAATTTTCTTGTAATCAACTGAATTTTTAAGCGCGCGAGAGAGAAATGAAGATTATATGATGATAAATTGGTATAAAAGGGGAAAAAGATGAGAGTAAGAGAGGAGAAAAGGTGAAGATGATGTAGATAATAGTTGAAGAGAAGATGAATAAGCTAATGTTGTTCTCATTGGAAGTAGCAAGTTTATCCTCATTACCATCATCATCAAAATCAAAGTTGAGCGTAACAATGAAATCAACAGACGCCAACGTAACCATCTGAAAAGTATAGCGTATGAACCATCGAAAGAATAACGGATCCAAATAATGGAAATTTACTTTAAAATTTGCTCTTGTGCAAAGATAAATAGAGTTGATATAAAGGTCATGGTGGCATTGAAATTTGTGTGTGCTCAATTTGCTTGTTTTTTTCATTCCTTTCTTTACTTTTTCTTCTCCTTGAGTTGTCAGAATTTTCAGTTGGTCAAGATTGATGGTTACTTGGATTCTGATTGTTGACTGTTGCTGTGGTTTACAGTTTTACAGGAGTGTCACAAAAATTTTCATTCAATTAAGTGTAAACTTGGAAAGTTAACTTTGAGCTGAGGCTTGAAATTTGTTGCTGTTGCGTGTTTACGTTTGTTCATGTTCATGTTGATGTTCAAGTTAAAATTGTTGTTGTTGATGTTAATGTTGACGATGATGATTTTGAAGTTTGTTTCGTTTTCTTTTTTATATCTTTCCCTTTCCTTAATCTTTCATTCTTTATCAGTGTACCAAGTGATTCTTAAGAATTTGGAATTTCACATTTTTTGGTGTCTAAATGATTGATAATCAGTTTTTCTTTACAGTATCATGGATTGTCTACAATTAGCTGAGCCAAGCGGAAATTAGCAACCACAAATTGTACTAATAGCCTTTGAATGTGTGTGTTTT
Source organism: Tetranychus truncatus (assembly GCA_028476895.1). Lineage (NCBI taxonomy): Eukaryota > Metazoa > Arthropoda > Arachnida > Trombidiformes > Tetranychidae > Tetranychus > Tetranychus truncatus. Next base: position 13,883,948 of record CM052062.1, read on the forward strand.
CACTCTCACTGTGTTCAATCTTTTCGCCTTTTCCTCCTCGCCATCTTCCTATCTCTTTTTTGTCTTTTCCTTCTTTTTTTTCTTTGGTTCAGTGAGATGGAATAAAATTAGACGTTGGAAGCTACAATTTGCTGAAAAAACATTCTCAAATAGATTCATTCATCAGAAACATGAACCCATAGAATGATGTCAAGCAAAAACCAGGCTTTTCTTTTTTATCCTCACACATCTATTGAGTCGTCCTTTTTTCTCACTTGTAAAAAAAAATGGCTAAAATGGCTGCTAATTTTCCAGTAAAAACATCTCGATCTTGTCGTTAACGGTGATGAAGTCCAAGTTTTCTTATAATAATAATAATTATATTAATGATCACAATGAAAGTCGGATAGCATGTAACTGTGGTTGTTGTATTCACGTTGCTTTCGAACAGGAGAACCGCAAAAGGATCTTCTTCAAGCTCCACTGGTCAGGTCACGTTTTGTCCATATGAGTTAAATCACCAAGGCCAAAGGACAGATAGATGAAAGCTGTAAATACAGTTTGCGACCGTCAAGTTTCATATTACTTTTTGCATAATAGCAAAGGAGACAAAATTCTTGTAACCTAAAGTCTTTAAAATGATTAATACATTCTTGTGTCTTGCTTTTCGCGTTTCCAGTTCGTCTTCCCATCAAACCAACGAGATTCGCTTCCTTCATTCCGGTTGAACTGCAAAATTGGATGATAATTACCCTTAAACATTAGTTTATCTATTGAAATTGACTGCAAAAAAAGGACAAAAAATATATGTATCAACTTACATTTGAGTTGAGCTTTCCTCTCTTCTTTCAGCAAAGAGTTCAACTCATCATTTGTTAACAAACTTCAATTAATGAAACAATGAAGTGGATCCGAGTAAAACAAAGTTTACAATGAAATGTTACCAAGCAGAAGATAGTTAATTAAATTTTGTTTCCCAATGATTAGTACCAATTGTCTACTCTTAATTTTTGTGCAACACAAAACCAAAAAGACAACAAAAACAAAAGCATCAGAATAAACAAAAGCAAAATTAACGTATATATACTGGATCATTTTCCTAGCAATATTTGCGAATTAAAGTTGCACTTTGTTCAATGGCAAAACAAAATTGTTAAATTTTAAACCAATCATGAATAATTGAGCTAATTAAGTTAAAAAATTGAAAACAAAAGATAAATTTTAAATAAAAATACAGACGATTTACACTGATAATTAACCATTAAGTGACAAGTGGCTCTAGATTTGAAAGCGGCAAAAAGGATTAACTGTATCAGCTGGAAGCTGTTAAAGCGGTAAAATTGTTACGCGGTTTTTTCACAATTTACAATTGTAGCTTCAATTAATGTTTGTTTTGCTATTTTGTTATTTTGAATAATTTATTGTTTATTTATAACTGTTTTTCAACATTTCTGTCTATTGCTTGATTTTCATCCAGCTCAGTTAACATAACCCTTTTCATCCTGTTAAAGTAACCTTAAGAAACTATCATTTACCATTGGTTACCGTGTTTTTTTCATTTTTGTCTGAAAACATTCGAGAATGCATTTCATTCTCTCTCAACCTTAAATTATCATCATTTTAACCGTTTAACTTTGTAACATGATATCAAAGACTCAAATTGATTCTTGAAATAATAACTTGAATCTTGTTGCATCTTAACTCACCGTTAACCCAAGCTTCACAGCCTTAACCTTTACCTAGCTGAGTAGTTTTCATGTTTCCTTACGAAGTAGTATTATTATTATAATTTTCATTCTAATTCTTATTCTTATCATCAACATTATCACCGTCATCAACTACAATAACAACAGACAACAAAAACATCATCATCATGAGGTAGGTAATAATACATTCATTTCATGATCTCAGATTCCTCCTTGAAATCTTTGCATTAGCTTTTAATGTCTTATCATTTCAAAACAAACAAAACTTTGACACCATCAATTTGATATTACCTGGCTAATGAGTTTCATTCAATCTGCAGATTTTCTCGATAATCGCAGTTAATAATCTTTATATTCTTTTTCCCATTTATCTAATATTTAGTAACTCGATATCAATGTGATTGTGATCTGGAAAAACAATGGTAAAGGAGAGGAAAGGATAAAAAAGATGAATGTAAAGTTAACCATGATTGGAAACGTATCCACGGATCTTGTAAACACATTCACTAAATACATTTTTCTGCATTCTAATATCAAATGATGCGAAGTAATGATTTTCTCCCTGATTTCGGTTTACATCATCATTTGCCAACAATAGCTATCTTAATGAATTGAAACGGACAAAATTGCCCATTGTTAAGGGAAAATGCCGAAAGCATTGGATTTCATTGGTCAGAGTTACCCCATAAATACAGTGTATGATGGACAATGTTATTTTTTCACATGGATGATCGCTTTGATGCAAAGGAAAAGGTTGAAATAAAAAAAGGCTTTAAGAACTGAAGTAACTGGAAGAAAAGCTGGTATTAAAGGAAAGTAAAGAAAGAGAGGGAAAGAAGAGGTAAAGTGAAGTAAAGAAACTGGCAAAGTTGATGATTTTTGCATCCGAGTTTTGAAGGAAAAATCACTTTTCCCATCATCAGATGACATCTTCTCCCGTTCCTTCTCATCTTGTTTCATCACCTAACCCAAAACATGTGATTAGTGAGCATATTCTTGGGAATACAGTTTTCCATTTTTAACAATCATCTTAAAAGAATCATCAGTCCATTTCTAACTCTATGATACAAAATTGTTGCCCGAGGAAAAAGTTTTTTTTTATAAAAAAAGCTCACATCTTTTAAAATCACAGACCTAACACATAATCTGAGGACAAATTTTTTTCTTCTTCAAAATGCAAAAGAGAGGAAGAAAATGATCGCTGAAAGGCTAACACCTTAAGCGATAGACACACAAACTACAGACGCTCACTTTATTCTATTAACTGTGAATCTTTTCTCCATTTTATCTTCCTCTTCATATGTCGTCCTTTATCAAATATTGTATCATAGGATATCTGTCTTGCCATCTATTAGTATTTTGGAAAGAAAGGAAAAATGATGAAAAAGAAATTTTGTTATCAAATTTGACTGTTATCTGATATATACATATATATATATTTAGATAAATGTAATATAATTTTGGATAACATTTTTCATCCTCCTAATCACCATTAGTTGTTATAACTTTTAACATGTACTCCTTCAATTATCATCATCTTCATTTCTCTCCTTTCTTGCAAACAGGAAAAAGCAACAACAGCAACCCAAACAACCACATGAACAAGAGAAAAACCAAGGAAAAGAAACAATTCTCCCCTCAAGCCACCGGATAGCCAAGGAATCTTCTTCTTTCCTCCAATTTATCTGGTCTTTTCAATCCTGATTCCACTCTATTTCATCAATAATTTTTCATTCTCCATTTTCTGACTTCTCATCCTTTTTCCTTTTCACTCCTCTTATTTCAGCTTCCAACATCATCATCACTATCATCACAGCATTCATTTTAACCTCTCCCTCCTACAAACTCAATGATATTTTACACCTCGTACATTGAATTTCCTTATTGTCTTTTACAGCTACATAAGTTTCACAAGAAAGTTCAATAGATTTGTTATAACTGGCCACTTGAGGCTCATTGATCTGATGAATACACATACATACAAAAATATCGCCTCTTCATCCTCCTTCGCCTCCTCCATTTCTCTCTTTCTCTTCTTTCTTTCTGCATATCAAACGCATAAATTTTTTCTCTCTTCTTACTCTTCTTCCTCTTAATCTTCTCTCTTCATCTTCCTTCATCTTCTCTCCTCTTCTTATAGTTTGTCTACACTTTAGAGTCAAAGTGGTGCTTCTCATCTTTCCCAATGTTCAACGATAGATTGCTTGTTATCCCCATAAGTCAAATTGACCTTGTTGATATGCGAATACGTGCTTCCTAAAATCTTTTGGTCTATTAAGGAGGAAAAGGCAGTGAAAATAAAGCAAGAAAAAAAGAGGAGGAAAATGAAGAAGAATCAAGGAGCAGCAGAAATTGAGCTCACAGACTGTCTGTATTGTACACTCCATGGTTATTTCCCTTGTGAACACATCGATCAAGAACTGGTAAATAGTTATTCCTGATACACTGACTGATCAGAAAGTCAACAATAGTCAGGCAATATCAGAAAATTTAGTTTCTTGTTTTACTGTTTTTCACCATCTTATTTCAACAATAACTTACCATGTACACATTGAATGGACAATACACCGAGGCATTCACTTGATGATTACACATGCACACACATGCATTTTGAATAGTTCGGTCTTTTTTTACTAATGTTTACTATTTTCTTTTCTTTTCCTAGGATCACAATCTTAACTTTCATCCATGATTGCATCTTACATGTCAATCTAATCAAGGGCAACAAGAAAAAAGCAAGACTCTTGCATCCCAAAGATGTCCATCATTTTTTGTTATCACCATTTTCGGGGTGTTTTCCCTCGTAAGGAAAGCAAATAATTTAATGGTGGAAGCATTTACTTTTTTGTTGATTGTAAACCAATGTTGAGGTAATTAGATCTAACCATGTTAAACCCTCCAAGCCATATTTGCCTTGAAGGATGGAAAAATGTGAACCAAGATAAAACTCAATCGACAATTATTTAACTAACAACTTCAAACTTTATTACAAAGCAAAGTATCATAAAAAACAACAAAATCATCAACAAATTATAGATGTAAAAACTGAATCCTCAGGAGATACCATTGATGTAGGTGTTAATGGTAAAGGAATAGTCACTGGTTGTACCTGAAGCTATGATAAGCCAGGAGTAAAAAAACGAGTAAAATTCACAATGATGCTTATGGTTGCAACGTAAAGTAACAAGAAAATTACAAGACTAAGCAATGGAACCTTGGTTAAAGACGAAAACATGGAAAAGTAAATCATGTTTTAGAGCAAAAAAAAAGGTCTGGTTCATGTTGATAATCAACATGATTAAAGTCTGGTACAAGAAAGAAGTCTTAAAGTTTCTGTGCCTCATTGAATTTACCACTCCCTGGGTGATGGAGAAGATGAAAAGGATAATCTCTTCATCATCTTCATCTCTTTACCTTACTTTCTCCTAATTTTACAACATTCACCAGGAATGGAAATGGCAAGAAGAAAAAAAACTTTATCCATAAAAGTTTAAACATTATTACATTAGTCTCAACTTGTTCAGGGGATGAATCAAAGCTACAATCAAATTTTACCTCATTGGATAATTAGATAACACCAATTGGATAATTTGTCAAGATAAGTTGTAAATATTTCTTCCTTTTTCTCTTCCAAATCAAATTACATTCCATTTTATGTATTTGTACCTTCAATAGTTAATTGTTGGTAATAATGGCAAACAGTCAATTTGATATTATAATGATGATGACATTATTATTACTTGTAGTTACTAATCAAGTTGATCAAGTTTTGTCCAAATTTTCACTTTATTTGAAACAAAATATTTTTTGTTTCACTAAAAATCTTGATCAACTTGATACATATATAAATAGCAATTCATCAAATGATAATAGTTATTCAATCCTTGATTCAGATAATCTCAAACCTCTTAAATCATTCTTATTTTACTTTCTCTCATTATTATCATTACTATTTTATTATTATTATTTCTCATCCTCATCTTTATCTCATCCAACTACAGCAATCAACTTTACAACAACAAACCTGTTATTTCCACTACAAAGCTCATTTTCTCACAAGGATGAAGGAATCAATTTTTGGCTTGACCAACATCTTGAACTTTTGATGCTGCCTTCACACCAAACACGTTATGTTATTATCATTAATAATTGGAATAACCTTTCCTTCATCTTCACCATCAGAAATCATCCAAAATACTATCATCTTGAATGGTAAAATATTTTCACTTTTCATTTTTCTCATTGAGAAAAAGGTAAAGGAGAGAGAAAAATTGAAATTATTTTATATAATCACACGAAAATACGAATTGTGATTTAATCATTTTTCTCGGGCGAGGTCACTTTTCAAAATTTTCACCTTTCGTTTTCTCAATTGAATCCAACCTGAAAACCATATTATTATCATTTTCATTATCATTCTAAACCATTCACATTTCTTGCAGTGTTTACAATTACTGAAAGTAAAGGTGGCAAATGGCTGAAGGAACCTCAAAAAAAAGGAACCGTAAATCAGAAGAAATTTAAAATGTGAATTTATCCAAAAAATGTAATTCATTTTGAAAATTATACAAATTGACTATGAAAATGTAAGTACAAATGTATGCCAAGACAGTGAGAAATGTTGCTTTCAAATAATATTTGGTAAACTCAGTTGTTTACTCAATATAACCATTAATAGATATTTAATTTTTGATTGCAAATTCATTATAACTGATTAAATTGTATGTTTTTTTGTTCATTTTAACTTTTCTCTTTGTATGTTTATTTCATTTTAGTAACCTTAAAGGAGGAAACCAAATTGAATTGAATCGTGATCACATTGAACGCTGTTTATTGTTCATTTCAAGATGAGGTCAATGGTTAAAGATGAAAGGTTGCTTATTAATTGAAAATTTGAATGTAAAACACACTTCAAATTGATAATATAATAGAATATTTAATAACAATAATAATAACATACTTATAGAGGTGAGTTTGTATAAAATGAGCAAAAGGCTGATCACTTATTTTACCTTTCACTTTAACTTTAACTCCCTTCTCTTACCTGGCCCAATTTTTGGATCCACTATTGAGAGATTGAGAAAATTATAATGATTATCATTTTATCTTATGATTATTATGATTATGAATAATTTTTTGATAAAAATACAAACACCAAATTCAAATGTAGGAACATATAATTTAAGCTTTTCACTTTCACTTTTTACTTTCAATCAAACACAATATTAATACTACTATTGTTAAACACTTTTACAGATTATCATTAGGATGTTGGTGGAAAGTCAAAGGAGAGCAAAAAGTAAATTTGGATTCAATTTGGGACATTAAACGATGAAAATAGCAAAGAAATTGTTCCTTACCTTAATAACACTGAATATCATCATCATCATCATCATCATTCTCATTGTGCTACTTTGAACGTTTTCTGGATCTCAATTTTTAAGTTTAAAGATTATTCCTTCACCTTTCCATTGGAAAATTTTCATCTTTATTCAAGTCATAATAGCCATCAACCATCATCATCAACAACAACAGCAACTTCAACACCACCACCTAAACTATTAACAAACATTTGATTATATTGAGCTTCTAAAGGTTAGGCGATTCCTTTGTAATTTATTTTACCATTTAAAATGACCATAAATATATTTATGGTCATTCAAATTTCTCTTTGCAAACAATCAGTTTCACAAAGAAAAAAGGTAAACACCTTACCTTTTTACCTTATTTTTCATCCACAATTCAAATGTTGAGCTTCCGTCTCTCAACATTTACATTCATCATAATTATCATCACCTTAACAGTCCATGATAATCAGCATTATTGTCTCTCTCTCTCTCTCACAATTATGTAACCTTTTTACCCATTTTTCCTATTTCCCTCTCCCACAATTGAACCATCATCTTAATGATAATATCTGTTTGATACTCATTTAATGATGATTACTTTAATTGTATTACCATTATTACCATCACATGTTCAAATATATCAAATTGTGGTTAATTTTGATGTAGTAGGTGGTCGGTTAATTGGTTATTTAGTTGTTTAGTTATTAGGCGTTTATCTTTTTGTTTTGGCCTCAAAAGCTCAAAACATTTGCTTCACAATCAACCTACAATCGTTGTTTCTTCTCAGTTGATTTTACTTTCTTTTAATTCATCATTTTCATCAACATTTTCAATTAAATCATGACAATGATGATGTTTGATGGTTAACGTTGTTTGTGTGTGTAATTACAATATGTCACGGATTAAGTCAATCAAAGTGTATAACCAAATTAACCTGTTATCCATTCAGATTGTACCGTGTGAATCCATTTTAAACCCAGAAAAGAGTTTCACTTTTTATCTTTAATCTATTTCTCCTCTCAGACCTAAATATTAGCATTGATTGATATAAAAATTATTTGATCAACAATCATATTTTTACCTCATTTGATTGATATCTGAATGAAAATGCAACAAATGTAAACATTTAATTAATTTTGATTAATCAATGATCAAATCAACTTGACCTCTCTTCATATTATCCTTGCTTTAACCTTTTCATTTTCAAGAAAAAACATGAATTAAAAAGGTAAAGAAGGGAACAAAAAAGTTCACTATTTAATTTAATTAACTTTGCTCTCTTTTCTTGCTCTTTTTACAGGTAAATACTAATTTCATTTGAAAAATTGCTCGGTTAATTAAACATAATGAAATGACAATTGTATATAGCTGATTGATGAATTTACGGGGGAAAAAAAGTAAACAAAAGCTGATCAAGAGTTGGATACAAGCGTACAAAAGCAAAGTAATGACAGGCAGCCAAGAAAAAAAGGAGAAACATTAGCATCAAAATCAACAAAAGGAGTTTGAAACATGAGAAGAAAGCAAAAATATTTTCCAAATTATCAACAAATATATATTTTTTGGTCATTTGTTGATGTCAATGAAATTGCTTTCAATGTGGATATCAATGGACAGTTTTTTTATTCCTGTCAACATGAGTTTACCAATGTTGATTGTTGCCCAAGATAATATTTCATCTCAACAACAGCCACAAAGTGAAATACACTTTTTCCCTGATTTGTCAACAATTTAACAACAATCAAATGGAAAAGAAATGGTCAGCAAAACATTGATTGGAAATCAAAAAATCATCATTTCTATCAACTCTGGATTTTCAAGTTTATAAATTATGGCAATTTTAATCATTGCTTTGCAGACAATTTACCAACACTCGATTAATCCAAGTTCAGCTTGGCTTGAAAAATCTATTGGAAATGGCTTCACTCAATAATTTTGGAGACTAAATTGTAAGGATAAATTGGTAAAGGATCGCAAGTGAGTTGATTAAAGGTTACAACTCAAGTTATTTCATTTTTTGTTTTGTTTTTCAACCAGAAGTTTCTAATTAACCGATGGACAAGCAAATAAAAGGTGTATCACAACGGAAACAGAAGCTGCAGTCAAAGGGTAATGACTACAAAGAAGTCAAATATAATTTAAGTTTGAACAAATCGAAACTGAACATTTGCCATTGGACACTTTGCCAACTACAAATGTAAGTTTAAATACATGGTAGAAGCTCTTGTAAATATAAATGTTTTTTTTACAATTGTGCAGTTTGTAAACCCTGTCATTTAAACCATTCTAGTTGTTGAATCAATGTAACATTTTTGTTATTAATTTTGTTCTCAATGATGTTTATTTTTACTCTTTTTCCTCTTTCTTTTGTTTCTTATCAGGATTCCATTGATGCCGATCAAGAATGGACAGTTTTCTCTGTGTGTTGATGCAGATGTTTGTTCATGGTTATCTCTATCATTATCATCATTAGTTGTTACCTGTTGAGCAAAAAGGACACATTTTTTTCTGGTCAATTTTCGGTCATTTTCTTTCAACTTTCTTGCCCTTGTTGAACCAACAAATTACATTAGACTTCGCAGAGAGATAAAAAATAAGGCCAAAAAATTGTGAGCTCACAATGACTTTTCAAAGATTATTACGATTGCGTTTCTATTGAACAAAAACAACAAACAAACATCAACTAATACACAAATACAAAATGGAAAAGCAGGAAAATAAAGAGCAAAAGAATTGTGGTTAAAGAACAAGTTTTTTTCATGGAATAATGGAAAGCAAAGAAGACAAGAAAAGGTAAAATGGAAAAGGTCAAGTTGCAAGTTCGGTATCCAAAAGAAGAGGCCAATTTGTCGATAATAACAGTTGAAAGAATCAAGCAAAGAAAGGAGAAGCAATAGAGAAAAGTTGAAAACTTTTGTGTTGATCATCATCATCATCAACTCAAAAGAATTGTTAGAAAAGATGAAATATTTTCGGTTAGCCAATGACCAATAACAATTTAGTAACGAGCAATTAGAATTATTACAAAGTTCCTGAGGACTTGAGAAAAGAAAAAAAAAATTGCGATTTTTGCAGCAAAAAAACAAGATATTTAAAGAAAGAGGATAAAGCTTATTCTACATGGTGTAACGTTGAATAAGAAAATGATGAAGAAAAATGGTTCCATTAGAATTGACTGATAATTTCCTTCTAATTTCATCTTATTCAAAAGATAATTTTCGGTACACAATGAATCTTCTTCCGTTTCATTGAGCATCTTCTTCACCTTGTCTACCTTTTCCCATTTTTTGTCCCTCACCATCTTTTCACTTTTTTTGTTGTTCAACGTAAAAATAGATTTATTTGTTCCCTGTTTCATCCTCTTTCTTCATCTCCATTATCAGCACCCAGCTTTCACCTTATGAAAATAGTGAGATAAATTATGAGCAATTCACTGGCAATTTAGAAGGAAAAAAAAGCTCTGATCAAACAAAATTGTCCTCGCGATGTTACTCCAACCAAATCACCATTAACTCCTATTTTGATTGATTAACCAGAAATTATTCAACTCTAAATATTTGTGTCTTTCAAGGAAAAGATAGTCAATTAGTTTTAATGAAAAACCTGAACTAACATTTGCTAATTTTAATTTACCCATCAAAATGTAAAGTAATTTTATCTGTTTCAGCATTACATGCAAGTTACCTTTGCATGAGAAACAAGTACAAATATTGATTCCTTGTAAATCATTGTAAAACTTTCATCTTATTTCATCTTCTTCTTTCCTCGCTTTTTTTTCTCATCTTCACTCTTCTTTACGATTCCATTTATCAAGAAAATACATTCTAATATCGTATGACACATTTTTTTCTTTGTTTTTCTTTCTTTCCAGTTCTTATTATATTTCAAAGACAATTCAGATCTTTTCATGGTAAACTAAAGATGAAGGAAGAGAAGCGAAAAAAGTACTTGAAAAAAAAGGAGAAAAGGGAAGACAAAGAAGATGAACAGTGGAAGATAAAAGGAAATGAAGAAAAGACAAGAAAAGTTCAACAAGACTCAGAAACAAGTAATGTGAATTATTAGGATAACTTTGTCTTACAAGTGTTTCACTTTGTGTTTTTACCTGAAGAAAAAAAAACGCACACACAACACACAAAGAACTGAAACATTTCAAATTTACTCTTTCAACCTGAGCCTTTAATGTAAACCAATCCAAGTAAAACTGTTATCCCAATGACCTCAACTTTTGTCAGGTCACAAAATATTCACCAATTTAATCTTATTTTTCACTCTTCTTGTCTAGATTGTTCACTGAAGGAAGGCGCAAAGGAAATGAAAATGAACATGATTGGTGTTGATTAACATGAAGACAAGACTGAACGAGATTGATTATGGCCTTGAATGTTTTTAATTATGATTGGCAGTTTCCTTTGGATTTATTTATAATTTTCATCAACCTCGGTTAAACTGTTGTTGAGTGTATCAGGCAAACCGTGTTGACAGTATTTCATATTTCACCAGATAAGTAACCTTAGCAATTTTTGTCATCGCCTTTTAAATCATAATCATTATTTTCTTACTTCACTCTTCATCATCATCCTTTTCCTAACATGAAGAAGGAAAAAAAAAATTAAGCGATTCAGCTTTGTACAGAAGACATGAAATCTTTTTTTTTCTGCAAAAAGATTACCATTAATCCGTTTACTTTTTTTTCCTCCTTTTTCTTGCTGGTTTATAAAGGTTTATTTATAATGTATATTTTGATATAACATTTAAGATTTACTCGTATTTTATCTCAACAATTAATGTTTACTTCTCTTTGAGGTTAACAACAAGATTAACTGTTGATGATTCCTGTATGTTTATCCCTTTAAACATAACATTGAAAACTTCATTTCAGGGCGATCAATTTTGACCAGTTTTAAGGAAACATTGACTTGATCCAATTTCCTGATGTTAACAAAGTTAACATTTGTTTTTTTTCAGTTTAGTAATTTGTGCAGGAAAATGTTCAGATGAATTTACAAATTTCATTTCAAAAAGAAATGAATGTGAAAATTATGAGTTCAATGTTAATCAAAGGAACCTAATTGAACAGGTTATCTAAAAATTTTACTTCAGATTTTTGCGTTAAATTGTTCTTTGTTTTTTCTTTGTTGTATTTTTTTTCATTGTAAATCTCATTTTTTATCAGCTAAATCTAAGTAATGAAACATCTGAAAGAGTTGAACATTACTTTGAAAATGATAAACTTATATAGCTGAAAAGAATCAGAACTTCTCTATCTTTTTCAAATCTTAACCATTGATCATTCCTCATGTTCATCTCAAACTTTATTTCATCTTGTGAAGAAGAAGAAAAAAATCTTGTAACAATCAATGATAATAAATAACTTTTCCTCTTCTTTTTTCAGCTTTTTTCAAATGGCAAGAAAAGCCAATGGAACAAAATGGATACAAATCGATGACTATAAAGATGTTGGATGGTGATTATGATAATTGTCATGATTATCTTGTAGTGAAAGATAAATGCAAGTGGAAGATGATTAACTATTGACTGAAGTCAAATGAAATTATGAACATTGAACAACCACAACAACAGCAAGAGAAACCCATTGATATTGAAGAATAATGAAAAGAAGCAAGAAAAAAAAGGAAAAATGGAAAAGGTTCGATTATAATCAATTCAATTGGAGATTTAAATCACGATTTTGCATTGTAACATGGCACCAACTGTTCAGGATCATCTGTAATAATGTTAAAAACTGAAGACAAAATAACACAATTGGCCGCGAAATTGAAAGGAAATACAAAAACATTGAACAAAAACAGAACAATTTTCAAGAGGAAAATGAACAAGTTTTTCTGGTAACAAACAAGCCCGTTGGTCATCAACAACCATGTACGATGTATTGTGTCGCTTGGTGTCCGCATTGTGTTATAGATGATGGGCACTTGTATGGGAACACAAAGGGACTAAACATAAATATACAATTTTTATCGCTGTTATAATTTTCAACAATTGGTAAAGGAGCCAATTCTTGAGGCTAAACGCAATCGTCAACTAAACAAGCAACAATCAAGTTGACAAAAAAAAAGAGTAAGTATAATAAGACGGATCAAAATCAACTTGATCTAAGCACAATTTTCATCCTCTTTTCCTTTATTATTATGATTATTAACAATGAATGTATTTATGTATATATATGTTAACTGAATAATTTTTTTTTCTTATCCTTTTCTCTTCTTTTCTTTAGGCTAATCTTCAAATTGAATTTACTTGGCCAAGATTTGATCTGGGAATAGTGAATAAGGAGAAACCTTGCAAGACAAAATGTTGGGAGAAAAGGAGAAAAATGATGAAGAAGAAGAAGAAGACAAGAAAAGTCCCTTTGCAAGGTGGATTAACTCAATTCATATTTTAAGATTAATAATGTCAAAGTCTCAACATTATCCACTTTTCATAATCCAACAACAAACAGCGAGGACAATAATTGATAAAGTAAACGTTACAATGGTGATTCTCATTCATGGCCCAGCTGAAGATGTAACACGGTAATGCATTACAATCATTGTAATACATTATCATTGTTGGAATTTACATTTGGAACCAGTTGATAAGAATGATTATTATAATTATCGTCATGACCAAAATCATTATTCCCTTGAATCAAGCTTAATCCGTGTCCGTCTTGATCTTCTCACATTAGCCAAGCCTTTGAATAATTTTGCCTTTTAATAATTTTTTTTTCCTTCTCTTTTTAACATTACTTTTCATCAGTGATAATGATTATATTAATGATGATGATTATTGCAATGGTAAATGTTGATCAATGAACAGTCTGGTAAAGACAGAAAATCATTGAAACTGAATATTGACCAATGTTTAAGATTAAATGATCTGTAAAAGAGAGAAAAAGAAAACCCAAAAAAAGGTTTCCTTTTTTTCAACCTACACTTTGATTCCTTTCACCCAAAGATTATCATCATTAACATTATTTTGCTTCCCTGTACACATTAATATAATAATAATACAATGACCATAATCATGATTGAATCGTAATTGATTGCCTTGGGATAAATTAATATATGTACAAGTACACACACATATAGACATTTCCCTTTTCATTACAGTAAATACAACAACAAATGTATTATAACAAAGTGAAAAGCAATTTCTTTAATTATATCGTCTTCCATTCCATAATAATAATCATTACAATTGCCTCAAGATTATTAATTATAATCAAGTAAATTGTCAATGAAAATAACCATTTTGAATGGTGAAAAAAAAGAGGAACCAAAAGCAAGCTCAATAAAACTCGACTAAAAACTGTACTAAATTTTGTCAACAAAAAGTGTTAAAATTAACATTTCCAAGTGATTATCAATTCAACAATCAAATACAACAAAAAAAATGACGAAAAATTGTAAAACCAAAAGCAAACTGTGAAACCAGAAAATCATTTTTCCACTTTTCTCCTCTTCTATTGTCTACTTTCATTATTTTTATTTTGATCACTTGTCTTCCCTTATCTTCATCATCACCATCATCCGTATTTTGCTGACTATTTGGACTTGGATTTATTCTGGTAAGCAAACAGCGAAATCTGGTTTATTCTGATAATTCCCTTCTTCTTTGCCAAATCAATTTATATCTTTTTTTTCACATTATCATCATGATTATGATTATCCTCAACATGACTAATTGTAATACAATTTGGTGACCATTTGAAATATTTGAAAAAATAACAAAAAAGAGGAAAAACATTTCCATTTGTAAATAAATGTAATTCTGCTTCATCATTTCCACCTTTACAATTGTTTGACATACGACTTATTACCTTTTGTTTGTAATGTTGGTAAAGATGATTTAACATTTTACCTTTTTTTTGCCATCAATTTAGTTCTGAAAAAAAATTATACAACATTGTCAGGATTATTTAACAATGAACAAATAAAAGGTGTATAACAATTTGATTGCTATTTGATTCATTGGTAAACAATGTGGTTAAAAAAAGGTATTGGTTATTTAACCAGAAAATAAGAGAATCCAAAATGTGATTACATTTTTGCTTCTTTACCTGAAACAATTGAAATCAATTGATTGATCAAAAATAGTTAACAGATATCAATATGGAATAACAAATTTCTTTGCAATTTTAATTTTTCTTCCTTCTTTTTATCACTTTTTCTTCTTCCATTCATCTTCATCAACATCATCTTCTCCGGCCTTCATCGTTCACCTTCATGTTATAACCTTGTTCATTAAATGATGGAAGAGGATAAAAGCCCACTTTTACTATTAACTGATCATCAGGGAGAAGATATTTTTTCATGTCATCTTTCATCATCATCAAGGAAGCTCTTTAAACATTTTGAACATTCAATATCACGAATCATCGTTTAATATTTTCCAACCTTTCAACTCAACAGATTCACTGGCAAGTGAAACTGCATTGACAAATGTTCCTCTTCAATCTTAGCCGATGCAAAATCAATGTCCACTCGAGTTCACGGATTCATTTAATTTCATCCAAGCTCATTAGAAGCCGACGAGTTTTTAGTTGATTGGAAACAACAATCAATCAAGTTGCAAATAATTGAGAAAATAGATTTTCTTAATTTCTTCTTACAGTTATTTTTGGATAAAGATTTTGATGGAAAATGCGATTTACGATTGGAAAATTTGAATTTTGTTTATCGATGGAATCAGCTAATTTTGGATTTTAAAGGTTTTTCCATGAAAACATGAAAAGTTTATTAATGGAACAATTTTTTCTTCTCGAGTTTAAAGTTGATGCAATTGATTGAGATGAGAGTTTTTGTTTGAAAATCTTTTTGTCTTTTTCTGCTAATTTAATCTTCGATTTGTATTCATATTTTGTATTTAATTTCAACCTTTCTCATGAAGATCAAGTACAGTTTAGAACTTTTGTTCATTAATTTGGTTTCAAGTTTAGCCAAATAGTTCATGTTACTGATTCAGATTGTGCTCTAGAAAGACTAGTATGAAGATTACATGTGAAATGATAGGAACCAAGGTGATTGGACTCTCAACTGGAATCATTTGAAGTCTCAATTTGAGTAACTGCTTTTTTTGCGTGTTTCTGGCAACTACACTGTTAGTGCTTTTGGTGAGATCATATTTGAACATTAACAATGTTGATTGTGTTATAATGTTGTTTTGCATCATTTAAAAGTCAATCAATCGTTTAGACGTTAATTCACTGACGAGTGACAATCGACAATTTACAACAAGAAAAAAAAAGATTGGAAGCAATAATTTAAGTAAAGATGCTAAAAGAATGAGCAGCATTTTGAGATGAGAAAAGATGCATTTATAAAAAAAAGAGTATATTTAGGTATATTCTTGCAGTTGAATGTTAATTCAATGCTTTTGCCAATTTTACAGTTAAACAGTTTCAAGCTTGAATCGTGTCAATCAAGTAATGTTTGATTGTGAAAGTGAATCCAAGAAATGTCAACTCGATAAAAGTTTATAATAAAATGAAAATTTTAGTCAACTTTTGATTGACAATCAATGATATTTGTCAAAGTCTCAGGTTAACCAGAAAATTGTGTACACCAGTATTTACCAAACTTGAAGGTTACCATTTAACCAGAAATGCATTTAAACGCATTCCTCTTTGATACCGTTTAAACACTTGGATCGACTTTGAAACAACTCTTTGGAAGATAATCACTTCGAGTCAAGTTCCAAAACAAAGGTTGATAAAGTTGAGCATAATTCATCTGAAAAGATGAACATTAAATATTCAAATTGAATTTTAAATCAAAATTCTTTGAAATTTCCATTTATAAAGTCGCAAAAATGGGACAAAATTTCGAATGAAAATTTTCAAGTCAATCTGGTTAATCAATTTACTTTAAGCGAAATTCATGAAGATTCAAAGGTTTTCGCAAAATTCATCCGCACATTCAAAATTTCTTAAACATTGATATTTTTGCAAAACTTAATTTTCGCTTATGAGCTCATTAGCTTTTAGACTTTGAATTTCAATATCGCGTCAACGGATGCAGCAAATGTATGATTTTTTCTGAAACTTTGAGATTCTATCGAATTTCTACTTTTGTTTACATTAAAATGGAAACTGAGAAACTTAAGTCGTCTTTGAAAAAACCCAAAACTTGCTTATTTCTGATCCAATCAAAAGCAAAATCAAAGGCAAAAAAAGACATTTCATGATAAGCCATTTATATCGAACCATTGGATTTATCGCTTGCAATTTAACCTGTTATTTGATTGCCTTAATGGTTCAACGTTTTATACCAGAAACTGGAAGATGAAAAGAGCAAAAATGCAATTTCGTTAATCCATGTTTATTAGTGTTGGAATTAATCCATTTTTTATTTCACTTTCAATCCATTTACAGCAAGCACAAAGTCACGTTGATTCAGGTTCACTTTGATGTTCCCTGTAAGTGACAAACAGATGAAAATGAATTTGATGTAAAAAAAAAGTGAATGTAAAGCCACTGACCAAGAGACAAAAGGAGAAACCCAAAAACCAGTAAACCAGAAATGCAAATGTTGATTAAGAAATGAAATGATAATTAAGATGTAACAATCAACACGGGATTGACCATTTAACTCAATGTTAACCAGTCAATTGAATGTAATTTTCAATTTAACCAAACTGATTAGACAAATGGATGAAACAAGAGAAGCTGTTTTTGATTGAAAAATGATTAACAAAGAAACAAACAAAACTAATTTACATGATAATGCAAAGCAGAAAAAGGATTTGCAAAAATTAATGGAAAAGGTAATGTTAGAACATTTTTCAAAGTCAATTTAAAAATTGCAATCACGATTAAGAATTACAATTCCGGTTGAAGGCAAGAAAAAAAAAAGTTCAACTCTCATCATAATCATTATCATTTGATTGTTGCCATTAAATGATAATAATAACGACTTTAAAGTTGCAAGTAAATTCCATCATCATTATACTAATAGAAGTTGATTGTTGAGATGATAATTTTGCTTCTCAATCAATTCTAATAAACACACAAATGTTTACAACCAAAAAAAAAAGAGGGCCAAAGAAAAGCCTTTAAGCAATTGGCATTTTCAGGTTTTCCTCATCATTATTGAATATCAATAATCCATTGAAATTTTTCGTCCTCAGTTAACAATGAAACATTGATTCATTTTAAACCCTAATTTTGGGTGCAAATGTTGGGTTCATCGAAACTTGAAGGATGACTCGAATCACAGAGTCACAAATGATGATTTATTTGATGCCAAGAGACTGTAACTAATAAAGGCTAAATGATCATCATCCTAATGATGATTGTAATAAGCTCAATTTGTTATAGACCGTTATGTGAACACGAGTAACAACCACAGTTTAATGATGGCGATGATGAGGGAAGAGGAAGAAAAGGATGAAGCCTCTTGTCTGGGAGGTAAAATGTTTGCCTCTTCAATAACATATTAATACATATTCCTCCTCCTCTTCATCTCTTCAAGTCCGTCTCTTGTAACGATACTTATGGTAACTGTTTCCGTCAATCTGTTACTCCAAGCTTGATTTTATTTTATCCTTGATTCCCTTCCCTTGTAAGGTCAATTAATGGCTAAGTAAGTGAGAGTAAAAGGAGAAGACATAAGTCGCTTTCCTTTTCATCTTCTTCTTCCCTTCTCCTCATCATTAACATCTTTTTGTTGTTGTTGTTCCTTCCAAGGGTGATAACAATGGATTGAAAGGTGGTCACGGTGAATCTGCAGTGATTTGTAAATTTATTATAACATTATTGGTAAATTTATAACATTAAAAAGGACTAAAAAAAGCGTTATTAATGTTGAATAAGCTTTCCATGTAAAACCATGTAAATGCTTTTGTTGCTTCTGTTTGATAAATGTTCATTCAGTTGTAATGACTGCGACCAATAATCACTTTTGAGATTTAACTTTGTCCATTCAGTGCAATATGGCAAAGCAATGAATGTTAAAAAATATTGTTAAAGAGGAAAGTTGTTAAAGTTGTCTTTTGAAAAATCCATTTTTTAGACTTTCAATGTTTCCAAAAACATCAAATGATTCAAATGTTCATCTTTTAATGTTACATCGATTTAAATCAATGGCCAAATTAGATGTAATCAAATGTAAAAAGATATTCAATATTTGATGAGATCGAAACGAGCTCGAATGAGCTTCTATGAAAGGCTGAAGGGACCTTTACTTGGTTCGGTTTGAAAGTGAATCTTATAAGTGTTACAAGCAAAAAGTGTTGCCAATTTAAATCTTTTTTTTTCTGTTTTCTGATTGAGGTCAATACTTTTTTTTAATAAAAGGTAACAAAGTGATGAAGATGCGAGTGGGATCAAAATATCTCAATGTCGATGTCCCACGCAAGCTGAAAACGGTTTGTAATGAAAAGAGGAAAAAAAACGAATCGAATTTGGCTTTAAAATCTGTGAACATTACAAGCATAGCCAATTTCGAGTAAACCAGCATCAAACAATTTTCCTTGGTTGCTGCTCAAAAGTTGGAAATGGCGATCAAATAGACGCGTGCCGGTTACGCTCATCAATTATTATTGGCACCAAGAGCACCAGAAACGAGGTCACAATAACCATTGAGATGACAAACAAAAAGAGATGAATTTAAAGTGTTGAACAATTTTCATGGGAATATCTTTAAAGCAACATTTTGCCAAGTCACAGTTGCAAGCGAAAAGCTGAAAATGAAATAAACTTTAATGAAAGAAAGGCAACAATTCCCATGAAAAATAAATGAATGAAGAAAATATTGAAATGTAAACATGGTAACAATACGATTATCATAAATTTAATTCAAATATTCCATCATTTTAATATCCATTTACCAATTGTTTGTACAAAAGGAAAATGCAAGTAAAAAAGGTTTTCTCGTTTTTTTCTGGTTGCCAGGTTCATCATTTGCTAAAATTGGTTGATTATTTTAGAGCAAAAATTATGGTGTAAAAGGTTGAGATTGAACTTTTCTCCATGAGAAACTCTTCTCTTGGATAATGATACTTTCTGCTCTTTCAATTAAGTGGTTTCCATCCTCAAGATGCTCTCCATCTTTCATCTTCATCTTAATCTTTACCATCCTCATAATCATCAACCTTTTTTTTTATTTTCGTCTTTTGTCCTTTTCAAACTTTCTTATTCAGAGTTATTAACAATTTTTTGGTTCTGCTTTTCAAGGAGTGTAAAGATCATCTTCATCTTCATCTTTATCCTTTCCCTTTTTATCCCCATTTTCAGTCTACAAAAGTCTCTTTTCACTCTTTTATTGTAAAATGATTAAAATGATTAGCAACGTGATGATGCCCATGATGATGAAGACTTGAAATTGAGATGAAATTACGAGAAGAAAGGGAATTATGAAGACGATGCGAGTAGACAAATAAAAAGGATGATCCGTCTTGTGTGTAAAGTTATTTATCATTTATCATCATCCTCTTCACTTTCACTCATTCCTGAGCCATCACCTTGTTCAGCCATAATTTCTTCTCTCTACCCTCATTGAGAACAGGATAAGTTCATCACATTGAATGGGATGAGAAGGGATGATATTTTGTTTCCTCTCAGAGGGTTTCCTGTAAACAGTTTCCTTCATCATCCTCATAATCATCATGTTAACCTGGTAAATTTTGACTCTAAATTAGAGGCCTTTTAAAAGCTTACCTTGTCCGAATAAAGAGAAAAGATTTTTTTTTTCTCTTCTTTTTTTTAATTAAATATTAATATAATAATAATGATAATAAATTGTGCGCTTTTTACCTTAATTTTTTATTGCGTGTTCACAACGGAAATGTTGATGTTGATGATGATAATAATAATAATGGTAAAGCAAAGGAAAAGTTCATCACACATACACACCTTCATATTTATTCATTATCATCATCAAGTTGTCATCGATTGGTGAGCAAATATCATTTATTACAAATCATTTAGCTGGTATTAATGGTTGAACACAAGAAAAGCTATTAAAAATGTAAACAAATCATATTATTATAATTCATCATCAGTTCAAGTTAACATTATTTGACTGACAACCCTTGAGCTGCTTGCTCATCAAAGTTTGTCCGATGAGTCGACACTTTGCTCATTGGTTTAACCTTACGATTCAACTTGTCTAACCTAACCTTACCTAACCTAATTCAAGCTCAAGACTTTTGTCTTTGAGAATGAACTGTTTTTGTAATCACGTAATTGTAACTTTTTTGCGCAGTTTACCATTTTGAAAATTCATTAGTTCATCGGTTTTTATAGCACTTTTAAACTTGAAGAGTTTTAATAATGTTATAAAGTTTATCTTAATTTGACAGAAAACTCCTCTAAAAGAAGCTTTAAAAAGTTATTGCTTAAGTCTAACATTCTTGCCTGGATAGCTTAAGAGCAGCCTGTGATCAGAACAAGTTTAATCAAATTTTGCTAGTCTATAAGTTTGAACATGAAACTGAAACTGATTAATTAACTCTTCAATAGCAGAAAATCAAAGTTACTATGAACAGGACTTTGAGTTTAAATTGACCTGTTACATCAACTCATTACAGCAAGTCCTATGAGGTGTCACTTTGATCATGGGCTAACCTAAACTAACCTTAACATTGGGTCAGCTTGATTTAATTCAATCTAACATAACGTAACCTAGCCTAATGCTTAAACAAAATGAAAACAAAATTAGTTTGTAATCGTTGGAAAAAAAACTGATGAACAACATAGAAAGTGAAAAGAAATGTTTCTTTTTTTTAATGGTTCATGGTTATTTAATCAGATTTATCAATTAATATTCATGATGCATTTTGGCTTACCTAGTTCAGTAAAGTTGAATAACAATTAATCAAACTTTTACTTTGGGCCGAGCCCAGGCTGGAAAAGGGCTAAGCAGGTTAATTTTTTTCTTGCCTCGAAATCAACTTTTCCTTTGTGTTTTACCTTTTTTTATCAATCAAATGTCAAGTTTTTCTTTCAACATTTTTGCTCGAAAAACTTTTCTTTCAAACTTTACAAAGTTTCAAATAATGTTCAGCTCACACGTAAACAACAGTGTTATCTGTTGAATGACCAGAAAAGATGAAACGGATCAAAAGGTAGAGGATAAGATAATGTCAAGGAGTGTCGACATTAAATTAAATCGAAAGATAAATAAATCGTTTTAACAAGACTTTCAATGTTTTCCTTTTCGTTGTTACCTTTTTGTTTCATGCTCAAGTATTATTTATCCTCTTCATCATCCTCCATCTTTCATTGTTTACTCAACCTGCAACTGACCTTTTCTTGCAATATTTCAGTTTCTTGTTCAGGTCATCTTCATTTTTTCTTGAACATATTCGCTTCTTTTGTCTTTTAAACATTTTCTTCTCATCTCTGAACTTTATTGTTTTCTGATCCCAATCTTTACCCTCATCATCTTCCAATAAATAAATAACTTGCTTTTCCAATCTTTTACCAAAAGATGAAAAAAAAAGAGAAAAGAAAACATCGAAAATGAAAATCTTGAAAAATCTGAAGTAGCTTACTTCAATCTTGTGTTTGTCTTTTGCTTTCCTTGTTTTGTTTCATAAGTAATACACTTTACTCGAAAAGTTTAACATGTTCATGGAATGATTCAGGATAAACTTATTCACTCTCATCATTTCTTAATCAACAGTACTTAATCAATCAAATAAAAATGAAGATGAGAGAGAAAAGAGAAAAAAATAGTTTTCTCATTTTTCTTCTCTTCTCATTATTCTGACTTTTAATGAAGATACACTTATGATACTCAAATATCGACACAATAGGAACAAGTTAAGATGATTAAGATGATATTAAAGTTGAAACTGGCAAGTTCAATTGAAATTTGAACATTCATAAGCTAATAAGTGGCTTTTGAGAGGCAAAATTCAAGAAAAAAGTGAACTCAAAATAAGCAAAATATCATCTTGAAATTAACTCAAGTTAACTGTAAACATTTCATCTTTTTTTATGATTTTTTTTCTTTTGTAATTTATCACTGTATTTTTTTCTGTTTAATCAAGGTAAACAATTGTGCCCACACAAAGTGATTCAACTTTTGATCCTTCATTCAATAAGTTCAATAGTCAAATGAGAGATTCAAATTTTGATAAGTTTTCGCCTTTTATTAATAGAATCGCATTTCTTGACATTTTCAGTTTACTCCATTTATTAAAACTTTATTGCTGTTGATACATTAAACTGAGATTTTTCCGTTTTCTCAATCTTTTTCATTTCATTTTTATTACTCAAAATCTTATACTTCTTCCCTGTTTTGTTGAGTCTGAGTTCAAATCATTTAAGAAGATTAATTGTTGTACAGTTAATTGCATCTTTTTAGTCAAAAATTGTCCAAAAACAGGAATAAGAGAACTTTAGAGCAAAAAAAAGGACCATGTTGTTGATGGTCATAATTTATCAACAAAAGTATCGAGTTAATAGCTAGAACTGATGGCTTCAAATGGTAAGAAATTACCAAGTCGCTGAAATGATAAGAATAATTAGTTTTGGGAATCGATTTTGCAATTGTGGAACAAATGCAAAAATTTCTATTCTAAAAAGACCTCTTGATTCAGTAGTTGATGGTTCATGGCCGTTCTTAGTTGGTGGAGTCTTGTCTTGTATTTGTCTGGTTAATTCCGATAACGAACGAGACTCTAGCCTACTAAATAGACTTGCAGTTTACACTGCAGTACTCCCCCTTAGTCAACCTGTAGGTGGTAGTATATCTTGATGGTTTCGGCTGTTGAGGGCTCTGCTACTATTAGCCTGCAGAATTGGCTAGGGTAAGGATGCTGTAGCACTGTAAGGACTTCTTAGAGGGACAAGCGGCGCTCGCAGCCGCACGAAACAGCAATAGTCTGAGCCTAAGCTCAATCTTTTGAATAGCATATAACATAATATTTGAGTAATAATTGTGTATTAATAAACAATCTCGGTCATTGGAGACCGTTGATTCACTAGTATTAATATTCAAACTTGAATGTTGAGCCTTTTGAGAGAAATCGATTATCATATGTTTGATTTCGATTAATTTACATGAAAATCGATCAATCGATTTATAAATCGAGTCCGAGCAGTACTATTTTATTTGATTTCAATTAAATTCAGTTTCAAATAATAAAAATAATAATAAAAGGTAAATCTTGTTGAGGGTTTACTTTTCAAACCATAATTTGCCAATCAACGCAAGAATCAATAAATCATGCATTTCATTGAAGAAGGGTTTGTTTGAATTACATTAGGCAACTAATGATAATTGATCAGAAACGTTGATAAAAAAGTATTATCAAAAAAATTATCAAATTAAAATAAAATGGATTTTTCGCCATCAGAAAAGAGTTTGAATTTCAAACTCATAACGATGTTGATAGACAAAAAATATCTGTAGGCAAACATTATTTAACACTTGACTTGAATTTCGGTGATTAATTTGATTTTCTTGTTCATTTTATCAACAAGCAAGAAGTTGAAATCGAATGAAAAAAAGTAACTAATAATCTTGATAAACCTTTTTTGGTTCATCATTTTCATTTGTATCATCTGAATTTTGAAAGAAACTATCATCATTAATATTAATATCATTTTATAATATACTCACAGCCTCAGGTTAATTGAGAAAAATGTTGAAAAAAAGGAAGAAAAAAGTTCAACTTGAATGTTGAGTTTATTGACAAAGGATCGAGTTATATCATGATTAGATAATTGGAATGAAACTCAACACATTATCGCATCAAAGTTGAAATCAATTTTGGGTTCCCTTCGTTTGGTGGACAACAATTATTCAAATAAGATTGAGACAGATTTTCATGGTAAACAGATGAGTCAGTTGAATATGATAAATTGATTGAAACGATTAGAAAGAGTAAAAAGGGTGAAAGAATGAAAACTGATGATGATGATGCAAATGATATCATCGGGAGAAAAATAACCCTGAAGGTTAATATTCTTCACCTTCATCTGTTCACCTTATTTTTGTTCTGCAAAACTCGGTTCAGATAAGGTAAACCTCAAGTACCGGGTGAGATAAGCTTCAGGGTAAGAATATTTTAAATCATCAATTCGCCTTCACCATCATTTGCATTAAATTATTTTATGAACATTTTTGCAACTTTCTCTTCATTCTCATTGCATTTTCACCGGAAATTCACGAAAAATTCCTAACGAAATCTGATTGATTACATGACCAGAATCTTTCCTGAGCCCAACTCAATTCAAAAGTTCTGTCCATCAAAACTCAATTCCAATAGAATTTCTTTTTTTTTCTGAAAAAAATTCATCATCAAGCATGTTCTCAGATCCATGAACTTCATGATTTTCATCAAACAGAAATTGACGCTAAATAACTGATTATGAAAAAGTGAAGTCGAGTTGGTCAAAAGATTCGAAAGTTGGGAAAATGAATCAAACTTCGAAATGAATTTAATGATTAAATCGAAATTGAATTTTCTCAGAATCTTTCAAATCTTTGAAACTTTAAATATTCATATTAAACTGAATTGAGTTTAATGTGTCAATCAAACTTTTACGTCAAATCTAATAAACTGGAAAACGTTCAATTCTGATAACAATGTTTTTCTGATGAGATTTGATAAATTCCAACGACTCTATTTACCAACTAAAATGGATTTTCATTTAAAATGAATTTCTTTCTCTGAACAACAGTAGTTGAATAAAATGGATAAACATTGATAAATAAAAGGGTTAAATTGAATTACATATAAATGCTGGAACGTATGATTGATATTGTTCAATTGAAGCACAACTTGAACCATTCAATTGAATTTGAAGCAACAAAATAAGAAAATTTTTCAGTTTCCCAGTTTTCCAAAGCATGTGATTCCATGATCAAATTTTACCGATGAATTGATTTTACAAGTTCTGAATGATAAACAGAGGAAAATTGAATCAACCGTGAACAGCGAGTATCTGTAAATGATCGACTGACCAAAGTCAACGAATCTCAATGATTACAGTTTAATTGATTGATCTCATCAAATGAATAATCATTAAAGCTAATTACCTTTTTCCATTTCAAGATTACCTTCAAGAAAACCAAAGGTAAACAAAAACCATTGTAAGTCATTGAGGTCAGTAAATAATATTATACATTGGAATCGAATTTCCGATAAAAAACAATTCGATGAAAGAAAATGTTTTGTTTATTGAAGATTATTCTTCAATCACATTGAATGATAAATTTTCCCTTCAGACGATCATGATGTCTATTCATGATCAGCTAAGAACTTTTAGTAACATAAGAACAGAACCCTTTATGTAGATAAAAACTCTGGTCGAAGTTTTTTTTGATGAAACCGCTTTCAAAGTTCAAACCTGGATTGCATTTTGTTCAGCTGAAGAACCAGATTTTCTCGAGTTTTTCTCACTGACGGTGGTTTTGTCATTGAGTCTTTGAGCCTTTGAATTTATCGTACTCAGTGAAAAGCATGAACCATGATTGCAGCAGCCTCAATTAATGAAAAGTGAAAATCATTTACCTTTTGAACCGCTTAAGCAAACTGATCAATTTGATTTGAAAGTTATTCTTTCAAATCATTTAACTTGATGATTCTTAATTGATCAAGATAAACTCGTAATTGATGATAAAGGCAAAGGCAATCATTCAACTATCACTTCACCCTTGCCTTTCACTTGACAACGAAAAGTTTATCAAATGAATCATCAAAAGTAAACCCAATAAGTCGCCGGTTAATCGGCTTACCTAGACCATCATCATCACCATAGTTTCATGAGACACTCTTATCATGTTCATCTTTAAAGATTAATTAAATAATAATTCCAATGCAACTTGGCAGTTCAACTTTTTCCTCATAAAAAAGCAAGCAACAAGAAAATTTTATCCAAAAGTTAATCTTGAAAATAAAAAGCAAAGTTAACGACAATTAAGGTAAGAAAAAAAAACGTCAACTATCAATACCTTTAATCAACTCTAATTAGGTGACACTCGGCTAAGGTTGATCGTTGAAAGAATAAACTTTTTCCTCTATTTGGGTCGTCAATTTATTCATAGGTTTTGTAAATGGTTTAATCTCAGGTTCGCCTGGAATTTTGTTGTTTGCTGATGATAATGATGATGAAGAGGAAGCGAAAGAGAAATGCTGTAATTAAAGGTTCTCATAATTTGTTGAAACGACTTGCGATCCTCCGTCCATTTTAAATGATCTGTCATTCATAAAATAGGTTCACCTTATTTGTCCAAGTTAGGTAACCAGGTAAAGAATGGAGGAAAATGATGAGAAGATGAAGAGGGAGAATAAAGCCTTTTCAATGATCATCATGTGAGGCCCTTTACTTCAATGGAAACTTGAAACATCATTGAGCTTTTGTTTTTACTGCTTCTCTTCAACTTGCTCAATGGCTTTACTTTTCCATGTTAATGATTCAAGTCGCTAACGACTTTACCTAATTTGCGTTCTGAACGTCTTTCACTTGTACATTTATTTTCATTCAACTTTCCTTTTTTTTCTCTCCTGCAATCTTCATTTGAATGTTCATTTCTTGAGTTTTGTCTTTGCAATAAAAAAATGTTTTCAAGGGAACAACAAAAGTTGAAGAAATAAAAAAGTTTCAACTTAATGTTGATTACATGCTATTATTATCATCATTAGTTGAACCAAAGGAAAGTCTTTGACATAAAAAAGGTTTTCACTTGAGGTAAATGTTTGAAATAGGAATCGCTGTTATTGGAATAAAGAATTGATTAAAAAATTTTGAAAAGTTCTGATGAACATTTTAAAATTTGTCAAATTGTTGGTTTTGATTTGAACAATTAGCTTGAAAGGTTGCCTCTTAATAAATGTGTGAAAATGTGAGAAATGAGAAGAAAATGAAGAAACATTTTCTTTAGTTAATTGCCATTGGATTCTTACTGTGAAGGAGTTCACTTGGCTATTCACAGACGCACCAATTACTCAGCATGAATTCAGTGCCTCAAGCTCAATCTTAATATTCCTTGACTCTTTACTTGCAGATGAAGAGGAAACAAAACACCTTTTTTTTCATCTGTGAATTTTAAACCAAAGTTCTGATCAACTTTTCTTGCAAATATTATAATAATATTATTTAAATTTTCTCAGTTTAAAAGTGACATTTGTAACAGCAGCAATAATAAATTTCATTTAACAACACTAATTGGTTGCAATTAAAACATTTGACTTAAACACTAATTAATTTAAACACTAAATCAACTTACAAATGTCAAGTTTCTTTGAGAAGCAAAAAAACTTTTTTCTTTATTAAACCAATTGAATCTGAAAGTTGAGCCTTGAGTAAATTGATTTAAACCTAATGAACCTTTCACCATTCATCATTCAAATTGGATCAAAATACCTTTCGATAAGAATGCAAAGACAAGATCATCAAATTCATAATCAATGAGTTGAGCCGCTTGACAACACGAAATTCAAGATATAATTTTAGTTCCATTGAAAGACTTGAAACTTTGAATTCCATAATCAATTACACAAAGCCTAATGAATACTTTCCATCTGAGATTTTATCTCAAAGTTACGAACACTTGGAACACAGAGAAAATCTGAGAATAATATGAATTTTAAATTCATCTCAATGTTCACTCAGAGAAATTTCTTTAAGAATCAGAGACAACTTTGCACTTTTTGATTTACAGTCGCTCTCGACTCCAAGAATAACCTTCGAACATTCAAATCGTATTTCAAATGTTTGTCGTTGAAACGACTTTTTATCTGATTGCAAGATGTTGTCAAGAGTTAGACATTGAATGACAAACGCTTCGATTTCAACCACTAGTAGTCATTTGATGTAAAAGGACGTAATTTGCAATCGAAATTAATCAGTGGAATGAACTTTTTTCTCTATTTTTCACTGACTTTGGTCCATTTGATTGTAAGTTGAATAAAGATTAGACAGTTTTTTGGATTCACTGGAATTTTCAGTTGAATTGCTCTAAATGATGTTTATATAAATATTATAATGAAAGTCGACTGAATCCTGGATCATCATCATTACCATTATCTCTCTTCATCTTTTCATTCCTATCATTATGCTATTAACATGATGTTTAGTCTCATCTTTACTGGGGAACACAGTTCAATGTTAATCCTGGGTCCAGCTTTTCACCTTCTTGGGTCACTTTGGCTGTTAATGAAAAGCTTAATGTTGATAGAAGAAGGAATAATGTTAATAATAGTGATGATAATGACAAACATGATGATGAAGATAATGATGATACAAATTTCCGTTACAATTTTCATTCTTGCCAAATTCATTGTCATTTCTCAGTTAATAAGATTCTAACCTTGTTTATCATAAATTTTCAAAGTGTCTAATGATAACAAAATTTCATCATGTAACTAGTTATTAAAGCACTCAAAAAGAGTTGGAATGGAGAAGGAAAAGAGAGAAAAAAATGTTTCTTTTCTCAACCATTCTTTCATTATGAAACAAGATAAGGTGAAACTTTTATGAACTTTTTATCTCTCAATTGAAGTTGAAAAAAAGTAGCTTTTAATTTCACATTAAAACTCTATTCTTTTTTATGCAACTTTAAATATTTTGATTTAAAAGTTTAACTAAACTGTGACACCTTAATAAAGGTGAAAAAAGATCTTAATTAGGTTTCAAGTGATTAACTAAACAAGTTTATATTCAGTTAATATTTGACTTTAGCTCTTGTCAATTCACACAATTAGTTTAACATTGTTTCCCTTAAATCTGTACTTAATTATCAAATTGGCCTCAACAGTTAAACGTCAATTGCTTTCTCAACATTAAAAATCGAAAATTGCATTTTTCGATTCTTCAATTTTCCATTCGAAATATCAACACAAATGTTCAGCATGCAGACATTCAATGAAACTGTTGAAATCATTTCCAAGTGTTAGGGGTTGACTCTTTGTCTCATTTACAGTTCGTAATCAACAGTTGTTCCCTCAGCTTTTCCCTCTCATTTCCATTGTTTTTTCCTCTTCCTTTTCACATTTAAAGAGCATTTCAATTATTCTTATGTGTTGATTCATCGTAAGCGCTATTGTAAGGTTCACAAATAGTTGTTCTAAATTGTGCTAATTAAAGTATTCTCATTGAATGTTGATTGTGATTAAACTAACATAAAAAATTCTTAACCCTGTGGGTCACTCACACGCCGAGTAATAGCCGTTTAACATTGGTAAAGATAGCTGAAATGCACTGCATTTAGGTGCTCCAACCATCACTTTGTGAACGGTACAACCTTCACATCACGCCTTGCCTTTCAGAAGGGCTTGAGACCCCTTCCTTGTACGATTGCTTAAAGCTCTTAATCGTGAAAGTCTGAATAGTTGCTTTTCGATTGGGATTTTATTTTGCTGAACAGACGAAGTCACAGACAGCCAGAATCTAATGAATGCCCTTGTGCGATAAATGTACATGTTTCTGTTTCAAAATTTCACAAATAACAAATGAAAAAAGCGTACAAATTTTTGCTAGATTAAAGCGCCAAAAGGTCGAAAAGATGTCTGATTCCGTTATATTAATCGTCCGTAAAGTGGAAGATTGAAATTTTTCGGGATTCGATTGGAGTTTGCTCATTGAAAATACAAACATGTTAAAGTGCTCAAAGACGATTGCCATGATGGTTATCATGAAATTTACTAGAAACGGAAAACTGTTGAAGAAATGAATGTAAAGCGTGAAATTGAATTTGATCATTTTGATTCCAAATCATTAACCTAACAAGGAATCAGGAAGTGATAAAGTTGAACAAATATCAATAAAAGAAGAAGAAAAATTGGCAAAAAACAATTTATCCTAATGATTTTCCAGCGTAATCTCATCATTTGTAACACAAAAAGCCTCTCAATGTACATCATCTTAATCATTAGCATCATTTACATCTTCATCTTTTAACCTGCTCATCAATCCAAGCTCATTATTATGCAAAAAAAAACAAAAAGCCAAATACAAAATTGGTCAACAATTGAATTACCGTAATGATACTGAAGAGAGAACTGAACAGTTTCAGAATTACAGTGCAATTAATTTCTCTTTGATTAAGCTATAATTTAATTTTATAAACCCAACAATTTGTAAGGTAATCCTTCAAATGTTGACCAGAAAAAAAAAGTTGAACCAAACTGTATCATGAAACACTCAATGAGCCTTCAATGTAAATGATGATAAAGATGTTGATGAAAGTAATCAATCATAATTTTGAGAGCAGCAAAAAAAACATTCGAATTGAAAAGAAAATTTTCTAATCTCAGATTAAAATTCTTTCAGATTCTTAGCTAATCAATGATTATCATGAGTGTTTAAGTTGAAAACACTTTTTCTCATCATTTTCATGATCATGAACGAGCAACATTGAAACGGTCAAAGTAAAAAAAAAGTTTAATCGAAACTTTCATTAAACTTTTTCTGTTCTCGTTCAAATGGATTGGTAATAAAGTTAGAACTAACGAGTTGAGAAAAAATGTTCATTTTTTTCGCTCTTCATTCCATATTCCATGCACATTCTCTCTGCCCTTATTGTTCATGATAGTCATGATAAAACATTTGGAGAACTTTATTTCTGCCAAGAATAATCCTTTTTTGAGAACTTTTCTCAGAGAGAAAAAAAAGGAAAGAAAAGCCAGATTGGGTGAAATTTTTCATTTAACCTGTTATCAGATGGACAGCAATTGAAACTGCGAATTCGTTTTGACACAAATTGATAAAGAAATGCAACTTGATTGATATTTATCTCTTTATCACTTGTTCATTATTCCAATCCTTTACAAAGGTAAAGGTGAGATTAAGATGTTCCAACGATAATGAAACATTTTGTTTTGTTTTTCACTTTTGTCTTAAATGTGAAAACTGTTAAACTTGAAACTCAAGGTAAAAGCCAAAAATGTTCATTTTCAAGACTCACGATTCTGACCTCAACTGAACGGCAAAAGTTGTTCACCAAAAGAGGAGAAAAAAAAAAGTAAAACAAAGTCAAGAATCAGAAGCACCTTTTGAACTGATTTCAAATCATTTTACAGATGCTATTTGATCATGTTGTGTTGAGAAATATTATCATGTTCATCAGGTTTTCACTGAACATTTATCAACTTTTTTTTCTTCTTTTCTTTACTAATTTTTTTCTTTTCTCATCTTCACAGCTTTCAGAATGGAAAACAAGTTTTTCATTCGACTTTTTTTTCTCCTCTTCTTTTTCTCTCTTCACAAATGAATCAATGTTCAGGATCAATGTGATTCCATCGAAACTGATTAAACATGATTGATACAATTGGTGTTAATGAGCCAAAGAAGAGGTTTGCTTCACAAGAGAAGAGAAAAAATGAATTCTTTTTCATATCATGAACCGTGAATCAATTTCAGAATCAATTCTTTTCTCAACTTGTACATGGTGAAAATCCAAGTGATGAAAAGAATTTTTTTTTTTCGAATCATTTTCACAACTTTTCCTTCTCCATTCCATATTCAATAGAAATGGAGAAAGATGAGAAAAAATGTTTACTGGCAAACAAGATGAGAAAAAGAATGTCCATTGAAAAGGAAAAGATGTTTCATCACTTCATTCAGATGTCAATCACAATCTAACCTGAACATCTCACCTACTGGAATTGGAAGAGAAGAGAGAAAAAAAAGAGAAAAGTTAAACCGATTTTCTGTGTCACTTTTACTTAGCAAGAAATTCTGGCAAGATTTTTGTTCCATTCTACTTTAGATAAATGTCAAATTAAATCTTTTCAATTTTCATTATTCTGTTCATCACCTTATTGTGTGGCCTCAGTTTTGCCTCGAAGTTTCAAAGGCACACTGCAAGCCACGAGACTGATTATCGATTGATGCCAGAAGATGAAGTGTAATCAATGAGAGAAGCAAAGATCTAAATTGGATTAAAAATGATTACGTTAATCTCATCAGATTTGTTTTGGCTTTCGATTCACATGTTTTTACCTTTTAATGGATCGATAGACATGCACAGTGATAATGTTTGCCCACTTTACAATAGGCATCACTCCCAGTTCATTGTGTGTTGCCCTTTTTGTGTCAACTTGTTTACTTGTCTTTCACTTGGCGCGTGTTTCCATCCGTCATTTGATCAAATGATATATTCATTTTAATCAAAGTGAATCGAACCAACTTTTCATTATCTTTATTCATTTCAACTTGCACAATTCAAATGGTACACATCTTCGATTACATCGATGCTAAATGCGTCATCAATCATTTCATTAATGATTCGTTATTTAATTTTCAGCGAATCACATTTCAATCTAAATTGAAGTCTCAATAAGTCTGATGGGAAAGATGCACGGCTCAACTATTGTTATTCTTGCATTGTAGTCCATGGATGATGTCTGGATAGGTTGAGGCTGAACAAGCAACAGTCATAGATGATCGAGTAATGAAAAATGTTTCGATACTCTTTCGACTTCAATCATTCCTTTCGACTGATGTTAGCTGAAATGTGTTCGAAGAACAAATTTTTTATTGCGAGTTAAGAGTCGGGCCTTTGTAGGGGCAAAAAGAAACTGAGCCGATTCGTGTTATTAATAGACTTAATCAACGGTTTTCGAGAAAATCGAGTTCAAAGTTGAAACTTGGATCGCCTTTGCACAGTTGTGTAACCAGTTTTTAAACAAACTTATTTTTCTGGTTTAGCTTTGATGCTACAAAACTTGGAAAGGGCAAAGCGATGGTAAAAGTAAAGAGCTGAAACTTGATTTTCATCGATACAAATGGTTGGTCAATATCAACTGTTGGACACTTTTCAATGTATCGACACTTATCTTAATCTTGGGCATTGACCTGCGGGTGATAAGACGAGTGAAATTGCATCTTGAAAAATTTGAAGTCTCAGGTAATTCCATCAATGAACTTCTCAGCGAAAAGTTTATTCATTCAATTAACTTGTGGGAATTTACTTTTACCCAATTCAATTAAATCTTTAGTATATCACATAATTAAAGCAACAACTTGTTAATCGTGAAAGTTTTCAACCTTTCAACATATTCAATGAAAAGTCATTTTTGATGAGAAAAAATGACTAATTAAATCATCTTGTTGCGTTGTACATTTTTGATGAAGTCTTCATTTTGGAGATTCCCTTTGAAATGTTCATTTACAATAGTTTACACGAAACTGTTTCGTGGGTTGATTTGAAAGTTTTTTTTCTTCATTTCATTTAAATGATGAACATATGAACAAAATTCAACTTAACCATCGCTTAATGAATCGAGAATCAATAATCAAGCTCATTTGGTTGGTAAACATATGCAAAATTAACGTTCATTCATTTTTACATAAACCAATTAACTTTATCAGTATAAGGTGTAACAATTTAATATCAATAATTATCAAACAATATGAATAAATAATGAGAATAGGTTAACCATAAAAGTTGATTATTGATTAAGAATCAAAGTAATGGCAACACCTTGATTATCAAAGTCTTTAAGTCAAATAAATCATTTCACAAATTGGAATCAATTATCGAATAATGAAATCTTTCGAAATCAATTAAACTAAACTATTTATCATAATGATGAGAATAATATTATCCATCAGTTTAATGGTACAAGTGATTACAATCGAATCAACTTTAGTCGTTTCGTTATCACCTTTAATCAATAAACTTATCAGCTTATCTCAAAAATAATGCAAAATAACCCAATGATTCAGTCAACTTTGATTTGGTTCAATTAGAAGACATTTTAATCCCTAAAATGAACCCGCAGTCAGAATGAATCACATCTATGATGAGATTAGTTCAAGTTCACCAATTTCCTACAATGATAATGCAAAATAACCCGATGATTCAACTTTGAGTTTGTCCAATTACAAACGTTTCTAATCTTTAAAATGAACTTCAAATCAAAATGAATCACAGCTATGAATGGACAAAATTCACATTTTATTTCTGATTATGCTCAGCTAAATACTTACAGCTTACTTGTAAGCTTACTTAGCTAACTTGAGCTAACCTAAACTTTCTCTGATGTTAGGGTTCGGATATCAAAATTAAAAAGTGTCCGTAATTCCATGCATCAAGCTATTTCGTTCAAATTGTTTTTCGAGTTAAACTTAAAGCTAAAATGATTTGCTTTCTGTTTCAAGACTAACTTGAACATGTGAAACAACTTTTTCTGAAAATTTAAAGCTTTGAATGAATTCAATGCTGTCCTTTATGCAAGGCAGTATATCTCTAGTCTCATCGATTTCTTGCCACAACGACAATAAGCTTTTTCCAATCACTTAGAGTCAACAAGTTGAAAATATTTGCAGAAATTTGCAATTTTGCAAATTTCGTTGACCATCAACACAATTGAAAGTAAATTTAATACAATCTAAAAATCAAAGTGAATGGAGCAACATGTAACTCTAAAGATCCGGCTTTTTTATTGAAAAAGTTAATGACATTGGAAAATGTAAATTACTAATAAATGGATTCATTTTGCTGATCGTTGGTCAATTGATGGTGAAAAAAAGATTAACTACCATTTGGTGTCCAGAAAACGTTCTTTGACCATGAACAGACAAGAAAATACAACAAATCAGATGATGATTATGATGATTTGGAAAAAGGCATTACTGTGAAATGGTAAAAATAAGATGAAGGAGAAGGAAAAAAAAGCGGAAAATAATTTCCATTTCGAGCATCACAAATGAAATTAACGAAATTTTCTTTTACTATTGAGGCCCTTTTGCTTGGCTTAAACTTGATCATCCTTGTTGCTAGTAAGGTGATACAAAATGACCTGAAGGGAGGGTGAAAGAGCATCAATGTACAATTAGTGCGATTGTGTATATCTGATGCTTCTTCGTGCTCATTCCAAATGAGATTCAAAATGAAGGTAAAGAAGAAGAAAAATTGTCACGATTTTGATATTGTAAATGAACTGAATAATATAAAAAAAGAAATGAAAAAAGAAAATGAAAAACAACTCAAAGTTACAATAACAACATCTATTAATAATTATAATTAGAGGTTTTCATTCATTAATATTGATAAAATTAAAAGACAGGTAACAATGAATTCACATTTGAACAGAAACAGAAAAGTTGATGGAAAAAGTTTGTTTGTGTTCTTGCAACGATAAAGTTTGAGTGAAACTTTCAGTTATGGTTTCAGTTACACAGGTTATGACATGATTCCGATCAAGGTTATTGTTTGAGTTAATGATGATGATGTTGATGGTTATGAGAAGGATGATGAAATTAGTAATACCTGTGAATGTGTGTTCCTTGAGACTTTACCTGAGGCATAGCTGAGCGTTGTCCATTATCGGGCGACGTTGGAATTTTCATAATTACAATCAAACATTTTCTTCTTTTCCCGAAGTGGTCACGACTTTTGCCTCTATCCTCATCTTTATCATCATTAACATCACCATCATCATCAACATCAATATCGCCAACAACATCAACGGCAAGTACAACGATACATCTTTAATCTTCGCTGTTGTTAATTTTTCTTTTTTTTTACGTTTTTCCTTCTTTTCTCATTCCATCTCTAGCTATCATCATTGTCATCATCACCTCGACTCACAAGACTCGGTCCATCTTCATCATTATTGAAGAGAAGAATCTTTCTCTTACAACTCATTTCGTCTCTTCATTATCATAACCTTTCAATGTCGATGTTTCCATGAATTAAACCCTTTCTTTTCATTCAATAAACTTCATTAAACTGAATCTTGGAAAAAGTCAAAAATTCTTCTTCTTCTCCAACCATTCAACAGCTTCATCAGATATTTCAAGCATTTTGATTATTGATAAGTGAAAAAGAAAAGTTAATTGGTTGCAATTAATGATTATCATGGTCATCATAATTTCAATTATCAATCAATTTAAAGAATTTCATTTTTTTTCCTTTTTTCTCACTCCTTTCATGGTTAACCTTTTTCTTCTTCTGTTCACATTTACAATATCTTAATGTCAATTTTATGTTACATGTCAACATGAATTTTTACACCATTAAGAATTCATTTCACCATATTGCTATCTGGTGATTGATTAATCAGATTAATTGAAAGTAAACCTGTTCATTGAGCAGAACAAGTTAACATTTTTTTTTCAGTTCTTAAATTGGTTAGTCAATTATATTTCAAGGTATAATTCAGAGGTTGAATCGTCCCATGGTTAAGTGAATGAGAAAAAAGTAGACTTGTTAATTATCCATTAAGAGATGGTTAATCAATGATAATTGTCAGCTAATTTAATGGCAATTGATCAGCACTAAAAGACTATTGGAAAGCTTTTTGCTCATCAAAAAATTAATATTAGAGACACGTAGTTGGCTTTAGTTTTGATTCAATTAATGAAAAGCCATAAGCAAAGAAATTTGAAAACATCTGAATAAATGAAGACCTTTTTACTACCGATTTAATGATTTAGTGAGAACAGTACCCAGTCGAATAAAAAAGTCTACACTGAATTGCGTTTCATGCTCATTTTGCTACGCATAAAACAAAAACGCCATAAACTTGCGTTTTTTTGCATTTACGCCATGATTTCATCTTCAATGTCTACTTGAACAATTGATAAGATAAATTAAACCTTTTAAATCTAATGTAAACTCATAGATCAGTGGTTAAAGAGTCCGACTAAATTGAATGTGAATAATAGAGGTTCGTATCTAGGTTGAGGATTTTTTTGTTTCTAAAAATTTAGACGAGCGCTTAGCGCACATCAAATTGCATCAACGCAAAAATGGCGCTAAATCTGAGACTTTTATTCGGTGCGCATTTTCTGGCGTGTATGCCGCCTTCGACTGGGTAGTATATAAAAGTCCGGGTCTGGCCCAAACTTCCCTGGCCTCTCGTTCTTCGTGTTCTCGTGCTTTTCGTTCGGCCCAATCGAGGTACTGCCTTTGGAACTCTTCTTTAAAGAAAGCTTCTGTGAAAGCGATAATAGAGGAAAAGCGTCTTATATAGTTAAAGTTTGTGGTAAAAAATGACGCTAATTGTTTTTAAAAGCTGTTAATAGACAATTTTTCAGACTGGAAAAGAGTAAAAAAACTACTTTGAATAACATTAATTCAGAGTGAAAAAGCTAATTTAAATACTCAGCGTTAAAAATTATTAGTTCAATTTAATATTTTAGCGTCTGGGCCAGACCCGGACTTTTATATACTACTGAGAAAAGCTTCTAAGATCTTCCGAAAAATTGTCTTGTCGAATCTTCCAAATCTTTGTTTAAGACAAACTAAAGGTGAGCAAAAGTCGCTTGATAAAAATCCTTGGAAACATTACTGAGTCCTGCTGCAAAGTTGCAGTGAAACCACGTTAAGAGTAGATTTTCAGATGTAAAATTCAATTCTGATTTCCAAGAGCCGATATTCGGAAATCGACCTTTTTCTTCATGTATTTACAAACGGTCGCACAATTAACGACGATTCTTCATTTTTATGTCATTCTATTGCTGATAATTCAACTTTCAGACGTGTTCTATTGTATGAGTAGTTAACCAACAATCACAGTTCAAATTGTTATTCCTGCGTCTTTGATAATAGCTTTTATCCAAAGTTTTGCCAAAAGGAACCATTTTAGTCATTAACCTTTTATCAACTTTTGCTCATAATAATGCAAAATAACCCAAGTTAATCCAGGTCTAACCTTGTAACTTAATAGAGGTTAGACAATCATCTGAAACTACTCATTGAGCAAACCACTTTCAAGGTAAACATAAAGTAGCAATAAAACAAAAAATATTTGCTCATTTGTCCAAATTAGTGACTTTTTGGTCAAACAAGAGTCATAAGTCAACCTTGAGAAGCTAATATTTAGGACCAAAACTGACAACTTTCAAACTTTTACCTTTTCATGTTTACATTTACAAACTTTTCATTTCACATTTCGTCCAATTTTAAAAGTCATTTTTCCAGTCAAACGTTATCTGGTAAAACAAAAATCAACAATGATGGATTAACTTGCTTTATAAAGGTTTGATTTTTTACAAAACTCGCGAATGGCAACAATACGGCAACAAATTGTTCAACGGAAAGCAAAAGTTGATTTAAAAACTTTCACAATGAACCAATTATATTGTGATAAATCAACTTGAATAAGTAGCATTGTTATCCAGACAAAAAAAGGCCAAACAAGAGTTAATTTTGTACGCATTTTCTTGTTCAATATCAAGACGTTTCTTTCAAAAAAATCAGTTTTCTTTCAAGATGATGACCGAAAAGATGAAAAAAAGGAAAGATCAAGATGAGCTAATGATGATGGATCATCAGAAGGTAACTTCAATTCTAAACAGAAAATCATGATGACCAGAATGATTATGGAACAGAATGACCAGTTTCTTCTTCTGTGTTCACCGTGAGAATAGATGATTGACAGAATTTCACAGAATGCTGAGAGCCAATTGGCAATTATGATAATCTGTTTCCTACTTTCTATTGAAATTCATTGTCGTTTAAATTTAAATATTTTTCGCCAACAATTTGCTCAAAGTTGATCAACAACTTAATATTACGATGATTAAGATACAAGAATAATCAGTTTGAATGGAAATGTTTCTTTTTTTTGCTCTTCCCTTTCATCATTTGTACTTAATTTGTTCATAACAATTTAATCATTTCTGTTGTTTTCCATTTTAATCAACCATTATCGTCATTATTATTCAGTTATTCAGTTTGGATAATTTGGTAAAATTGAAGAGAAAAAAATGCTCATGATAAGGTAATAATGTATTAACCTTTAATTTTTAAGTTCATCCAGTTATATTTATTTAAATAGACAATTGAATTGTGTTTATTATTCATATCAGTTTGTTATTTGATTGTTTACGCCATCATTTGCAATGAATCTTGAATTGTTGAACACGAAAATTGAATGAGTTTACATTGAGGGAAAAATGATAATCTTAATTGTTGAGGTTGAACGTAAGGTTAATTGGAAGTTGATTGACAGTTGATAGTTGAACAAAAAGTGGTGCAAAAAAAGGGGAAAATTGTCTCAAAAATGTTAAGGAAACTTGCGCTATTATCTTGTCAATAAAGCCTTTTATCAATTATATTCAATTAAAGTTGATTTTTTGAGAAAAAAAATCAAATAAAAGATCAAAAGCCAAGCCCATCTTGTTAAGAGTTTTCCCACCAAATATGAATCAGCTATGCGTCCAACAGATTTATAGATAAATGAAAACCGCCTTCGATCGATTTCTCGAGATTTGGCACTTTCTTCATTTGCCTGCTCACGATTTTCGTCAAAAATCTGAAAAGCTCAAGCGAAGTAAATATTTACTAGACTAAGAGAGTAACAATCAACAACAGATTATCAAATGTTGAGTTCAATCGATTAACAAGGAACAAAGCGCTAAAAGGATCCGTCTTCAAGGATATTTCAGATTGATTATGTTCTACTTGATAAAGAACCAAATGAATCTTTAGTAGCAAGGCAACAAAACGTAATCAATGCTGGGAATTCTTGGTTCATGGCCAGTTACAGTGCTAATTCAGCATTAAAGTTATCGAATGTTTCGAGTTTCAAATCTATCCAAAAATAAGAAGTTTCATTTCTCTCTGCAAGCCACGAAAAGTTTTCAAATCTAAATGTACGAATCAATAATCCGGTTCGATTAGTGATTTGTCGAGATTGCCGAAAATCGCTTAAATTAAATAACAAATGAAAAACTATTTCTAGGAAAATTTGAGACATTTTTTCAACTTTTGATTTGCTGGACAAAAAGTCAATTTCAAGTTTTGAATAACTTTTGAAGTCGTTTTGATGGTAAAAGACGGACAAATTTGCAGAGTTATTGAGCCATTCAAAACACTTGACAACTTAACAATCTTGGTTTTTGATTAACTCACGAGTTTCCAAACTTGTTGCTTTG
Organism: Tetranychus truncatus; assembly: GCA_028476895.1. Classification (NCBI taxonomy): domain Eukaryota; kingdom Metazoa; phylum Arthropoda; class Arachnida; order Trombidiformes; family Tetranychidae; genus Tetranychus; species Tetranychus truncatus. The sequence goes on from CM052062.1 coordinate 13,924,777, forward strand.
AACCAAAAGTTGAGTTTTCATTGAGAAAATGCCAAAAACTCGGCAATTTCACTAACAATAGAAGTAAATTGCCGATGTTTACATTGATCAATGAAAATAAAGAAATGATGTAACTGTCAGGTTGTAATAATAGTTAATAAAAGAAGGAAAAAAGGAACCACGAAAAAGTGAAAAGAAACGTTAATTTTATCTCTTGTTTCTGCCCAATTTTCAGCTAATATTTGCTACATTTGTATCCATGTAAACCTATTGTACCTTTGAGAGTAAATAATGTTTACCATTTTATTAAATTTTGTTGGTCAATTCATTGAGACTTTGTTACTCTGTTTCCACAATAGTAATGATTGTTTCTCCCGGAAATAAACCCATGAAACCAACAATCAGGCAACAATTACTTAAATGTTTTCCATGCTCATCCATCTACTATCCGTACACAAGTAACATTAATCTGCTTATTAGCCTCACGATTTGCCTACACAAATAATCACGATTACAAGTTTCATCTTTTCATCTCAATGCTCAATGATACTCAACTTGTCTTTTGCCTCTCATTTCATTTTTGGCCTCACAAGATGAGGGAACATGGCAAAACATGGATTAAGGATGTTGAACATGTAAATCCATCAACACAAGTCTAGTGATTTTTGTGCTTAAAAACACGGGCAAGCCGTAAGGAACCACAAAAAAAGAGAGATTTAAATTCATCAACCAAAGCAAACTCAATCAAAAGTAAAATCAGTTTTCATTATCGTCAATTTATTGAATCAACAGAAGAAGAATTTTTTTTCTCTTTTCCTCTGTTAATACACTTTGTTAGCCAACTATTAACAGTTGTTCAATGGGACAACTGTTATGCTTAGGTGAGTATCATTGAACCTTTTGTAGGTGCCAGTTGACTTTTGTCTTCGACTCGACTAGGAATGGAACAACTCTGAACTTTTTTTTTACTCTTCCTGAAACTCTTATTGTCAACTTGCTGATCATTGTACCTTGTATCCTATGTGACTTGTTTACTTTCTTTTTCTTGCTCTAAACGTATGTTCAGGTCAAAAGTCTTGTAATTGGTAAGAAGGTAAAATCTTTTCATGATTCTTTGTTGATTAGCACTTGGATATTGAAGGTTTAATGGCAAGACTTAACAGTCAATGGAAAGGTAATCAATCAAGAAAAGGGAAGAATGAAGAAGCTCACAAATCGATATTGGAAAGTCGCTGCTTCCAATTGAAATCATCTTAATTATACACTAAATAAATGGTAAAATGTATCAAATTTTCTTTACCAATTAATAATCAAATGAGCAATTAAATAGTGATTCCACTTTTTACCTCATCAATCAATCAAATCAACTTCTCATTGAATAATCGATGGACTGACATGAGACAGATTTTGTTTAAAATAATGATTAAAAGGTTGACTAGTTAATGATGCAAGATGCTTCAATTTTACACTTAAAACTGCCCAAAATTATTCAAAAAGAGATTCTTCAAAATTCGCAAATTCAAACTTCACTAGACTTCCCATGAAGATTCAATCAGTGATCTACACCAACAAAGCTTGTAAGTGTTGATTTACTTGCTTTTGGACACTTTTCGCAAATTGTTGAACTTGAAAAACTCAACCGCAATTGACTTTTTGTCAGAGAAAATGAAATTCTCGAACAAGAATAAAACTTTCATATTGACGGGAAACTTTTCGAGGAAACTTGGAAGCATTCATTGAAACTCAGCTGAGATATTCAAGGTTTCTTTATTTGTGATTTTGATTCGGTAAAACATTAAATTCCACTCTTCTTTCAGTGTAAAGTACAAAAGAGTGAAAACTTGAGTTAATTTTTTTACCTGTTCCAAGTGACTCTGGGTTGACTTGAATAGAGCAATCGTGTCGGTTAATTGTGCGAGTCAAGCTATTAGTCCATTTTGATTACCTTTCAAGATGAAGTTTACTTTCATTTGTTGCTCTTTATTTTGCTAACTAAAGTTTACTTTGAAACTTTTTCCCTTCTTCTTCATCACCTTGTTTCTTTCCGTTGCTCATGTAATTTTATTGTGTTGACCTTTTCATTGAGCTCTCATTTGGGTTAAAGGTTGCTGTGAATACTTGAAAGTTAACTCTTGATGATGTTATAATATTATGAGAATATTATCACAATGATTATCTTTGATGATGATGATGATGATGTTAATGTTCTGCCCTTTCACAAAGGTATCTATTATTAACATTCACTGTGAATATTAACATAGCATGTTTCACATTCGTAATGATCGCCATCAAACACAAAAGACAAATGAACTAAGAAGTGAAGAAAAGAATAAGAAAAACCATGATCTTGATTACCATTTCAACACGATTCACTATTTTGATAATAGAGAGTAAAAAAAGGAATAAAAAAGTAGAAAAAATCGAAATGCAAATTACAGCAATTATCAAGAATTGTGGAGTCATTTGTCAAAATTCATTCTCAATCAAACTTTACCTTTATTCATCACGACGTGAAACTTGAAGATGTGGTCAAGTGAAACGCTCAAGAAAAGCCATTGAATCAAAATAATAGCAATGAAACGTCCACAATTCATCTAAACATTCAACATCAGATAGAACTTTTCCAGCCTAAAAACATCGAAGGAACAAAATTGCTTCTCAAAATTTCTGTTCACATTATTCGAGTAACTTGCATAAAGAGCGTTCAATCATTAGAACGATAGAGATTCATTGAGATGAAAGAGTTCGATCAATCTTTCGATTTCAAAAAACTTTGAGTTCTAGATTCCTTTAACCGAATGACGAATGTAAATTGCCGATTCTTGAATAAGAGCAGTGAGCAACGAATTTCAGAAAAGCGTTTCTTTAATTTATCTCACATCTGAACTTTCGAGTCTTTTCAATCAAGTCGATTCTCTCAGAAGTTATGTTTTGCAAGTTGTCAAAGTAACCAAAGCCATTAATTGAAATATCAAAGGCGAAAAGGAATCAGAAAAGTTGAAACATTTGCAAACATCAGTTTGAGCCCGATTCCAAGTGAAAGCGGGAAAAGCGTTTCATCTTTTCTGACAAACTACACCTTATCAAAGTTGATGTAAATGTTGATCAATTTGTCAAACCTTTAAAGATCAGTTCTTTTGTAAACAAGAGAAGAAAAGTTTAGTCCAAATAGTTGGTCATTAATAACAGGGCCAAAGGTAAAGGCGTTAACAGGTAAACTTGGAATAGCGCAAAAGCTTGTTAATCTTGTAAAGTAAAGCGTAGGAGAAGGGAAACGTTTCAAATGATGAATGCAGGGTAAAACAGTATTTATCTGGGAAAAGAAGAAGAAGAAGAAAAAGAAATATCAAATTGATTAAATTACAGTCTTTATAATGAATTACAATGTTACCAATGAAACCAGATCAACATTAATCAACAGACTGACACTCACACACCGAGTGTCAATTGAGTCTCGGTGAAAGAGATTCTCCTAAAGGCTTAAATTATCTCATGAACTTTTCTCCAAATTTTTCTATTATCTCTCAATGAATATTCCTACACAAGTTTCCCTCAGATCAACAATTGACCATTTCATGATAAGCCAAACAAATTGTTTCTATCCGTTTGCTAATGATGATAATCACCATAATAAATGATAACATTGAAAGAAGCTTTGGAAAAAAAGGAAAAAGAAAATTTGATAATTTCTTCTGTCCATCTTTTCTCTTAGCAATTACTCAGACTTTAATCGTGATTAACAATATTAATCGTTTAAAACAGCAATTATGATATTCTGGCAATAAATGTTATCAGTAACCATTAATAATGTTTGATATTAAAAGCGCAATTTGTGCAACTTTCTGGTTGGAAAAGAGGAAAATATGCAAAAAAAAGAAAAGTTTTTTTTTTCTCGTTCGAAACATTATTGATTATTCGAGTTGATTGCAAGATAATTATTCAATAATTGTTTCCATTTTACATGATTAATGTTGACTGTTGATCAGTTTTGGTTACTTTTAGAGTCACATGAAAAGATTTTCATTCTTGTTCCATTTAATTGCGTGTTTCAATTGTTCAACTACGTGATTCTGTTAATTGTTTAAGAAAATTAAATTCAAATCTTTTGACGAACACTTTGGATTAGAAAATTTGAAATCATCACGAAATCACCAGAGAATTATGAGTTCTATTAATTTTTCCATGGAAATGAAAAGTTTTTCTTTTGTTAACTTTTTTTCTTCTCTTTTTTTTCTCCTTGAAATTCATTTAAATTTCAGCTTTATCTCAAACTTTATCTCTTGCTTTTTTGTGTTCATTTCTGTAAAATTTTCAAATCAACTTTTCTTTCCTGTTTCATTAATCTGAATGAAAAGGGTTGAATAGAAGCTAATGAGAAGCAAAATTTTCATGTTTAAATGTCTTACAATTAATATCACTTTTAATTTAACCACAATTGAAATGCTTCTCTTCGTAATTATACAAGAATTTTTTTCTTCACTTTGAGGTTCAGGGAAACCCATGATAAAAGAATCCAATGAAGACTAATTTTTCATCAAATCAAATTTTCTTCTCACAATTTTTCACCTCCAAAAAGAGTCAACAAAAATGTCAAGATTAGGTTGCAATTACATTCTGTATTAATGAGCTTTCCACTAATTTTCAGTCTTCTGACATTCGACCGTGAGAGATCGTCACTGCATCATTGCTATATTCAATATTGAAATCTTCATTCAACTTATCCTTTACATCATTCAGCGTCAACTGACAATCATCAACCGATCACGAATTTAATTTACCATTTCTTCAGTTAAACTTTTGCTTCCTTCCTCTAGGGTTAGTGATCACTTGGTTGAGTTTGTATCGGTAAATTATTGTCCTGACTGTGAAGCTGCAATGCCCGAATCGGTCAATCCATCTTAAATCACCTTTTTAAGTTATTATTAAGTTAAGTTATTGTTAAGTGATTAGCACTGAGCTCAGACGCGAATAGAGTCGGTTTGTTTGTCAATATAATCCAACTCATCAGTAAACTTACTAAACCTTTTGCTGAATAAATTGTTTAATTAAGACGGGCAAGTTGAATTGGAAAATCTAAGAAAAACTTTTCTTTCCATTTTGTTTGAAATTTGGTTGACTTGACGCTAAAAATAAACTGTTGAGCAAATTTATTGTCATCATGAGCAAAGTAAATCTCAGGCTGTCAACAATGAACCTTTTGACTGAAACAAAGGCGTTCAACTCTCAACCATGAAACAAATCATTGGTTAATAAATGGAAAAAATTTTCATGGTGAGAAAGCAAAGTTCCCTGTCAATTATTCCTACAATCAACTCGTTTCCCTTTCAAGACGAGAAACTAAGAGACGTCTTGAAAATTGATTAAAACAGTCAACAATTAAACATTTTTCACATTCACACAAAACTGCAACAAGTTGTCCAACTTCAATCATTAAATATCTGAAGTGAAAGAATAGAGAGAGAAAATGAAAAAGATTAACTTTTCATTATAAAATTTAATTTTACATTTAATGATAATGATGAGTCGCCAATGGTCATAAGATCAATTTTAGGCCTTTGTCTTTAGAACAAGAAGAAGAAGAGAGAAAAAAGTTTTTCTAATTAAGTTCATTAATCATTTGTAGCTCTACAAAGGGCCATCATCAACTCAAAGTAAATCGTCGAAAGTAAAGTGACAATTGAAAAGTTAAATTACAGTGAATGGACATAAAACAATGGACTGAGAGTTTGTTTCATTTCCATCAATTTACACCAAATCTGTTGATCCGGTGGTTAAGAAGCAAAGTGTTAGAACAGGCAAAATTAACATCATCATCATGAGGCAACATTATCATTAGTCCAAGAGAAGAAGATGAAAATTCCTTTTCTCACCAAAACTATCAACAAGAGTATACATTGATTACATGATGGAAGAAGAGAAAAGAAGAAAATTGAAACTGAAAAGCTCGAGGCAACAAAATAGTGAACCAGCAGCAGAAGAAAAAAGAGAGATATTTTCAACATGAATTTCTTCTCTCAACACTGAAACTTTGATGAGTACAAAGAGAGTAAACAAGCAAAAAGAAGAAGAAAAAAAGTTAATTCTTTTAATCATAATTGGCCTCAATAATTAAACCCTTTTATTTACCTTTTATTTCCGTTGTTGAAGCAACTGCCATTACCTGCGAGTTTTGATTATTGAAGAAGTGACGGCTTCCAAAAGGGTTACAAGTTGTTTAATTAGATGCCTTTCGCCTTTAGCACATCAACACTCAACAAGTCTCATTGTCACTCGATAATTAACACACAAGTTGCATGGAAAGGAAAAGGTAAAAGGTAAATGTGAAGCGAGAAAACCTTTTCATGATGAATTCAAGTTAATTCAATTTTACCAGTTTAAGTGACTAACAGAGGCTGTTATTAAGATGAACACCTTTAGGTGCACAAAATAGTGTTCAAGTGAATGTCAGGTTATAATCAAATGTATTGCTTGAGAGTAAAGGAAACAAAGTAAACAATTATTTTTAATTGTCACAATATCATGTATTGGAATCAACATTAATTACCGAAATGAGCAGAAAGAAAAGAGCTTTTTTCTAATTGCAATCAACATTAAATTATGTAACAAAATTATTACAATTGAATACAAAATAATAAACATTTTGTGTTCGCCCATGAATTAAACATTCAATTATTTCACATTCAATTCTTTCATCATGAAGCTCATCACGAATCTTGAAACTTACTTGCTTCAATCTGTTTATGCATTTTCTCCAATTTTCTTCATCCTCTTCGTCTTGCCCGTCATCATTATCGTTAGTTTATTTAATTAAAAGTAAATTTAATTAAGCTGGATAATAAGAAAAAGGAACATTCGATCTTTTTTTTTGCCTCATTTTCTCTCGACTTTTTTACTCTTTTCCTAACAACATGTTTCTTCGTCATGTTCAGTTGTTCATTTTTTTTGCATCTTAAACTTTCTCTTCTAGTTTCCTGTAATTAATAACTGACACGTTCATCTTTCCTACCTTTATGAGTCGACTGAATCTGATGATGAAATTTGTTGGCAGAAAAATGTCAAATTTTCTGTTCTTCTTTGCATCCAGTTGGAACAAAGAAAAGCAATGATTTTTGCATTTCGTGATTCGGTTAACTTTGCAACGTAAGGTTCGAAATGCTAACTTGTTGGGTTTTTTTTGTGTTTCATTATCAATCTTTTGTTATTAATTAGATGAAGAGCGAGAAATTGATGAAAATATATTAATATTGATGAATGGGAATCTTGTCTTGCTCATTATAATCAGTTGTTAGGGTTACTCAGATGATGGAAAGTAAATGGGAAATATTTATCAGAGCTAAGTGTTCAATTCATCAAGTCAGCATCCTTTTATTACAATATCTATTGGTGCTCATTTTCATCCTTCTTCTTCTCTTTAACCTTCGCCAATATTAAATTCAGAATAATGAGGAAAACCAGATAAAGATGAAACTATTAATATTATTAATAAAGTTAATGCATATTATTTTGCCTTCAATTTGATGCAACAGCAAAAATAAGTCACAAAAAGTTCTGACAGAAGTTGAAAGAAGTGATGCTGAAATATTTGGTATGCCAACATCGAGAGAAACAGTAACAGTCTGTCAATTGTGGTGATTACAGTTGAGTCCTCGTGAGTTCCAGTTACGATTCTCATCTATAAATCATTGTAATTTCATCAACTTCATTGGTCCTCCTCCACAGCTCTGCTCAAAATATTAATAATAAGGCAAACTGCCGAGAGCGAATGATCGTATGATCGAAGCTGAAAGAAGCTCAAAGAAAATTGAACAAACACTGGTCAGCTCCTCATTTCGGGTAGCAAATGCTTTCAAGCGAATTCAGTTTCATGCGAACTTTTATCTTGAAGAAAATAAAATTAGTAATGAAAGCATAATGTTATAAAACAAGACATTTGATATTTTTTATCGACAAAAGTGTAAGATTGTAAATTAGGACAAAGTTTCTCGACTTGGGACCGCTCTATGAAGCTCATTTTGAAATCTCATAAAATGATTTATTCGCTTGCCGATAAAGCTTTAAGACTGTCCATCATTGCTGAAATTCATAATTGATTAGTTAAACAAGTTGAACACCTCTCAGCGAACCAACAGTCAAGTCTACATAAGTTGTTTTCGCAGCAAAATTCTGAATATAAAAAGAGTTAGCTGTTGATTCTGATGCACAAACTTCTTTACTTAGTTCGATTACCAAGGTGGACAGCCTCTTTTCACTAGAATAATGTAGATAAGGGAAGTCGGCAAAGCGTGTCGGCAACTTTGGGATAGGGACCTGGTATACAATAAAAGAGATGAACATGTTTATTAGAACTAAAATGATCTATCAATGACATCGATTGAAGTGAATCTTATCACTAGATTTATTGAGACAAAATTTTAAACTTGACTCACAAAAATGACTAAAGTTGATTTTGTAAAAACTTATTTGATATTGAAACAAGTTTCAAGCAAACTTGCAGCCGACTAAGCTCGGTTGCTGCAAAGTTTAATCATTAGGTTATTTGCATCATAAGTGAAAGATAAGATCTTAAAGTTATACAAATGACAATGGCTTAGCTGATGACTAAAGTTTATCCCATGATATAAAGTTACACGATACCGGTTGAGCACAGTGAGCCCCACTTGGAGGTAGCATCATTAGTGCATTGAAAAACAGTAAATGTTTGCCTCTCACAAGCTCATTATTAGACACTTTTTTGTCAATTTTTTTTCTCTCTTTTGCTATCTTTTCTCATTCTTTTGTTCATTTCATCACCTCAGGTTATACTCACAGATGCAGATTCATAAATGGACAAATTGAATCACTGTAGGCTTACATGATAAACGTTTTCAGATCAAGTTGAACAATAGGGTGGATAGAGGAGGGAAGAGACGGAAGAGGAAGCCTTGAAGGAATTGGTCATTTCCATGGTTACAATTGTATTTCAATATAAATATGAAGAAAAAGAGTTTTTTTTTCATCATTATCATCATCTTGATCATCTTTATCATTCTCATTTCCTCTTCTTTCATCAATTTAAATTATCAACTTTACTGGTTACTATCAATGTTTTGTTATCAATATTAGCATTTGTAGCATGCATTATGAATACATTATTATGTTGAGCTATTCAAATGAGAATTAATTTTCTTCATCTTTCCATCATTACTATTATCATTGTTGTTCATGTTATCATTTTGTGTAATACATTAATCTATTTTTATTATTTAGTCAGTCAATCTGATTTAATCTAATGTGTAACAAAATTGTATTAAGAAAATAGTTTCTACTTTCATTAACATTTGATATGCAAAGAAATGCAAGAATTGAAATTTGTGATTGGCCAGAATTTGAATGTAAAATTAATGATGAAAACTTTCTTTCCATGATAAATGTTTTTCTCTTGTTGGTTTTGCACTCCTTTAATAGCTAATCTTTTCAATTTTGTATGCTTTATTACCTCATATCCAGTGAACTTATTACAGATTTTTAATAAACGACAATCAGTTGAACAAAAGTGTTATAATGGCAAGAATATAATGACGAACTTTCTTCTCTACTTTCATTATCTCTGTAAATTTATAGCCTATTTATTAACTACAGTTGATGCAAACTAATTGATCTTGTCAGTCTTTGTTTGCTGAAAAAAAAATGTTTATAAATATTTTACTGTGCTTTTTTGTTGCGCTAATGATAATGATAATGGTAAAAGTGAACATCATTATTCATAGAAGGATAAATCTCTTTCAAGTATTTTCACTAATGCATTAGATAATAGTTGATAATAAATTGCACCTTTACTCATCTATTGGTTGATAAGGTTCATCTTTATGCAAGGTGTTAGGTGAGTCAACATGTAAGAGTTGATTGCCAGCTGGCAACGAGTCGAGTTTAACAAAAGATTGGAGATGCCGAGTATCGATCTCGGTACCTCTCGCATGCTAAGCGAGCGCTCTACCATCTGAGCTACATCCCCGAGTTATGATATTTAAGCGGTATTAGAAGTTTATTGCAATACTGATATTGGATCAACTTTACCGATCAAATGCTGAAGTTTCTTAAGGATTATTAAATCGGAAATTTCAATTAAACGTCTCAATAAGAATAACGAGATAAACTGTACATGACGTGTTTCAGTTAACAAAAACTTGAAAATTGATTTACGCTCTAAACAGAAATTCGCTTCCAGCTTAATTTACATTCATTGATTAATCAATTAAATCAGTTGGAAATGTCATACCAGATCGAGTTGATTAAATTACGACCAAAGATGTGTTCATTTGGCAATTCTGCATTTAGCCCCATTCGATTTTGATGAAACTTGGTGTACATGCTTATTTTGTCACGAAATTTCGATTTATGAAGTCTGGTTATGCGGAAATGCTTACTCCCGGAGATAGATTATCACAGATAATTTGGATAACGCTATTCAATTAATTGAGCATTTTGGCCTTTGTACTGATATGATGTATCGATTTATTGCGCTTCCGTATAAATACAATGTATTGTCCTGCATTACGCATTCAGATGCATTCATAATACGGTAACGATACTCAAGTACTCACGAGGGAGCCACACAAATTCTTAAATCGATATCGAAATTTTATTTTCAGATATCGGTACATTCGATCTTCTCGGAGACCGAGGGAATTAGTAGCCATCTTTTCGATTTCAGCATTTTATGAACTTTTTTTCTGCACAAAAATCCGTATGCTCTTCTAAAGTAAATAAGTTTTACATGTTTTCATATCTTGAAATACAGTTTTTCTACTAACAGTTACTCTTGAAAATCACAGTTCTTATTTCTTGATGCAGGTTTATTGATTGAATATTTCAACGGATCACCCGATTAAAAACAGAATCATCAATCTAATCCTTGGAGTACAACGGAATCAAATGAAACGGCAAGTCGAGAGTAAACTTGAAAACACATTTGATGTATTAATAATTTAAACTGGAGAAAATCAAATTTGTATTTGTAATTAGAAATCGGTGTAAATTTGAAAAGTTGAACCTATTCATTAGGAGAAAAAACTTTTTCATGAAAAAAAACTAATGATTAAAAAAAGTGAAAAAATTGTAATGAAAAAAAGTAAAAACAAATGTTCCATGTAACATAATATTACACTTGATAAAGAAAAGGTACAAGAAATGAGATGAAATAGTTCTGTAGGAGTGAATGCGCTCTTAGCTGTTGCTTGAAGCTATTTGATGAAGCAAGGGAACGATGAGAATCTTGGCTCAATCCTGAGGCTAAATTTCCGCCTCAAAAATCAAATAAAGCCAGGTTGATACATTTAGATGGGAAACGATTAATTAGTGAGTTTTGGCTTTCCTTAATTTCCTCTGATTCACCTTGATCCCTTTGGTTGCCTCTCAACAATCGAAACTCTGAGCAAGATTGAAATGAGAAGAGCCAACAATGTAATCCAATCTCATTTTCAGGGGAACACATAAATTCTGATGGATTATCTAAACACCTACGAAACACGGGAAAGAAAAGATTTGCTTGAATTGGCACAAAATTAGAATCAATTTGTATGAAATAATTGTCATTTTTCAACTAATAAGCTACAGATTATCCATCATCATTAGTTACCTTAATGATGATCGCCATCAATTCATCAAAATGTTTCCAATTTAGTCAACAAAAATGGAACAAAATTGTTGCTTAAATAAATTATTTTTTCAACAAATCAGCTTTTCTCTGGCAACTCTGAGCCAACATGAAACTCAACTTAACCATTTTAAATAATTAATCAAGTTTAACTGAAAACTGTTGCTGAATTGATAATTAGAAAATTGAAGGGAAAATGTTTTCAATTGCAATTCGCAATTTTCTGAATCTTTTGTTTTCTCCTCTTCGGTTCATGGTTAAAGAGTGAAAATTGGTTTGTTTTTACCTGTTCAACTGTGTCGGAATGGGTGTGGATTGAGGGAAGAGGAAAATAGGAAAATCCAGAGATTCTCTTGAGATGTTTTACTGAACTTGAAAAGCATTATCATTGTAAATAATGCATGGAAAGGAAAGGAAGATGAGAAAAGGTAAATTGTGATAAACATTTATTCACAGGGAAAGTGAGAAGAGAAGAGCGAAAAAAGTATAATCTCATCAAAAGACTTTTCATGTTCAATTCTGTTCAGTGTTATGTTACAATGAAACCCTGATATGGTATAAAATGGTTAGCTCACCTTTATCACCTTAAACTCCCTTTGATAAAAGGTAAGAGAATGAATTTTTTTTTTCTTCTTTTCTTACAAAGAAATTTTTTTCTCTTCTTCTCACCCTAGTTTTGTACTCATGATTTACCCCAATGTTGATATAGCTAATAATAATTTTCACTTCATCAAGTTGAACAGTTTGACTCGACGAAGAGTTGGGCGAAGAGAAGAAAATGTTTTTTTCCCTTTCAAACGTAACTGTTAACAGCTAAACTAAATTGACACTTTTGCAAAGTTGAAAGTGAAACATGATTCAATTGGTTCCAATGGGCTTCAACAGATTGATGTGTTTCCTGAATTCCCAAAATTCAGTCATTAATTTCAATTGTGCAAAAATTGTCCAAAACTGTTCAATGTTTATTACTTTTCCCATTTGCTGACAAATAAGCGAAAGCGAAAGTTAAGAGTAAAAAACTCAAACATTTCAGGTTCGCAATTGGCTCATCAAATCAGTCGATTGAATCAAAGTTAAACTCTTGAGGCTTGCGAGTCTAACAGGCTTGTAAGCTTGATGCACAGCATCGGCTTATTTTGCATTATTATTGTGACACGGATTGGATGAATATCTCATCTTATGATTGCATTGAATGAAACAGAGAAAGTCAAATCGAGTTTTCAAGGGATCGGAAAAATAGTTTAATAGGTTCCACGTTATTCATAATCGCAAAGAGTAACAATGATCTGCCTATCCATTTTTAAGCAGTTTTTTCAAGTTATCTCAGCGAATGCATGTCGTATCAAAAAACGGATTCATATTCATGATCAACATGATAAGATTCATCTAAAAATATCTGATTCTCAGAAAAAAAAATTCTAAGGCCATTATCTCGAAAACGGCTTAGAATACGCAAAAATGGTTTGAAGCTGTGTTCCTCTTGCTATTTTACGTTATAATTATTACATTACATTATAAAACTAATTTGAAAAAAATCTGTTTCTTAGACGAATTTCATTTTCATTTGCAAATCTGTTGAAAGGAGCAAATAATCTTGAGGAAAATTCTTGAAAATTAGTTTCTTTTTGACAAATTTGGATCTAATTTACCTTTCTGATAATGTTTAATGATGAATTACGAAAACCTTCAAGTTATTAATATTAATAACAAGAATTAACGATAAACTTTTGCGTGGTGATCAAATGGGATTAACTGGAAAACAGAAAATAGTTATAAATTAAATTCATCAAATTATCAATGTAATAAATAATAATACAAGAGATGAAGTTGTTTTAAAGTTAATTTTAAACAAAAAACTGAAATCTCATCATTTTTGGGATCAAACAAAAAGTACAAATGATCTGTAAACTGGGCAAAGTTTCAATGTTGCAAAATGTTACTCAAGATACTAATGATGATGAAGATTAAATAATATTTTGTCTTAAATATGAAACTGACTTATAATGATAATGATAATGGATTAGGATGTGTTTAGGGTTTATTTAGAGATTTGAAAGAGGATTAACATTGTGAACAGAATTAGCATGAACAAGAGAAAAGAAGATGAAATAAGCCACAAATCATCTTTACTCTCATCATCATCATGATACTTTAGTCTTTTAATCTTGGTTAACCAGTATCAATCACCTAACTTGATTCAATTTGATCAATCTTGACGATTCTCTTCAACTTTCATCCATTATTAAGAAACAGATTCAATTAGAAGCGAAAATTTGCTCAAAAATTTGTTTCTTTTCTGTTGACAAAATCAATGAGCGAATCGTGTTTATTTATTTCATTAACTCAACATCAATTTTTGATGTACATAATAGTTCGAAACACTTTTTTCTCAGTTGAACATTTTTAGAATGAATAATTTATCGAAAAAAATCGAGTCTCGGTTGACCTTGTCTCAACACAGAAGCAAACTGAATAAATCAAAAATTTACATGAAAGGTTGAGAAGTCAAAAAGAGTTTCCAAGTTTATCACATTATTGAAAAGCAATGTTTAATAATCATGTAACATCATGAACTAATCGATAGTCAAATTCGTTGAAAATATTCAAAGTAAAAATGAAAAAAGATTCTTTCGAAATTAACAGGTGAACAGCATTTGTTGAAAAGTTGACCATTCTTGTTGACTCGTTTCGTCTCGTCAAGTGATTCGCTCAAACTTTTTTTTTTCACAGAAAATTCAATTTCTAAATTCGATTGATCAGTTTTGGAAAAACATGAAATGGACAAATTTTCAAGGAAGAATCTGAAGTAAAGTGCTGAACCTTAACTGCTCTGAAAAAATGGTAAAGAAATTGCGAAGTTTTGAGTTTTAATTTGAAGGTTTGAGTTTTTAGCGGTGAAAGTCGTTTCGACTTTGATTGGCAAAAACTCAACAAGTTTCCTCATAAATGGAAATAGGAAATGAAATTCTCTGAAATTCTAATTTGGATTGATTGTGAGCTTGAATATCTGAAGCTGTAAATTGTTGTCGGATAAAGGATTACTATTCATCAGGTCAAGCCTATGACCCTGTCAAACTTACCAATTACATGGAAACAAATTGATCGTTACCCAACATTGTTGGCCACAAGTTATTCAGGTTGTTATCATTTTGATCGAACCAATTATCATTTGATTCAATCGCTGAGTCCTTTAAAGGCAATTGGAATACTGGAAACAGAAGAAAAGGAATAAATCAAACTCATGAAAAGATAAAACTAAATCTATTTGATCATGTTTATCGTAATACCTCTTGACTAGAGAATATCTTAATTTAAAGAAGAAGAAGAAGAAAACAGTTTCAACTTTTTTTTTGCATCTCATTCCATATCTCATCTTTACCTGGAATCAGGGTGAAAAGTTTAGTGAAATAAGTTGACTAACATGATTAGAATTCAATTTATTATTGCGAATCCAGTGATTCCAATTGATTTATGGTTTAATCAGAGTCTTGACTTTACCTTAAAAATCAAAGTTTATCAAAAAATGTTGGCTTTGCAAAGAAATGAGTTGAAAGACTTTTTACCCAAAAGAAAAGATCAACTGCAAACAAAAGATCGAATCGAAACTCATAAGAATTAGCAATGAATTTCGATATTAATCAAGGCTTATAATCTGCCTTCTAAAGCCTTTCTTGGTCAAGATTAATGCCATCGTTGCCTCATCATTAAATCATTGAGTTTATTGAAAGCTGAAAATGAATGCAAATCTGGTTAACTTAGTGATTAATTTTGGCTCAAGGATCAAGTTGCTGGAAGCAAAGCATATTAGTGAATGAAGAGGTAAAAAATGGACAAATGAAAGTCAAGGTGAAAGTGCCTCTCTAACCACTTATCATCATAATCATCGACATCATCATCGCCAGGTTTACCTGAGCATTTGCAAGTGTGAATAAAGTGCAAATGATTTGAAACAATTGAGATGACAATGAATCTTCTTCAACATGAAACTATTACTTCTTTCATTAACTTTTTCCATTTTTCATGTTCACTTCAACTGACGCCATCAAGAGGAGCTTCCAGGTTGAAGAATCAATTGCAATGGAAAAGTGAAGAGAAAAGTTTCATTCTTTTAAACGAGTGTCAAAGTGACGTTATTAATTTATTGGCTAATCAATTAACTAAACAAGTTTCATTGCATTCACTTAGCCAAACTCAGGCAACTTTTCAATTCCAACTTTGAAACCTCTTAATCAAGTCACAATTAGTCCCAAAGAAAGTTGATTTTAAAACAATTTTCTGTCCATTTGTTTTTCTCAATTACACAGTTCGAGTTTGATATCAATAACAAGACTTGAGAATCTGCTTTTGGAAAAATTTTTTTTGCTATTTCGTTTCATGATTTCCAATTGATTGAGTTTCTTTGAAAACGATATTATTCAATTCAATTTCATTTCGAGTTCAACAGAAAAGGCTTTCTGGGAAAACACTCTAATCTGTTTGGTGTAAAAGGTTATAAATTGACATTAATTGCGAGACTAATCAGTTGACAGTAAGTCTTCTTTTGCTCTCTCGTCTATTGAAGCAATTTCACAAATCATTTCAGACTTTCAAACCTTCCATGAACACATTTAAAATCCAATTTACATGAGAAGCGAATCTTATTATTTTAATTAATTCTTTGTCAAACTGAACAAATTGATAGCTCTTTCATTTCATTGAATATTCGAGTCTTTCATTCAATTCCGATAAAACACAAGTCAGTCTATTTTGGCTCTAAATTAACGAATCAAATTCATCAGCTGCAAGACGAAAGAGAAGATTAAGTTATCTCTCGAACTAAAAATTTTGCTTCATGTGTTGACTGGCTTCAATGTTGGCTTCAAACGTAAAACGTATTCGCAAAGTTGATGGAAACACCGATTAGATAATTAATCGCAATTTGCAATCGAGGTTCATTGGTTCAATTCAGGTTCGAATGTTGGGCATAACAAGTGCTTTCATATCATGAGATTATCAAAGTCATTGTGTGTTCATTTATTCAGAATTTCCTTTTCAACACGAAAATAGATTACACTTGAAATAGACAATAAAGTTCTAGTTTTCTCCTGACTACAAACGCGAATCGAACTTGATCATCTGTGTGATATTTAGATTGCAAACTAGCGAAGATGATTGTCAATGAATTATTCATTCGAATGCAAAAGATTACAACGATCAGTACATGATCAGTGAGCAATATCAATGCTTGAATCTACTGATATTCTGATTGTGAATTATCAGAATCAATTCAATCATTTATTCACATTGTTTAATGAAATAATTTGATAAAATCTTTAGGTATTTAAGATGAGGGAACAACAAGGTTTGTCATTAATTGCTGACTTACATTTAGTTTAATAACTAACCAACTTGTTAACCATCAAAAATGAGACAATTTTTCATTCTCTGTGTCTTTGTCTTCTCGTTTGCTCCAGCCTTTGAGGCTCGAGGTCTAATCCAATCGCTAGCGGGAAGTGTTAAACCTGGAAAATGCCCTGAACCAACTCGACTTCCACAACCCTTTGACCTTAAACAGGTAAGAATTGTTTTTTTTTGAAAAACACAGCCAAATCAACTGTAATAAGTAAATAAAACTCTTCATTTTCCGATCGCTTTTGTCAACAGTTCCTTGGTACTTGGTATGAAATAAAGTCAACCAAACCAGTATTCGAGAAGGATCTTCGCTGTGTTCAAGCCAACTACCAGTTGGACACAGCTACTGGTAATGTCATTGTTAACAACAGTGGTGTCTATGTGTCCAACAATACAATTTTCACTGTTGGAACCGCAAAAACAACTAAACAAGACAACGTGTTATCAGTCAAATTCTTGCCATGTAAGTTTTATACCCGATTCTACCTTGAGTAATGAATGTATTTAAAAATTCCTTATTCCTTGAAACCTAGTATCACCTAGCGCACAATATTGGATTGTTGACACTGATTACAATGGTTATGCCTTGGTTGTTTCCTGTAACAATGTCTTAGGTCTCTTCAACTTCCGTAAGTATTGTCTTAATTTAATTGTATCAAAATTCAACTCCAAATACGAATTTCATTTTACAATTTCCAGGTGATGTTTGGGTGCTTTCAAGGAAACCAACCTTAGCCGACGATACTGTCAAAAATGTGGTTGCTAAATTGGACTCGGTTGGAATTCAAGACACTCAACTATTTGACACTTTACAGAACTGTTGATTCAATGGAATAAAAAAGATCCATGGAATAAGCTGTAACCGAATAAATCTGTACCAACTTGAACCATCGAACAAATTCGAACCTTAAAACATGGTTGATGTTTTAATTGCAATAATTGGCTCAATAAAGCTTACTTAATAATAAAATTCTCAGTAAATAACTAAAGTTGATTCAATGTCCATTTAAATTCTCAGCGTTTCCTCAATGCTTCAATCGAACCACAGCTGAATGCTAGAAAGTTCATGTTGACTGATGAAAGTGATGAAGAGTTGGAAAGTTTTGCATTGCCTGATATCATTATTTTGGTTGATTAACATGGTAACCATGAAATTGCGCTGATTACCTTTTAATTGACAGGCTTAGCAAATTGGTGCGAGTTTAAACTGATTAGAGTTTTGATGAAAAGACGAGAAACAAGTTTATGTGGCAAAAGAAGGCAAAAATTGAAGTTAATTTTTCATCTTCGCATCAAAAGTAAAGGTAACAATAATGAGAGTTTTTAGTAAACAAAATAATCTGGAGAAGAAACGAAAGGAAAAATGTTTACCTTGAATGATGAAAGTTAAACCTTGTTGATGCCCAATTTGAGATGACAGTTGTGCTGCATTACCTGTCATCATTATGCATTACCATGATAATCAGTATAATAGATTATTCATGATCAACATCATCATCATGAGAAGAAAAAGTTGAACGTTTAATAAACTTGATTTGAGCTCATTATTAGTAAACTAATCAAAAGTGTAATCCTTTTTGGTTTGACTGGTGAGTGTCACAATGAATGAATGAAACGTTTTCAATGTTTTCATATTTCACTTGAGATTCACCGCAAGTCAATCCTTTTTAGGTTAACCTTTAATCAAACCAACGCAATGAACATATTGAACAGTTTATCAAATGTTTACAATTTTTTCTTCCTTTTCTCTTTTCCATCTTCATGGTGAAACTTGATGGTTGACATTTGATTGGCGCACCTTGACCTTGTCACAACACAATCAACATCATCATTAACCTTGATTCCCAAGCATTTCTTTCCAGTTTATTATCTAATTTGCAATATTCAAGTTCACCGACGGAAAACATTTCACATTAAAATGAACCAAAAAATTTCTATTTCAAATTTTCTATCAATCAAAATTCGATTTTTCGCAAATAACTTTCAGAAATTAAATTATGAGAAAAGATTAACCAAAAGCTACATCAAATCAGGTAATTGTTGCCATAATCATGGAAGAATGAATTCCATGGGTTTGTTAAAGTTATTAAGAAAACAACTGACCAAGAATCGAAAAAATTGTTTTCGAAACTCTTGAATGACGCTTATGATGGTGAAGTTATTCATCAGAGTCTTAAGGCTTTTGCATGAGACGGATTTAGATTGAAATAGTTCTTTGAGATTTTTTTTGTTCGATAATTAACTTGTAACTCTAAACGAGTAACGAACAGATTCATCATGTCATTAGCTGGACTATCAACTCGAATAATCATTGAAAGCAATTCAACATTGAATTCACTTGTTAAGAGAATTCTGTGATTCAGTCGAATCTACTTTTTCATGAAACTTTTTCTTGGATTGAGTTTTAAAATGGGATTTGAATCTTAATGGGCCAAACATGAAAACCTTGAGGGTTCAACTGAAAGTCAATTGATGATCAAGTTAACCAAATGACGAAAATAAAAACTTCAATTTCTTTGCCTTTTTGCTTTTTAATCAGAAAAATGAACAAATTCATTTATTAGAGTAAAGAAAAGGTTTGAAGAGGGAAAAAAGTTCAATTTTGTTTTGTTTTTTGCTTCATCTCAAGTAACATAGTAAAATGAAGGAACAAATGCGAACTCAGAGAAAAGAGTCAAATTGAAAGGTAAACTTTTTCGTTTAATTTCATTATCATGAAAGATAATTGTTGATGGAAAAAGAAATTCTGGTTTCTCTCTTTCAATAATTTTATTCAGTTATTCAGTTCGAGCAAAATAATCACGTAAAAAATCAATGTGGAAAAGTGTCAAATTGATTTGTTCATCATTAAGATTTACTGTTTCAACCTTTTCCTATTCAGACTAATGATTGAAATAAACTTGGAATAAAAGTTTCGACAATTGTTTTCGAGAAAAAAAGTTTGACAGTAAAAAGAGGAAAAGTTTCGTTATTTCACTCCAATTTACACCTTTTAATTTCAATATCATCTGAAGGTTCAGAAGCAAGTGAACAGTTGAAAATGTTAGCAAAGAAGAGAAATTTTCTTCCATTTCTTTTCATATTTCAAGCTCTTCACTTGAGCAAAAGTTCCAATGTTATAAGAGAATCAGAATTATTTGTTGAAATCGATTGCGAATCGAAACGCACGAAATAGAGATTGAGATCGAATACAAAATTATGCTTTAGACCAAACATTCCAAGTGAAAAAAGTGAATCCGAATTCCATTGGAATTTCGTTTTCGAAGATTATCAGGATTAGATTTGCGAAACTCACACAAGAATTTCATCGTTTTTCTTCTCAATCGACAAATTTGCTGAGAAAATATTCTTATTTTGAAAATTTACTGAATCGTAATTTTTTCGAGTAAAAGCAAATTCGCTTCCAGAAAATGACTTTTCTACTTTCGGTCAACTCGAATGTTTTGAAGTCCTAAAAAAATAGAATCATAATCTGATTTTGATTCTCTTTGAAACCTTTCGAAGCAAAAACTGAAAAATGAAACTCGAGTTGAAACTCAATTTTAATGGCTTTGAATGGAAATGAAGTTGATAGGAATCATGATTAACGAACAATTAAAAAGCTAATTTGACATTTTGACCCTTTTCCTTGCAATTGTTGCTCCAACGAAACTTTTCACTTCCATTTAAACAATTTTTATCATGTTCATCTTTCCATAAACTGAACAGTGGATTTAATTCAAAAGTAAATTTCGTCTCATTCAATCTCTATTCATCATCATTTGAAAAGTAAAATTAAAGTGATTTGTTAGGTGAAGATGAAGAAAATGTTAAGAAGTAAAAAACGATTTTTACGCAAAAAAAAGATGATCTTCTCTTGTGGTCCTGCTCATCATCATTTACTCTCCCATTTTGACCCTTCATTAATCAAATTAAGAACTAATTAATCTGTATTTATTGGAAAATTGATATCTTTCCCTGACTTTGCTTTTCTATTTTCACAGAGAATCCAGTTGAATGATGAAGATAAACACTGAAAAATGAATAAACTTGTTCAATGGCTAATCCTGATTATAAGTTAAGACATGAGACAATCCATATCCTGGTGTGATCATGATCATTACACATCATTTTCATGGTCAATCCAGGTTTTACCTTTTCTTTTTACCTTTTGTCTGGCAAAAATTTTTCCGTCTTTTCATTAACATTTAGTTAAAAATAATTAACTCAGATTAAGACTGAAAAGACTTCCTATTGAGGTAAACTTTGGATATTAACCTATTCCCTGCTGTCCATTGATTTATCAACGAAAATCTTTCACTTGAACTTGCATTTTCCATCTCAATCTTTTCTCTGATCAATATTGTTTAAATCATTTTGCACTCAATATCCTGCCAATTGAATGGTCAATTGATGAGTTTACTTTTCAAACAGATTATTGTTCTCATTCGTTCCAATTCATCTTTCCATTTATCGATACTTTTTTCTATCAGTGATTCAGTTTCAAACATTTCTTACCTTTTCATGTGATTCTCTCAACCGAATAAACAGTTAATTCTTTTCTTTTTCTCTTCTTGTTTTCATTTTTACTTCTTTTCACCATTCGCCAGTTCAATTGTTATTTTCTTGTTCTTTCCGAGGTTCACATTGAAATTCTGGTCACTTCTTTCTCCCAATCATTTTCATTCACTTGATACTTTCATAACTCTATTATTCAGTTTCAATGGGTAAACCATTCTTATCTGGCAACACCAAGAAAAGTATCAAAGTTGATTCACTTGAATACTGTTCAATCAAACAGGTAATTCTGGATTATAAGCTCAGTCAGATTTCTTCATTCATTTCGAAAAGAATTTTCTATCCATCATGAAACTTTGTCCGCTTCTATTCGATGGTTGAAGATGGTTTAGTGTCAGTCGGTCGAAGTCAAAGTAATATAAAGATTTTTCACCCAAATCGTGTTAGATGGTTAGTTGTAATCAAGTTTAGTTTAATTGATTTGTTTTGATTAATTTTTTGCTTCGAGTTTTTCATTTTTGCTCAAAGATTTGCATCGCGTTTCAATGAATAAATCTCAGTGTTGGTTGGCGAGATGGTTAGGAATCAAGGAAATTTCATGCAATGTGTCAATCTACAGGTTATACAGATTCAGTCTGAGAAGATTTTTTATCAGACTCTTCAATTCCATGCTGCCATCTAGATGAAACTCATTCTTGATATTGCATGGTAAAACATGGACACAATTATTGATGATCAATTTCATGAAGAATCATTTTCATCGAAATAAAATGAATTTCAATTGACTTGAAACACTGAAACTTCTGAGAAATCAGCAAATTCTCAAAATCTTCAATGATGTTGAGTTGGAATAAGAAACAACTTAAATGATAGTTTCATCTCAAGTGACAAGTCGACAATTGGACTTGTCTCTAGATGTAATCAAATTTTTTTGAGTTTCAAGAAAAATCTTCAAACCTGTAAAGGAAACTTTATTAATTTCTGGATAAACCAATCTGATTATCTTGCTTTTGGCGTCTCATCAAATAATAAAACAACAATAGAATTGAATTTACCATTGATAATCATTTGATCCATGAGAGAATAGAGAAACATGTTCACCATTTTTCGCTTTTTACTTTTGTTCCATTCCATTTGTTTCTCCTTCTTCCTCATCCTCCCAATAGGAGGTCTGCAGCCAGTAGGTGCTTTACCAGTGATCATCATCCTTCTCACTCCTCTTCATCCCTCATCCAAGTAACAATCTGAAAGGCACACACACAATGGTGAAGAAGATGCAGTAAAGAATCAGATTGGTCACCAAAAAATGGACATCAATCATTTGCTTTCTCCTCTAAATCATTTCATCTCCCTTGTTGTTATGGATCATTATCAACTTCATCACCAGCATCATCAATAAACTGTTTACAGGTTAAACTTGAAATTAAAATAGCATCTAAAGATTGAGATGATGAATGGAATAAAAATTATCAAAAATTTCAACATTTATCCATCGATTGTTTCACCAGTCAACCCTTAAGCAAAAATGAAAGTAAAAACAAAAAGAAGAAACTTGAAAATTCGAAACTCAAAAATGATACAATTTTATGCAATTTGCCTTCTCATAATTGATGATTTATCTGTTTCCATTTACACCATTTGGACATGATAACTGGACAAAAGGCAAAGACTGGCCAAACACTTTTTTCCCATTATCATTAGGCGAACAGTTTAAAAGCTGAAAATGGCTTTTGGTGCTTCACGGGCAACAAGGAAAAGTTGAATTGTTCAATTGTATTTGAAACTAAAAGAAGAATCTAAAAGATGTTCACTTTTACAGCTTTTTATTCAACGATTATCATCAAACTGATCATTAACAAAAGACTGTCCAGAGTTGTGACAACATTAGACGATTATAACACATTTGTTGGGTTACCTTTAAACTTCTTGGACTTGAGATATTGTCCCCTTGGGTGGCGATCCTTTTTGTCCAAAGAAGAAGATGAAAAGACATTGACCAAAGACATTAACCTTTTCTCACCTTTTCCTTGCAAATCATCTTCCTATTCATTTTGGTTAACATTTTCGCCTTTCTCTTGCGATTCGCAAAGAAAAATAAAATGTTTAAGATTAAAAGTGTTTCTTCAACAATTTCAATGAGAAAACAAATTATTGAAAAGATTTCCTTTTTAGGCAAGAAGATGACCAAAGAAGATTTTTCCTCATTTATATTGATGATGAGATGGTTGCTTGCAAAATGGATTAAAGGATAAAAATGATGAACAACGGGATGAGTTAACAGGGACAGATGTTACCATCCGGACAAGTAGGGTCACTTTGTTATCCCTCTCAGAAGCTTCATCCTGACTTTATCCTAACCTGATTATAATCATTATTATTGTTATTTGCGTTTTAAGAGGTTAACTGAAAAACATTGTTGATCTTGACCTGCAAATAAAAAAGCCTTAAAACCGAAAGCAATGGTTAACAATAACAGAAAGCATATTGAGATGAAAAACAGTGAAACAACAGCATTTTGTTTCACTTTAACTTTACCACTGTTTGACCCAACAAAGGCGTTACTCAAGCTGCCAACTAATGTAAATAATTGACTGATTTTACTCGCAAATTATAGCCCATCATTGGAATGACATCAGATTAGATTAGCTTATTATAGACAGTTAAATTGGTTCTAATGTACATTTGTATAATGATCGACTCTAAACACAAAACGCTTCTTTCAATTGTTGGGAGAAAAGGTTGGCTTCACTGTTGAAACAATTGATTCAACATTGCGTTTCAATAACAACATTCACTCCAGATGGTCAAAGGAACATGAATCTTCAACGGAAAATGTCGAGATAATGCAATGCGAAAACATTTCGATTTTTTCATATTTCAAACAGTTCTCTTGAAACTCTTGAATAGTTTTTTCCAAGCAATTTTGAGCCATGAAAATCTCTAAAGTTTCAGTCATAATGATCTTCGCTTTCTTCGAATATCAGTTTGTCAAAGCGTCTATGATCTTTAATATCGGAGAATGAATTGCGTGCGAAAATGAAACGTTTTTTGTTTGTTTGATGGAAATTCTTGCGATAAAGTTTAAATCAGTCGAACCAATTTTAAATCATCCGTCATCTTGATTGGGTTTTTGATGGAACGGAAGAAGTTAACAGAGTTTTGAAAATCATTTTTTTCTCTAGAAACTAAAACTTTTCTTATCATTCATTCACTGAGATTCTGCTGTGATTGAATCAACATGTTCAGATTACGCATCATTATTCACTTTCCAATCATCTATTTTTCCATGCAAATGAAAATCGTTACAAATCGTTACAAAGCAAAATGAATCATAAAAATTCCGAAGTATTTCAAGTTAAAATAAACCTGGAAATGTTGAAACTTTCATTGAGTTTGATTGATGCCTGGTTAGATAATCGTGAAATTGGTTAATTTCTATTTCCATTATGGAATGAAAGAATCGCCAAGAAATAATTCAAATTGTTCGATTCATTATTCAACTCTTTCATTTGTACTTTTGAAAACTGGAAACTTCTCGCTTCCTTCGGTTTGTTTGTAAATTGTTTGAAAGTTGAAATGCAAATACTTTGTATAATGTTTTAATGATGAAAAGGCAACAAACGAAAAGTTGAAAATATGTTAATATTTGGAAAGGGAAATTGATAATTTCAATATTCTTTTGGTTTCACTGTTATTCAACTGATTGATGCTCAATTTGCATACATTACTGATTAGCCCAGAAGCATTTTGCATAAATGAAAATGGTAAACAAGTAAATAAAGTGAATTAAATAAGGCAAAGTTACTGCTAATTGGTGCTGTTGCTGTTAGACTTTTCATAATTCAAATGAAACGAGTCGTGCTTTTGAAGGATTGCATTAAGTCAACTCCGTGTATCGCACCTTAACACGAACGAGTAGAGTGAATAAGCTTAACACTTGGAGTGGGTTAAGCTTGACTGTTGATCTGAAGATGACCTTAATAGCATAAAATAATCCCTCAATAAGCGCTCATCATTTTCGTCGTCAGTTGTGAAAGTGATTAAAGTCTGAGCGTTACTAGGTTAGTGAGAATGAAATTAAAAGTTAAACAATCTTTAATTATTCTCGTTATTAGAATATTAAACAAAAATTAATATTTACTGCAATTATTTGGGCGAGTTTGAATGTCCGTTTTGAATGCATAATAGCTTCACTAAGAACCAACAGCAACTGTCACTTGACCAGTAAAGTCTTCAATGCAAATGACTTTAGAAGTGAAATCTTTATTGGAATCAAACCGTTTTTAGTTGTGCAGTTAACAGACTTTTTGACTTGCGTTTACCAAATTGACTTGTAACACTTGTTGTCACAAAGCCAACTTGAAGAGCCTGAGTTTTGGTTTCTTTTTTACTTCATCTTGGTGTTTGATTGGAAGAGGATGTGAATTGATTTATCATGGAACCTAATTTCTGTGGATTGATTTCATTCTATTGATTGGCTCAACTTGGTGTATTTTGCTGATTGACTCTTTCTGCTTCTTCCAAATATTAATAGCAACAAATAAATAAGCCAAAATAACAATAAATCAATTTAGATCACAATTATTATCGATGAAACACACTGGAGAAAGCAAAGCAAATTAAGGAAAAGTCTCTCAACAATCAATTGCAATTCTTTGGCAAAAAAACATTGAAATGAATATATAATGATTAACTTAATTCACGCTTTATTAATAACAGTCATTTTCATATTGATCAGCTTAAAGTTTATCAATGATAAGGATGCAAGGTTCTTGAATAATAATTACAGAGTAAAAGGAAAAGGAAAATGAATGGAAATAATGTAAGACTATCATTATTACGATCATTAGATGATCGTGATTGTATCATTTTGTACCTTTTGTTTTGCTTTTCATTACACTGTTAATTTCATCTTAATCATTAAGAATGTCCATTGATATAAAAAATAACTAATAATGAACCTCAAGTTTAGCATTTAGACACTAAGGACACAAAATGTCAAAAGCTAATAAAGAAAAATTAATTCGACTGATTCAGGGTTGAACCATCGTCAAACCTTTTTGCTGTATTGTAACAAGTGTCACAAGCTTATAAATCTGGTGAACTTTGACTAATCTAACCTAATCTAACCTAACCTAAGCATCATTTCGGTTATTGTATGACTAAGGTTGATTTGATTCTAACCAATACTTCTCTTCAGTCTATTTAATGATTATCAGTTAAATTTAAACCTTGTTTGAGTCAAAGTCAAAGTTCATCACATAGGTTTATTTTGCATTACTGTGATAAGGACGAAAGTCATAATCCAGTAAACTTTAGCTCATCGCTTGACTTAAAATGACTAAAGTAGATCAAATTGATCTAACATAACGGAACCTAGCCTAATGTTTTATTGAACTCATTTGAACCAATGACAAATATCATTTTTCATTTGACATAATCAAGCAATTTTGGATTCTTAGTGCCACAACAAATTGATTAGATTCAACGGATGATCAAAATGCATTGAGAATCATTTTTCAACAAACAATGATCATTTATTGTACCGAAACAAATTGACAATTTTGATCTGAAAATTTTCCTCTCAGTTGATCAATGAGAAAATATCTCAACGGAAGATTATTTGGAAATTTGTCTCGATTAGTGAATTATCATGATATAGTGGCCCATTCGGATCCATTGCTGATTAATGAAGCTGATCAATTTAGATGCAACTGAGCCTCTTCATTGTTCCCATCTTTTACCTGCTTTTAAATTGACCATAAGATATAAATGATAAAGTAAAATGATTACCTTGAAAACCCTTATGTCATTAGTGAATCATAATCAAGTACAATAATCACAGGGAACTTGTTTCACGTCTTCAAGTTGCTTGATAAACGAGAATAATTTTTATTCGAGAAAAAAAAAAGATTTTCTACAGTTTCTCATATTCTCAACATTAACTTTTACCATAAATTTTTCATTCTTAAACATGAACATTCCAATTAATTGAGGAATCGTGCTTACATGATAATGATCATGCTGATTCATAATAATAAGATGTAAATCTTTACCAAGAAAATGCATCAATTCTTCTTTGTTTTCCCTCTTGTCATGAAAACTGAGAGTTTCAATAATGACACTTTAATCGAACAAAAAGGAAAAGTAAAAAAATAATTCCAATGCAATCAGGTTGATTGAACTTTCAAATGTTCCATGTTTATTGAAAAACAATTTGACTCTCATTGAATGACCATCAATATCAATGACGATAAATCTTGATAAAAAAATGGAAAGAAAATGTTTCCATGTTGAAATAACTCGAATCTCAGATAAAGGAAAAAATTGATAATTCTACTCATGAGAGTGATTCCTTGCTACAATAAAAGTGATCAATGATTCCATTGAATATCAAATGGAATCAATTATATTTTCCCTTTGATTCGATAAAAAAAACATTGAGCTTTCCATCCAATTTCGGGTTACAATAATGATAAATAATAATAAAGACAAAATGATATCACAAAATTACTCCCAACTGATTCAAATGATATAAATAGTAATCATGAAAACAGGTGATTTCATTGTAAAAGGTTTAACTTTGTTTTAGTTTCACAGTTGAATCTTTTTCCATTCAAATAGAGACTTTTAATTAAACCAAACACAATTGCTTTAATCAAAAGGTAAATCACAGAAAATTCATTTTTCATTGCAATTCCAGTTGTCACGATGTTGGTTGAAGCAACTTTTGTTTCTCTTCAGTCAACATTAATCATTTTGCAACATTTAATGAGAAAAAAATTCAAGTTCAAAGTTGATTGAATAATTTACAGAATTATTTGTGACTCTTTCATGTAAATCCGTGAAACAGGAAAATCATTTCAAACAAAATTCCAAATTGAGTTTTACTTTTTCCCGAATTAATTGCAATCGAATTTGTGGAAAATTAAATTTAGAGATTTTCCTCTTTTCCGCTTAAAACAGTTGCGATTCTTAATGGTCACATTGTAATCGATTCGTTGGTTGGTGCTGCTTTTCAGAAAAGTATAATTGATAAAAGCAATAAATTATCTCTTAATTGTTGCTCAGTATTCCAATCATCTGATAAAGTGTAACTTTTCAGATGGTTAATTGATTAGTCAAAGACAGGGTTTGATGAAGGATGAGAAGGTGAATAGGATTTGGGATTGGCTTTTGATGGATTCACTTTGATTCAATGTCAAAATTGGTGCTACACTTTTCACCTTTACCTTTACCTTTCGGGTTTACCAATGGGTGTGTAACTTGTGAGTCCAGTTTTTTTTTTCATTCAAACTACTTCAATGGTAAATTTAATCAAATTTAACAGCTTTTTTCTTTTCTCTTTTAAACAACATTTGGAAAGGTTAATAAAAGCAAATTGTCTCAACACTCACCCAAACCTGGACAAGATTAACGGGTTTTAATTGAGTCAATCATTGACTCGTCTCAAATTGATTGATCAACACGAAAAATTTAATGACAATTTTATATGAAACAAAGTATTGAAGCAACAAAGAAGAAACGGTTCAACATGAAAATAAACATTTTTTGCTCTTCCATTATTTGAGAGCAAATAAAAAATGAAATCAAATCAATACATCTTTATGTAAAGATTAAATCAATTTTGCATCAATGGGATTGTTTGAAGTCGAGTTGAATGTAATAATGGTTGAGTTTTTTGTTCCTTTTCCAGTTTCTTCTACATTTTGAATGTTTTTTCTTCGGTTCCTGTTTTCAAATTTGTGTTTACATTGAATCTTTTTCTTTCCCTGTGTGTTGGTTTGCGCTGTTCAACTGAACAAACTCGACTCTTGAGTAAACACTTCGAGTGAATGAAAAGCTTGCAGCAAACACCATTAGATTTGGCCTTTTCTCAATCCCTTTTCCATCACTTTGCCATCCAGAATAGTAGTGTGAGTCTCTGTCAATTGGTGAAAAATAATATCAATTTAACTGTTGAAAATTTACTTAAATTGACGTTATTTGTAACTGTCTTGCCTTCGTATTTACCATTTGTGTTTAAAATGCTGCTTTTACTGGACTTTTCATCAGCTTTTGCATCCTTTTTGCTCCTCTCATCACAAAACCATCCTTCAATTTTTCCCTTTCAGTTTTGGTGTTTACATTTCAAAGTTTGTTTTTACTCAACATTTCAACCAAAATACTATAATCATTATTAACATCATCATTGAGATGAAAACAAACAACCGCCTCATTCAACCTGCCCCTTGACTACCTATACAATTGACCTTATCCTTTTCCTTTGTACATGAGAAAGATGAAAAGACAATCTAGAAAGAAAAAAGAATGTAAATTTGAAAGAAATGGCAGAAAAAATAAGTTAAGAAATTTGTATTACCTTGAATCTTGGTTCTTTTTTTTCATCTGTCCAGTTCAACAAGAAAGCGAGTCACGCATTAACCCATGTAAACAACGGACCATGTAGTTATTTACCTCAACCTGAACCTTATACTCATTTGGCTGCACCATAATCACCATTAACAATTTACTTTGTTGCTGTTTAACCTCCAATCAGGTACTAACTTTTAGAGCCTTGGTAAGATTTAAGCAAATGATAAGCATGAAAATGACGAGTCTTGATTTGTTGAGTCTCTAGTTTTACCTGGCTTTCATATTATCAGCAATATTTTTACCAACATCATGGACTTCGCTTCGAAAGAAAGAGAGAGAAGGAAAGAAAGAAAAGGCATCTTTTATCTTTTCAACCTGAGGCAGACTTTTGTTTGATCCTCTCTTCAACCTTATCACCCACAGTTCATTCCTTATAGTTGTTATTATTATGAGCAACACATTTTTTATAATAACACTTATAAGTTACAAAATCAACATTTTACATGTTGTATGCATCATTATCATCATTACCTTATTCTTGGCTTATTCAGTTACATCTTTTCTCTTCTTAAAAGCATCACCTTCGCCATCACCATCTTTATCCTCATCATTCTCATTATCTTTTCACCCTGAATTGACAGCTAAGGTAACTAGATGAAGTATCTTAAGGATAACTTCAAATTAATTCAATAAGAGTTTTAGCTATTTCCTTTGCTCTTCTACTCTTGAGATTTATTTTTGTGAAATTTTCTCCTTCTTTACTCGCTATTTTCAATTTGAAATAAATGTTGGGCGCAAAGCTTCACCTTTATCATTTCATAAACCTTATATGCTTGCTCATTTCCTGTCACAATGAATTTGCAAAGATGATGATGGTGGTAAAAATGATGATGAAAAGATGAGAAGGAAGCAGAAAAATGAACATCATACTAAGGCGTTGTTTATCAGAAGTGTTGACAGACATGAACTGGTCAATTGAAGATTATCAAGTGATAAAAGTGAAAAGGCGAAGACGATGATAGAACAGGCTAGTTTAATCAGATTAGTTTTCCAGGGAAAAAAGTTCCTTCTAGAAAGAGAAAGATAGAAAAAGGAAATTAAATTAGTTTTCAATTTTTATAAAATTGACAAAAATTGAAACAGAAATACTGTTCATGTTATCAGTATTATACCATGTAAAGTGCAAGAGGTTTACCTTCATGAATGGATAGATGTTATGAATCGAAAGAGATGTTGGATGAAGATTGAAAATTTAAGCAACTCAGAATGGTCCGACTTCATTTCCAGAACAATTCATCATAAGTCAATTTATGGTAACTATTAATAGACTCGAACTGGAAAAGATAGACAAAGATTATTTTCTCTATTGGTAATGATGTTGTCGGAGGAAAATTAGCTCCATAACTCACCAATATAATCATGATCAGTTTCATCAATTTTCATCAATAATTCAGAGTAATGTTTGATTTGGGCCAATTTGGAGTAGGACAGTCTTGAAATATTGTCAATCTAGTTGAAGATTAAGGGTGAGAAAACAAGACAAGAAAATAGATTCATCATTAAATTAATTGAAATAATAATATTATATAATTCAAAAGTGAACCTTTCCAGCACTTTTTCAACTCACGATTCCCAAAGGACTAATGGCAACTTTCAAAGATAACAGAGACAAATTATTCCGAGATCTAAAATTAGACGAAAAAAGAAGAAAATCAACAATTTTTCTCAACTTGTTTAATGTATTAAAAAGAGTGAAGTGTTACCTTAATTGTAGATGGAAGAGAAACTCGAAATCTTTTCCAGGACAAACACGAAATCAAAAGGCTGGAGTTGTGGTAAAATCATTTAGTATCATTGAGAATCAGCCAAAAATTGAATCATTAATCATTGTATGGACAAGATTATTAATCCTTTACCAAAAATCCATTGCAGGATCCAAAGTGAACCTGGTCATCTTGAAGTAATCAAGTTGTCTTCCAAATTTGACCAGATTTTTCCATTAAATTAACCAGTCTTGAAAACCCAATAAACAACAGAACGACCAAAAATTGTCTAAAAATGAAATAAACATGAGTTAAAAAACAAGGCAACAGGTCTACAGTTGAGTCTAGGGCGGTTCCATTAGTTTTCAAGACAAAGGGGCAAGGAAGAGTTGTAAAAGTACCAATTACAGCAATAATAAACAAAACTAATCAAATATAATCACAAGTTAAAATAGAATGATTAACAACTAAAGAAGAATGAAGGAAAAATTAAAACAGTAATTAACCGAAGAGAGTAAAAGCACATGTTATGCAAAAAAAAAGAGGGAAAGTGATTGTTGGATTTTTGATTAAATTTGGCGAGCGCGCATTTCAAAGTTTAATTTAATTTTACCATTTTCTACATTAACACTTTTACCTGGCAAACCAGAAAGGTAATTGTAAGCTATAATTAGATTTAAATGAAATTCATGAGACCAGCAACACCTACAAAGAAAACAAGGCTTTTTTTTATTACATATAGCACATGTGAATGAATTTATGGAGATGAACAGTTGAAGGTGTTGTATTATAGTTGGACCATGTTGAATGTAAATGGACCAAGGAAAGGCTGAGAAACGTTACTTTGCTATTAGATGAATAAAAATAAATTTTACTCTCACAAATTTACATTTTATTAGAGGTAATATCCATTTATTCAAATATAATCATGCATTCCATGTCTAATATAATCATGATGATATTGCTTGTTGTGGCTCTGTTGAAGTTTGTCAGTTGTAAGAAGAGAAATAAAAAGATCACCTTTTTTGTTCCTATTCATATTATCCTGAATTGTTTAATATCCTTTGATAGTCACACTTAAATTCGTGAACTATCAGCTACAGAATACATGAGATTGGAAATGGTGAGAATGGCGAAAAAGGCTTTTTTCATCTTCTATTATTAAACAATCAACTCTTTTTTTTTGCTCTTCAATTTATTAAAGTGAAACGCAAAATTATCATCTTCAATTAACTTGACATTAATATGAATGAAAAATGATATTATTGACACAAAATGCTAAACCAATTTTAAACATTTATCAATAATCAGATGAGCAAAAGTGGAACAAATCAGGGTCACAATTTAATCGTGATCGCCAATCTTTAATGAAAGCCAGTAATGGTAAACAGTGAAAATGTAATCAATGCGAGTTAATTGTTTTCCTTCAATTACTTTAAATTTATTCAATTTCTTTCTTTACCTCGACATAATAATTTTACAATCTTTCAACATGAATCTTATTGAATCTTTCAAAATTTAATCAGACTCAAGATGAGGATAAAAATAATGATCCAGATGAAACCAAGTGAGGACAGGTTAAGGATAATATTTCATAACAACAAAAAACCTGGTTGATGTGAAAATTGGGTTGACCTTAATTCACTGATTACTCTTGTTATAAAACAAAATCAATAAGTCGGGGTTGATAGATGTGTTAAGAAGGTCAAGCAAAGGTCTAAATCAATTGTTGAATCAAAGTGACCAACATTGATCAACATGTTAACCAGTTGAAGCCGCAAGGCTTTACACAAAAGACCTCCTAGTTTGCTTCCAGTCAATGGGTAAGCCTAAGACTGTTTGGGTCACAGTCAGAGACAACAACTGCTTCTGTTTTTTGGTTTGTTTACGAGCTTTTTGGTTGATTTTTTTCCCATTTTTTCTCTATTTTTTGCTTCTTTTGCCAACATCTTCCGGTCAATGAAATGTTTTCCTCTTTACCATTTTCTGTGTGAGTGTGCGGAGTTGAATTATTGGCTGAACTGACAGGGCAACAACTGAAAATTTCTTGTTCTTCTTTTCCTTTCCTAATCTTTACTCTGGATTAAGAGGATTACGAGCTTCATTTAACTCTGTTATTGATGTACAAATGATGGTTTGATTGATTCGAGTGATTATCCTGGTTAAATGATTACAGTTGAAATTGGAAAGTTAATTTGAAACGGAAATGTTGCAGCCTTACATAATGAGCATAATGTTTCTTCAAACTTCATCTGGAAAAGTGGGAAAAAAGGATTTTTTTTTCTTCAAAAAAAACTGAAAATATTGATATGAAAATGGCAGAAGAAGTTTAACTTGAAATGATTCCTGATAATTGATAAAGAAAATGCTGGTTGATTAAAAGGTTTCAATGATGCATTATTGATAAAGCTCAGAATATAGCTTTAAAAGGTCAATAATGAGCAATCCAAATGATTTAATCAATGTAATCAGTTTTGTCGGATCAAAATCGAGTCAAATTATGGAAGCTAATTTTGCGCTTATTTCATCCAATTTATTTATATAATTTGAAATGATTTTTATGAAAACGGCTGAGCCAACAAGGAATCTGGTTTTCGCTCTTTTTTTGCCCAAATTTTTTCTTCTTTTTTCTTCTTCAATCTGTTTTTGCTGATTCAATATTTTCACTCTTGTACTTTACGATAATATTGAGATAATTTATCAAACATGATTGATTTGTGTGAACAAATTTGCCGACGATAAGTTAAAGGTTCAGTCCCATTCAACCTTTGTAACCATTTATACCAATCGATAGTGCAAAACCGTTTTCATTGGGATCAATCAACAGTTTAACTTTTCTTATGCAAAGGCAGTTGAAAAAGATCGATCACAATCTTGGCTCTTCTTTTTGAACATTTCATTTTGTTCTGTTCGTCCAAAAGAAACCAGAAATTAGCATTCTATTGTTTAGTGAATGCAATGAATGTTTAATATTTGGCGATATTTATTGAAGCTCAATGAGACAGTCTGGAAGAGCGACTTGTATTTAGGTGAAGATTCACACCTTTAACCACTCGACCATTACCAAAGCTTCAAAGTGTGTTAACCATCAACTTGACCCTAACTCTGGTCATTATCATGATACTTTATTTCATTTACTAATAGTACGTGATGAAGATGATGATGAAAAGAGATAAATTTAAACATATTCCAAGTGAATCAATGAATTGCCCTTTAAGGCATTATTATTATGATTTACTAATCATAAGGGTAAATTATTAAAGTGGGTGGATTCATGATATTACTCCATCTGTAACATGATGATAGGGAAAAAAAGATCAACATTTTTTGTTTCTTTAACCTTTCTTGCCATTCTGTCTGAATTGTTTTTCCTCTTCTTTTCTTTACTTTCATTAGGTGGACTAAATGATGAATTGCTTTGAGTCTATAAATTGTTAACATTTAGAGACACAATAAAGCTCAAAAATTGAATAGTAAGATTTAACTTTGTAGATTGATTAACAAAAATCAACAAAATATTGCTGCGAGTTTTAAATTGGGAGCGAATTAAAAAATGTAAAGTTGATTAAAAGAGGGCAGTAGGTTTTAACAAAAGCGGTTTTCAATCAGACGCTTTTTGTTAGGCTATTTGTCTGGTTTAATTAATTAACTGTTTTATTTTTTAATCTTTGTCAATTAATTTGTTAATGAGTCCATTTTATCAACATTTTAAAGGTAAGTTCCTTTCTTTCAATGAGTTTCAATTGTTTTCACTCATTTTTGTGTATTGTCTTTCAGTTAACAAGCAACAATGACCAGCCAGTAGGCTCTTCACAGCTGGTGCCAAGGCTGATTCAATTTAATGTCTTCAAACTATTACATGGCTATATGATTAATGGTACAGTTGTTGTATATGGTTACAGTGAGGCCACCAGGACTAGAGATTCAACTGGCAGCTTTAAATCTCAAGTTGAAAGAGGAAAACAATTGTTTAACTGGATGACTGCAATTGGCTTTTTTTACATTTCTGGCAGTTTATCACAAATTTCAAGCTGTCAGCATATATAAACTTTGAATATTACATGATGGTTTTGGTGGACCAATATATCTAAACCCAGATTTGTGACTAGGAGACATCCTTAACATGCCCAACCGCAGACTACCTTCCTGTCAGCAAGTCTTCACCGTCTAAGCCTTAAAATGTCGAGTTTTGGCTGTTACCTTCATCCTGCAGTTATTGTACAATTTAAACAACCTCAACTTGACCCCTTTGCTGATAAAATTTTGTCCACTGAAAAGTTGATTGCTGATTCTACCCTCATCTCAATGGAAAAAAAGCTGTTACAAAAATTGGTTAAATTTCTCGCAATTAAAGTGTTCTTCTCTTAACCATCGTTAAACCAAATATAATAATAGATATTATTTACTCGATGGAAGAAAAGATAAAAAATAATTTCATCAATGAAAGTTAACTCAACTTGTAATAGACTTCCTTTTTTACTCGCCTTTATCCGCCTTCTTCTTGTCTTTAACTTATCATTTCAGGGATAAGAATTTTCGCCTCTTTTTTTTGCTCTCTTACCATTTCTTGATTGATTGTGAACAAAACGGTAATAATAATGATAATAATGAAAATAAGTTGAGAAATGAAAAGGCGGCTTTGTGTTCACCAAAATGTTACTTTAGTCACACAAAAAGGTATCAATGGTTCAGAAATTATTCAGGAAATGAGAAATTTTGTTTTTCTTTTCTTCATTTACTTCTCTTCTTCAGGCCTGCAAGCTCAAATTGAAACCTCTTTACTCCAATATTTTCCAGAATATTCAATTTCACATTCAAAGCTTATTTAAACAACAAAATTCAATCCTTGAATTTAACCTTTCAATTTACTCACATATTCATTATCATCAATTGATACTTGATTTTTTATTTGTTCATTCAATGAATGAATCAATTTTTTTTTCACCAAAACGCCTTATTGTATTAAAATGAAAAACTTGATAAATTACTGCTTAACAAACAATAAGAAGACAATAATAGCAAATCAAAATAATGCTTTAAAACGTTCCTAACCATTTACTTGGACAGAAAATTGAAAATCGTTTTTGTTTGTACACTTTCCAGATTCTCTGAGTTTTTTTTTCACAAAAAATGTTTTCAATTGAATGTGAAACAAAAGGTTGAAGATGAAGATGGAAAAAAATAAAGGTGAATCTTGCGAATCAGTTTCCGGTCAATTAAGTTGAGAAGGAAAAAGTTAAGATGAAAGGCGAAAAGGTGAGTTTCCATTTTACGCAAGAGATGAGCAAAGTGGATCCATTGTTTACTTCACCTTGTACTTTACTAGCCTACATAAAGGTAATTGTTGACTGAAAAATGACGATCCAAGCCGGACAATGTAACAAGCTAATGATGCAGTTGGGAAAATTTTAATCAATTCTGACAATTTTCATGGTTCTCTTGCCCATTCAATGAAACAATAAACTGAGAAAATAATAATTCTCAAGATAAACCGTTTTCGCATCTAAAATCAAGTTTAATCGTTGACGCAATTACAATTGAGATTGTTGTCACAAAAATAATGCAAAATAATCGAAAGATTTTCAGGCTTAAACCGACTTCTACAATTTTTCTGATTCACCAGAATTCCATGTTAGAAAGGTTTTCCGGTTTCGAAGCAACCAATTAATCTTGATTATCAGTTTTACTTGGAATTGACTTGAAGTCGATCAGAAGAGCTGCCAAAGAGTTCATTATTATCGTTGATTTTGTTCAACTTTTCTTCTGGTTCATTTTTACTTGTTTTCATTTTCTCATGAAATGATTGACATGGAAAAGCAAAGGATGGAAAATTTGAAAACAAAGTTTCGACTGAAGGTATAAAGTTATTAGTTGGGCAAAGGGTAAAACATAAGGTTATCCAGTGCAAAAGTCATGAAAGAAGAAGAAAAAATGTGTTGTTCTGTTGAAGATGAAAAACGAAGGAAAAATTGGTTTGGATGAAAGGGAGGGAAAGTTATCGGATGGAAAAGGATATAAAAAAAGATTCGAAAGCGAAGAAGCCTGAAGAAAGAAAGATCAAGATGAATGAGTTCGGAAATGAAAAAAAGAGAAGCAAAAAATGGATCAAGTTAACAGTAAGCAGTTACTTGTATAGTGCTTTGATTGATGATAATATTTTTGAAGAAAAATATTTTTCATGAAATTTTTCTTTTCTTTCATGATTCACATTCATTTCGACAGAACCTTTCATCTCTCAGTATCTTAATAAGAATCAGAGGAGAGCAAAGAAAAAAAAAAGATGTGAAACTCGAAGAAAAAGAATTTTGAAACCGAATAATGGATCGACTTTATTTTATCGCACATTTAAATTGCGATTATTACTCGAGAAAAGTTTTGTTCATTTCGAGTGAAAATTTGAGCTGTTTATTGAAGTAAAAAGCTTTTCCAACTGGATCCATTAAAGCGTCGTTAATGGATCAACAAATAACGGAACCTTGACAGGGTCAACAAGGGTTCATCAAAAGGTGATGGAAGGTCCAATTTCAGGGGTTCCATTGTTGACCTTGGGTTATGTTTTCGGGCACTCAGATAAAGTTCATAACATTTCCAATGATGAACAATGAAAAATATTTTCAACAACAGTTTCCATTTAAAATATCATCTTTCAACTCAGCTTGAATTTTGGTTAAAAAGGTTTCCCTTGAACAGTTGGAAAGCTCCAAGTGAGTTAAAGTTGCAATAAATAACCATTTATGAATTTACAACAAAAAAAGGGAAAAATTTGGTAAATCAGTTTGATTAAAGCTCTGCTCGTGGGTCAACAGTGAGAAAAGTGATTAAGATTGTTGGGTGATTTGGCTAATCAATTTAGACCGTTAAGAGTGTTAACGGTAAAGGCTGTTGGATGAATGAAAATTGATGGGAAAAGGTTGCTTGTCTGGGTTAACCTTAGACTTAATGGTAGGCAAAGAAAAGCGTGAAACGAGAAAAAAGGATTTTCTTTGCTTTTTGTCCAAAGTCACACGCTTTTCCTATTTAACCTTATAATTGTAATCGGTCGACAGTCGTTAATTGAGGTAAACAATGAAACGGAAAATGATTAAATCTCTGTCATTTTAATGTTGCCTTTTGCTTCTCATTACAAGATAAATACAGATGATGAAAATGAAGATGAAAATAATGTCCACTTCTTATCAATATTTACCTTTCAATGCTTTTGCCATGAATCTTGGACAGCATTTTGTTTGCAATCAAAATGTACTTTCAATGCATTTTTAAAGGTTATGCATTTGGTAAGCAAACATGTGCAACTTTGTGTGGTCAAGCGCTTTGTATTTCATCCGTAGTCCAATTGACGGACCATCAATTACCATCAATATCATCATTACCTTTTGATTCATTTCGATTCTTTTGCCAATCCTTTTTTTTTTCTTCTTTTTTTCTTCCACAAATCTCATTTTCCATTTTCATTATTCAGTTTATTTCATCTTTCATTCACTATTTACTCTGAATGTTCATTTGTCCATCAAGGGTCAATATTTATCAATCAACTTATCACTTGACAATCTAAATATACATTAATAAATAGACAAATAGAGCAATAAATTATTTCGATTAAAGGTGGACTTCAATTTTAACGAGCAATTCCTTGTTATCTCATCGAACTATTATGATGCTAATAATTCAACATTTATTAATCCTTCAAAGGAAACCTTCACAATTTTCATCATTAAATTCATTTTTTTGTGGTTCTTTCCATTCTAATTCAATTTACTAGTTTAATGAAAGGTAATAAATTTTGGTGCAAATGAGCATCAAAGGTGAACCAGTTGAACCACTTAAACCATTCAAATAATTTACACTTTTAATGATATTCAAAGTTTTCCTTGACATTCAATTGCAGTTTTAAATTGAAACTCAAATTGTCACTGAACGAAAATGAAATTTATCTGTAAATTCAGTGATTTTTTTTTTGGTAAACTTATAAATTTTGTCTTCTCTTAATGACTGGCGATAACAATAAAGTAGAGAAACTGGAAATTGAAATGAAAAATATTGTTCCAACTTCAACTGATTTAAGGTAATAAAAGTCAACAAAACTTGTGACCAAAGTATCAGGTGAATGACATTGAATTTTCACTTAAATTCATAATCAGTTATTAGTCAGCTAATCGGTGTAATAAGTTGAACTTGATATTGGAAAGCAATAAAAGTTGAAGAAGAAAAAAGGTAAAATAATGAAATGGAAAAAATCAACTTTTCTTTTATTCTTTTCGCCAATTTGTTCAGATCGTTTACTCGTTTTACTTTAGCCAATTGTCCGAAGCTGTTGAATCAATCATGATCAAAGTCAACCGATGAAGGTTCAACTTGATGCATCATCAATCCTCATGTAAATCACGGCAAGCTCAGGTAAAGAGAAGAAGAAGAAAAGAAAGTTTTTCTCATTAAAGAAGGATAATTGTGTTCGATGAAGAATTGAGAGATTTACATGAAAATATCTTGGAAAAGGTTGAATATCAATAAATCATATCATGTCAAGTGGGAAAAGTTGAAGACTAAAGTTGAAAGTTGTGGAAACATTAAAAGGTAAAAGTTGTCAACTGATAAGTTGAAAGAGCTTTAAAATTAGCTGAGTAATGAACTTATTGGAATCTTTAGTTTACCATGAATTTTGAATCTATTCCCAGTTGACCATGATAATGATGAGAAAACTCTTTTCACCAGATTTTCTCTTCACTGAATATTCGTTTTTACCCATTTTCATTGTTCAACTTTCAACTGATCATCACTTTCATGGTAACACATTGCAACATTTTGTCAACTTTTCTCTTCTGATGGTCAACCCTCAATGAAACAGATTCTTGCAAATGACATTTTCTTTTCTCTTTCTCTCTCTCTCTCTCTCTCTCAATTCATATTCTTATTGTTGGTCATCATGTTGATGGTTGCGAATTCACAGTTTCTCAAATGTTATTCACCAGTCAATTTGGAATGAAATTTTTGTTCATTTCCAAATTGGAGTCCCAGGGTGAATGGAGAATGGAAAAAAAAGAAGAAAAAAGTATCATGTAAGTAATAGTCATCATGATGCTCATTGAAATGATGATCGATAAGAATCATTGATGTGTTTGTTGGCCAAGAGAAAGAAGATGAGAAAAGTTGAGAAAAAAAAATTATTCACTAAATCACAGGAAACCACAAGAGGAAGTAAAAGTTGGCCCAAAAATAAACTGTCCAAATATATTGAGAAGGAAAAGATGATGTAAACAGAATTGATAGAGCACTTTACAAGTGGTCAAAGTTATTGGATTGGAAGAGAATCCAAATTATGATAACAAATTTATATTGACATTGCATATTCGATTGTCAATGGTCAAAACTGGACATCAATTTGTCAAAAGTTTCAAACTTTTTATCCACATTTTCCCTTGGATTCCAATAATTTCATGTTCCATGCAAAAACATGACACATCAATGGTTAACCTAATCAATCTGAACATGTCATTCATCGACCATGAAAAAGTCGAGTTTTGTATCGATTGTGACTTGATTACAAGTTTCAATTCAATTACGCATGAAAGTGAATAAAAAATGAAGCAAAAAAGTTTCAAGTTTTGATAACAGAATCTCAAATGAAAACAATTTCAAAGAAACATTTAAATCCAACATTTTCGTTCAACTTATCCAATAAACTCGAAAATATTTTTGCATCAGATTTCAAATGAACAAGCAATTCCGAGCAGTTTGAAACAAAAAGTTTTGTCAAATCTCAAGCTGACCAATTTGGTCCATTTGCTTCAGATATGTGAAGAAATGTGAAAATCTTCGGTCCAATTAATTATTCCAATTTTCAATTGTTGTTCTATTAGCATGAATCGAATAAAACGAATTGGAAAAACAAACTTATCTCTGGAAATGAAGGTGAAGATGAATTAACAAATTGCAAAAGCTGAACATGTTTTCAACTTGTTTCACGTTTTTCATGACTTTTGAATGTTCCATCAGTTTGGAGTGCTTAAACAATCCAACGATCATCGGTTCATCCAAGACTACGAATGGATGCAAGAAATTGTGCCATTTTTCTGTGGCCATTTCAATGGTTTAACAAATAACATTAAAGAAACTCCTAAATGACAATTGAAATTTGAAAGAATCCATTTCCTGAATGAAGAGAAGCAGAAAATTGGACTTTTCAAAGTAACTTTAACGATTAAACTAAAAGCAAAAGCAGATTATGTCACAAATTATAGCAAATAAAATGCTAATTATGGACATTAATGTTGATTATATTCATTTTTATGTTTAGCCAATGACATACAATTATAACCGGATTTTGGGAGTAATTTCATTCCTTTTCATCTTCATCCCGATTCTCTCTGTTTGCTCCCTCTAAATCACTATAAAAGTAAACCTTACACAAGACACTAAGAAGACACATAAAAACATCATTTTACAAAAGGTATTCCTTGTTGACCATCATGTTAACCAATTAATGATTACCTGAGAGACAACTGAAACTCTCAAGAGAAACTGATTTTGACAACAAATACCAAATGAAGCTCCACCTAACCTTTGCATTGGTTACACTGGAAATGACTACATTGGTGGCCATCCAACTAAACAGTATTTAATAAATAACCATCATCATGATGAGGTTGATGATCATTTTACCCACATAATTTATATTTTTTTTTACACAAACGCTCTTCACTTGTACGAAGAAGAAGAAAAAACGTGACTTCAACTCCCACTTATCAATTCTTTATAGTAATTTCATGATGCTTCGATTAATATTGTTACTCTAATGATTGGTCCCATCATTGATGCTGAATGAGAATGAAAAATGTTTCAGATTTTGGTCATTTTCTAGAAATCAAATGTTCGCTGTTTTACTTGGCAAAGTCTTGCCGTTCCAATGAGACAAGGAATGTTCTCTACGGAAATTATCAAGTTTCTTTTTTTTCTTTGAAGAGAAAAGGTAAAATCTCTTTCACAGTTTGAACTTTACTGAAACAATGAGACGAATAAAAAAAAATGATAATCTCATGATCATTAACTTGATCATTACTCTTACCAATGTTGACTTACCTGACCAATTGAGAAGGGAAAAGTTTGATTAATTGATGAAAATTATTAGTCTTTTCACAATATTCATCATCTTTATCCTTCAATGGAACATAATCTTACCCTGAAAATGGATTATTTACGGTAAAGAGAGAAAAGTGATTTTCTCTTTTCTCCTCTTCTTCTCCTCCAGATTCCAATGAAATTTGAATGATTAGATGAATGATGATTGAAAGGCACAACACAGTGATCAAGGTTTACAGAACGCGAAAACAAATTAAATGGAATCAAATTTAATCTTGAAAATCATCTTTTCCATTTGTTTCTCCATTTAATAACTTCTCTTTTCTGGCCCTTTGACAGAGCTCTTTTTACCCTCAAGCTTTACCAACTCTTTACATCTCCTTCAGTCTTAATCCTTTCAATTCTTTATTATTATCATTATTACATGATAATATTGTGCCAATGGCAAAAATTATCGCTTTCCATGTTTTCTTGCTTCTATTTTATGTTTATGGTTAAATAATGATTTAACCATAAATAACGCAACTCACTCATTAAGAAGACATAAAACTTCATCAAACTCATCATCATCATTATTATTTTTACCTTTTTTTTGCCCATTCCTGCTCTTCTCATGTAAAATATTGCATTTGCTTTTTAAATGCAAAGTGAATTCCAGTTTACATGTTTACCTACAACCTACAAGATCCATTCTGATTGACTATCAGATTCTTTCCTATTTAACATTAATTATCTTCTTTTCTCCATCATGCTAAGTGCGTAAGCGCCCTCTTAAAGGTAAACTGGAAAATTATATAACAATTCAGGTAAGTTTAGGTTAACCAACTTTTGCCAGGTTTTATCCAAAGAAACGTGATTCTCTATTCATTTGGTTAGATTATCCAATTTGTCAATTTGTTTACCAACTATTTTCAGTCTGTTGATGAAACTTGCTCGCCTTTTGCTATCTTTAAATGTCACCAAATGAACTGAATATTAGAAGTAAATCGATAATCTTTTCATGATTACAGTTTTGATCATGAAAGACATTAGCCTTCGAGTTTCTAAAGGCTTAACTTTTTCGTGTTTTTCTGTTCTCTTATTCCTTGGCTTTGCTGCAATGGAGTTATTGAAGCGATCCATCAAGTTGTACCCTCGCACAATCAATTTAACCTGAGATTAATAAAAACACTGTTCGGCTCATGTTTAATCAGGGAAAAGGTTTAGCTTGTTATGAATCAATTTTTATTATTGAACCAATAAGTTTTACTGGAAATCGTAAGGTTTGACGAAGAAATTTATTCAATTCGAAACTCTCAATTTTTCGAAATTTGGTTTACTTTTTGCAAGAAAAAAGACTTTAGTTTAGGTGAATAGAGCTACTGAATTAGTATCATTTAATGCTCTAAATTTGCCTTTCACTATCGAAAGATTATTTCATTGCGAAATCTTTGAAAAGTTTTTGGCGTTTCTGAACAATCTCACAAATCTTTTCAATTTACAAGTTTAATCGCTCATCTAAGGAAAGACTGTTTCCAACAATGAAAATTGTGAGCTCATTTGTGAGCTTTTACATTGCAATAACAATCCCGTTTTACTGTTAAAATAGTTCATAATCAATAAAAAGCAAGATTAAACGCAAATATTGCTTTTAAATGAATAAAGACAACTGTTTTAAGGAGCGGCGATCACCTTTCGAACTCATATTTTGGCAAAAACATTTCAATCTGTAAAACAATTTAAACTCTAAATGTTCATCTTTAAATTAAACCATCAATTATTATTCCTGATTGTCAAAAGCGAGCAAAACCAAAAGTACATTGGACTTAAAAAGATTTAAAAGAAGACTGAAAAACGTGCACATCACGAATTGAATGATAGAGATTGGCGAAATGTTGAATCAGCAGATAAATCACCTGCTTTGTACGGAAAAGACTAAAAACAGTTTCAATTTGTTTCGAGATTATCTGAAGAAATCTGTCAAAATGAAAATTATCATAATTTTGTGTAACCAATTATCTTGCAACTTTACCGAACAATAAGCAACAGTACGGCTAAATGTTGGGCACAGGAA
This sequence comes from Tetranychus truncatus, assembly GCA_028476895.1. NCBI lineage: Eukaryota > Metazoa > Arthropoda > Arachnida > Trombidiformes > Tetranychidae > Tetranychus > Tetranychus truncatus. The sequence continues at coordinate 13,969,520 of CM052062.1, forward strand.
AGGAACCAAAAGATGGAACGGAAAAATGGGCAAAAAGTAAAAGTAAATTAAAACCGGAGCCAACTTGATATCATGAGATTTCTCATTCTTCTCTTCGTGTCTTCCATCAACGAGAAAGTGATAGTTGATAATCCGTATCGCTTGATGAACGTGATCATTTAAAAGCTTAAAATTCTCATTTCACTATTCACCTTTTACCTCCTTACCTTTGGGCATAATTTTGTTTTCTCCATACTTTAACAGAGTCTAACAGGCCAACACACAAACATGATACACATATGTAATCGCCTGATTTACAAGTTTACCTTAATTGATCCAAATGATTACAAGCATAGCTAAATGCGACTCCATTAGATAATGATAATTTTTACCTTCCATTCAACAATAATTTTCCTAATGTTTGTAAAGTTGATTAAGAGAAGAATTTTTTCCCCTGAAAAAGAAAGTTCTTTTCAACTTTAATTAATTGTATCCTGGTTCTTGTAATGATTCATACATTCCAACCAATTTCAAGGTTTTGCTGCTTCAACTTACCTTTGCCATTCCCAAAGTTGTTGTGTCTATGTTACTATAAACTTTAACATTTAATATTGTTTTCTTTTCATTCAGAAAATTGCCAAAAAATGGAAACTCGGAAAATGAGAAAACACGATTTTTTTACTAAATACGGTTCCTTCTCCCTCTTTTTGTCTGATTCAAGGTGGGGTCATTTCCACCTTTCATCTGTGGATTTAAAGAAAGTCAAAGAAGGTGAAAGAGGAGTGGTTCTAGTCTAAGAGTTGATTATTTCAACAAATATTATTCCATCTGAAAAATCAATTTAGACGTTTGTCAGTCTTCAAATATTTTTTTGCTATCGACTACTGCAAAGTATCTATACTTTTACTCACTAAGAAACTTGTACATTTTTTTCAACTTTTCATACTCATCTTGAAATACACTATAGATATAACAACAGTTGATAACTGTCGAGAAAAGATACGCTAGGAACTGCATGTTGAAACATTTACAACAAGCCCACACGTGTGAAGGACGATATTCTAGAAATTATCTCAACTTTTTCAGTTATTGCTGACCACAACTAACTGAAAGTTTTAGGATTAGACCTCTCGGACTTGTGCAAATAACGTAATGTGATAAATTTTGAAATAAGCAAATAGAGTTGCATTTTGGTAAATAATTTGATACTCGCGCCCTTGACAAGTGCAGCTATTAGCAACCGGGTTGCTAGCCTGTTGTAAAATCCTTACTTTACATTTCATCTTTGTATTGTATAAATATAATAGCCTAATCTTTGTATTAATTAAGTAACCTTTGATAGATTAAACGTGTAAGAATCAGATATCAATGAGTAACTATCAATTCTGTAAGACTTACGGAATCTATTAGTATTCTCGGAATACTTTTATTATACAAACGCAGTTGAGACTTTCCAATGCTCGGTGTCTTTGGGTTCAACTCTGAAAGTATGTCATCGTTAAGGTCCATTTTATGCTTTAATTACTGGACAATTTACATATACTAACTTTATATCCAAAATATCTGCATGTTCAGACATTTATTGTTACCAGCATTATTTAACCCAAAAATTTATTAGTTTATTTTTATTCAATTCTGATAACTCAATTTCTCGTATTCAAACAATGAAAATGATTAGATATGAAATGGTAACAATGTAAATGAAAGTAATTAATAAACTTTGACGATATTTTTATTCACTCATTAAACTAATTATTCAACTTTACAATAAATTAATTCACTAATTATCTTGAATCAATAACTCCATTGGACCATTTAAAAGTTATCAGTTGAATCATTTCAACATTAACTAATCAATGAAACGAGATGGAAGAATAGCAAAAAAAAGAGAAAGAAAAAAATCTTTCGCCTTTTCTATCTCAACAAGTATCATGGTAATCATGATGGTGGAATAATGTTGCTGAGATACAAAATGATATCATCAATGGAAAGATTAATTATATAACAAGCATAACTATCAACCAAATAAGCTTGAAATTGATTCACAATTTACCTGAGAAAAGAAAAGTTTCTCTGCCGTCACTCAGATTCCTTTCCATCTCTTGAGGTGTTAATTAAAGTTGATTTTTTCACCCTTTTCCGATTTTCCTCTTCCCTCCATTGTCTTGCTTTTTGTACCTTAAGATGATCATGATGATAATTGAAGAAAAGAGTGAAAGTGATAGAAAAAAAGTTCAACTAATACAAGATTGATTTCCACTGAACTTTTCTTCCAGAGAAGAAGAAAAAAAAATCAAGAATTTTCAATCTTTAGTATCACTTGCACATTCAATTTTAAGCTTGATTAACACCTTTTCTTCACCTCACTTGATACCTATTTTGGGTTCGTTTTTTTGTCAACCCATTCGTATTCATCTTGGGTTAAATGGCAAAGATTAAAATTGAAAGAAGGTGAAGAAGAGAAAAAAATGTTGCTCAGAATTACATGAGCCAATGGGGATAATCAACTTTTAACCGAACTTTTTTTTCTCTTTTTCCTTATATTCTTAAAGGATTGCAATTTAACTTCTTCTTCTTTCCATGTAAAAGAACTTTATATTCATGGAAATTTGAGATTACAATTAGATGAAACTCGATTCAAGTTCAATATCAAAGTTGAACAAAAGGATTGACAGTAAAATTTGAATGAAAGAACAACTTAAAACTCGTTTAGTTTCTCTTCAATCTTCATCATTATCTTCATCATTTTGTCTCTTTATTCACGTCGAACAGATTATCATTGAACAACAGAAAAAAGGCCATTTCTCATTCATTCATGAGATGCATTCGGATAAGAATCATGCAAATCAAATAAACTCTCAACATTTCATTGTTTATCCATCCTCATCCTTTATCTTCCATTCAAGTTTAAATCCTTTTTTTTCACACAAATTAAGCTTCTTTGCGTGCTTTAGATCATTTGCTTTTGTCAAACTTTATCCTCATCTTTGCCTTCATTGTGACTTTTCATGAGTTAAATCAAGTTTCAAATCCTTCGTCTTGCAGCTTGAAAATTCCATGTTAAACGATTTCGATTGAAATCGAAATTGAATAACTTGGAAATTTTCAACAAAATCGACTATTTCAACTTGGAATGAGTTTGTTTTGAAACAATTGGTTCATTGCCATGTTCAGTATTTGTAGTCTGAATCCATTAATAATGAGATTAATTAAATTGCATGATTCAACTCTTTTCGGTTCGATTTGGTTCTTCTCATCTTGTTCATTGTTCAATTATCTAATCACGTTGAATAGAGAAATTTGAACACAATTTTTTGCGATTCTTTTATTTGCTTTTCACCAGTAATTATGGGCAAGCTTGTTATTATATTCAATTTGATTTACCAATTAGACGTTAATGAAGATCGAGACGATTAATATGAATGAAATGAGGTTCAATCATCGATGTTGCAAAAGGCAAAACAAAACAGTTGAGATTAATTTATGCAAACAAGATGAGGTTAGCATACTAATGTTCAATTTCATAGGAAACATTCATTGCAGTTTATCGAAGCTCATTATTTTCTCACTGATCAACTAATAATCTCAAGAGTTGAATGAAAAGAGAAGAAGAAAAAATGAGTTTAAATTGAGGAAGAAAAAGGTTTATTAATGTGACTTTTTTTTTATTAAAAAGTATTAAGATGACGGAATAAATCAAGTTGATGGTTCAATGGTTAGAGCAATTGAAAGGATGACTGACAGTGAAAGCTGTTGTTTTCTGGTTCAAACTTGATAAGGTGAGAAGAATGAATTTACACAATTCATTGCAATATTTGGGTGAACATTTTTCACTCCAAATGGTAATACTGTTTATTGAAAAAGTTTGCCCAGTTTTGTGTCTTGATGAGGTCAAGTGATGAAGGAAAGGTTAATGTTTTTGTTGATAAGCTTTTGTTATAAATGGTGACCATAATGGTTACCACAAATGTTGCCAAATCATGCAATATGATTTGATATTAGCTCGAGTTCAGTGGCAATGATTGCAATGGTTCATGCTGGAGGTGGTGATATCAATGGCTAGCGAATTGACGTTTATCAAAATAGAGTTTTGCTATCAATTTTGGCTAGAAAAAGCGCTATCAAAATGTTTTCAGAAAAAGTTTTTTCTTTTGCTTGCATCGAAATTCAGATCAACTCAACTGATTTAACGTGTTTGCTTGGAACAATCAAAAAGTTACATTCGATTCATTTAATCTTATAATCCTCATGAGCATAGAAAATTAAATTAAGCTTGATTACGCTTTCAACCATTTGGCTTTGCATTTCAAAGTATCATCACAGAAGATATTGCAAACCTAAAAAGTTCAGAAGGTCAGAAAGTTGTTAATGATTTGCATCTTTTACTTCACAGTAACTTGTTGTTGTATAAAGTGCGATATTAATTCCAGCCATTCAGGAAGAGAAAATGGAAATGTCAAGTTTCGTTGACGATTTCATTGTATTCCAGGTCTGGATGAATCATTGCAATTTGATTGGAAAGAGAAAAGGAATTCGACATTTATCTGAAATCGCTTTTTGGTTTGCATGCGAATTGATCATTGATGACATTTTCACTTTGGCCAGTTGGCAGACGAAACAAGGTATGATTTATTGGCAATAATAAAGGGTAAGATAAAGTTGACTTTTTATAATGAAAAGTGACAATTAAAAGAGAATTGAAATAATGTTGCTAACAATGAAGAGAAAAATTGTTCTGCTAATAATCATTATTTGTGTGGATTTTAGAGCAATTATAGTGTGGAATGAAATTTTCATTAAAGTCAATTCTCTCTCACATTAATCTCATTGAAGGATAAAATGAAATTATTTGGTTGAAAGAGTTTGACTTATCCATATCTATTCACCTTGCGGTTGAATATTCATTGAGGCTCAGTTGATTGCAAAGGCACAAGCAAATGAGAAGCAACGTTATGCATATCAATTGATGTTCACTTGGAAAGGTTTTTCACTAATTAATGATTTTTGATGAACACAAAGTGAATAAAAGTGAATAACTGTTAAAACAAAGAGCAATGTTAATGAGCTGAAAATACATATAAAAGAATCGTAATTCAATGTTTGCCCATCATTTTACTTTTCATGATAATGACCTTTTCCATTTCAACTGATCATCATTCAATTCCTTTTAACCTAATCTTTCCATTGGTAATTATTGGCTTCTCAGTCAACCGATCAACACTCATTCGTATCCTCAAAGACCTTCCAAATGACCTCAACAAATGTTAACCTTTGCATGACCACAAAGATCACATTCAGTGCTGATTAACCTGCAAACCTTCACTTTTCCATTTTTTCACTTTTCTCTCAACTTTTCAAAACTATTATTATCTTCATTTAGACGCAATTATAATCTCATTTAGAATCACAATTGAAATTGAAACTTGGTGGTCTTGAGACTTGTCAACTGGAGTTGAAATGAATGACAATTTAACTGACAATTTGATTTGCAAATCAGAATTTCAGGTTTTCTCTTTCAATGTTGATAAATGTTGATTGGTAAACAATGTTCACCTGTTTTTCAATCTAAATTGAAATTCAAGTTTACAGAAAAGAAGGGAGGGAGAACAAAGGGAGAAAAAAAGGATTAAATTCTGCTTTTCTTTTCATGATACATTCATTGGAATGGTTTCCATGGAAGAAGAGTTTGAATAAGATGAAGATGAGAAGGAATCACGTCAAAATCAAATTACAAGTTGTTTCATTTGGTAAACTTTTTGTTCACCTTTACCAGACTTGAGGTTGAACAGCCAAAGTTCACATTAATCAAAACCATTAACACTGTTAACCCTGTTTTTTGCAGCAAATGAAAAGGTCAATTCATCAATTTATTCCTTAAAAGAATTGATTGAATAGAAAAAAATTTTCCTTTTCTTTCATCTTTTTTTAGCTTCTCTTTGATTCTTATAGCACAAAATATTTTGCATCCAATATTGAATAGATCCAGATAAAGGTGCCTCTGAAAAGGTGCGAAAAACATCTAAAGGAACCTTAACTAATCTTGTCTGAATTAAAGCTTATCAAATTAATGTTTTCCCAACTTTTGTTGATGTTTTCACGAAGATCTTCAAGTCCATGCAAAAATACAATTTACTAGCTCTTCTCATTACTGTCCATTGTAAGGTAAGAAAAGTTTCCTCATTACTATTCATGACTAGTTGTCCAACATTCTGGTCACTCACTTGACCAAAACATGGATTAAAGTGGATCAAAAAGTGGGCAAAGTACATCGGATTGAAGAGAAAAAGAAATGAAAATATGAAAATTGGTTATGGAAAAGGTAAAGAATTGAATGTGTGTAGAAAATGTGAAATTACTTTTTTTCATTGTAATATTGTAACCTTATGTGACGATGAAAAGAGCAGCGTAACCAATGGGACAAGATTGAGGTAAAGGTGGACAAAGATGTTTGTTACTTTTTTATTCATTTCCATTTGTGACTTTAGTCGAACATTGAAATTGCCCAAAAATTATTACATTTCCCATATGCTTTACTTGTAAAGATACCACAATTGATTGTATGTCGAGGCAAGTAAGGTGAGACTTGAGGTTGTGGGTTTGATCAATGTTTTCCAGCTTTGCTACACTTTTTTAGGTCAAAATGAAACTTAACATAACCTTCATCAAACGGGTTAATATTGCCTTTCAATAGAACCAAAGACCCATTTTTTTCCAAGTTCATCCTTTTTCTTTTCACTTTTTCTCTCTCTTCTTCTTCTGGTCTTTTCATCATTACCTTTGACAATTCGAGTCTGTCCATTAAAGTGAACTTTATTAACATGGGCCGAGGGCGAGAAGGAAGAAAAAATGAAGTTGAAAAGTCAAGAAAAGGAATTTAATGGAGAGGGAAAAAGGTGCGAGGTTAGCTTGACTTTTTCCTCTTCACTTAACTTTTCTTGCTTTTCGCTTTTCCATAATGTCTGTTATCATTGTTACCTCTTGTGGAAGAGGAAAGATGATGCTCAAGATGAATGTATGAAAGTGTTCAGAGGAGCGTTAAAAATTCAGTTATTCAATGTCAGGTTAAATTTGGTCCTAAAGTGCTCTAACCCAAAGGAGGAACAAAATTGCCAACCTTTTTAGCCTGAAAAATAGAGTGAATTAAAAGCACTGAAAAGTCCAGTGAGAAGGCAAAGTCAAGTACGAAGTGTTGAGTTTTACTTGTGCAGTGACGATGAGGGTTTGCCCATGAAAAGTTGCTCATCAATCGAGGTTTACTTTGCAAGTTAAATCACTTTAGATTGACTTTATACTGCAATGGGTCAGACTTGGTTCAACCTCAACTTGTTATTGACCATTACCATCACCATCAACAAAGCAATTTTCAAATGGCCATCTCTTAAAAAGGTAATAAATGATGAGAGAAAGGTTTGGGTGAACAAGATGATAAAAAGAAGAGAAAATATTTAAAGAGTAAAAAGGATGGAATGGTCAATACAATGGCCAACAGTTGATCATATATCTTGTTCATAGGTGAAGCTTGTCTTCGCTTCTCCTTAAAGATCCTTTTATTAACCTTATTAGTGAATATAGCTATTCATTGAATATCTTGTTGTTACACTAATTTAATCAATCACAATGGTCAAAATTTTTATTGTGTCCAGTGGCTTAAAAAGGAAAGAGAAGAAATAGCAAAAAGAAAGAAAGAAAAGCAAAAATAATGATCGGTCAATGTAAAGACACTGAATAATAATAGTTTTTGCTTGTAACAAAAAATGTCACTAAACTCGTCTTGAGCATTGTTACACCAATGATTGACCATTTTGTCCGAGGCAAAAGTGAACAAAGCATCAATTGTTCATCAACCAATAAGCATAATTGATTGAAATTTGATGCAAAAATTTTTTACTTCCAAAGTCGAGACTTCTGACCACAGCTCGAGTTTGAAAATTTTTCAATCAAAATTTCTTCAAGTTTCACTTTTTCATGATAAATGAATTTTCACAAAAGTTGCACCTTTTTCACCTCTTTTCTTGTCGAGTAAGAAAAGTAAAGAGAAGACGAAATTCTGGGAGTAAATTAAGGGAATGCAGTTGACATTGACAGGGTAAAAGAAGTGATATTGAATTGACTGTGATTATACAACAAAGCATGGAGTGAAAAATATGTGTGTCTTGAATCAGAATGGATGAGGAAAAAGGATTGACTTTTCTTTTGAGAGAAAAAAATATTCTTCATTTGATTGACACATTTTTTTCTTATTATCATCTTATTCTGTATTATTCATTTAGGCATCAACAATTATCTCTTGAAAAATAGCAGAATATGATAATCGAAGGCGAAAAAAGAAGAAGAAGAGAAAAAAAAATCAAGTTTCTTTTATTCAGTCAATGAAGGTTGAAGAGGAACAGTTTAATTGAATAATTTGATAACATTTTACGAATTCTTGTCCATCAAAATTAGCGAAACTCAATAACAATCCAATGATGTTATCCATGATATCCGTGGTAATGTCAATGATAATTGATGTTCCAAGTGTTCAGGAAAAGTGAAACTTGATTTTGTTCAACATTTAATGGAAAAATATTGTTCAATTGTTTCTCAGTTGAACACTTTGTTCACATTGAAACACTCGATTCTGGATTCTCATTTCGTCTACAATGTTTTACTGTGCTCATCAAATCAATAAACTCTGAACACTTGCATTTCAGTTTTCAATATTTTCTTGAACAATAGATGATGAACAGAGAAAAAGAAAGATACAAGTAAATATAAGTTCTGTACGAATTTTGACAACTTTTATGAAATTCTTTTTTTTCTCAACTTTCCATTTACTATTTCTGTGAGCTTTTTTCACCTTTTTTTCCCCTTCTTCGCTCAGAGTTTCATTTTTACCGCTTTAATGGTTATCGATCAAGAAACACATTTGTACATTTTCACTTAAACTCGATTCTCTTGCAATTGTTTTGTTCCCTCAAATGGCAACCAAACAGAGAATCAGTTGTGAACAATTTTCTGCTAACTTTTCATCATCACCATGACCATTATCATGAAGAAACAATCAACCAAATGGAATTGCAATAGACACCTTTATCTATCTCACAAAACAAAACTTTCATTCTAATCGTTGAAACCTTTCTTTGCTTCAAAATTTACCAACATTCATCAGCTACCTGGTTATTATCATTTGCTGTAGATGAAAGTTTCATGATAATTGAATTTCTTCGATACTTTTTACTTTCTTTGCTCATGATTTGTTCGTGATTTACTGTAGCTTTGTTTTTGGATCATTGACAAATGATGAAAAAAGTTGTCCAAATAAACTTCATTTACTCATGTTGAATCGTTTTTTGGCAACTTCATTGGCTGTAAAGAGTAAGCAAGATTTATTTTCATAATAAAAATTAGTTTCAATGAATAAAGATTAATCAAGTGTTAAATGTTGACCAATTGTTAATAAAAGCACAAAATTTATATTCCAATATTTCTCAGTATTGCAGCCATTCTTGTATATATTTCAGTCTAAAATGAGACTCAGCACATAACAGGCTTTACTTGTTCAATCCATTTAAGGTTAACAAAAATATTTAAAAGTTGAAGCTAATGTACTAACTAACGCCATCTGAATGTGATTTTGTGAAACGCTTTCGCAGCTGATTTATGGGTTTATTGGTCGTTTTAGGACGAGACAATTAATGATTTACACTTTTGTCTTTAATCAAGATTCGGAAGGACTTGGACCTAAAGCAGTTGTACTTTACTATTTGGGTAACTCTCAATATCTAAGCTTGGAAAGAGTTAATTTGTTCAACAAAAAAGTGAAAAATTTGACTTTCGAGTTAAGAGTCGAATTTGTCGGAGCATCAAAACTGAGTCCATTTGCGCTATTTAATTACTTCTCTAATCGATACTTTTCGAGAAAATTGAATTCAATGTCAAAACACGGATACAGACACCTTTTGTGATTTATGGAACCAATTTTCAAACAAAATCATTTTTATGTGACTTTTGATGGCTACCTAATAATCAACTTTTGGGAATTTGTTTCTGTACAACAGATCACTTTGATTTTCACTTAAACCTGGCGATCGATTGATGGAGGCTTGAAGAGCTGAAACTTGTTTTTCATCGATAGACATGATTGATGAGAAACTACAATCGAAAACTTTTTCAATTTAACGAAAGTTCCCTTGATTCGGCTACAAAACTTTGAATATCGTTAAATCGAGAAGGCACCAATCGATAAAACTTAACTTGGACAATAGAGTCACATCTAGTATTTTATTCATTTATTGCGTTATTCCGTGTTGCACATTTGTAGGAATTTCACTAATCGGGAAGTTTCTTGGAAAGTTTTTACGCTCTTGAAGTGTTTTCACTTCAAACAATCAATTAATTAATTATGTTAAGATAATCTATTAACGATTTTCAATCATCTATTTCATTTTTATAAATGACACATTCGATTGAATACTATTCAGTCAAATAATTTTGCTTGCGATGATTTCCGTAGGTGAACACTTTAATGCATCATGAATTTAGAACGTCAAAAAGGCTTGGATCAAGCATATTTTAAACCTCAACATGCGTATTTCCAGCTAATTTTATGAGCATTTGAAACCTCAGACGCTCGTTTGTGAATTCAAACCGTCCATTCAAAATTTATTTCGTCATTTTAGTTCATGCATCTCAACGGGTCTAAATATGAAGTCTTTTTTTGCTCACTACACGCTCAGTCTTGAGATTAACTCTTGAGATTTTCCGCCCCAAAACTCCGAGAAAGGCCTGGTGTAAGCAAACAAGGAATTCAGCTGTTAAACCGAGCCACGGTCTTCTGCTTATGTCCATCGGCCAAATTTCTGTCATTTTTTCATTGAAGATATTAGTCTCTAGATCGATGCAAAAACTGAATTTCATTGAATCACATTTTTGCTTTCAAATTAATTATTTATTTAAATGTTTGATCCGAAAAGCTCGGCATTTATTAACAAATGATGTCGACTGGTTCATTATGTTTATGGGAGGATCTCGAGTTTTGCTCATCAAAACCTTTTCAACTTTTTCCTGTAATCTTATTCAGACAAAATTTATGGATGATAATAATGTCTGTAAATAATGATACTTTACACCTTAAAACAAATTGTCTTTTCAGGTGATTATCTCAACATTAGGCTGGGTTTAAATTGATGATCATCTGAACAAGTAAAAGTTTCATATCAACTGATAACCATCAGGCATCACTGAATTTACATGAAGCTGCAGTGAAAAAGAAATAGAGATTCATTGTTTTCATGTAAGACAACACCTAATACATGAATATAGATGAATGCTTGCCATGATTTTCAATTTTTCAGATGAAACCAAAGAAGCAAATAATCAAACTTAATCTCGCCTTTTGATTAACAAACCAAACTTTAACAATCAAAATGAACCAAAAAATGTACATCAAGGGAACAGAAAATTTTCTCTTCTATCTTTTTTCGCTCAAAGAATCCACCATCTTACCATTGAGCTAATAACATGATATAATCATCAGGCAAATTCGAAACCAGATTTGAATATCAATGAGATTCTGTGACCAAACAAATATTGCCATCGTGTCTAAACACGATGCTAACATTGTAAGTTATCAATATTAATAGACAATAAAGTTGTAAACTTTCATCGAAAAATTTTGGGTGGATTTTGCCTTCTCTTCAGTGATGACATTCATTGATCATACACGATGTAATGATGTAGTTGATCACCTAATGCATCCATTCATGTTGCACGAGCTTATCCTCAGCTAGGAGGAGTTCACCTCCAGCCTCATTCAGGGTTAATCTTCAACCTTCAATATTGCCATTGGTAAGGCTCACGAAGTTTGTTCAAGGCCAGATGACTCGAGTATCTTTACCCATTTACCAATGAAACTTGCTCGACTTCGTAAATGTGTGGACAATGTAAAAACTTGTGCATTTCGAGCGAAATTTTGGTGAACTTGCAACCGAGCAAAATGATGTTTAGGTTGAGCTGAAATGCAAGTGAATGCTTTTAATGATATAAATGACAATTTTGAAATTTAATATCACATTTTGCGAGTAAATTGTTCACCAATAATCCAGTTGCTTCATTTTCCCATTAAGATAATGTTGGGAAAAAGATGAACAAAGAAGATGAGCAAATTATTTAACCAAAAGATTTACTTGAAATTGATATTGACATTTTTATTTGCCCATTTATCCTTCGTCTTTTCAACATTTTTTTCTTCACTGTTCATCATTATCTTCAACATTTAATCTCATGTTGACCAAACAATCACCTATTTATCTTTCCCTGAAAAAAAACTCATCATTGTCTTCATCATCATCACCATCAATATCACATACTCTGCATCTCCATCCCTGACTTCCGTTTTTTTTTTCGATTTTTTTCTCTTCTCCTTCATTCTCTGATTACCTTTTTGGGTTTCTCCTTATGAAAGGCATTACACTCTCCAACCATCATCATCCGTTCAATGTCAATATTGAGGATAAACAAGAGAAAGACTCAAAGTCTAATCGAAGTTAAAGCCATGCAAAAAGATGTGAAATGCTGACAATTGCAAAGTGTATTGCTATTAATGCAGTCAACTATAGTCGAGCTTTTGTGACAAAAAAAAACAATCAAATTGATAAGGTGTTGAATGTGCATGCAAACCAAGAGAGGAAAATGGCGAAAACAAAATCCATGAATCTGGGTGAAAAGAGAAGAAGAGAAGATAAAAAAATTTCGATATTCAAACCTTTTGCATGTCCATACTTTTGTATTAAACATGGACAAACAATGAACCAGGAAAAGTGATCAAATGAAGCATATCAAGTTGAAGTATAAAAAAGCACTCATTAGCTTCATCCATTGTCTAACTGTTGACCACTTTTACATTGTCACTGGATACGTTTGCATTAGTTTTTATCAACTTTTATTTTCCTCTCTCATCATCTTTTGACAACAAAAAAGCCTTTGACTTTTACAGTTGCAATTGTTCATCTCTACTTTGTATCCTTTTCATGATTAAACATGTTCACTTTAATGTTGTGGCCAACAGTTTGCCTGTCAATAGTCAACCGTAAACTTGAAATGCATAAAATGAGTTTAATTTTGAAAGGAAACTCTTTTGTAAAATTTGTCATCACTCGAGTTTACCAGTTTTTTGGGCTTCTTTTTATTCTTCCCAAGTCCAAGTTAAAGTTGAATTTAATCAATTATAGATTTAAAACTCTAGCCTTTCAACTAGACAGGGAAGCTTGATAAACTCCCAGTCAATCAGAATCGATAAAGTTAACATTAATTTATCTGTTTTTTTTGTTGCCTCAAAAAGGAAACTGCATCAACTAAAGAAACCCAACATTAACTGAGAATTTTGCTTTTATATTGTACAATTATCTATCAGTTGGTGGTCATTGCCAGTAAATGCTCTGTTTGAAAGGTAAAAGTTGAAATTGAAAGTTGCTCTGATAAGGAATGCATGAAGGGAGAAATAATGCAACTCGAAATTTTTTGTACATTAGTCAAGATGGCCTTTTCTATGTTGCCAAATTGATCACAAAATGATTGAAACTGAACCAAACCATGAAATTCACGGTAATTTTTGTTAAATACTTATTCCACTGATCGACTTGTTAATCAATGTGAAAATATAGTTTTCCTTAACTTGATCATTGAACTCATTTCTCCAAGCAAAACTAAACATTTACAATGTTAATGATTGGTAAAGCTGTAAAAGTAACAGTTTTAACCTTTCTCTTCCTTCTCGTTTATGCTGATCATGAAAGTCCTTTTATGATTACTGGTTCAACTTTATCAATTTAAATGAACCTAATCAACTTGAGCCAAACCTTTAGTCAAACAAGTTAACCCAATAAAGTGGCCCTTTAACAACATAGTAAACAGAAGAGGAAACTCAAATGAAAAATGTATGAAACCAACAAGTTGTAACTTCATGTTGAAATTGAAAGAGTACACTTGCTGTGACTACGAGGAAATGAGACTCGAAGGAAAACAAATGATGTGCAGAAATAGATTATCTAAAATCATTCATAATTCGATGCAAAAAATTTAAATTTATTCAATTCCAATCATCGAAATAATTAGAGACGCATTTTAAGTGTCTAGAAGTTTGTGGCACAACTGAGCTGGAGCCAGCATACTACTGTCTCAGCAAGCAAAAAAAGTTTATGCTGAAGCTCATCACACTTGCTTCATTGTAAACAAAAAGGAAATGCAAAGTTGAGCGGTAAATTAAACGAAAAATTAAAATTATAAACTGCCAATGAAGAGGGATAAAAAGTGGGTTCCAATCTATAAAATTTAAAGTTATTCAATTGATAACCTTTTTGAGCCTTTTTTATCCGAAAAGTCCACGATTTCAGGATCATTGGGGTTCGAGAGAAGACAATATCTCGATATCGAGATAAATGTGTTTGTCCATTTATCGAGCAGTAATCTTGGAAAGGACTTTTTCCATTCTAAATCCAGATTCAGTAGCAATGTATCTTGTCTCAAAGCTGGAAAATATCACTCAATTGGTAAGTTGATAATAACGTTAAAAGATAATAGACCGCAAATGGAGATTAAAAAAGAGGATTAAATGGGATTCAATTTCATTGTGAATCAGCTTGAATCTCACTGAAAATGGTCAAATAATGAAAATGCAATTCAAGATGAAATAAAATAAACTTTATTATTATCATTACTGTTATTATTATCAATCGATGGATCCATTTTACTGGGAATGACGAAAGAGTAAAGAGAGAGAAAAAAGAGTTCTGAAAATGAAGCAGGAAGGAGTAAACATGAACTGATCAAGATAAAACAGTTGATCCAATTTTGTTGAGTATCTTTTATATCTTCTTTAACTTTATCATTTTTCTTGTTCATCTTCTTAACATCATTCACAATGTCAAGAAGATTATTTCTCAATATATAAATAACTGGATCAAAGTTACCATTCTTTATGAGAAGAACAAGAAAAAAATCGAAAAATCTCTTCAGATGAACTTTTCTAATTCACTTTCTTTTACCTCTTTTACCAATGGAAACTGGATTAGGAACTGGAAATTCAGTAGTTTGTAGACAATTTATTATTGATTTGATAGAGAAAAAAGAGATTCAAGAGAAATTGAACTTTTCTTTTTTTTTCATCAAACCACGCATTACGATTACAAAGTCATTTTGATCCCGTTCATCATCCTTTTATTCGGTTATTGCAGTAAAGTTTAAATCATGAGAAATTATCATCCACTTGAACTTCTTCAACTTGCATACTGATGAGTTGGCAATTTGAAATTTGACAAATTTCGATAACAAATGAATCGAAAAAATATTCAAAATTCATGATCAGCTAGACTTTAATCGATAACAAGCAAAAAGAGTTTTACTTTTCATAAAATCAACTTTTGGAAACTACGAAATTGAATAAAGTTCATAATTTTTCAGTTTCTAAACTTTACTTACATTCCAAATCAATGAGTTTTGTTTTTGTGGCAACGAAGTTGATTCAACTCGAAACAATTTAATGACGCATAGAAGTTAATTTGTAGTAAATTTGGTTCTAATTTCCATTTTCAATGGATGAAGTTGTAAGCTGAACTAACTTGAAGTTTCCTTGTAATATCAAACTGGATATTGACAAGACTTTAACTTTGAAACCTTCAATTAGTCAAAAGTGTTTACTGTGAATCCTCTCATATTGTCACGTCGTGGGATTAGCATTTCGACTATTTTTTAATGATATTTAGGTGAAATAGCCTTTCTACGAATTTAATTTACAAAAAAAACATGAACTCGACGATTATTAGGGCTTTATCATTACACTTTTCTTCTACCAGATAAGAGATGTTCCCGATCCGATGACTGTAAAGAAGTGAGTCGTAATATCAATTTTCTGTCTTTCTCTTTGTTTGTCAAAATTTAACTTATGCAGTGCCGTACTCCATTCTAATGTTCTGTTCTTAGTCTCTATGATAAATGAAAATCTACTGGGCTGGTTTTGGACGAATTCGGGACAATGACAACAAAAGAGGTGACTGTTTCTACTGACGAGACAAAAAGCCTTGTTAAAGAATTTTTCGCAGAAAATCCAACAGAAAGCTGTAATCGGGCTGCCGCTAGACTGAAAATACCGTATTAAACTTTGAGAAAGATAATGATGTCGTTTGATCTAACACCATTCAAGATTCAGCTAACGCAAGCCTTGAATGATAAACATTGTGAAGGACAAATGGAATTGGCAATGCGTATGAAATGATTGAAAACAAAGTATGGTTCAGTGATAAGGCTTACTTTACAGTAGATAAACTGACGGGCTATAAGTAGTCGGAACACTGCATCCTCAAAAAATTCTTGTGCGGTGTGCTATGTCCGCCTCGGAAATATTCGGACCAGTATTTATTGATGGAGAGCAATGGAGCTGGTTTTTCCTTTCTCATGATAATTTAATTGCAAAGTAATTAATTACCAGTCAGGTGTGCTAATTCATTTCGAAAGATTTTGAGTCTTGTATTTAAGCTTTATTTAATTCCCATCGCTTCATGTTAATACCGTAAGAAGTTGGGTAATCTTCAACAAACAAACGTAAGTCAGCACGATTGCACACAATTTTATGTTTGCCGTCTGTTGTCCGTGATAGGGTTAGACGGAGGTCGTTGATTTTGACAGCTTTAAGAGAATGCCAGTTTAAAGTAGACATTATGATTCTAATTACTTACCTGATCTTTTCGATCATCAACCATCCTTTTTATACTAGTCTTCACCTTGAACTCTCGATTTGGACTTCGATCACGAAGCTAATTATGAGTTTTTCCACCAGTAACAATTAGTTTACATAAGCATAATACACAACAAGAAGGTTCTTCCCCTTCCAGACATGTACAGGGTAGATTTACGGTTCATGCATGTACGAGTTGCAAGTAGCAACAATGAATTACGGACTGCAAAGCGCCCGCGAAACGCTTCGCTTCGATAAAGCGACAATTTAAGCGAAGGTATTCAGACTTAAAAAATAGACTAAAAATTACAATTCTCGCTTTTGGATATTTGAATGCACATTCCACGAACGGTGAGATAAAACATTTTAAAGGACGTTCATTGACTCAAAAAGTATCTTCTCTGAAATGGCATTGCAAAAAAAGCAAATCGGACTGATTCTCAATTTCATGCTTTTTACCATTGGTGTGCAAAGGTAAAATTCACCAACTTTGAAAAAAAATTGCAACAAAACTGATGCGATCTTTTGTGATATCACGTTCGATTGAGAATTTTTCGATCATTATGATGGCCATAAAAAAGTTTGTAAAAAATTCACGCAGCGGAATGTGCCACTTTTGAAATCAATCAGAGAGTGGGGATTATTTACGTTTCCGTTCTGTGGAGTTGAAGCGCATGTTTTGGTACTACTCAAATTGACTTCACACAAGAACCGCTGTTTGATAAACATGATAATGATGAATGGTTATCAAAATAAACTTTGTCATAACATGAATATCTTTATCTTTCCATTCCCTGTTTGGCTTCTTTTGCCGAGAAAAAAGTTCATTTTCTCCTTCATGTATCATTATTATTGTTTGTTGTTGTTGCTCTTTGGATACTAATTGATTAGGAAACAGTTGAATGATTGATGATACTTCAATTGAGAGAAAGAATGAGAGGGAAAAACGAAGTAATTAGAGAAGAGTTATCCAAGAGTTATTCTGTGGGCACCATGATAAATTCTGGTGAAAGGTTGAGAGAAGAAAAAATTCGATACCTTTTTGCTTCAAGTGCGTCTCTCATCACATTAATATTTAGATACTTTTCAAGATGAGATGTTGAGTGTCATCGTGTTTGCTGATTGATTTCAACAAGAACCAAGTCAACTGTGAAATGATGAACAAGATGAGATTGTCATTCCAGTGAAAGATGAATTATCATCACTTGATTCATATGAAACGATGAAAAGAGAAAACGAAAATTCCAAATGAGTAAAACCTTTTACCTTTTTTACCTCTCGCCACTCTTATAGCTAATCTTTCCCAATGGATATTAACCTAAAATTATCACCTTTATCAAGATGAATGAGAAACATACTTTTTCATAATAATAATAGTCGTAATAACTCAAGCTTGTTACGTTAGTCAACGTAAACTTTTCGTTATCTTTACTTTCTTATAATAATAACTTATTATTATTACTTTTATCATTATTAAACCAACAATCTTCAAGATGAGTCTTCAACTTGCTGACACTAAGATGACCCTATCAAGTCAATTATCAAGTTATCATGTTATACTATATTTGACTTAATCATTAGCTGAGCCAGTTTCATTACCATTATTTATTATCCTTTTTGTTTATCATCAAAATCGCAAAGTTAATTACAAATTGTCCATGCAAATAATTTTCCAACTAGAGTTTTCACTAATATTGGGAAGATAAATTAAATTTCCATCTCTCATTTAAAATTTGCAAAGATTGAACTGAACTTTCATTTCTGTATAAGAGTTGATCTTATCTTGACCTTGACAAACAACCGCTATTAAGACCTTTCAAAGTTATTGGATTTATTAATTTTGTAAAACAAAATGTAGCGATAAAAATTGCATCGACCAATAAAGGTCTTTTGATAAAAGCTGATGCTGTTCAAATTATTGGTTAGGTCAGGTTAGACTAGGTTAGGATTAAATATTAGTAGTGGTGTTTCGTACGCTTCTAAATCATGCTCCCCCTCATTTTGATATCAGTACTAACTTTTTCTCATCCTGACACTAACTCAATCAGTTTTCTTCAATCTAGGAAATTAAAATTCACTGAAAAAAAATATGATAACTTGTACTAATTCAAAATAAAAAAATTTGAAAAACTAGAATTTGCACCTCCCCAGTAAGGGTTTCAAACTTAAAATGATTAATTTAGTATAAACTCGATCCGGGAGGGGCAGGATACGATCTCGCGAGACTATTAAAATCAATGATTACGCGTGTTTAACGTTATCAATGATCTCTTTGATCTCGCGAGTTCAATGTCTTGCGATGGAAAATTGACCACTGAAGTACTGATATGACCTTATCTTCCCATAGCTTTGGTAGTAGAAAAAATTTCATGGTTCTTTTCCACTAAATGTCCAATTTCATCATACCTTTGATGCATTCGACTATAAAATAAGAGGTGAAAGCGGATTGGATTCATTCTCTCTTCATTCACTCTCACTTCTTTCTGACCCTCAAATAATAATTCTTTAATTTCCCTTACTTTTTTCCCTAAAATGGTTCGACCAGCCCACCTCAATGATATCAATATGGCTAGAGCTGATGGTTCCGATTCTGACGCAACAATAATTGATGGCGACAACACAGGTGCTGTGGTCACTGGTGACCATCCAGTCGACAAGTTCATCCGGCAGGGGTTTCTCGAAATTGACGGAAAAAACATGTTTTTGTGGCAAAATGGTCAAACTCCCTCTGTTTGGCCAAAGATGTCACCACGGATGCTGATGTGCCATGGGGCTTAAATCGAGTAATAAGGAACTTTTTCGATCATGGGCCGCTAAGGAATCCAGTCCTGGATACCGTTGCGTTATTGCGGGCAGGGTCTTTGCAATCGGAGATCCGGGACCCGACATGAGCAGTTTTTCTGAAAAGTACCAGGAGCACCGGCACATCATTGTGCAGTTGATCCATGTGATGGTGATTCAGCTGCAGGTTTTCTCTGTAAGGGGAAAGGTGTCTATATTCCTCCTCTATATGGACGAAGGGCTAACCGTGGCCGACCCCGCAAAAATTAATTAATTTTTTATTTTTTTTGTAGCCCTCCTTTTTGACTCAAGACTTTTCGCACTTTTTTCTCAGGTAACTTTCCTCCAATCGCACGAATTTCTTTTTTATACCTTTTCAATTGACGTTTTTGTCTGGGAGATAAATAAATTTGACCTTTCAATGTTTTCTTTGCTATTTCTTTACATTGAGAACACTACATGGGCATGATTTCAAAATTCTACACCTAGCAGACTTTTGTTTTATTTTAGTCAACTTTTTCAATGTTGGTAATATCTCGATTGCTTGTTTTACTGTCATTTTGATTCCATTCTTAAAGTATGTAATTTCTTATACAGCTTAGAAAATTAAGTTTCGCCCATCAACAATGGAAGATACGCATATTAATTGATAAGATTAGCTTTAATCAAAATCATCATTACCTTCATTGCTCTAAATTTGATAAACTAATCTTATCAATGAAGATGCGTATCTTTAACCTTTTGATGGGCGAAACTTAATTTTCTAAGCTGTACAATTAAAGTTGATATGCATACATGATTTTCTTTTCATCCAATACATTTGTTAATAATCGCACTTCATCGGTGGTTTCAGGCTTCAAATCAATAAATAAATATGAAAAGGGCTCAGATTTAGCAAATGATGATGTAGCAGAGTATGAAACACCACTATTAATATTATATATTTTCAACTTTTGAATGCGAAATTGCATTGAACCACTTAATTCATAGTGTAATGTATATCATTGGATTAGTCCACAGTAGTTGGTAAAAGTCTGTTTCTTGACAAAAGTGTCCGTACTGGATCCGGTCGCCGGTTTAGGACCAAAAGGGTGTCTGGGACAGTGTCATTAGGTTTGCTTTTTTAATGTTCAAAGATGTTTTTTATAAGAAAAATAATTTCACTGAAGGTAGGGGAATGAAACGATGCTTATGAAGTTGATTTGATTCGAGTCAAAATTTTACTTTTTAGAATTTGAATCTTTCTAAGTTAAATGATTAACTTTAAAGGAGGCACTTGATTTGTCATTCGTATTCATGATTTTTCCGAATCCAAAAGAAATTTTGATATTTAGTTTCTTTGAGTTGAGCCTGTTAATGTTGACTTTTAAATGCATTATAATTGGCTTTTATTTGACCACAATTTAAAAACAAAACGTTTCTTTGTTTCGCTTGTTTCAATAGTAATTTTTGACAATTATGTTACCAGACTTATCATGGCCATTATGAAGTGAGCAAATTGCAATTTGACAACAATTTAATAAACATTAAGTGAAAATTGATCTTGCAAAAGGCTTCCCTATCAGCAGCTTCCATCAATTTTTATCATTATAATTGCCTACATTTTCAGCTTTATTCAACTTAAAATGAGTTGTAAAAATGTTTATTTTAATCCGAATTGTAAGTTAATTTTTCAAAAGTAATTTAGATGATGAAGATTATGGTGAAACAGGAAAGATGCTAGGTAAAGAGTAAATGTTCATTCAAGAGTTGCATAGCGTATAAAGTTAGCATGCAAGTTTAATAGGATGAAAGATGAGGATAACCATGTAACTTGAAAAGAGAAGGGAAAAAAAGTTGACTTTCGATGTAACCGATAAGACTTTTGGGTTATTTTTTAAACTTTTTTCTGCTCAAAAATATTTTTCGACCTTATTTTCAAAGCAATACTAAATAGTTTGTTGATCTCTGTACAGAGAGTATAGACAGTGAATACAGTGAACATAAAACTGTCAAATGGCCCTGAAGTTGAAAAAATAGTCACTTTTTAAGTTCAACTTTTCCTGATACCGTTTACTTGAGAGTCTCTCAGATTGACAAGATTTTCATCTTTACTCAAACTTGGTGCACTTCAAGGTAGACCAAGTGATGAGACATGAATGTCTTCACTTGGAAACTTTGGTGAAAGTACACCTTCAGGCAAATCTTGGACTGTGTAATTGAAATTCAGAATCAATTTTAACCATGAAAGAAAATCTTTAATCGGTTTTTCATTTGCACTTGGCCAGTTAAAGTTGTTCATTTTTTATTCGGTTTGCCTTTCGCTTTCTCGATTTAATTCAATTGAACTGGTAAAGTTGCAACAACAATTGATTTGATAAGATTGGCAGTACATTTCCAATTCTTGTTTGGAACATCATGTAACTTTCACTCGATTTTGCCATGAACTTTGTAAATTATCTCACTCAATGTGTTTTCAAACAACAGATAAATGTTAAGGCTAGAAAACTTTATTGAATTTTAAAGATTTAGTTTAGTCAAGTTGATTTGATCCTAATAAAGGAATCATTTAAAGAATTTTACTTCAAGCTCAACTGAATAACTTGACTGCTGAATAGTCTTCGGTCCGCTAACAAAGATTATTTTGATGATTGGAATTTATTTGGCTCTAATAAACATTTTAAATAAATTTTTGACCCAAAATTGAACCCCTAACAACCACTGTTTGTGCAAAGTTGGAAGCCAATCAATTGTTAGATGTTGACTAGGTTAGGTTCGGCTAGGTTAGGATTAAGATAATTTAATCGACTCTTAATTTTGATGATTTTGATGACAAAGTTGATTTGATTCTGGTAAAATCTTCATTTGCAACTTTTAACTCAAAATTTTTCATCTTTACTCAATAAGAGATACTTATTATGAATCATTGCTTTACTTTCAATAATTGAATTTTGACAAAGAGTTGAGATGAGAAAAGGTTTGTGAACTTTGCAAAACTTCGCCAAAATAGTTTACAAGTTTGTCAAGTCAAGTCGATGGAACCAATACATTCATGTATTCATCAAAAAACTACAATTCAGGTCAAATGTCTAGACTTTACATTGTGAACCTTTTTACATTTCTTTCAAGCATTCATCCATTTTCACTATGCATCACAGCCAACGATTGATGGCTATCTTGCGATAGCTAGATATAAGATAATAATTTCAATAAAAACCAGTCAAAATTGATGTTTCATGTCTTCTTGGAACCAGAAAAATAAAAGTTCCGCCAGCTTTTCAATAATAGTTTTAGCAGTGATTCAACAATAATCCCAGGATTTAAGAAAACTAATTGCGACAATCATTTGAATTTCGACTCAAGATTTTCAAAATTGAAATGAAATTTCTGATCTAAAATATCCTGCATGAAATCATCGATAGCTATTGGCTTGAACACCATTCCAAATCAGAATTTTTATTGATATTATTCCAATGACCCAGCACAAAAGTCAATGGGTTATTTTTTATCCCTCACCAAGCAACAGATTGATTTGATGACAACGGAATTGATTGAAATTGCGATTATTTCGATGGTTAAAGTTGATTTGATTCCAATAAGCATTTCAATTTAATGCGGCTTAAAACGGACATTCATTACTGACCAAATCTAATAGATCTAAAAACGAAATCTCATTCAACCATCAAACCATAATGATTTAGTTTTTAAAATTGCAACTGCATTTAGACTCGAGATTATCTCGATTCTGAATCTATCCTCTATCGTGATAACATTGTTTCGTCTAGATTAATCTTGAGAAGAAAAAAGTTGAATTAATTTTCCAAACTTATCAGAC
Source organism: Tetranychus truncatus (assembly GCA_028476895.1). NCBI lineage: Eukaryota > Metazoa > Arthropoda > Arachnida > Trombidiformes > Tetranychidae > Tetranychus > Tetranychus truncatus. The sequence continues at coordinate 13,992,799 of CM052062.1, forward strand.
TAATGTAATCAAGTTGAACAAATTAATTCCAGGCGTAACCTGTCAATACTATAGGCAAATGGAGACCATTTTTTAGACTAAAGATGAACAATCATGGACCCATGAATGAAAGTTGCGTGTTAAAGATAAACTTGAATGTTATCAGTTGCAAGAAATCAAAATTGAAAGTTGAATTTTCGAATGGAAACCTGGAAAACAAGAAGAAAAATGTTGAGGTGAAAGCAGGCAAAAGACTTATATAAATGGTCCATCTTCATCTCTTCGTTGCTTCATTTATTTTTTCTTCATCTTCTCTTCAGATAAGACTAAGTTGGTGATAAGAGTGAAAACGTTGAAGAAGTTATTTTATCAGTTTACATTTGTTTATCTGTTGACGTTTCAATGTTGTGTCCGTTTTCATGTTTCATGACAACAAGTAGAGAATGGTGAAAAGTACAAAAGAAGAAGTAAAATGAAGAGAAGCATGAAGATGCAGAAATGATACAAGAGCAAAAAGAAGTTGGAAAAATAGCAAAATTGGTTTATCTGATTTCATGTTTAGTCGACAATTAAAGCGACCATTTTTTTTCAGTTTCTCAACAAATGAAAAGAGCCAAGAAAAGGACCACCAAAAGTGAATGACAGAAGTTGATAAAGAATATTTGAAAATAGGAAATTCGTAATTATGATCATTTAATGGTGGAAAAAAGGTGGAAAAGATGAAAATCTGAAAAGGAAATGTTGAACAGGAATAAAGTTGAAGCAAAATTTTCACTCAAAGTTGAACAAAAATTTAGAGAAAATGCCATTTTCGAAAAGTTGCCAATTCTGGTCAAACTGATTAGACTGGATATAATGTTCAACATTCATGGAGAAAATTGGATATTTCCTGAACTTTAAATTTCGACGGTTTTCATTGGAGAAAAAATTATCAATAAAATTCTTCTTTTCATCTTTGCTCTTTTCAAGATTTCCTTTTCAGACATTTTACAACAAAAAAGCAACTCGGACCGATGAGTAAAAGAGACGACAGAAAAGGTCAACATTTCGAGCCCATTTTCCTTAATCTTTAGCCTTTTCTTTTCCAAGTAAAATTATTCAGGAAATTCAATGTGAATGTGAATAAAAATGAAGAAAAGGTTTATTCATATGAAATGAACAATTACATTAATTAGAGAAACTTTCAACTTGTTTCTGGTTCTCTGCATCTATTAGATGACAAGACATTATTGACCAAAAATATGTTCAACTTTATCTGTTGAAGTAAATTGATGTTTTTTTTGGAGCAACAAAAAAAGACGATAAACTTGATAAGCTTTAGTCTCTTTTTTTTGTGTCCACATTTGATTCCAAGTCAACGACGGTTAATTGGCCTGCAACTGTTTGCCTATTTAAGCTGAGAGATGATGCTAATAATGATGATGAGATAAGATGGATGAGGGATAAAGAGTGTAGCTTTGAACAGGAAAAGCTGAGTGAATTGAAGTGAAATAAAGTAATTCAAGATATTATCCAATAAAATATATTGCCTATGATATTGGATTGAAAATTTAATAAATCTATATGTTGGTCAAAGCTCCGTGAAGTGCCAGTTGAAATTGAGTTCTGTGACTCTCTTTGCTCACCCAGTTGGGTTGCAAGAGTGGGTTTAAAAGTTTCATTTATTTTTCACTTTCTCGACTTTAATGTTGACTGGCAATTTGAAAGGATGATTATTGTAAAAGATTATTGCAGAAAAGGAAGATAACAAAGTCTCTTTTCATGATTACGGGACAAAACGGATTTGTTGGCTCATTGAGCTGTAAAACTAATCGATTAGGATTCAATGGATTCACCAAGGGCTTTCAAGTGGTCTGAGTGGGGAGAGAAAAAATGAAACTGAAAAATACGCAAAAAGCAAGCGAACTCAATGTCTACCAGTTTTTACCATTTCTGTTTCATATTAGAGTTTGCTTTTGTTTCCATTGTTAGGGTTTGAGAGGAAAAAATTGGTTTATTTTCAGATTCAAAGTAACTCTTTATTAACAAAATGGATTCATTTCAATCTCTTTGTTTATCTCAACTTTACTTCATAATTCACTCAGAATTGAATTATCTTTAAGCGTGATTTACCTTTAAGATTGGCTATTAATCAATTCATAAATTGATGCGATTAGAATGATTTAAAAGTAAAAATATTTCTCATTATTGCATGAAAGCATTTGAATGAATGTAAAGTCAAACCATTTGTAAAATGGATTTGCTTTCAAAGTTTCAACACTTCCAAAGCTCTTAAGACGAAAATTCAGATACAAGGAAAGGTAAAGAAAGATCGGAGAATAGAACATTTCGAAATCTTTGGTTTTCTCTCAGCTTCACCATGAAGACAACGAAATGTTTATTTTTTCGAGTTTCTTCAAAGTCGACTTTTAATCAGCTTCGAAAATTGGCTTCATGTGAAGTTATTTTAAGGCAAAAAAAAACTTTCATTATTGGATGGAAGCGTTCGCATGCAAAGTCTGAAAATTTTTGAAAAGTTCTTTTGAACGAAAATTCGACTTACGACTGAAAAAGATGAAGAAGAAATTTAATCGAGAATGAATAGAAATTTGAAATTTTTCCTTTTCTTTCATTCTTTTGATGGAATGTTGTTTTTTCGAGTTTCTGGTTTTAATCTGTAGCTTTATTCAACTTTATTGCAACAATTAATCTTTCATTTTCTCAATATTTTGCTCAACTTTACTTTCCTCAACTTGCATGGAAACTTCAATCAATATGATTTCTCCCGAGAAATGAACTTCTTTTTTATTTATATTTGTTCAATGTTGGCTTGATCTTTGTTTATTGGCAATGGAAGGCAAATGGTTTACATTGTTTACCAAACTTTTTTGTAATCAGTGAGGATGAAATAAGATTACATTGTTAATCAATTGAGGTGATCAAGCTTGAAGCAATGAAGGGAAAGTGGAAAAATGGACACAACTTTTGTAATAAACTGATGATGATCATGAAAGAACTGAATGGCATGAAAAGAAACAATATTTACAGTTGGTCTGCATTTAAAGGTAAACTCCTCCTAATTGTCCATCTATTCGGATTTCAAGACATTTTGATTGGAAAAAAAACAAAAGAAGAAAAAATGGTGAAAAGCTGCTCATGAGATTCAACTTGGTTAATCCAATGAAACATCATGTTGAGATAGTTCTAATCAATTGTTATCCAAAGGAAAATGGAAAAAAATATTGTCATCAAAAATGAACTTTTAAAGGTCAGTTAAACTCTTGAGAATTGATTGTTTGGAAGAGAGAAATTACTTGAAACAAATGAATAGAAGGCAATCAAAATATTGGTCAATTCAAGTAATGGCAATGGTTAAGGGAATCAAGTTGCTATTGATTTGTCGATGTAACATCAATTGCCTTAATCAGCATTCAATTTTCAATCTATTTAATTAAACTAATTGTTCGCTCAATGCTGCAATTTCAAGATTCAACATTTGTCTAATTAGATTGTATTGACTTACAAAGATTGTAAGATTTGATTTGGAAAAAGTGAAAAGTTGAAAATTCCCAATCAATTATTCTGTTGATATTGAGAGTCATCTGATGAAAATAGCAGTTACATGTAAAGAGATTTAATCTGTATTTACAAGATTCTAACCTAGAATATTGTTTTGCTGAATTCAAGTGAAGGGACAAAGTATTGGATGGACATTAATGAGGATATTATGTTCTTGTTTTACTATCAGTTGAACCATTTCACGAAAAATGTGTTAAGTAGATTGAAAAGGCTCTGAAGATATAAAATTTTGTCAATGAAAATAATTGCCTTTTACAGTCCCATTGGTCCCTCTCATGTCCAATAGTGTATTATATTACCCACAATCCTATCTTCATCATCATTTTCATCTTTTCCTTTATTCTTATCTTTATCACCATCATCTTCGTCCTCATTGTTTATCTCGAAGATATCATTTGTCAAATTATTGGCTTTTCTCGACAATAATATTCAATCGTGAATGTTGTACAACAATGTTATCAATAACCATTGTGAATCAGCAAAAGGAATCATATTCATTATGAAGGAATGGATTTGTTATGAAAATATAATTTCATAATTCGAGTTTTATTTCTTCTTAAAACATTAAACTGCAAAAAACCAAATTTTGAAAATGTTCAAAGGAATCAGATCGATTCTAACCTTAAAAAGGCATTATGAGGCAATTATCTCAATCCTAACCTAACCGAACCTAGCCTAACCATTGTCTATTGACAATGAACAGTGCATTAGCAATGTAATCCAATGATTCACAGTAGATTTTAAGATCCAATAAAGCTTTGAGTCAAAGTTGAAAATGAAATGTTTATCAAAAGCAACTTGAGTAATCAAAAGGTTAATCTTAACCTAACCTAATCTAACCTAATAGTTTGTTACGAATCAACTTCGGGTGTTTCCGATGAAAAATGGATCGAGTTATCTAGATCCAAAAAAATCGAATCAGATCATTTTACATTGGTATTTTTGAACTTAATTTGTTCTAAAAGTGATCTTAAAGCGTAAAATAGCCTCTAACGTCGCCGGATGTGAATCCGAAACACATTTCATCGGAAAAATCCATTTTTATCTGTTCTTATCTTATCTTTTTATCAAAAACGTCACAAATTATTGACAATGAATAAATTTAATCTCAATAATTTGCTTCATCGGAAACACCTTTCAATCATAAAATAACCTTTATTAGTCAATGCAGTTTGTATCTTGTTCATTTTTTGGTAAACAATTAAATCCAAAGTCTTTTGCATTGTTACTTGAAGCTGTTTAAATGAAAAATGTTGGTTAGCACGTTTTTGTCAAATTATTGTTAACTGATGTTCAAACATAATTTGAAACGGAAAACGATCAGCGATGGCTGCTTCGGATGTTCTGGTTAGAAGAATGAATGCTTTTGTTTTCTTGTTAAATATTATCGCCGACTTCAGATGATTAGATGATCAACTTTTCGCCTCAACTTACACGACTTTTGAACAAACGTTTTATTCAATGAGAAGCGGTGAAAAAATTTTTGGCAAAATTTAAAGCAGCAAAAGTTTTTCTTTGTTTTAGTTTTTGAAATTATCGCTTTCTATTCTAAATAATTGCGTCTAACTTTATTAGCTTGCCCATAATTTTGTGGTTACAAGCATTTCCTATCAACATGACTTAAGAAAGTAAAAACTGGAAGGATGAAGAGGAGAGTCAAGTAGAAGAGGATAAAGAGTAAAAGATAAAAACTCAGCCTAGAAGAGCTGTTCACTTCTTCATATTGAAAGATTATTTGAGAACAATGAAAATCTTTTATATTGTCTCTCAGGCAAATAATGAGATATGAGCAATGAAAAGAAGAAGAAGAACATGGTGACATGGCATAGGAAGAGAAAATTATTGCGCTATTCTCCTCCGGATATACTATTAAGAACATTCATCATGTTGGCCATTTGTTGATAAAGTTTTTTTTCCTACTGGACAGAGAAGGAAAATTGGTTCGAAAATCGCCTTTTTTTCATTTTTAGCTATCATTTACTCTGCCATTTTTTACAAGTTATTGTGAGGGGAAAAAGTAATAATAAGGTTTGAAAAGAGATAAACTGATTTCATGTTTACTGGAAAGTAAAAGAGAGTTAATTCGAGAAGGAAATTCGCTGTTAATGTTGATCATCAGGGTGAGTCTGATAAGTCACACGATGTCCCTGGAAATGTTACCTTCCTTGTTAGACTGACTTGTGATATGTTCATTTGGTATTCAGGGTTAGACCACCAAATGAACCAATAAGTCTTTGGACACAAAGTGATTTCTCTGTTTTCCTCTCTTGGTTGCATATCTTGAAAGGAGCAATCAGTAGGATAATGATGGTGATAGGAGTAGCAGGAGAAGAGGAAAAAGATGGAAAAAAAAGTTGAGAGAGAAAAAAGAGATTCTCTTTTCTTCAATGAATATGATGTTCAGAAGAGTGGGCAAGGTTTAGAGGGCAGTGAAAAGAAAGAAACAAATTGTATTAACAGCGAGATGTAATCAGTCAACTATGAAATATGATTTTCAAGAGCAAAGCCCATTATCATTAACATTATCATTTCTGTGTAACCATTATTATTGAAAGTCAAGTGCTTTCAATTTTTTTGCTCACATTTCCTCTCTTCTTGCCGATTCAGGCTACTTATCAATTGCTGGATAACCATTTGAAAATACCTTAACGCATCCAAGTTTAGCTGAGTCTAGTTTTGCAAAAACACAAAACACGATTAAAGTAAACTTCAAAGGCAAAAAACAGTTGATCATGGCTTTCAATTGAGAAAATGTTTTCTCTTCATTTCTGAAATAAATGAAAAAGCCTGAGATTCGATACATTGTGATTCGATGTGTGAATGACCATTTACTTTTTACAAATCTCGATACCTCATTGGAGATAGCATCCACTTGTCGGTTGTTTGAGGATATCACATTAATAGCTGCAAAAGTAACTTGTTTAGCATTTAAGTTTGCTAAAAATTAATTTACCTGGTTGATCCTGCCATAAGTCATATGACTGACTCAAAGAGCAAAGTTTAACTGAAACAAAAAGACGTTTGTTAACAGAAATGTTGATTCATTGTTTTCAAAATGAAAATCAAACGAGTCACAAGTTTAGCCGTTGACCAATCTCGCTTATTAGTAACTACCTAAAGATGCTTTTAAACTGCGGTTAATCAAAACAAAGAGTCTTATGAATCATTCGGTTTATTGTAGGTCTTGTGACTTGCAAGTCTAGATCAACACTGATAAGTTTCTGGCTTTACATTAAAATTGAAACAAAGCTACAGTTAAAAAACTGCTAAACTGGTCAACTCCTGGCAAGGATCACGATTTTTTTTTGTACAAAACGCATTGAGTAACAGTCTGTTTGATCAAATCTTAAGACATTTAAGTTTATTTGACTCGCAATGAAACCGGAATAAAAAGTCTCTATTAGATGAAACACGAAAAGGTTTTACTTTAATGATGATTATAATGCAAGTTGTAAAAACAATGATTTCGATGAAATAATGTGAGTGAATAAAATAAAGTTATAAAATGAAGTGAAACGCAAATTGCCATTTTTATTGGTAAATTGATAAAAGGCAAAATCCCATGAAATCTATTGAATCTCTTTGTTATTTTCATCTCTTTTCCTTGACTTTTGCACTGAAAAGGGTCTCATCTCATCAGGTTAACGGTTTATCCTGCAATTTCCCTCATCAAAGTTGATCTTTTCCAAACAAGACCATTGTTCCAATAAATGCTTAACCAAATCTCACCAGCAGTTTCATTACAAGTAAACATGGTGATTCTGTAAAAACAAAATTCTCCACTTTTTTTCTTCTTTTATCCTTTTCAACCTTTTACCTCACAATTGAAAAAAAAATCCTTTTAATTGCCTTTTTATTTCACCACATTTGATTCAAATGATGTGAACATTCAAATCGATTCGCTTCTCAATTTACATTCTCCAATCATTGAACCTTTCTCCATCATTCCATGATTTTATCGTACAATTTCCTTGTTCATCCAAAATAGCCTTTGATATTCAATGGAAACAGTAATGATGTTGCATGATAATGATTAAGCATTAAATGGTCACTCAACAAAGTGCCGTTAGAAGCAGAAAAAAGCTCAAAATTAAGTGATCAAAAGGATTGAAGTGGACATGAATAGTCAATTTGATTATAATTTGAATGAAAGTTGAAGTAAATTTTCCAATTCATTTGGAAATGATGAAAATTGTAAAATCAATGCGAAATGTTTCTCCTCAATGGACAGTCTCAATGGTGATTCCCAATCAAATCCATCAGATAAAACATTGAATCACAGCTGGTAATTGTCGAGATGGAAATCAATGAGAGAAAATATCATTTCAATATTATCCATTTAACCTTTAACCCAACAATAATGACTAGTTAATATTGAACCTTCTCAATGGGCAGCTATTCTTTTCTCATGATAATTATGAATTTCTCCCAACCAAATGGTCACTTTGATCACCAACACAGTTGACTATCATTTAATCAAATCATGTTTAATAGTCGAATGCAAATGGAAATTATTTTCAGATATTCAACCAGATAAGTTTATTCCATTGTCCATTGGATTAAGAGTTGTTTTTCTGGGAATCAGTTTTCACTCTACTTTTATCAACATCAAAGAACAAAGATTGACCTTTGTAAACAAAAAGAGTCTTAGTAATGACCAATTTGACCGGCAACTCGAATTGGTAACATCCTTCTGGAAATGAAGCGAACAAGTTTAACCCAAAGAAAAGGGCAAATTTTTCACTTCAAATTTAGAGGTTCAATGAAAGTCAGGGAAATGTTTCACATCTAAATAGCCTATTAAATGGCCATTTCAAAGTTCACTTATTGACCAGTTTTGTTCACATCAATACGCCCTGACTCTTCTTTGTCTTCCTTTGTTCAACTTTCAACTTATTAATCTTTTCCAATCTGAACCTCATTCCAACATGGTTGGCAGTTTGTGATTATGTGCATAAATTAATTGCAATATAACAAGATTCCCGACAAATGTTTGAATATTGATTAAAATTGTTGGAAGACAAAAAAATATTTTCTGTTGCTTTCAATGGATTTTTTTTCTTCCTCTTTTATCCCTTCTGTTCATCCTTATTCAATTAGCTAATGCATTCTCCTGTTCATCTGTTTCAACTCTTTTCTCTTCACCATCTTCGCACAATCAATGTCCATTGTAGTAATTAAAGAAGCTCATCCGATTCAATATGAAGAGTGAAAAAAGTAGGAGAAAAAAAAAGGAATTCACAACAATTCGGAAGAAGAAGAAGATTTAATAAATGAAATTGCAATATTAAGATGGAAAGAGATAATCATTGGTGAAGGAGAAGATGAATTCAAGTTGAACATGATGATATTATGTACATGATAAGAGATAATGATATAACAAAGAGATTGAAGGTGATTAGAGTTACTTCTGTTTTGCTGAGTTTGACAGAAATGGTTTGGATAAAAGGCAACAATAATACATAATAGGATGATAATCATGAAAGATGAACAGTGAAAGATGATTAAGAAGAGCAAACGACAGCTGATTTAACCAGGTTGAGAGTTGATCATCTTTTAATTAGATAATGTTTCCTTGATTACACTTGACATGTTCATCTTTTCAATTGACTTGATACTTCGCCTCTGTTGATCACTTTACCTTTAACTCGTAATTGATAATAAAGATGGTTGTATTGATGGAAGGATGAGGTGAAAAATTATGGCCAATATTGTCGTCTGAAGAGTCCATATTTTTCAACCCATTTGCTTCGATTAACAGTCGAAGATTATGGTTAATTGAATGGGAAGACGATTTTTTCGTGTAAATAGATTGGGTTCCACTGATTATGTTATGGGTTGAAGACGAGTGCCAATTACTGTTGAATAATGTTCAACTGGGAGTGAATGAAGGGATTTAATCCATTATTAACATTTGTATCAACATTGCCTGTTAACTTTTGCTTTCAGTTTCGCTTCTCATTCAAAATCGAGTCAATGTTGTTACTCTGTTTTTCAGACATTTTGTGATTAAATAGTTTGAAAATACACTCTGGTTGTCTGGTCAATGACTTGAATGGCCATAAGTTGATTGAAAAGAGGGTGAAGCCAAGAGGGAAAGAGAGACTTGAAGAGTAAATTAAAGATTGAAATCAATTTTTTCAACAAAAGTCTATTGAGGACAAAATAAGGGTTAAATGAGAGTCAGTTGAAAACAGTTGAACGTGTTATTTATCATTCTTTCAATAATGAAACTCGAGATGACCGAAGGAGGAATCAATTATTAATTAAATGAAAAGAAGCTGCTAACCAGTGAAGGATAACATTTTCAGTGACTTGGACTCAACGCTCAAAGTTTTTCAACAAATAATTTTCTGATGTAAAGGGCGCCATCTATGGAAAGGTTCCTCCAGCAGTTGAAAAAAGTTGAATAGAGTTGAACAATTAGCTTTAATCATTGAACAATCATCCATCTAAATAGCAAAATCCATTATTCAGAGGCTGTTGTCTAGCCAGTCAAGACAAAATTTCAAGATTATTTTGTACCAAAACAATTGATATGATCAAAAGGCTCGAGACAAAAAACTCGACCTTCTATTTTTTATCCCATTTGACCGTAAAAGTCAGCTTATTTTTTCAAAAATTTATTAAAAACTATAAGCTTTTCGATTATTCTTTTCGGCATCTCATTCCCATTTTTTAGTCCTGAGACCAATGCGACTAATGCATCAGTATGAATAACTCGTCGAAACTGAATCATCGGATAATTTCTAATCATTAAGAGTTTATTAAATAGTTATAAACTCTTATGTACTCTAATCGTAAAGAAACATCCTCTTGTCTTTATTCATCCAGAGGTCAAATAATACCAGCATAGTTAGGTATGAATGATCTGAAGTGTCCAGTGAAACATCTCAGGTTATGTAGTTGAAGGATTTTCACAGTGATTTTCATGGACAAAAACCTCATTCTAGCTCTTGGCTTGATCTCAACTCGGGAAAAAACTTGATCGAGATTTAAAGATGAAAAGCAAACCAAAAGTGATTCCAGTGAATCGAAGCCAAGGTTGTATTTATTTTGATGCAGCAAGTCTCACGCCTTTAGGTTACACTTAAACGGTTAGTGATGAAGTGAACGAGACTAACAAGTGAAAACTTTGACCCATTAACATTGATTGCGGGAAAAATGTGCGATAAACAATTTGAATCCTTTTAAAGTAAATCAGTTAGACAAGCTAATAGTTGTCGGTTGAAAAGTTAAAGGATCATTAATTATTGCATTTGACTGTTTCCTTTTCAATGTAACTTTGTTGGTTTCATTTTCATCACCCTTTTTGTTATTCATTGTCATTCCATTTCTTCTTCTTCTCATCATTATCATTATTATTATTACCAAAATAATTTTTGCTCCATTATTTTTATTAGTATTATTACGCTTCTTGTTACTCTGATTATCATTACATTCCCAGTAAGGGTTCACAGTAACCAGTTGATAATAATAATAGATAAAAATGAATCTAAAGAAAAGAATCTGAAAAAAAACGAAAGAAAAATTATCCTTCTTTTTTTTACGTATTCATGTTGATAGAAATGCTATCAAATACCATTTTTCTTGTCAATTGAAATGATAAACAAAAGAGCAAAAGGAGCAAACCTTTAACACCATGTAACCCAATTTTCAAGTTAAAAAGGCTTAATGAATCGCATCAAATGACACCTCATTTTATCCCTTCTGATACAACATTTTTCATTATCTTTTCTTTTCACTCCCAAAGTTGAAGTAGAAGAAAGAAAAAACTCTTTCATTCTATTTTCATATTAAATTTCAATATCAACTCTTGTTACTCTCTGCTTGATATTTTTCCATGTTATCATTGATAAACCAAAAAGGAAGTTCACAAGAAAAAATTTATCGAATGAAAAAAAAGGTTGAAAAAAAAGAGTAAAATGTTATCAAGAGTAAACAAGGAAAAAAAAGTTGCGCCAATTTTGCACATTAAATGCTTTCCAATAACTTTAATGAATAACAAATCAATAGCTTTTTAGGCTTGAAATGAAAAGAGTTGAAATTTCATTCTACATTCTTTCAATTTTAAGTGTTTTCCTTTCCCATGTAAATCTGGTTTCACTTTTTTGTTTCAACTGAAAAGGATTTCCGTTGATGAAAACTATTTTCTAGTCTAATTGATGAACATGATTCCAATTGGAATGAAGAGAAAAGTAAAATTTTTCAATTTTAAATAGGTTAATGAACAACAGGCTTTTCCAGACAAAAAGCATTTTCTCATTTGTCCAAGTTGAGAGTTGAGTTAATTGATAAAAGTCAAACATGATGAATGCTGGGAATGAAATTGATATTAATGGATGATATTCAGGATGCAAGTTGCAATAGATAATTGATGGAAAGAGTTGACGAAAAAATTGCATCAAAAATGTTAGTCATTAGAGTAAAAGTGGAATGCTTGAAAAGGTGAAACTTTTGTCAACAAATTGTTCCAAATCTGACAAGTGAAATGAAATTTTGTCATCAATCGAACGGAAAGAAGAGGCGAAGAAGAAATAAAGATAAAAATTGATGAATCAGAGGGAGAGAGAGAGAGAGAGAGAGAAGAATAATATCTTGAAGAGAAAAGAGGAAAAAGGTTGAGGAAGAAAAGATGAGGATGGAGATGAAGAGATGCCCCTTGTGATTCCAAGCATTTAACGTAGCGTAACTGTTACATTATAATGAAAATAAATGCGCTTCCAGCAAGACTGAGCACACTTCATTACTTTGTTTAGCCTTAAGCTCTTTTTATCTGTTTCATTCATCCAATAATTTCTCACTCCCAGAATGCAACATTTTTTTCTGAGAAAAGTTTCAAAATTTTCTCATTTTACACTTTCTTTTTGCATTCATATGCAAAAACCTTTTTACTCATTATTCCATATCATTCCAATTTCTTCAACTTTTCATGATTGTTCCTTGATACTTTGATTATTCTTGAAATGCTCTTCAATTATCATTCATCATTGATCATAATTTTGGCAATAAGTTTATTCTTTATTCCTTAACAAAAGCAAACATTTTTTTTTCCATTCTCAACCTTCTCATGGATTCCATGTTAATACTGATTATTTAGATTGTACTTTTAAGATGAATATACTTATGAAGCGAATAATGAGTTTGATGATTTTTCCTCGGAAAACGTTTTTCTTTCCCTGCCATTTTATCCAATGTTTACTTTGAACATTTTTCATGGCATTTTGTTGTTTAAATAACAGTTTAATGAGTTGGTTTGATAAATGATGATAAAAGTTATCCTTGCATAACATTTCACATTAAAATGATGTAAAAATGTTGCTCTACTTTTAAACGTTTTTCAATGTACTTTACAATTGAGAATGATAAAAGTTGAAAATTACCATGAAAAGAGAAGAAATAGTTTTATAAACTGAATAATCTGGTAAAGATGCTTTACATGGAATGATAGACTCCAGGGAACTAAACAAACTTTTCATAGCTTCAGGTTAAAATAATGTTTATGATGGATTCTGGTTGAAATGTTTATTCATCAAGTTTGATGGGTTAATCGGTTTTATTGTTAATTCAATGATTATCATCATTATGTGATGATGAATAAAACAAAAATTGTTCTCACTTTATATTTAATCGCATTCTAATTGTGTTATCTTTCCATTAACTCAATGAAATTGAAATGACTTCAGGGTATATCGATTCGTGTGTTATCCTTTTAAGTGAACAAAACAATAGACCATCATCCAATTATACCGAATGTTCAGCTTGATGCTTCTCTTGTATCATTTTTCCATGGTTCTGTTTGACTCATTCACATCAACCATAAAGTAAACATGATTGTTGATACTTTTTTCATTCACACCTATTTTTGATGTCACTTGACATGAACTTTTTTTCAAAGCTTACAGATATTTATTGTGAAGGGAATCAAAAATTGCATCGAAAAAAGTTTCTCATTAATGCACACCTCGAGGGTTCAAAAGACTAAATTGTAACACGATTAAGTTTTAACATGAAAACTTATTAAAATCGGAAGGAATAAAATTAGAAAATATCGATAGAAATAATGGAATTTTCGGTGAAAATTTAATTTTTTCACAGTTGAAGTCGGTCATATAACCTGGGGGAAAAAGTTTGGAAACTTTTTGCGTTTTTATTATACCTGTGGCAATGATTAAATTTTTATTAAAAAAATACTATGCAGAGAGGGTACAAGGTATCAACTAAGTAAGGAAAAGGTGATAAGTTGACTTAAAATCAATAGAGTCCTCGTTGTGGTGGCATTTCCCGCGCCTACCAAAGAAACAGTTTTTGACCACACAAGTTGCATGTGCAACTTAACATTGGTATAAGACTTCCATTTTTTGTTTGGTATTTTTACACTTTTGTTCTTTCAATCTTTCGTTCTGATTTGGAGGAATCAGTATCTGTTTGTGATGGTGAATATTCTATTCGCGAAATAGCCATGTTTATATATGATCCCGGATACGTCTTCCACTTATATAGCTGCAATATTTAGTTCAACTTGGGAGCGATGGTTTCATTTTGTCCCACTACATCTCGAATATGGGCATATATCACAACAGTTATGTGAAAATCTCAAAAAATATGAGTAGATGAAACCACGGCCACGAGAAGTTATGAGAATTAAACCCGAGGGTTTTATCTCATAACTTCGAGTGATAGTGGTTTAAAACTAGATTTACTGCGAAACAGTGTAGTCTGAGCGATCGATATGATTTTTTGAATATCCTTTCGGTATCCTTTTGAATATACAAATGTAGATGTTTATTGTTAAACTCTCAACCAATTACAGTATTTGAGGGAGGATGCCGATCTCCCAAAAGATACTACTCGATAGAAGGTGTTAATTTTGTTATTGGCTCTATCTAGTGACAATTTAAAGCCCTAAAACTTGGGAGTGGGCCAATCTTTACCAAAAACTAATCAGCATCAAAATCGTGATTTTTATTTTTGAGTTATCGTTGAACGAAAAATCGCAAATTCGCCGTGTATGTCTTCGCTTCGCTCAGACAATAAGTACACTACGAAAGTAATAGATAGCCAACACTAATTTTAAACAAAAACAGTAAAAAAATCACTTATCTCAAAATTCTCTTTCGTTCATGTTAAATATGAGTTCCCAGTATCGATTTGGTAAAGCATGCAATGATGATGATCTTAATGAACTCATTGAGTTAGCTAAACCCAGAAATACAAAAAAGCAAGAAGACTGGGTTATCAAATTGTGGTCTGAATTGGCTTCTTCTCGTGCCTGATTTAGAAAGTCCTATTGTCCTTGAATTTTCACGTGGGGCAAAAAGGTTAAAAGTGACAATGTAATCAAAATATGTCGAGATTGATTTAATTCAATTTCATTTGATATTAAAATTTATCATCTTTTATCTGATTATCTAATCTGTAGCTTTGTGTAACTGTGCTGGTAACCAGTGCAGTGTATTAGAAGTAACCATTAAGGTAACCTAGTGGTTACCCTGCACTGAGTGGTGTACCATCTTTTAAACCGTTTTTCCAACTAAATCCGTCTTAATTTTGGATCTAGGGTTCCAAGACTATCCTCCTTTTTTAGAATCGAAACGATTCATTGTGCTTCACCACAATCCCCTAAAGATACAGATTCGTGCACTCTCAAAACAGCAGCAGCAAATTTGTCGTGAAAAGTCGGTTCGGCGCTAAGACCAAGAAAATAATTCGGTCGCAATAGTAATCGACAATGGACTTGTTCGAGTTCGGTACAATCGAGATTAATCTTTGATGGAGTTGCAATGTTTCTCCCTCAGCTGAACCTGAATGGACTTTATTTTTGGCAAAAAGGACAGACGGATAGTTTCAGGCAACTATTGTACAGCTAATTATGTTGCCTCTCAAAATTGCCCGAATCCTGAATTTTTGGTTTTTTGCTTCTCAAAATGATAATTTGATCTTGTTACAGTGAGAGCGCTACAGAATTTTGTTTTATCCTCGTCGGCGACTCAAAAACTTGCATCGAAAAGATTAATGAGCATTATTTTATGCGATGATGCGTCCTGAGACTCAAATGGCGACTGCAAATTTTGCGTTTGCATTTTTATTTTTTTAACATTTTCATTTCGGTATTTAAATGAATATCATTGATCATTTGTGTCCAAAAATTATTATTAGTAAATATGCAAATCAAAAATTTGGTCCAATCAAGGTAAATTGTTAATTTCTGTACTTTACTAGAAAATTTCTTGTCAAATTGTATTGCGGCCATGGCAATTAAATTTAATATTATAGCAATTAATAACTCGTTGAAGCACTTTTGTTAGTAATGACTTCAATAAGTCGTTTTTGTATCGATAATATAATGATTTGAATCATAGTTTGATCAAGATTACGCCACTCATTTGATATTGATTGTTTCAAACTCTCGATGTTTTGATATTGTCTGTCATTAGAATAAATTCTTCGAGCTAAGACCGACCAAATATTTTCAATTGGGTTTAAATCTGGAGATCTTGAGGAGATTGATGCATTTGCGTTCAAACCGCGCTTTTGTTTCTGCTGATGCACGAATCCAGGCATTATCCTGTTGGAATATAGCGTTAACACCGCAAGTTTCATAAATCATTGGTGTCATGTATTGATCAAGCATTTGGATATAATCTTTCGAATTCATTTTACTTGGACAGAAAACAATGTCAGTGTTCCCATTGAATGCAATACCAGCCCAGATCATGATACCTCCACCACCAAATTGACGCTTTGAAAAAGTCATTTCCGCTTTTGATAAGTCTCTCCAATATGATTTAAAACCATCTAATCTAAATTGAACCTTTTTTCATCAGAACTGTCAACCATATATCACCAAAATCAATGTATTTTTCAGCAAAAACACATTTTACAGCTCTATGTTCAGCATTTAGTGGAAGGTTTACAGTTAGGTTTTCTAAAATCGATATGTTCAGCTCTTCTAGCAGCATTGAAGATTGTCTGACGAGTACATTGTAATCCAAGATCACGCCTTACCTGTTCAACTGACTTTTTTTCATTGGTAATCTCTCGTAAAACATGTTTTACATCACGATCATCAAACAACAATTTGGGTCCAACTCTGTTTCTTTTGCTTGTAACGGTCTGGATTTGCCAGAAAATTGTTGATAGCAGTTTTTGAACGATTTAATTTTGAAGCAATGAATCGGCTGGATCTTCCTTCGGCATTGTAAGCCATAATTTGTCCAATTTCAATATCATTAAGATCTTCACCTTTACCCATTGTAACAAGTGGTGTAACATTGCAAAAATTGTATCAAGTCACTCAAAGATTGGCTGCTTATTTGCAATAATTTTGTGAGCGAAATATTTTTCAACTTGTCAACACTATTCTACAACATATAAATAAAAAATTACAAAAGATTGGAATATCAAACCAGTCTTATGAAAAAATGCTCTGATAAATATTTAAAAATAGACCAGAAAGGTCATTTTATTACGATAATAACAAAGAAAATAACTGTCCACATTAGTCAACGAGAATAAAAAGAAGAGTGAAACAATAAAATAGCAAATAAGCAATAATAATGGTAGTGATGAGGTTGATAATAAAAACCTAATAACATGGTAAAAGAAGACAGAACCAAACAGAAAATTTTATTACCTGATTCACTGTTAACTTAAAGATGTAAAAGCAAATCTTGACAAAAAGAGCCATTCTCGGCATTTACATCATTATCATCATTATTACTTGCAACATTATTCAAGTTAACAAAGTTTAACTTGACTTGTTAATCCAACTTGATCAAACTTAATGCTCATGGCAATGATGCAAATTCAAAGTCGAACTTGAAACATTTTCCAACAAGAATTCATTCCAAGATGACTAAACCAACGATAATTTCAACCAATAGAAAATGATCATTAATTAACATGAGATTACCATGAAACTAGAAAAATTTTCAACCTCAATTTTCTATTCATATTTTCATGCCTCTTTAGATTGCTTTTTTCCTGATATTCACTTGAATCTTTTGTCCACAATTTCTTTTCATGAATCAAATGCAATATTAAGCAAAACTTTATTTTGTCCAAAACTCTTCATGAATTGCTCTCTGAAAGAATCGAAAATTTTTCAAATTTTGACGAGTT
Organism: Tetranychus truncatus; assembly: GCA_028476895.1. Classification (NCBI taxonomy): domain Eukaryota; kingdom Metazoa; phylum Arthropoda; class Arachnida; order Trombidiformes; family Tetranychidae; genus Tetranychus; species Tetranychus truncatus. The sequence goes on from CM052062.1 coordinate 14,010,460, forward strand.
CGAGGTTTAATGGTCACAATGTTTTGTTACACTTGATAACATAATCAATGCGATATAAAGAAAATAAAATTGTCTGATAAGTTGAAATGACAAATAAAAATATTGCTGAATGTTTCATTATTGTAAACATATATTTTCATGTTGTTATTCCTGTTATCATGTTGGTTTACTTTTGATTTTCAAGTTTATTCAGTTCAGAGAGAAAAAGATGCTTCATCAACTTGTCATACATGAAAGAAATGATTTGACCATAAATATTGAAATACTTTTACAATAATATTATCCTCATGATGGAATATAAAATACATGGTTATCAGCATTTCAGTTTTTTTCGACTTTTATTCTTGTTCTTTTTTCTTCTCGTGAAAAGGATAAATTTGGTCATACACTGAATTCAAGTTCATCTTTGCACCAGGAAATTGGATGATGATGATGATTCTTGTACTAAAGTGAGATCATCTCGAAGATCCTCTTTCAAATTGTAAAGTATAAATCATGAAGTAAAATTACTGGCTTAGGAAAAAATTCAAACTAAAAGATCAGTTGAATCAGCCAAGATTGTATCTGATGAAAAGTCACATTTATTACGCTGAGTCAAATTCATGTCCGTTTGTGTTAGTCTAATGTCTCAAAGTTCAATAGACATTATCATGTTTCTTTGTTATTCAACAGAAACATGGATCAACCAAAGAAACTCAAAATTGTCTTGCGACAGGTTATTTTGCATCATTATTATGAGAAAATGTAAATCTTTTTATTCATTCGACTAAATCAGTCTCGCAATGGAAATCTACTTTTTCTTAATCGCATTTCATTCCATGTTTCGGGTCAAAAAAAACGGTCGCACAGGTTGACCTGGAAAGAACAGGAAATTGTTAAACTCTCTTGACATTTGTCGTGTTGTAACGAGAAATTGATTTTGTCGATTCGAATTGTTATCAGACTTTTTTGTTAATTTAATTTTGATTCAATGAGTCTGCAATTATTATTTAGATTGGACAGGGAAACTTTGGATTTGCTGAAAGTTCATTGAGTTGCAATTTGCATAGCAAGTTGAGTGATCCATCCGCCCGGCGTTTAAAAATTTTGAAACAATAATTATAATCATTAATGAAATGAAAGTGAAAAAATTGGATAATTGACAAGATAATGGAATGTTAATCTTGATTGAAGGTTTTTTTTAAGGTATTTGATCTGGGAAGCTGAGTGTTGGGTGGTGTTGAGGGATAAATCAAAATCAAGGCAGGGAGGTGACTCACAAGAAACTAGATTAAAATCAAATTGTTAGACAAAAGAGTGAATCAAATTATGCAAAATAGGTAAAGAGAATAAGGAAGGGAAGAGAAAATAATTTCATTTCGACAACCTCATGAGGCTCGGTTTCTCAGTCAGTTTTTTCTTCTTCTTCTGTTTCTTTTGAATACTTCATTGAATACAGTTGAATTAAAGGCTTTTTTTTCAGGCGGAGACAACAAGCAAACATAAAAAAGGAAGAAAAGAAGAAGAAGAAGAAGAAGCAAAAAATGATAAAAATATTCACAGTTTAGATTAAATACTCCCAGTGTTCCTGCATGCGATTCAAATGGGTTATTAGATGTTTAATAATCATAGTCATGATGAGCAACTTTCAAGTGATTATCTTGAAAAGAATGATGGAAACTTGACTTTCAAGATTGACAAGGTTGGTTATTAATGTAATGATCAGTCAAGTTTGCCTCAACAATGGAAGAGGTTAAGTTATTGGAACAAATCTGTAGACTTTGATTGAATAAATTAGCAATTAGAAACATTTGGAGTTGATAAAGGAAGAAAAGTGTTACTTTTTTTTTTCTTCTCTCATTTCAGCATCAGATTATTGGAAACATGTTACACCGAATAATGCTTTTAGAGATTAATATTGATAATCAAGTGAACAAGAGTTATGGTCGGGAAAGGCTGCAGGCTGGGTGAGTGTGACGGTAAAAGGATGAGTCTACAGCTTGATGAGTTGAGACAAGGTCAGGGTTAGGCAAGGCCAAGGATGACAAGAGATTCTCAGTGTAATAATGATGAGATGATTAGTCGGTGAACATTTTTGTGTGATAAAGGGAAGGATGAATGACAGGGAAAGCACTAAGCCTTGAGAGTATTTATGTGGATGATAAAGACTGGGAAGGATAAATGAGCTATTGTATTGATATTAAAGCATTGGGAGTGAAAAGACAGGGAATGAAGAATGACCTCATCTTTCAAGTGATTATCCAATTGGTTTCAAGTCAAATCATGATTAAAGAGGAAAAATGAGTGGAAAATAAGATGAAAATGAGAATGATGAGAATGATGATGATGGTATTATGGCTATGAAAAGATGGTGAAAATGTAATTCTGCAAACTCTGTATTCTTTTTCCCTTTTCTCTTCTTATCCATTCCATTCTATTCACATCTTTTCTCAATCATTTTCTTCTTCAAATTAGTTGTGACTCATATCTAGCTGAGCAAATCAACCTCATAAGATGAAGTAAAAACATGGTTTCATTCACAACTCGAACAAGTTGTATTATTGGGAAAAAAAAGTAATGATGAATAGTAAATAATGGCAAATTAAATGTTGCTTTTTTATTCCTTTTCCTTATTCAACTTTACCTGAGATTAAATAAGATGATGAATTGAGGAAAAGGCAAAGAAGTCATTTCATTTGTAACATCAATGTAGATTGATATTGGATGATATGTTTATTGAAAAGCCAATTGAATGGAATCACTGCATTTTATTTAAGGCAACCTTTCATTTCCAAGTGGATTTCCGATTCAAAAGCCTTAACTTATGGATAATCTTCATCATCATCATCATCATTTTATGCCCCTTTTCACCTTCTTTTTGACTTTCCTCTTCTTTTCTTTTCCTTTTTTCTTCCAGTTCCATGCTCATCTTTCTTTGTTTTCTTATTCAGACATGTCAATGTTATTCATTAATTTGGATTGAAAAGAAGGCCTTTTTTTACTCCAAGATGATGAACCATGTAAGCATGGAAATGAGGATAAAGAAGAGATGAATGAATGTTCAATAGATTTCTCATCTTTTCCACTTTTCTCTTTTCAGGATCAACATCACCAATGAATTGGAAATAAACTTTTTTGTCTCTTCTCCTCCATCTTCGCCTTGCTATTACATCAACCTCATCTAATCTTTTCCTTCGTTTAATCATTTGTCGTATTATAAAACCATCAGGAAGGAGAAGAAGCAAAAAAAAGCGATTCTCTTCTTCTTCCATTCTTCCAACTTTACTTCCATGATAATGATCATGATAGTGATGATAATGTTACTCTAATTGGTGACAAGGGAACTCACAAGACTTTAAAGTCCATTTCAAACTTGAAAGGTTCACTTAACTTAATTTGTATTCAAGTCTTGATTCAAATATGAAATTGATATTAGGTGAAGCAAAAGTCGACATAATTGAATAATTTGAATGTTAATCTGATTGGAAATCATTGAAATCCAAAGTCAAACAATTTTACTGCAAAATCCCAGCAAACGCTGTGTTCAGTTAAAATGGTAAAGGTTATCAGCATTCAACTAATCAAGTTAATGAAACTAATTTTTGGGTGAAAAAAGTTCACAATGAAGACTTATGATCTTTTACTTCAACATTTTTTTTCCCTTCTTTCCCTTCATCACCATGAATATCATGTAAGAATGAGAGACTTTTTTTTCTTCTTCTTCTCTTTTCATTACAAAATCTTCTTCAATCATCATTTTCATTAAGCCTTTTCTACTTTTAATGCAATCAAATTAACAGCTAATTTGATTCAACTTGCTCAGTGTTTCACTTGTTCATCTCTTCAACTTATTCACTATTTATCCTCATCAGTTTCATCCATTTATTTGTTCATATTAATGCATTAAAAAGCAAGTTCATTTGAGTCACTCTTTTTCATTCCCAATTCCCAGTGTATTTGTCTGTGTTAACCATTTAACTTATTATGCCTTTTGTTTCAACCATTATCATTACTTTTCACTTTTATCACTTTCTTACCATTAATTGGTTTCTTTTAATATTAACAGTAAAATTGTTGAAACAATGGCATGATTAATAGCTGATTATTGTTTCAAAGGAAAGTCTCTTAATTAATGATCAGATAAAGTGTATCAAATTTAACCTCACTAATAATCATGATAATGATGGACAACTTTCATTCTAACGAGAATTCATTTCACTGAAACCTTTTCATGGATAGAAATTTGTCTTCCCAAGAAAGCCTACCGATCGAAAAGAGTCGAAATTTGATTTGAGAAAATCTAGAAAATTAAATTCGATTCAAAAACTAAGTCATTTGCAATGAGGAAACTTTGCTTATCAAGTTGACCAGAAAGGATGGATTGTTCCGAATCATTCCTTGATTCCTCGAATTTTTGTTTTCATTCCGACGATCAGTTTTTTCCTTCTTCTCATTATCATGAAATATCTTTTTTTCCATTTCTAAAGTTTTGGTTAAGATTGACTAGACAATAAAGAAATGCGTTTTTTTCTCAAATAACAATTAGATGGTTTCCTTTGATCATGACTATTGACTGGAAATGAATTGAATTGAAATGTGAAAACCGCAAGGAAAAGAAGGCAAGAAAAGAAACTTTTGAGCTTTCCTTTTGAACACGAAGGAATAAAGGAATTGAACGATTAGCATTGCATGATATCGAGTGGAGAGAAAAGATGAAAACATTGAAAAACATTGACTAAACATGAAGATAATAATGAAAGGAGTTGGATAAGTTTGATTGGAGTGAACAAGAAAAGTGGATTTATCATGTGAACAAGAAGTTACATTTTCATTGCCAGTTAAGTGAATATCATTTCAACTTTGAAACATTTATCGCAATTCCCAAACAAAAGTAACAACTCCTAGACAACAATATAATTTATCTTTCATCGTTCGTCTCATCATCTTTCCCATTCTCATGTAGATCTTGCCTTTTATTCAGCCTTTCATTTGGCAAACAGTTTCCATTATTATTTGGGAAACATTTTCATTTCAATTTTTATTTTCTTCATATTTTCACATCTTTTCTTCCATGCCTTTCTTTCCTGATAAAAGCAGAGTAACAAGTAAACATGACAGAGCAAACAATGGATCAGATTGTCTTGGATACAGAATAGTTATCTTTACCATTGATGATAGCACAGGCATCATCAAAAGTATTATCATAACTGAAAGAATCAGACTTTTTCTCAAAATCATTTCATTTCCGATCCTTCTCTCATCTTTATATCTTTAACAATTTTCTTTGTCTTCAAGTCATTCTCATCTTTACAATCTCAAGTTTCCCGTCATCAAACCCATAAATCAAACCGGAATTCAGATTCTTATCCATGTTCATAATCTCTCTGATTCTTTCCTCGTCTTTACCATTTCCAAACCAGAAAACTGCTCTTTACTTCATCATAATCTTCATCATTGTGAAAGGTAAAATTTTGGGTTTTAAGTGGACAGGAATCTCGGAGAAGATTGCTCACTTGCTTTCACTACAAGTTTGAGGTTTGTTTCAAGGACCACTGAGCTGGTAGGTTTCACCAAACACATATAATCTCTACGGAGATATCACAATTAAGACTTACTGAGGAATTTAAGATTCAGCACAATTAAGGTAACTTGGAAGAACTTATTAAGTTGAATTTTAGGAATGAATGGTTACCAAAGATTGCGAGAAATAGAGTTAAAAATAAGAGAGGTCTTTATTGAGATATATGGAAGGTTAAGAATAACAAGAATGATAGTGACTTTACGATGAGAAAACGTTAAGTAAATTGAAATTAAGGTGACCCTTTGGTTTTAACCAAAAGTAAAACAAAGAATCAGTTTTGGAGGGAACTGTAAAGTAAGAGACTTTTTGACTCTGTCTATTTTTGTCGAGTCGGTTAACCTTATCAGTGACTAAGGTTTGATTTTACTGAAGGAAAGGCTATGGCGCCTTATCAGTACTGTCTTGAGATTTGGTAGCTTTTACAGTTCAAAGGGATTAGATAAGTAAGAGGTAAAATTGAGTAAAGAAGAAAGTGATTTTTCTCACTCTTTCTTTTTGTCACCAATTTTACAATTTTAAGTTTGAGTAAAATTTAGGATTAAAATTAGTTAACTTACATAAGTTAAAATATTAAAGAATACAAGTAAATTTGGCATAAAATATTAAAGAAAGAATTTAAAGTTAAATGAAATTAAAATTAGTTAAAACAATTTCAGGAACATTTTCAAGGGGACAGAATTATACCCTTCACTGCCCCAATTAGAAGACCTTGATCTCCCTTTGAAACTGGGTTCTGAAAGTGTTTTAAGTATCTGGATTTGAGGATTCCGATTGTAGTCGAGTCGGATAGAAGATATGATCTCTAACTTGGGATGGTCCAATCTCTTTAATTATAATGGTTGCATCGCTTGATTCGGAAGATCCAGTTGAGGTGCGTTCAGAAGAAGGTCTTTGAGATGGCATTGAATCAGTATCTGAATCTGTAAATCTTTTGAGAAATTGTTGAAGTTCAGCTATTTGTCTTTGAATTAATTCATTAACAGAAGCATTCTGTTGTTGAGACCTGTTGGGAATAGAAGGATCAGGAGGAGAATCGGAAGGGGAAGAGTTTGAAAGAGAGGCTTGAGAAGGAAGAGAAGGAGTTTTGAAAACTGAAATATCTGAAACAGTTGGAGAGATTGTGCTTTGACTATCAGCAAGAGTAATTTTTGAATAGATTGAATCTGAAACAGAAGGTAATTCAATCCTTGGAGGAGGAAATGCTTTTTCTTGTGAATCAGTATCGGCGGGAATTTCAGAATCTGGAGTATTAGGAGGAGCTGGATGATTAGTATCTGAGGGATCAGACAGATTTTGAACTTGTTTAGGTGGTTCGGATGATTCAGTAGCTTGAGATGATTCAACTGGTTCGGATAGATGTGCAACAGTAGCTTGTTCACTTTGAGATTTTTCCTCAATTTGAATATCTTGTTCAATTGGTTCCGGGGGTTCAACTTGTTCATCAATTGATGGTAAAGTTTGTAACTTTGAAGATTTGGAAGATTGAACATTTGATTCTGATTGTTCATCAGAAGATTGAGGTTGATCGGAGTCAACAGCTTCAAGATCGATTAAAGGAATGTTAGGAATAGATTGAGACTCGGAATTAGCGATTACAGTTTTAGATGAGTTGTCAGATCGTACTGAGATATTACAATCATCATCAGGACCATAATTACTGTATGCGGATGAGGCAGGCTGTGATGCAGGAGTGACACATCTTGCATTATGATCAGGCATATCGTGTCTTTGCGTATATGACCAGTTATCAGGCCAATTAGCTTCATTACGTTGAACTCGGTCAATGTAAATGTGAAGTAATTTGGAGACTGTACGATTACCACATGTGTAACACATATTAGCATTGTGGATTCCATTGCGGAATTCAGCTAACTCTTCGATGAGTTGCCATTGAGCCATGTAGAGATTCATTGAGGTTATGGCCTCGACTGCAGGTGAGTGAGGTTCACACCTTATGGTAAATCCAGGAAAGAGAAGATAGGAAATAAGAGAGAGAGAAGCAGGATGTTCTCGATATGGGGAATAAAATTGTGTAATTTCTCGGGTTTTAGTTCTTAAATATGAAATTTCAGGTTCAGTAAGATCTAGGGATCTGTAAAGATTGATTAACCCGGCACCAACAATGGCGGTTGAGGCAGCAAAGAATGTGATGACTTGATCACGAACTACACTGAGAGAAGGAGCATGTCGAAGATCTCGTCGAGTTACACCATGAAAATGGGTATCAATGTATGTGATATCTTGATAATGAATCAAGGTTTCAAAGACAATGTTACGTAAACCATTGACAATGACAATCCAAATAGGACGAGGACGAGGACCAATTTTAGTTCTGTCTGCTGAGAGACCTTCAATACGACAGTAAGCTGCGTGTATTGAGTAGGTTGTGAGTGGAGAAGGATGCAGGGAAATTGATTCTGCAATTAGTTTTTCAGTTCTAGCTCTCAAAGGAGGCATTCGAATCTGAGTTAAACGATGAAATTCTCGAGCAGCGGGAGATGGTCTATCTCTTCGATAAGTAGTTCTTTGCATGTCTTGATAGAATGGCTGGAAATTACGGAGTGAAGGAAAGTTTTGACGGATAGATTTTTCAATATCAGAGCGTTGTTCAGGAGTAAGATGTTCCAGAGGATTAGTACGAATAAAAGGAAGACTTTCATCTTCAGCATCAGAGGGAATATGTTTATTGTAATGTTGAGTATTACGAGGAGGAATACCTAGGGCTACTTGTAGCCATTCCTCTGAGTCTCGGACTAGATAAAAGGGAACTCGATTCCATTTAATGGTATGGGGTCGAGGTTTGATTGAGGGATCAGGACGAGTACCTACTGTTGGTTCGAATCCAACAACATTTTGAAGGAATTCTTCACCTTCGTAAATAGGGAACTCAGGATCTTTGGATCTTTTAAAGTTTGTCCAGAAGTGGAGACTGAGATTAGCAAAGGAACGGATAGCGCAAGGTTTAAGTAGGGGATCTGAAGGATTATGGTCTTTAAGGTATACAAGACAAGCCCATAATTTCATCTTTTCGTACCATGAATTTTCATGAGATTTTTGATTTGGAGGAAGCTCTGGAGTCTCTGATTTGAGATGCGAAGGCAAGAAGTTGGCGAGTCGCTTAGGAGCATTGATAAGCTCATCTCTATATTGAGTTTGTTTGAACGGGAAGTTGACGCTAAAGTCAAATTCTTCTAAAAATAATCCTTTCCTACAATTATTTTCATGTTCGAGAAAGGATGAGGGGGCAAATGTTTGAGAACAGGAAGTGCGTCTACATTGGAATAGTGATTTATTGTAAATGGATAATGTAGCTTGGGTTGAGATATTCTGAAAAAATGGATATTCATCTTTTGAAGCGAAGAATTGAACACAATTGGGAAAAATACATAAAAATTGGTGAGGGTGGAATAGAGGAAATAAACCAAGAGTAGTGACCAAATCTCGAAGCCATTGAATGCAGAGATAACAATACCATTGTTTGCATGAGCGGCATTCACGTGGGTCGATTGAGATTTGTTCGCAGAAACAACATCGGATAATTTTCTCGATTGTTTCGAATTCAGGGTTAACAATTTGAGTCTTAGTTAGACCATGGGGAATTGGTTTGAGAGTAATCGTTTTGATAGATTCATCACTATATAAATTCAGATATAACTTTTCTCTTATTAACTTATCAAATTTTTCTTTTAGTTCAGCGAACTGTTTAGCTTCTTCATTAACTATTTTTCTAATTTCATAAAATTTCTCATTTGAGACGTAATCAGGTAAAGGTGCTGTGGGCCTTGGAGCTGGATAGACTCCGGGAGGAAAGTTATATTGACTTGGTTTGATGTATCTTTCAGCAAAGGGAAATTTTGTATTTGGAGGAGGCATGAGATAAAGATTTGGAGTATAAGCAGAAGGACGGACAATAGTGTTTGTAGATTCAGGAGGAGCGGAATTTTCATTAGGAGAAGAGGGAGCGGAACTATGACTTTCTATCTTTTTATTAGGATGTTGATCATTAGCAGATCGTTTACGGGTTTGAGACTCAGAGAATGGTACATTACCGTAGGAGCGTGAAGTGTTGGAGGTTCCTTGATTTCCATCATGTCGGGACCTTGGAATGCGAGTAGCAGAAAGAGTCTCGTCTTCACTTTCATTATCGTCTGATAATATTATACTGTTGAAATCGAAATTTTCTTTTCGGTATGTTAGATTGGGTGGAGGAGGAAGAGGTAAGTCAGATGAAGTAGTAGATGATTGATCGGAAGGAACAGGTACACCAAAAACTTGAGGTTGAACATGAGGTTGTTCACCACGTTGATCAGGAGTTGGAGATTGAATATTAACAGAAGTAGGCGGAGGTGTAGGAACAATTTCAGTTTCACCGGAAGGTAAAACTCTTTCGATTAAAGTTGACTTAAGGGTGGAAGTTTTAATTTTCATTTTAAGGAATTGAAGTGAAGATGAATAAGGCACCAAAATTATAAAGAGTTGCTTAGACAAAGCAAAGAGATAGAAATTTGAAAAGATTTTGGGTTCAACTGTGAACAATGGTTTTAACTTTTTGATGAAAGTTAGATTATAATTTTTAACAATAATTAATTTTGAATAACTTTGAATTGAATTTTCAAAAGATTGAAATGTTGAATAAATTTGAGAATCAGAAAAATTTGAAAGTAAAAGTTGAAATGAAGAAAGTTTAAAAGCACAGAGATTGAAGATGAGAAGTGAAGGTGTTGAGGACAAGTGTGAAAGTGTGGAAAATTTTTCTTTTGTTTTAAGAGCGCTAACTAGACTCTTTTCCCCTCTTTCAATCCCTTGTTGGTGATTGGAGGAAAAGTTGAGATTAACCAGACACTGTCTGTCTCTGTCAACACGGTTGAGGTTACAGTTTTTATCTTGGTTAAGATAACAAATTAGTAATATGTAACCGTTGCAAATTTGATTTAATCCTTTTTGTTTTTGAAGCCTTGTTAAAGGTTTATCTAATGAACCGTGGGATAATTTTTTATTTTGCAAGACAATAGCTTTATCTGCAGAGATATACTTTCTTTTCTGTTTAGGTTTTATGTTCAAATTTTCAGTTAAATTTTGAGTTAAATTTTCAAACTCTTTTTGGATATAATTGTCATTAGTTAATTTAGGATTTTTTGAATTTGAATTAGAAATTTCAGAAGCATTTTGAATTGAATTTGAGGAATCTTTTTGGGAATAAATTGAATTTTCGAGATTAATATTTTGGCTATTATTTGAATTATGATTTAGTTCATCATTGTAAGTTGAATTATTATCAGAATTATTAGAAGCATTGTTAGTAAGAGGCATTGAGCAATTTAATGGATTTTCAAATCTTAATTGAAGATAATCATTAAGATTTGTTTGATTTTTTGTAATAATCAAAGGAGATTCGGAATCTTCTGAAGTAATTGAATTAGTTTCATTTAAAGAATTAATTTTTGAATTTGAATTATTTATGGAATTAGAATTAGAATTAAGTTCGGATTGAATATTAGTTTGAATATCAGAGGAATCAGAATTTGAATTAGTTTGTGAGGGCTCAGAATTGGGGGAATCAGAATTTGAATCAGCTGGATGAATAGAATTAAGATTTGGAAAAGTTTCATTTTCCAAATAAGTATCAGGATTGAAATAGTTATTTTTGAGTGTTAACATTTTTTCAGTTAATTCACCTTTATATAACTTTGTGTTGGAAACATTTACGCTAAATAAGCCTAAATCTTCAAGTTCTAGCAATAAAAGGGAACCTTTTTGTATACCACAAACGAGGTAAGGACCATGATACTTTTCTTTTAGCTTTTTTGAAATTGAGGGATCTAAAGATTCATTTCTCACAAATACAAAGTCACCTTCTTTGTATGGAGAAGTTTGATGGAAGAGTTTTGTTCTGGCAATTTGATACAATTGTTGTGAATGTAATCTTGCGTAGGCAAGTTTACGAGCTTGATTGACGTTAAATGAATTTGAATCAGGAATCTCTAAGAGATTGTCTAAAGGCTTTCGTGGGTGTCGACCATAGACTAGGAAATAAGGAGAGAAGCGAGTAATTTTATGAACTGAGGTATTGATAGCGAAAACTGAGGTTTCTAAAGAGTTTTTAAGATTTTTGGTTCCATGTTGAATCACATATGACCGTAATCTCTCGGCTATGGTACGATTGCATCGTTCCACAATTCCTTGAGATTGAGGGTGATAGGGATTTGAGATTTCGTGTTTAACACCATTTTCCTTTAGGAATTGATGAACTAACTCTGAGGTAAAGTTAGTGCCACGATCTGTTTGAATTACTTGGGGAAAACCGTAATTCTGAAATAGAGATCTTAAGAGATTAATAACAGTGGAAGCAGTTTGATTGTTAGTTAATTTGGCGAGGACATATCGAGATAATATGTCAACTAAAACAATGATATACTTTTTAACTCTATTGATTACTATCGGACCTTGAACATCAAGTTCAAAACGTTCAAAAATTTCTTTGGGAATTGGCTTAGTGGAAGGATCAATATATATTACGTTAGTAGGTTTGGAGATCTGACATACAATACAATTGTCGCAGAGCTTTTTCACTAAGTCATGAAGATATTGACACCAAAAACGTCGAGCTATTTGGAGATATGTTTTCTCCGGACCGAAATGTCCACCAAGTGGAGATTCGTGTTCGTATGCAAAGATTTCTTTTAATAGTTGAGAATCAATGACTAGTCTTGTACCAAATGGAACTGAGATATCTTTACGATATAGTAGATCACCTTTCATGCAATAACGTTTTAATGCTATTGGATCGTTGCTTTTGTAGAGAGCAATAATTTTTTGAATATCTGGATTCTGATTCTGGGCAATGCGAATTTTGTCTTTCCACATTGTAAATTCTGATTGAGAAGGTTTAGTTGAGGTTTTAAGTTGAGTTAATTCTGATGAAGTAGAGAAACAGATTGCGGGAAGATGGTTGAAATCATTTAAATGATTTAGATCGGATAGGCAAATAGCATTGAGACCAACATCATAATATTGATCATCAGAGGGATTAAGAATGTAATCCGTAAGGTAGACTCTATCTAAGAATTCTTCCTCAGGATCAATTATTTTGCGGTGAGACCAGGAATTCTGGTAGCGAGAAAAGCAATCTGGAGGATGCGTTGATCCTTTCTTGTATACAACTTTGAAATTGTACGTTGATAACATGATCGACCATCGTTGAAGTCGTGAGTTTTTGAAATTGACTTTAGTTAACTGACACAAGGCATGGTGGTCAGTTTCAATTAGGAACATTTCACCTTCTAGGAAATGGTTGAATTTATTAACTCCAACAAATATTGCGAGTAACTCTTTTTCGGATACGGAATAATGCTTTTGATGCTTTTGAAGGGTTTGTGAATAAAATGAAAGCGGAAGCCAATCTTTTATATCTTCGATCGGTGTATTTGAATCATAGGTAGGAGAGGATGAATCTTCTTGTAGTAAAATACCACCGACTGCATGGTCTGAAGCGTCAGCAGAGATTTTACGGCGCAAATCAGGATTGTAATGGACTAAGAGTGTAGTTGAAATAAGAGAGTTTTTGAGGGTATCGAGGGCTTTTTTATCCTCGGGTAAAATTCTGAATTTCTTTTCCTTTGAAACAAGACGGTAAAGTGGAGCAGCGAGGGTGGAAAAGTTAGGAATGTATCTTGAGAAGTAGTTGTAGCATCCCAGTATTGACTGAAGTTCACGAACATTTCGTGGATAAGGTAGATTTTTGAGAGCATCGACCTTTTTTGGATCAGGGCGGATACCTTGACCTGAAACTAGATGACCTAAGAGAAGGATCTCTTCGTACCCAAATTGACATTTGTTGAGCTTAACTTTGAGGTTGTATTGCCGAAGACGGTTTAACACGAGTTCTGTGTTTGCCAAAAGATCAGGGAAGTCTTTACCAACGACAGGGACATCATCGAAGTAACCAATACATTTACTGTAGATCAAACCTTCGAGGACTTTGTTCATAAGCTTTTGAAAGATAAATGGAGCGCTAGCTAAACCCATAGGAAGTCTTTTATAATGGTATTTGCCATCAGGAGTGACAAATGCAGTTTTTTCTCGTTCAGAGGGAGGAAGCTCAATCTGGTGATAACCTTGGGCCAAGTCGAATATATTGAAATATTTACCACCTCGAACTACTTCGAGACAGTCATCAATGCGAGGCATCGGGTAACGAGGGACTTTGGTTATCCGGTTGAGTTTACGGTAATCTATTACCATTCGATAGCTACCATCAGGCTTAGGAACTAAAATAGCGGGAGCACCACCGGAAGCGTTGCTATGCTCAATTATGTCATTTTCAATCATTTCATTAATGATTCGTTGAAATTCATTGCGGCGTTTTAGAGGGCAACTGTAAGGGTTTTGATACGGAATAGGTTGATTATCGAGGTCAATTGAAATAGGACAGACTGAGGATGGAACGAATCCTAAATCATTTTTTGATTTAGAAAAGGTAGATTGAAATTGATCAATTAGATCGATTAATTGCTGCTTTTATTCATCAGGAAGATTTTCGTTAACACGAGCTGCGATTTCATTTCGAAAGGGCTGAAGTTGTATTTCTTTAACTTCAGTTTGGGTGTGGAAGTCACACTTAGCCATTAGAGCGGAATCAGTTCCGACTTGAATTCTAGCTTGTCTAGGACCATTATCTAGAATGTAATTGTTTGAAGTATTTTCAATTGTTGAGTTAAAGATTTGCTGGGTCTCTTCTTTAGTACAGAAACGAAAGTTAAAAGTAGGATCAAGAGGATTAGAGTTCGAGAATTCAGAACAGGTAGTGGAATACTCATTTCCATCGGATTTCATCTGCATATAATATAGATGAATGAAAGCGATTCCAATTAGGCAGATTGGTTCGAAGTCTTTAACTATCTGTAGTCGAAAGACTCTAGACTCATTCATTTGAGGATGTTTTACAACGGCGTAGGCGAAGCCATAAGAAGGAACATAGTGTTGAGCGGCTATGCCCTTTAATGATCTGGTGTAGGGAATTACATGTACTTTAAGTTGTTCAGCAACGGTGGAATCTAATGCTGAAATAGTAGATCCAGTATCGAGAAGTACTCGACCTTTTTTGACATACTCTTTATTAGGAGTGTAAAGATTAAAGATTGCTTGTGGCATGTGAATCAAATTGGAGTCACCCAATTGAGTGAGTAAAGGTACATGAGGAACAGCAGATAGAGTGAATGCAACATCTGAGCTACGAATTGCTGAATGAGGAGGTTCAGGAGGTAAATCTGAACTTGTAATGACATTGGAAGAAGAAGGAGTATTAGGATTATGAGCTGATGGAGTACGAGGTTGGGATGAAGCTTGTTGAGCTTGAGGAGGATTGTTCTGAGGAACTGGACGACGTTGAGGTAAAAGATTGTTCATTCTTTTACGACAGTCTTTAATTTGGTGTCCAGGACGTTTGCAATATGCACAGGTAATATTTGAATTAGGATATGGAGGAACTCTATTAAAGGTTTTAGGAACTGTTCTTTGCTCATTTCTTCTGAGTAAATTATCAACAGTTGTAACTTTCGGTTGGAATGGTTGAGGTTTATAAGGATTTGAAGAGGACTGTGAGGATTTGAGATTTTTACTTCTCTCAAATTCAAAATGTTTTCGGATAAGGAGATTTGTGATCTGATCTAGGTTAGAATCGTAACCAAGAGTATAAATATCTTGTTGGATATTTTGAGGAATGTGACTCATTAATTCATGAAGAAAAACAGCGGGTGAGTGTTGACCTACTGCTTTATTAAGAGCGGTTCTGAGTCTTAGGATAAAGGAAGAAGGATGCTCAGAAAGATCATATTGAAGTGATTTCAACTGAAATTGGGCGGCGTATTTCATTACGGGAGTAGAGATTGCATCAATTAAGGCTTGGACATATTCTTGATAATTAGTGATAGATGGATCAATAGTTTCAGCTACGGCTAAAAGTTCATGGCCTAACGCTTTTCTAAAGCATCGGTACCTGGTTTCATCGTCTACATTTTCATGAGCTAGTCTGGCTTTTACTCTTTTAATGTAGTCAAACATGTCTTCACCTTTCTTGAATTCAGGCACATAAGGATCTTGTCGTAGGACAGAGAGTGCATTAGCTAAATTTGTGCTATCATTTGAGGTACTTGGAGCAGGGAAATGAATAGGAATAGGAGATGATACTGTAGGGGTAACTTGAGGTAATTCAATTGAAACACCTTTGGATGCAAGGACAGAAATAAATTTCTTGAGGGAACCTAATGATAAGGATAAGGATTGCAATTCAGGAGTTGTAACTCGAAGAATGTCTTCTTCATCTCTACCAAGATTTGAAATGATAGTTTGAATTTCATGTTCACTCATACCTTTTTGACGACATCGTGTTACCCAATCTGGTATTGTAGATTGATTGATGGTTTCGATAGGAAGGAAGGAAATATCATCATCACTTAGATTTTCACCATTTAGCATCAAATGTGTGTGAATACAATCGTAAAGCTTTCGCGCTGCAAGCCAAGATAGAGGTGTGGGAACTTGCCATGTGGATAGTTGGGCTTGAACTTGTTCTGGAGTAAGTTCTTGAACTAGTGGAGTACCTTCAGGAGGTTCAACTCTTAAGCCGGATCTTGTTTCGACCATTTTGAAATACGTTGAATAGGAATACGGAATTGAAATCGAGGATGAAAGAGTTTTTAAGGAAAGAGTCACGGACTTGTGTTATAGTTGTGAGAATAGGAATTTTAAGACTTAGAGTTTTTCACAGACTTAAATCTTGAAAGAATTTTGAAATGAAGTAAACTTCGATCTCACACTGAGGATAAGGAACACAAGGTTTAAAGTAAAATTTACTTGAGAAATTGAAGGAATTCTAGAGTTTAGAATTAGGATGAACGGATTCAAGTTATTCTTGGAAAGCTCAAGATTACAGAGTTCAATGAGTACCAACTTAGCGATCCTGCCGTGGTCGCCAAGTGAAAGGTAAAATTTTGGGTTTTAAGTGGACAGGAATCTCGGAGAAGATTGCTCACTTGCTTTCACTACAAGTTTGAGGTTTGTTTCAAGGACCACTGAGCTGGTAGGTTTCACCAAACACATATAATCTCTACGGAGATATCACAATTAAGACTTACTGAGGAATTTAAGATTCAGCACAATTAAGGTAACTTGGAAGAACTTATTAAGTTGAATTTTAGGAATGAATGGTTACCAAAGATTGCGAGAAATAGAGTTAAAAATAAGAGAGGTCTTTATTGAGATATATGGAAGGTTAAGAATAACAAGAATGATAGTGACTTTACGATGAGAAAACGTTAAGTAAATTGAAATTAAGGTGACCCTTTGGTTTTAACCAAAAGTAAAACAAAGAATCAGTTTTGGAGGGAACTGTAAAGTAAGAGACTTTTTGACTCTGTCTATTTTTGTCGAGTCGGTTAACCTTATCAGTGACTAAGGTTTGATTTTACTGAAGGAAAGGCTATGGCGCCTTATCAGTACTGTCTTGAGATTTGGTAGCTTTTACAGTTCAAAGGGATTAGATAAGTAAGAGGTAAAATTGAGTAAAGAAGAAAGTGATTTTTCTCACTCTTTCTTTTTGTCACCAATTTTACAATTTTAAGTTTGAGTAAAATTTAGGATTAAAATTAGTTAACTTACATAAGTTAAAATATTAAAGAATACAAGTAAATTTGGCATAAAATATTAAAGAAAGAATTTAAAGTTAAATGAAATTAAAATTAGTTAAAACAATTTCAGGAACATTTTCAAGGGGACAGAATTATACCCTTCATCATTGTCATAATTTTCTTGGATTTTTCACATTCGCCTCTTAATGTTGCTAGAGATTGATGAAGATTGTAGAGTGAAACATTGTAACTCCATCTTTGAGATAATTGTGATCATGTCATGATACAGACTACGAACAAAGGCCAAAGAATTGCAAGGAAATTTAAATTGAAGACATTTGAATATGAAATGCTATAATAATTGGGTTGTTACTAAAAGACAATTGTCACATTTATGCACGAATTGAACAAATGGACAGAAACGGAATAAAATTTCTTTCAAATTTAGAGTCTGTTGGTTTGTAGGGACACATTAACTGAGTCCATTTGTGCGATTTAAAAATTTCTCTCATCGACAATTCTTGAAAAAGCAAATTCGAAGTTGAAACTTTCAAAGCTTTTTGTACAATTAAAGAAGCATATTTTTTCATATATACTCACGGTAGTGAAGTGCATTTTGAGTATCAACCAGAAAATGCACTTATTTTGGGTAAAAAAACTTGCAAAATAGATTAGTTCGGATTGAAACAAACGGACAAAAACTGATAGAAATTGACTTTATTCAAGTTAAGACTGTAAAGGTTTGTAGGGAAATGAAAATTGAGTGCATTTGTACTATTAGGTACTTCAGCTGATAGATAGTTTCCGAGAAAATAAAGATCAAAGTTGAAACTTCGATCGCCTTTTGGTACAGCAATGAAAGTAGTTTTTTCATGAAACTCTTTTCACTGAAGTATCTTTTAATGACCAACCAAAAAATGGTCTTCTCTTGAAAAACACAAGTTTTCCTTTTCAGTAAAAAAGATTAGTTCGTTTTGAGTCAAACCGATCCCAGTCTGTGACCGCAACAGTTAGAGAACTGAACCTCATCATTTGTGCATGAAAATTGCTGCTAAACATCATAGATCGAGCATTTTTTTCAACTTAGCAACAGTTCTCTTGATTTTGGCCCTTTGCATAAAAACTTTGAGCCTCGATATTTCGAGAATGGCATCACCTACATTCATTATTCATTCACCAATTTCATTCTTTACAAATTAATATTTCAATTCAATTTGCAAACTTTGCATAAGCGCGTTTGGATTACGATACTTCGGTTGTTAATGGGCCAGTAACAGCTTATTCAACAAACTAAACTCATTTTAACCCATATCTTGATAAATAAACCATTTTCTGGTTAAACCTGCAAATAAGAATACAAAAAGCCTTGCTAAATACTCGATTATTTGAGTTGAGGGTTGTGACTAAGCGGGTTTGTAAGAACATGCAAACTAAGTCGATTGGTGCCATTATTCATAACATTCAGTGGACATTTTTCGAGAAAATCGAAGACGAAGTTTCTACTTCGATCGCCTTTTGTGCTTGCAATGGAAGCATATTTTTTCACGAAACTGATTTCGCTGATGTATCTTTTGATGATCGACCAGAAAAAGGTCTTACTTTAAGAAAAAGAACCTTTCTTTTTTTATAAAATAGGTTAGTTCGATTTTGAATTAAATCGATCGCATTCTGTGACCGCAATAGTTAGCAAACTAAAAATCATTATCTGTCGATAGAAAATGTCGCTGTACATAATAGACTCGATTCTCGCAACATTTTATCAACAGTTCTCTTGATTTTGGCCGTTTGCATAAAAACTTTGAGCTTCGATATTTCGAGAACGGGATCGCCTACATTCGTTATTCTTTCACCAATTTCATCCTCCACTAATTAATATATTAATTTGATATGCAAACTTTGCATAAGGCCGTTCGGGTTACGATACTTCGGTTGTTAATGTGCCAGTAACAGCTTATTTATTAAAACAAACTCATCTTAACCCATATCTTGGTAAATAAACCATTTTCTGGTTAAACCTGCAAATAGAATGCAAAAAAATACTGTGAAAGACGCGATTATTTGAGTTGAGGTTTGAGACTAAGCGGGTTCGTAAGAACATGCAGACTAAGTCCATTGCTGCTTTTGCATAATCCATTCGATGGACAGTTTTCGAGAAAATAAAGATCGAAGTAGAAACTTCGATGGGTAACAACCTTTTGTGCAGCAATGGAAGGGAATTTTTTCATGAAACTTATATCGTTTAATGATCAACCAAAAAATTGTCTTATTTTAAGTAAAAGAACCTTTCTTTTTTTGTAAAATAGGTTTGATTTGGTTACTCATGTTATATTTTAGAATCGTTTTATAAAGTTTAATGATTATTAAACACAAAATGAGGAAGGAAAGTGTGTAAGGAAAAATCTTTATTATCAAAGGAATTAGTTCATGTTTTATTCGGTATTCGGTCTTATACTGTTATAGCCCTTAATAAAATCTGATCTATGGTTAAAGAATAATAATTTTAGGAAATGCCATTCTCGCAATATCCAGGCTCAGAGTTTTAAGCCGAATGGCCGAAATCAAGAAAACTGTCATTAAATTGATAAAAGTATTCAATCCATGGTGTGATCCATCAAAAGGCACATCAACGAAATAAGTTGTGTGGAGAAATCTGTTTTAATAGCTGAAAAAAGGCGATCGAGATTACAACTTTGACCTCGATTTTCTAGAAACTGTCCATCGATGAATTATTTAACAGGATCGATGTCCCTACAAGCCACCTAAGTCTCTATGTGATAATTGTGTTGTGTGTATTAACAACCAAATAATAATTGTAAACCCAATTTTAGCTTAAAGAATACAAATTAACTCTAAATTATCCTTGTTAGTTTAGATGTTTTATGTCCTTTTTTTAACATTGTTGACTGTTATTATGATTATAATTTATTTTCTTGTTTTTCTGGCAATCATTGATTTTTCATCGCAAGTCAAAATTCACAAGCAATTCATGCATGCTCACTATAAAACCCATTCCCAGGTTTATCCAATAATCAACGAAGAAAACGATTATCAAGTTTATCTTGCTGGTAAAGAAACTAAGATGAATGTGGTAAATAAATCAAAATATGATATGGTTAGATGCACGGTTGTCGATACAAAGGACGACCAAGTAATGGTTGTGTTGGATGGGAGACCGGCCATCATAAAGCCGGACTACAACAGCCAAGGGCATCATCGAGAGGTCGTTTATAAACATGGAAAGTTTAGTGGCTCGTGGATTGCACTTGGTGATGGTCTAGCTCTTCATGTACCAATTGTTATTAACAGAGAGTTGGAGAAGCCTGAACCATGGAACTATGTGGAATTGGTTCGTTTTAATTTGGAAAAAAAATCGGTGGAAGTTGAATCTAAAATTCCTTGGTTGAATGATTCAGATTGGGCAACCATAAGGGAATGGAGGTTACAGGATCATATTTATTTCGGAGATAAACTGTTTCTCCTCATTTCTCGATCTCTTTTTAATAAATACGACAATTCAACGGAAACGTCAGAAAAAAAGATAAAGAATGAACTGTGTATTATCAGTTTGTGCTTAGGAAAAGGTTCACAATTTTTATCTCATCCAATTGAGATTCACTTTGAACTGCCTTTACACCCGGTATTACTTGACAATTATGAAACCATGAATGCAGTTTTTCATTTCAAATTGGGCGCCAATGTTGATGAATCTAAAAGATATGCCATAATAACATATGGTGCAGATGACCAATTAACTATTTATTTTATTAATAATTTACCTCTGCTGTTTAATCAAAATACTTATGATTGTGCAAATGTTTCAGTTAAATTTAATTCATTTTATAAACATATTCGCTTCGATGACAATGATTGTATCACCACTATTCGCGATGAATGTGAAAATGGTCTTGGTGTTTTCCCAGCTGGCTCTATCTATTCTGTAAAATCTTTGAATGTTCCTATCAACGAACCTTCTTCCCTTATCTATCTGTCCACTTTACATTTAGATTATCCTCATCTTCAAACAATTATTTACATATCTAATAAGGATGGAGTGAAATCGTGTGAGCTCGATTATGGCCTGGAATCTTTAACGTGTAAACCCATCTTGTCTTACAATGAAGATGTTCAAATGTATCCACACATCAATGTCGCCGATGCCAATGTATTTGTTGTTACCTCCACAAACAAAGTTTATCATGCCAACCTGAACTGCACCGATTATTCAAATTGTATTACTTGTGTAATGTTTGGTTATTCAATTGGCTGTCGATGGATTGACAACATATGCGAAAGAGTTGATAAAATTACGGACTTGACGCAACAGATTGACTTAAAAGTCAACTACTGCATTACAATTGTTGAAGTTACACCAAAGGAAATAACCTCGATAGATAGATCATTGAAAATGGAACTGTCAACTGCTCTTGCAACATTTGGTTCTCAAGAATCAATCTGGATCTCTGTTGGTCCTGAAAATTATTGTCCTAATGTAATTTTACAAAATCAAACGATCTATTGTGATTTGGTTTTGGAATATTCTGGTTTCTTTCCAGTTAATGTCACTTTTTATTTTGCCAAGTATGCAAATTCAGCTAGTCTCACGGCAATGACTAAAGATCTATTCTCGGTGTACCGGATAGACTACACTTTCTGGATTTTTTCTATCATGTCGGTTACTATAGCTATAATCATCATATTCTGCATTTATGTAGCTACTAGTATGAATCTAAAAGGCACAAAATCAAGGGTTGGTTTATTTGCAAGACTCAACTACAGCTCTCCTCCTCAAAGATCCTCAAGCACGCGGACACGAAGTTCCGTTTCGGCCAAAACTTATGAAATGTCACGCTCATTCTAACATAGAAAGATTTCTGTTAAATTTGTTCTATTCACTTATCTAGGAGAGACATTAAAAGCACCAAAAACTTCAGTAAACTCTTTTCAAATTGTTAATCACTTGTCTTTTCAATTGAACAGATTTGTTGATTTTAACCTCAATGATGCTGCTATTGCCATCTGTACGTTAATATTTGCTTCAAAATGGCCAATAAACGGTTGTGATTGACTCTAATTTAACACTTTAATTTGTGGTAATATTTACTCAAATCCTTTTACCTTTGCAATTTATTCTAGTCTTTTCTCCTCAAATCTACAGTTTAGTAGAAAGTCTTTACTGTCAATCTTCTTACTTTTATTTGTTGATTAGCAAATTGTCTGGTTGTACTCAAATGATTGATCTAAGGATTTTACTCTATGATCATCGAAGCTGCCAGGATTGAATTTTTTGAACAATCTTTAGCTAAAAAAATCTTGATTTGTCTTTTTAAGCTTTGCGTTATTACTTGATCTTTAGAAGTTGAAACGATTTTTTGAATTTAATGAACCCTTCAATAGATAAGTCAATCAATAATGAAGGACAATTAGTTTGCTCAATTTCAATTTAAATGTCAATGTCTAGATGGCGCAGTTGACAACATTAAAAATTGTAAGCTGTAATATAAAAATGATTGAGATTAAGCTTGTAAAATGTTTAAATTATTCTTGTTTCTTGAAGAAGCCTTTTTTTCATCCAGTTAGTTGATCAAAGTTCATTACCATCTTTATTCATCATGTCAGCAATACTAAAGGCCTTCACGTTTGGGAAATCTAAGCATAAAAGTAAGCTCATCTTTGTATCTACATCAAGTTACGATATTTCCTTTCAAAGTAACCGTTGACAGTGAGTTTGACTTTTTAGTAACAATGTGTTGGTTAAATTACAGAGTTGCCCGAAGAATGGGGTGAAGATATTAAACAACCGGTCAACGAAGGGTTGCCCTTTCACTGTAAATATATTGGATCAACTCTGGTTGAAAAAGCTTCAGATGATGCAACCACAGCAGAGGCAATTAAAACAATTATTCAAATGGTGAGTTTCAATTTTATCATTAACCAGCATATGTGTTTGTGTCGCTTTTGAAATTTTGATTTTGAAATATGTTGATCTAAAATGTTTTCTTTCTCAATCTCTCTGTCTTCAGGCCAAAATGGCTGGTAAAGTTAAAAATTTGCGCAAGGTTGTCCTCACAATAAAGCCTACTGGAATAAGTTGTAAAGATGCTCACAATGATGAAGAAATTTTCGATATCTCCATTTACAGGTATTTAATGATTGTTCTTCCTATTTTTGTCCGATTCACCGATTTCAAATTTTCTGTCCTATTCTTTTGTTTTATTAGAATCTCATATTGTTCAGCTGACGCCAATTATGACCGGGTTGTTGCCTTTATCGCTACAAATAAGAATGAAACTCATGAATGCCATGCTTTCCTTACCAGAAAAAATGAAGTAGCTCGTGCCTGTGGTAATTTTCTTCATTTTTAATTCTTGAATTTTACTTCCTTATTCAGTCAAAATCTGTTATGTGATTATTGTACGATTAATGTGCTTCCTGTTTAGTGTTTAGTGCATTTGATATTTTCCAGTATCGTTGCTCATCTTTTACACCATTGATTCATTGATCAATTATTTGATTATTTCCTTTGTTAATCTTTCACCATTTTCTTTTCTTAATTATATTTAGCATTAACAATCTCTCAAGCTTTTGCTATTGCTTTTGAAAAATACCAAGAAACATTGAAAGAGAAGAATCAAACTAAACCAAGTAACGACAGTAAAGATACCAAATCAAATGGTAAATCAACTGATCAGGCATCCAATGAAAATTGTCAGACAAATGGAGCACCCATGATTGATTTGCTTAGTGATTCAACTCCAAACCTTAATGGACAAATTAATGATCTTGATGCTGATAAGGATTGTTTCCTTAGGTAAAACTATTTCAATTCATTTCAATTTAATTTAATTTTTCAATGAACTTATCACGAAAATGTTTTTATTACCATGTCTAGGTTGGCTATGTCTCGAGCTCGAACAGTATCTGATGATGTTCCTCTATTACCAAGTAATTTAACTCTTAAAGGATTCCAAGACCCAAATCAGCTGAATGAATTCATCAGAGCTGCTACTTGTGATGATGGTTTCGATAAAAATGATGCATTCAATCTGTTCTAGAATTTCTTTTATCCACAAGATGTTCCCAAGTTCATGAAGTTTCTTTTTCTAATGGTTTTTTCTATTAGCAAACTTTATGTTTCTTATTATTGTTGACAAATGTCCAACAATTTTCATTTAACGTTGATGAAATTGTTATAAACCGAACCTCAGGTTAACACTTTTTTTATTAACCTGGTTTCAAAACAACTCAAAGTAGTCTTTAACTATTAATCATTAATTGTCTATTTCCTTTATATTTCGCTCTCTATACTCTATTATATACTTGTTAATTCAATTCTCATGAAGTTGACACTTTCAATTTGTGCCTCTTCTGAGTTTTGATAGCTTTGTTTTGATCTTTGAAGTCGCAATCCAAACTATTGTAAACCGATCAATGTTTTCTTTTTACCTTAATTTGAATCTCTTTTTATAAAAAGGCAACTAAATGCAAAAAAATAATCATTATACGAATCTCAGCAGAAAAGATTACATGGTAAATCACTACTTTTTTTATAAATCCATTCTTTTATGCTATCCTTTTATTTCATTTACACAATTTCTTGTTCCGTATTGCTCTTTTGTCATAACATTTGCTCAGTTGACATCAACTTGAAGCATTTCATCTCATGGATAATTGTGATTATGAAATTAAACAAAAGAAATTTACAAAAAAAATGGAATAAGTCAACTGTTGGAAAATTTAACTGAAACACAGTTAGAAAGACAGAAAATGCAAAGCATTTTATCAAGGATTCAAGAAAACTGAGTAGAAATGTTGGTTCGATCACTGAGTGATTTAGAACAAGTTTGAGAAAAATGGAGAGTCGATGATTGGTTGATTATTCCTTTCAATTTCAGATTCTTAAGAGAAATATAATAAGAGAAAAACTTTATTTAAGATGGATCTAGTAAAGGATTTTGAATCATATAGCTTCAATCGCAGCTTCTTCAGCATCGCTGGCACTGCTTCCATCGTCACTGACATCACCGAATTCAATGTTGTCATCTTCTTCTTCTTCACCATATACATTTTCATTGATTTTAGCATTTTCAGGAAGTTCGCCATATGCTTTAAGGTTACGAGCTTCATCGTGATTGTATTTAAGTATAACATCAGCTTTAGAGTCTTGGTAATCACGTAGACCGACTAAGATGATATCTCCTTGATTAATCCACACTTTTTTCCGCAGTTTCCCTCGGATATGACAAAGACGTTTGACCCCATCAAAACAAAACGCCTCAAGTCTACCATTACCAAGCATTTTAACAACTTGAGCATATTCTGAAGATGAAAAGATAAAAAACTGAATTAGCTAACAAAATAAAATGACACCACCAAGGGAAGGTAGCAGCAATAAAAACTGAATAATTTAAATTTACCTTGTCCATCCTCCTTGAATACTAATTCTCTTTTTTCAGTCTCATTTTCATTCTTTCCTCGACGACGATTTTTACCTCCCTTTCCTGGATTCAGCAAACGAAACAGATGAAATAAAAAACAAGGTATTAGATGAAATCAAAGATGAACAAGAAAAGATTATTTTTTTAAAATCAATCAAATGATGACGCAATCAAGTTAAAGATTCACACCATTTAAGTACATTGAACAGCATGCAAACAACATGGGAAATGAAATACAGAGAAGATAACATCGTCATGAGTATCACTTTTGACAGAAGAGAGTAACTAGAAGCAAAAAATAAACTATAAGCACTTACCCTTATTTTTCGGCATTTTGTTACTAAAGAATTAGATTAATCAAGATACCAATGTAATTAAAAGTGGAAATCGAATCTAAGTAAAGTTAAAAACTAACAGGAACAATCAGCCAAAAAATTCAATTAGGAAATGAGACCAGGCAGGAGTATGGAAAAAAAATAATGCGATAAATGCCACCAAACAAAAGGGACCGTTTACAAATTATGCTCTGTTCTAACAATTTCATGAAAATATAATTTCATTAATAAAAACATGGTAAAAATGATAATATACTAATCATCATTTATTTAGAAAAATATTTAAATATCTCAGATATCTTTTGATTCAGTTTGATCAACCAGTTTTACGATCAGAAAGACTTTACAACAGTAAATGTCAAATGAAAACCGAACGTGTAAATTTTACAATTTTCAATTCATGATTCTAACATGATTGTAAGCCTTAATATTCAACCAAATTATCATTCATTAACAAGGATTGACAAAATTTATTTTGATGTAGAAAGATCAAAGATTATAGATTTTAAATGACTCTTTTTTACAAATCAAGCCTACAAGAACGAATTTTTTAGAAATACTAACTAAGTTATTGTATTTCTGGAGATAAAATTCAAACTTAATCCTCATAGCCAACTGTAACGTGAATAAATGCTTTAATATAGTTTTGATATATTTTCCCATTATTAGGTGATGATAATTGTATTTTAATTGATAACCTTACTTAGACTGAGTTCATATATGGTAATGCCAACTGATTTGTAAAGATGACCCCTCCTTTTCTTAGTATATTATCACACGGAAAAACGGTTGCAGTTCAGTTCAGATACAAGTTAAACCCGAGTAATTATCATCTCTCATCACATGCTTTTACTGCCGAAAGGTTGGACATTTAGCAAATGCTTGTCGCAAGAAACAATATGATCAACGAACACAAAATAACCGTCGAGCAATTATGCCAACAGACCTTCACCCGGCCATGCACTGCCCGAAATTCGTTTCCAAGCCCTTGCAAACCGCCCTATTGAAACCTTTCCAGTCCACTCCATTGAGAATAGCAGAGTTCTGACAGCAGCATCTACAAAAAAAAACAAAAATGAGAGAAAATCAGTTACAGGAATTTGAATTCTAAACCTTACAACTCACCGAACTTATCATCCATTGTAAAATATTAAGTAGAAAAAAAGAAGAAATTGAATGCACAAGAAGTTTGGAATATCAGATAAATGAATAGAAATAAAACAAAAGATTAGCTTCTTTTATACTAAAACCTTGATTGTGAGCCGGAAAAGTAAGATCATTATGTAGATGTATCAATTTCACTGGCGGAAGTCACAAAATAATATAATCAACATCCCTAATTGAAAATTCAAACAAAAAAATGATGAAAAATTTTATTCGACATCGAATTCAACGCGCTGTAGATCAATCCTGACAGCTGGAACAGTCTGGGACAGTCAATACCGAAAGATCAAATCCTCCTCTATCCAATGATACCATTTTCTAACCCTGGCCTTTTGCGGCTTTTTGCGGCTGATGCGTTTTACAAATGTGCATTTTCTGAATACTTACCAAGTGAAAGTTTGAGCCGTTCATCTAGATGTATTAGGAGTCGCGAGCATGGCTGCATACTCTTTTGCCTTGGCACCTCTATCATCCACCATCCATTTCTCCCATTGCACTCGCATGGCCTCAGGTGTGTCAAAATTTTCTGTTGTTATCCCAGTAGCCTCATAAGTTACACGGGTGACCTTGTCAGGAATTATGCACTCCACGACGCCCCAAGGAAATCTTTTTTGTTACACAACAATTAAATTTTATCGAATTATAAGCAAAACTCAAATATCAGGTTTATGCATGATCGATTGACTAATTTGTGATTGACTGGTTGGTGAGAAGCTCGCAGTCTTTTCCTCAAGATTAGAGTCAATGAAAATCAAAACAATACTCAAAAGAGTAAACCCGGTTGACCTTTAAAGATGCAGTTTTCATAAAAACAAAACCATTCTTAAAAAACATAGACCTGCGTTTAATGCGTACTAAGTCGCAATGGTTTTGAAAATAGTTTTCGTTCTTATAAAATTCTGTGTCTCCAAAGCTCAGTCGGGTTTACTCTTTTAAGATTAGTTTTACTGATTCGAAAGTTAACTCTATTTTTTGGTAAAGACTGCGATTCTTATTTTTTGAATCAAATTGCAAGAATTCACGATCAACATGAAGGTGGTTATGAAAATTAGAAAATCTTATCTTAAAGGTTCATATCCATGGTTCAAAAAGAAGTATTATTGATCTAAAATGTTGGAAATAATCTAAATAATAATATTCAATCAAATTGCAGACGCGTGCACAAACTATCTTTCACTAATGCGATCTGGATTTACATTATCAAAGATGGAAGGTATTTTTTTCATGATCACAATTGCATTTTATTATGACAATTCGTCGCTTTCAAGCATTAGGCTATAAAAAGAACAGATTTAACATGAGTAATCTGATAGAACAAATAATTTTGTATATTTATTTGTATTTAGGATTATATAATCAGCGATAGAATTCCAGGTTTTAATTTGTACTTCTATTTGCATCCACTTGGTTTAGTTGCTCCTTGCTGCAATGAATTGAGAAAATTATTAGTTCAAATATCTTAAGAAAGAGTTGACAAAAAATTATGACAACTTACAGGGAAAGAATCACATAAAAGGCCTTTAAGATCGTCGAGAGCTCGGTTCTGAATATCACTGGTGTGTTGCTGTAATAAGAGTAATACAAAATAGATTAGTTAGATATTCTGATTTTTGACTTTCATGAGAGGTAAATTACATTGTTAACAGTGATCCATGGAATGAAATTTGGTTTTGGGACCAATGATTTGGTAGCAATTCCTTGCTCCTTGAGTAGTTGTGACCCTTTCAGTCCATTGGCACAGTTTTCAATTGTGGTGTAGTTTAGGCCTTGTTTTTGGGCACACTGTAAAGTCAAGACGAAATAGTGTTAATCAAGTTTCTTGCAATTTAAATGAAGATAAGTTACATACAGATTTGCCAGCTCGATCAGGGGAACTTGCACTTTCCATGCAGTTAACGAATTTGATTAAAGCAGAAGTATCAAGTTCAGATTTGGCACAGGCTTGAATTTTGTTTCCTTTACATTCCCTTTCGCCATGTTGACAGCTGAATGAGATAGTAGATCCACTTTCAGTCCACTGGAAAGAAGAAAAAGATAGAAATAATTAGTAAAGAGTAAGCAAAATCAAAAATCGATTTCATGAGCTTCAAGTTAATAATATAAATATAACTGTAAAATTTATGAGCAAACACATATTGATTCTATTTACAGAATCAATGAATCTCAGTTTAATCGATAAGATTGTCTTTGGAAAATAAATTACTATTGCAACATTAAGCTTGAAAAACTGAACTTGGAAATCGAGGTAATTCAGCCTTGCAGTTGAATTGAAATAATAATTGTTCAATTTAAATTTCAATCCCTTCCAAGGTAAGCTAACGGCTTAAAACATCAAAATTGAAGGTTAACATGTTGGTTTAAATTAAAGGAACGATCATACGACTAAACATGGTTATTACTGTAATAAATTATCAAAATTTTGAAGCTTAACGAAATATATTCATGACTATTTTTGTAAGAAGATTAGCTCATGATAATGAAATGATTAAATGAAAAACGGATGATTACATAAGCATTTGATTGGTACTTGACCTAGTGTTGAGAAATAGGAAATCGATATAAAATGAATAGATGTCGAGTACTCTAAGCTTTTTAATTGTAAAACATTAAGAAATGTTAAAGATGTAACTGTAAAAAAAAGATATCGATAGAGTTCCCGAGATAAGTCTATTCGAATAGACTTGCTAATTATTTTTATGGGTCAAGTGGTTTGTTGATGTATCGAGGAATAGGTCAAAATGTAAAAAACGATCAAACAAATTTAATCAAACTAATTCAAGCTGTATCGATAATCAATAACTGTAGTCATTTGGTTATGAGCCAAGTGAACCAAGATATTATTTTGGTCTTTTGTTGTTCAATGGGGTGATTTATCGTCTGATGATAAAACTTCCCATTCATACCATGAATCTATCCATAATTAACTCTTGTTATAACGTGATTTTTAAAGCAGACACAAGTACTAAAATTCTGAGAGCATTGAAATTGATGAACCCAGAATTTACTAGATTACTAAACTTAAAATTAGATAGAAGTGACAAATCATGTGAATTAACGCTATCAAAATGGTGATAGGTAATAATTTTAACATGAGTGTAAACTGATTGTTAAACAAATAGGTGTTCAAAACAAAGAATGGTCAAGGCTTTTTAGGTCATTTGGCGAGATTAATCCTCAATTAGGTTAATTGTTTCCTGTTGTCTATAGAAATGGTGAAAGAAGGCGTAAGTGTGAAGTGAAAGTTTTCATCGTTTCGCATAAGTCTAATGCAGGAATCTAATCAAGAGAAATAATTGAAAAGGTTGAATTGAATTGGTTAATCAATTAGAAAAGGGATAATTCATTTGATAAGATGGGAAATCAGAGCGAATCGGACTGGATTTTGACAGAAATGTAAATTGTCCGCTTCTGTGAGCAATGGTGTCTCATCTTCACCATCTTGACACATTTAGAAGCTTCATGAAACCTTGATTATGGGAAAGGATGAAATAAATTCAATTATCAAACAGCTTTCATAATTTCTTGATAAAAACTAAGCAAATAATGTCATATAATAGATAAAGTTAAGTTTATCAAATGACACTATTTACTCGAAAACAAAGAAATATCACAATAAACATGACACTACTGTCATTGTTTATTGTCCATTGTTGATTAGATGATTATGATATGAAGGTAAAGTCAAACACTTATTTGAACAACCGTGACGAGTCTGTTTTTAAACACTGATTGTCATTATATTAGAAACGAAAGTAAGATTCCTTTCAGCACTTAAACAAGCTATTGTAAGTCAATAGAGAATCAGCAAAGTCATCACAATAAAGATAGAGTTGGAAACAGCGATTGAAAACGTAACTTTAGAGAGATTAAATTTCAACTTAGCATGAAAATCAGCACGTCTACATCAATACCATTTCAAGAGAAAGTAACCAATTTACAGCAATCATGAATTAAACTTACGGATGCTTTGCCGAAAGGAACAAGATCAACGTTAATTTTTTCAAGTCCAAGAGATTGAATAGTTGGATATAATTGATAGGTTATGAAAGCGATTGAATCTGGACACAATGTTTCATAATAGACTCCTAAGGATACCTTGTCCGCTTGTTGACCATCAACCTATTTGGTAAAAAAAAGATTTTATTAGTAAGTGTAGACAAAGAAAACGCTGAGTTTTTTAATACTAACCTTCAATGAGAAAAAAGTAAGTAAAGTGACCACAGCAAATAACATCTTCATGGTTGTTGTAAGAGAATTATGGTTGGCTTCGTATCAAACGAGAATTATTAGTTCCTTTCCAAAGTTGCCTGGATATGAAAATAGTCAGGATTATGTGATTAATGGACAAAATCAAATACCAACATTAAATAAATAGAAAAACTGAAAGAGAGAGGTGATGAGAGAAGCTCAAATAAAACTCTGTCTTACCAAAGAAGACAGAAATGCTGAGAGGCAGATTTATAACTAGTATCTAATATGTTCCTCCTCTT
The DNA here is from genome assembly GCA_028476895.1 of Tetranychus truncatus. NCBI lineage: Eukaryota > Metazoa > Arthropoda > Arachnida > Trombidiformes > Tetranychidae > Tetranychus > Tetranychus truncatus. Next base: position 14,042,068 of record CM052062.1, read on the forward strand.
TCAATTTATCTAATCGTTGTATTACATCAGAGTTCCATATGAATTTTTCACGCTCATGCAAGGTCAATGGCAATGGTATTAGCTATCTGGAATCTTTTAAAAAAAATAATGTAAAATTTAAAAATGTCCAGAAAATGAAATTTTACATTGCTTTTTAGGACTTTTTTGAGTGAATTTTCTTGATATCAAATTGCTGATCGAACTTTGAAAATAAGAGATCGGCTTTTTTATATTTTAAATTCAGGCTATCATACGAACAAGGAAACTTGATGTAAAATAACGAAAAAGATAATTTTCAAGAGCTGATTTTTTCAGATTATTCGGGTTTAGGATAAATTTTGGGCCATAAGAAGAAGCATAAGAAATGTAAGCAAGCTTAGATAACAGTCGATTATTAACCACAACAGCTATTCACTTGTAATGAAAATATGTGAATGTAATTTATTCTTACCTGAGTGGATGATAAAACAAGTAACAAAGACTAAAACTTCAACAGAATAAAATCAGCTATCGGGATTTCGCTTTGATCATAGGCTTTGTTTGAAATGACAGCCACTCACAATTGAAAAAATAACCGAAACTGAACAGAATAGGAGAAAAGAAATTATGGACACAAAGTATACAAAAGAAACTGTTCGAGAAGTAAGCTCATTCAGAAAAAAAGCGAGTAAACCAAATCAGCGATTAAGCATTTCAGTGTTACACAAGTTTTGTTGTCCAAATGCAGTATTGACGCAACTTAAAGTGTAAATTTTATTGAAGATTATTGTAAACAAAAGCTACTTGATTATAAACAACCAGGTGGAGTTAACTGTTCTTTATTTCATCAGTATGAAAGATACACAAAGATGAAGTCACAAAATATGACTGAGTGGCTCTGACCACCCCCTAGACGCCATATTAAGCTTGGCAGCGCAAAATTCAAAAATAAGTGACAATAGTAAAGTATACAATAATGGTAGGTTACAAAGTTAATTAAGGTATTAATAATAAGCTCGTGAAGCTTGACTTGGAGTTAACGGGTGCCGTCTACGTTTCCAGCTAGTTTTAGCCATCCGGTAAAAGCTCGCCATTTCTTAGTGGACATCTCATCAATCGTCCAATCTGTACATGTTCCAATTTCTAACAGCCAGCCGGATACAATTGAGGCCACATATATTTTTGGTTCCGCCACCATTCGTTGAATAAGTAAATTGCCCTTGTTTTCAAAGCACAATCTCTAGAGTAAATAGTCTCATTCTTAATCTCACATAACTGCGATATATCATTCACCCCTGCGGTCCCTATTATAGTGGGTTCAGATCCATTCTGCACTGTTAAAAGTCAAAGCAAATGAAATCCTTGGAGAAATACTCTCACCGTATATAATGGCTGCGCAAGAAGTAAATACCGATTTTGTTTTTGAATTTTTAGACTAAAAATAATCATATTTTCATCCAGATTTTTGTGTAAATAAGTACGTTCCATTTCCTCAGTAAGCATCCATGAGTATTCAGACGAGAATGATAATGCCTCTGTAAAGAGGTGTTTTAGAGCAATGAGTTGTGATTCGTATACGGTAGTAGAAAAGCCTAGGTCCCGCGTGACTGTGTCGACAGGGGATTGATTTACAAGTCTGATTAGCTGGCAAGCCCTACTTGTTGTGACCTCAGACAAAGATTATCAGAGTCAATGAATGCAATTCTAGATTACATCTAGCAGAAGTAAAGGGTGTTAAGTTTAATTTTGCCCAGTTATCTTACCTTGATAATGGAGATGACAAAGATAAAGATGAAAAGAATGTATGAAGAGACAAGATGATGAATGAAGAATGAAGGAGATGTAAACAAAAGGATTTATCGATAAATCGATCACATAAATGAATTAAATAAATTTTAATTTATAAAAGATGGACAAAATGAGAGCCTCGAACCTCTCGGCATTTGACTATCCTTTTTGCAAAATTATCGATTGTGTTTCTCAACATTTCGTCGGTGACAGTTTTAAATTTTTCAATAATTAATGCCTTCAATTGAGGCAGAGTTTTAGGTTTGGCTCGACGAACTTGTCCATCAATAAAACCCCATAGAAAATAGTCTAATGGACTCAAATCACAAGATCTTGGTGGCCATTCAAAATCACTTCGACGACTAATGACTCTTGATCCAAAGTGATTAGTCAAAAGAGCCAGTGTTTCAATCGTGCAATGGGGTGTTGCTCCATCCTGTTGAAACCAAGCTGACTGGAACCTCTCCTGATGCTTCATTAATTCTGGAATGAAATATGATTCAATACATTCTCGATAAGTTACTTGGTTAACATTTCCAAGGAAAAAGTAGGGACCAATCAAACCATAAGAACTTAATGCAGCCCAAACATGGACTTGAGGAGAATGTGCAACATGTTCATTTATTATTGGGTTAAGGGGCTTTTCCGGTAACCAAGTCCTGTCATTTTGATGATTCAAACGACCTGTCAGAGTAAAGATTTTCTCATCGGAAAACCAAATATTTTTTATGTCCAAAACAGCCAAGTTAATCATCTGAGTCAGCTGTACACAAAAACTGAAACGAGAATCAATATGTGATTCTGATAATTGTTGCTGTTCATTTGGTTTATATGGGTGAAGTTTATGTTTTTTAAAAGTCTTCAAAACAGCCACTGGTGATGTACCAACGACAGCAGCTGTTTGTCTCAACGAAATCTTTGGATCTTCAGTCACCATTTCCATTATCTTGTCCTCATAAGCACTTTTTCTTTTTCTCTTTGATTTTCTGTTTTCAATTGAGCCAGTTTCCTTGAACTTATGAACCAGTTTGACCAAAGAAGACCGATCCATTGGCTCCAGTCCTTTTTCACTAAGTTCCTGGTTCACCTTTTCAACTCTCTCAACATCATTTCCAAATAGTCGGAAAACCTCGAGATAAAGGGTCACTACTAAGGTACGGTAAGCTGTTTTTTCAATCATTTCCATAGTTAAACGAAACACATAAAAATTTAATCAAAATTGGAGATTTGTTGTTTGTTTACATTTGTTGTTTGTGTTTATTTATTGGTGACACGTTTTTTGGTTAATCGATTTATCGATAAATCCTTTTGTTTACATCTCCATCATTCTTCATCATCATCTTGTCTCTTCATACATTCTTTTCATCTTTATCTTTGCCATCTCCATTATCAAGGTAAGATAACTGGGCAAAATTAAACTTAACACCCTTTACATAGTGGACGACGCAAGTCGTAACTATGTACTTGGTGAAATACTTGATGAAATATTTCATCTTGTGGAATGATAAGTTTAATGCTAAAAGGAGAATAAAGGCTTTCATGCGACATGTATTTTAGGGGAGATGCACCTAGTCATCACTGAGTAGATGATTTATTCTGATAATTATTGATTTATCAATCGTTTCTTAATTGTTATTGAGTCTGAAGGTGTCAGAGCTCTTTTCAATATTTATGACCTACCTGAAGTTCAATTAAATTATGAATTAATCATAAAAATTTCAATAATTTTAGTTTCACGTTCTTTATTTCGTATTTATTAGTGTCATCAGTAAAATACAAAGATTTTTGTCAGACAAAATGAAAAATGAATGAAGTATGAAGTTGAAGCTGCAACAGTAATGATACTTGCTGGTTATTAGTAACCAGTTACTTTGATTCTCTAAACGGTTTTAGCATGGTAAGCCTATTCAACGAAATTTAAAAACATATAACGATATTAAGTTGTGATTCATTTCTTCAATAAATGAAGAAAAACAAAAATTTTCGTTTTTTCATTATCAAATCTCGATGATTTACAGTTTTTAAAGTCACCAAGTAAATATGTAGCCAAGTAACTGGTTACTTTATGCATACTCGATAACTCTTTAAAACTATCGATATATTGTCTTTCAAAACTATCGATATTGTCATTGCATTATTGTTTACAAATTTTATTATCGTCCAACTGTTGGACTCCAACTTAAGTTTTTTCGTTTATTTTTGATTAGCAAACATGAGTATTTCCTACAAATGGACTTCTTCATGTATTCGTAAATGTTTTATAGATTTTTTTGTTAAAAATCACCAGCATAAGCTGGTACCCAGTAGCTCTGTGATTTCATCTGACCCTTCATTATTATTTAATAATGCCGGAATGAACCAATTCAAAGACATTTTTATCGGCAAAATCTCACCTAATCATCCATATTATGAACTTAGACGTGCTGTTTCTAGTCAAAAATGTATTCGCACTGGAGGTAAACACAATGATCTAGATGTTGTAGGCTACGATTTGACGCACCATACTTTCTTTGAAATGCTTGGAAATTGGTCTTTCAATAGTTATTTTAAGGTAAAACATTAATCAATCACTGTTCAATCTTGTGATTCAAATATTTAGTTTAATTTATGTAACATTATTTAGCGAGCCAAGTTTTTAAGTTATGTTGTTAGCAATGTGGTTTCTTTCATTCTAATTTTATGTTTTCTCACAGAAAGAAGCTTGCACGATGGCTTTCGAATTGATTACCAAAGTTTATAAGTTGCCTTTAGAGAAGCTTATTATAACATATTTTGCTGGTGACAAAACTCTTTCATTGCCCGCGGATGAAGAAACCAAAGAAATTTGGTTGTCACTTGGGTAAGGATTCCATCAAAATGGCAGTTTAAACCTTAATACGTTTGTATAGTTTTCCACAGAATCGTATTTTACCTACGAATGAAAATTTTTGGGAAATGGGTGAAACTGGACCTTGTGGGGTTTGTTCCGAGATCTATTTTCAGCTTGATCCATCTACGATTTCCCTTGAAAAATGTGTCGAGATTTGGAACATTGTTTTCATACAATATTACAAGTAAGTCAATCACCCTGAGAATCTTGGAAAGTTAATAAATAAACGATTTTGTTTGTTTCCAGAGATGAATCCGGGATTATAACAAAGTTACCAGCAAATCATGTAGATACTGGGATGGGTTTGGAACGAATGGCATCGATTTTAAATAATGTCCCTTCTAGCTATGACACAGATCTTTTTCAGCCTCTACTCTCAACAATTTCAACGGTGTGCTGCATGAATTGTCGGATTTTTGTGTACGATTATTAATTTTTAAATTTTTGTACACATTAGATAACCAAATCTCGGCCTTATCAAGGATCTTTAAAAGATAACTTGGACATAGCCTACAGAGTAGTAGCTGACCATTCTAGAATGATTACAATATCTCTTTCTGATGACTTGAAGCCTGGACCGAAAGACACTGGACGTCATTTTCGACAAATATTTCGTAAAACATTTGCTCATCTGATATTTGATTTTGAATATAAAGAGCCAGAGAAGGTTTTAATTGAACTTTCTAAAAAAGTAGGGACTAATCTAGGTGACTTTTATCCAGAAATCAATTCAAAAATGGACCGAACGCTCAGCGTCATTGCTCAAGAAAGCTTATTGGCTACTGATATCATTGAAAAGGCTACCAAGCTATTTAATAAAATAGCAAATCAATTAGAAAACAGCAAACAAGATTGTATTTCCGGCGATGCAGTTTTTGATCTTTTCCTGAATGGTGGTGCATCTATTTTCATGATAAACAGGATGGCTCGTAATAGAAACTTAAAAGTTGATTGGGAAGGATTCGAGAAATGTTTTGCTAAACATAAAGCTAAATCAGCAGAAGGATTGGAAGAGAGCAGAAAAAATCCAAAAACAGTTCAAAACAATTGAATGTAAATAAGTGACTTGATTTATTTACCTGCAAAGTAAATCATTCATGATTAAGAATTGTCACATTAAACTCAAGTTGACCAACATTTTTGGCGCCTTTACTTTCAAATATATGATCAACAACACCATCTAGGGATGACTAAACAGGACGTTAAAATGCTATTAAAAAGAAAATTATGGTTCTTTAACTCAACTCAATAATCATCTTTTATCTTGATTGTTGATCAGGAACAGATAATCTTCATTAATTTTTATCTGTTGTTTAACTATTTTCGATGGAGCAACAAAATCTCATCAACATATTACATCGTTCAACCTTTAATATTTATTGAGTTTTTACTATTTTTGTTTTGTTCGTTTCTACTATCAACAAGCATCATTGAATTATTTTTATTCCTATTCTTTTCTGATTTTTGCAATTCTGTTTCATCAACACTATTATTTCATTCTTTGACTGGTTTAATTACATAACCATCTGACGTCTATTGAATGGGCTGTTCTCGAGATACTCCTCTCTATAATTTTTTCTGCTCTTTTCAGTTCTCCCTCCCTCCCTTCCTGTCCTCAATCCTCTCTTCTTGAATCTTGATTTTCAAGCTATTGACTGACGATAGGTTACCATCGCCATCACCAACATCATCTTCATCACCATATATTTCACTCGAACAGTTTCAATCCTGGATGGATAAGTTGCTTAAGTAAAAAAACTTAGACACAATTCTTCATTTACTTCCAATATGACTTATTTTTTCTCATTTCCATGAAATATTTACCTATCTTTTTCTCCCTCTATCTCTCTTTTCAGTTGCTCACTCTTCCTCTAATCCATGCTACTTTCCTGGTTCAATGATTTTTTTACTCGATGCTGCTTCAACTTGCAAATCAAAGTAAAATGTCAACACTAAATATTTTTTCCTGGTTTACATTTCCATTTTATTGCAACTGAATGTTTAATTTGTATAGATTATTGATTACTTGAACTCTCCTTACATTCATTATAAATCAGTGGACAATACCTTATTTATTTCATTAACACTATCATTACCTCATTGAATCAGTCTATTGATTCAATGAATGTGTGCCAAATATTTAACATTTCTTCAGTGCATCTACCTATTTATTTCAAGTGTATCTGTGTAACTGTGTTTCACTTGTGCATCTAAATTCACATTCACATTAATTTGGATTGATCTCTCTTTCATATTTTTAATCTTTTGTTCAACGGACAACATGAAACTGTTTCACCATTCAACACCAAATGAACATCCTCACCAGAAAGACAAAACAGCGGTTTTTCCTTATCAACTTGATACAAGTATAACGCCTTCAACCAAAGGAAAGAGTGACAAACTAGTTGATTGCTGGTTAAACATGGCTCCAACCATTTTAATTAGTCCAACGAACCAAGATGATGGAAATAATTTTGTAGCTAACGATATTTCTGAATCAGTTAATCCTCTGTCGCCAAACAAATCTAATCTCTCGTCTGATAACACTCTTATGATCATCAACACTGACACTAATAACATTAACAACAACAATAATAATAACATTAATAGCTTCAATAAAACGAGGAAAACAAATTGGATTCAATTATCTGGTCACGAGAATACCTTCGCATTTGGTAGTCCAGGAATCTTGTATAAAAAATGTAAATCTGATGGCAATGAAGCTCTTGCCTACAAATCATTAATGGAAGAAGCAACCATGAAACCTTTTGTACCAAATTTTTACGGCACCCTAACCGTTAACGGATCATGTTGCATTGCCATTGACAATCTATTATACCATTTTGACAATCCGTACATTATGGATATCAAAATGGGATCAAGGACTTTTCTGGAGGACGAAGTTTCTAATGCTGAACCAAGAACAGATCTTTATGAAAAAATGATTAAACTGGATCCTAGTGCCTTATCTGATGAGGAGAAACAAGTCAAGGCAATAACCAAATTGAAATATATGCAACTTCGGGAGCAATTGAGTTCCTCATCAACACTAGGATTTCGTATTGAAGCATTCAAGGTGAGCAAGTCAACCATGTTTGTGTAAACTGTGAGAATAACAAAACTAGGCTATTATGGTTATGACAGGGACATATAAAAAGTCAACCCATGACAGAAACTGATAATCAATTATACAACATTCATTCATTGAAATGGCTAATGTTTACTTTCAAATAGTGTGTTTTGAAAGGAAAAGAAAAATAATTTCAGAGAAACAGAATTTGCTTTTTTTAAAGGACCTTATACCTTGAACTTAATATCGAAAAAATTCTAAAAATATTTCAAGTCCAATGATGCATAACAAAGTATTATAGCATCAAGGATTGCTGAGTTATTTTAGGAATAAAACTGTTTTTTAGCACTAACGCCCTTATTAACGCTGTATTGTGCCCTCTATGATCCAGCGGTCCTCGGTCCTCTATGATACAGCATCGAAAATAAAGTTATACCTAATTTTTAGTATCTTTGCGCATATTTTGATAAAAATGACTAATAAATTGGCATAAGAAAGACACTCTTATCAAAATGTGTGCAAAGATACCAAAAACAAGGTATAACTTTATTTTCGATGCTGTATCATAGAGGACCGAAAATTATTTGACACGTATTTTTGCTTTCATTGCGCTTTTATTATTGTGATTTAGAGCCATTAGAAGTCGCGACTCCAAATACAGTCAAGTCAATGTAAAGTGTATGAATGTACTGTAAAATGTGTAACGTGAATAAATGCCCTAATATATTTGTGATGTATTTTCCCATTATTAGGTGATGATAATTGTATTTTAATTGATAACCTTACTTAGACTGAGTTCATATATGGTAACGCTAACTGATTTGTAAAGATGACCCCTCCTTTTCTTAGTATATTAAGACACACGGAGAAACGGTTGCACGACACAGTTCAGATACAAGTTAAACCCGAGTAATTATCATCTCTCATCTCTCATTGTAAATTCTTTTGTATTGTACTGAGTATTCCTTGGATTTCAGTTATACACCTTCATTATGTTTTATTAAACCTTTCTGATTTATTTTATTCATCCTTAAAATACTTGTGATCGACCTTTTGTAGACGACGATTGTCATCCCAGTTTGCTTGATCAGTCCTTGCTTCGAAGTCGAGTAGCCAATCTCTCACATACATTGTTGAGCTCACGAAGGTTGGTACCTGCAACCGAGGTCCAGTTCCCATTGACTCCATTATAGTCCTAAATTCGTCCATTCCAATAGTTATTTTCCGATTTTCAGCGGATCCCACCGCTATTCAAATTCAATGGGTCAGCAAGGGCATATTAGGGCATTTATTTACGTTACAAATGCATTCATTAAAATAAATTTACAGTTGCATTCATACACTTTACATTGACTTGACTGTATTTGGATTCGCGATTTGTAAGGAGTTGACTCATTAATCTAATCTTTTCTCCTCTCAATCATTTTAATCTTTAATCATCCAAGCTTGTAACATGTGGTCATCACTTCCTTGTTTCTCATTGGTCACTATTACAAAGAGTTTTTCTATTTTTGAGTCAAGCTCTCACTAAAAGCTATTTCCTTTTCCTTACATAATTTTACTATTTAAACTCAATCTCACTTTTTCAACGATTGGATAATCAACCTTCGTCAATAGTACTCATTAATTTGTGATACATTACACATTATCGCAATAATTTACTTATAGTCATTCAGTCCGTATTTGTATACTCATCTTACTCTTAAGTCTGTCATCTTAATTTATTCTATTCTGATCCTCAACTATTCTTGAAATTCAATTATGATTCAAACCTTTTATAATTAACTGTCAAAATCAATCTTTATTGTAAATTGTAAATAATACTCGAAGTAGCTCATACTTTTGTAGCTCTCTCGAATCAGTTACTAATAAACATTGGGAGTCTAAAAATCAAAGTGTTGTTAGCCATTTGTTTGCCTGAATCCATTCCCTAAAATCTGAAGGTTAAAGCCTCAGATTGACGATCTCGGTACACATTCAAATGATTGATTGAGGTCTTGTCATAGACTAATCCTAACATCCTAATGGCTATACTATATATCTGTCAGCCACATCGGATTCCCCTCCTTTTCCTCGCATTTTCTTAATAAATCAAATGCGCTATTTTCGCAAAGTCTCGGTTATCATTTTACTGACCTTATTCACAATCGGAGGACCGATTCTTGCTTTGAACGAGGGGCCGTTGTGACGTTAATTTTATCCCTTCCCATTATTCAATCACCCAGAACTTCAGTTCCCACCATTCACTTGATCCATATTTGAAATATCCTGTCATTCAAAATTATGTTTGCATCTTTTAAGGTTGACACCATGAAAGGTTTGATTTCTGAGTGTATCATTTATTATCTAGTATATAGTATAGTGTTCAAGCCATTGTAAATGCTGTTACAGCTTAAAGCTTCTGAACTATTAATTATACTCCTGATATTACTCTCTAAATTATATTGTTCAACGCTGAGTCTATTTCGGTTAGAGTTTGGACTCTCTCAATAAGCTTTTCTTCTCGTGCCTAATTAGCTGTTTTACGCCATTGACCTGTCTCGTCTCACTAGTTTAAGACTTTGAGTAAACAACTGTAGTTACTAATTCCGGTAATCTCGTTCAGTGAAATATAATCCTACAGCAGTAGTCTAAGACTTAGCCAGTTGAGTTTTGTGGTGATCCTAAACGAACCTGAGTATTCGCGATTTGAAAGGCTGAATCAAATCTTCTGAACTGAATTAAAAGTGAATCAAGTTTATTTAATTTAGTTTAAAACAACAACTACAATATAAGCCTAAAAAATCGAAAACGATCGTTTCAGTAAGGGCACTTGCCTTGTAAGTCGCCATCTAAAGGGTGACACAGGCAAACATGTCAAACATTGAATGAGCACCATTGGGCTTCTTTCAGTAAGAAACTTGTGATTAACTCGATCTTTGGCTTCTGGTTAATTATATGTTAGTCAAAATCGAGTTAATCACAAGTTTCTTACCAAAAGAAGCCCAATGGTGCTCATTCAATGTTTGACACGTTTGCCTGTGTCACCCTTCAAAAGTTAAATCTAACAAATTATTTCAGACGCTATCAGTGACATATGTCGATGATAATAAGCTAGATCTAAAAACTAGGGGCGACTGTGAAAATTTCCTCAAGAGGGTACTGGAGTGTACTTATGACTTGCAAAATATTACGAATCTGGTAATCTTACAGAGGTTTCTTGATATCTGGTTAAAATAATTACGAGATGCATGACAAATCATCGAGAAAAGGCTAAGAACTGACAAGGCGAAAACTTTCCTGTGTTTACTTATGATTCTTGAACCTTTACGCTTTCATGATTACACCATTCATTTATTGGAGAAACAGCAATAAACCATTGAAAAACATATAACTCAAAGTATAATGATAGTGATGAAAACACCTGAATTAAAATAGTAATCAGAAGATCTGTATTCATCTTATCCGTAGTGATTTTAAAGATTCATGAGACTTTGTTTACTTTAGCGTAAGCAAATACCCAAAAGGTGTAAATGTGTGTATGTATGTTATGAGTACATTGATATGACTGTTTAATCTCAATCAGTTCCTTGATTGAACACATTTTGTATTCAAATTATCTGGGTTTGTGTAACTTTTACTTGCAAATATTGAAATTTTTACTTGTAAACTTTTAACCTTTTCAACTGCCTCATGATCTACCATCATTATTAGCGTCAAACATAATCAAATGATTGTGTTAATTTCAATGAATGACTCTTGTCACATTAATTAGTCCTCAACTGTACTCCCTCCAGATTTTTTTATTGATCAAGTTACAAGCACGATTATTTTCATTACCATGACTATCACTATTGCAACTATTAATTTACTATATTTTTTTATATCATTCATTTGAAGATTAAATTATTGACTGAAAGATGAAGCGCAACAAGATTCTGGTTAATGTGGTGATTATTTCAAATGATTATCGGATAAAGAGATGAAGTTTGAAACTCTTGAAAAAAAAGCAGCTCAAATGGAAAAACAGTGTTCCCCTTTTTTTTAAGATCAGTTATTGATCTAATCAATAGATTCCATCCATTTTTAGTTGAAAGATGAGTTTGAAAGGCACAGAAAGGATTGATTGTTGTATAACTGAATCAACTTGAAATCTACTTATCACCAGTTCACCACTTATTAACAGTAATGCCTTCAGTTTAACGATTTCCAATCAATATTTGGAATCCTTTTATTACTCCTTTTTAAACCAATTTTAAGTTTTCCTTTCTTTTGACTCACCTGGAAGAAATGCTAGTTTTAGTCATCCAGTTCAACTGATATGAATCACGGTCAAAACTGATAATGGGTTGACTAAGAGAGTAAAGAAACGGATTTTATTTGTTATGAGGAGAAAAAACAGATTTAATGTAATCAGATGACTTGATATTAATTATTTTTTTTCTTATCTTTTTTTTTCCCTGTTTTATTACTTTTCAAGCAGACGAATCTTCACCGAACCAAAGCCAAAGATTTATCATTTGTAAAGACAAGAGAACAAGTAAAAGAAGTTTTGAGACAATTTCTGCCACCTGATCCCGATCAGTTCAACAAAATTTTGGACCGTTTGAATCTGATTCAGTCATCTTTCAAATGTTCATCCTTCTTTCAATCACATGAAGTTGTTGGTAGCAGTTTACTGATGGTCTATGATTCCTGTAAAGTGGGCATTTGGATGATTGATTTTGCTAAAACTGTCCCCTTGCCTGAAGGTATTATCATTGACCATGTTTCCCCTTGGGTTCAGGGTAACCACGAGGATGGTTATTTATTTGGATTGGAAAATTTAATCAACATTATAAAGGAATTTTAACAAAGCGAAAAGACAACAAAGTTGAAAATGAAGATTGAAAAGCGATCTCAATGATAAACAAGCAAAGGAAAGAAAAAAAAGAAGAAAATCAAATCAAATGATTAAAGAAATCATTTACATCATTATCATGGACACTATTGACATGAACATCAAGCAACTGAAAAGTGCACAATTCATCATTCAATTACAATTATCATCGCCAACATCAGCATTAATATTAACAACTTGAACAACAAAGTTGATTGAAAGAAATGAGAAACCTCCTTCTTAACCAGCTTATTTTATTTGATCTTTTTTTTCCAATTCAACTTTGTAGTTGTTTGCCTCTTCACTTAATTGTATTAATTTACTTTAAATCATCAGATTAGAGGTTTACTTTTACACTTTTCCCAGCTTCTTACATCTCAAATGATCTTTCTCAATCTGGTTTAGTTTCCATTTTGATTCAATCAACTTTCAAATCTGCCATGAAACAAAAAAGATGAACCCATTGGCTTGAATAGCTTCTCAGCCCGTAACCATCATCATTGCTTTTCATCTCTCGCCATTTAATCATCGCCATCATTGTTATAACTATTATTTAATGTGCCAAAGCATAGCCACAATCATTCATTTCTTCAATCACTTCCTCTTCCATCATCACCACCATCTTCACCAACAACATCAACATCTTTTCCCTCCTACATCCTTAGTTTCACCGAGCCAACCGCCGTTGAAACAATTGTATCACAATCTTTTTTCCTCTCACCAATTAACACCATTCTAATATTATAATTATTATCACATAATCACTGCTAATTCATTAATGATAAATCAATTATATAAATATTATAACAATTCAATTATTTATCACATAAACGTCAACCCAAGTTTAAATTTTTTATATTTAAATTTTCCTCTCTTTTCCTAACCAATTACTTGCACTTTTTTGTACCCACCGAGAAGACAGACAAATCATTGTATTAATATATAAATATTAATGACACAAATGAGCACTTTAACCACTGTCCTCCATAATAAAATTCAAACTAATATCCAAATTACTGCAATGATAAAACAGCAAAAGGTTTAACACATTTTGTCTTTACCTGCTCACCACCGAGTGGTAAAACAATACACCCAGTCACCGGGTTAAAAAAGCAACAAGATTAAAGTTGATAAAAATGAAGCTAAAAGTTTCCTATTTCATGAAAATTGTAAAAATCAAGAAAATCAAGTTGAAATTGCATATGCAGTTTAGGTGTGAAAAAAACTAAATTTACTAACGTGATTCTTTACCATTCAATTTCAATAATTTAGACTCGAAAATTGCGTTGAAATTACTTTACATTTTACCATCAACCATTACAAGATTGAAACAAGATTGAATGAGACAAGGAAATGATTTGAAGTTGATTGTAAGTCAAACTCGTGTTCACTTGATGAAGTTTATACCTTGAAGTACATGTACTTTTAGTTTAAGCAATAAACTGGGCAGTTCTTCACCATCATAATCATTATCATCACATTCATTCATTGAAAATACTTGAAAGTTGAAGAGGAACCAAAACATTGCCCTTCACCATCCTGGTTGCTATTGATGCAATTGAAGCAAGTTAAACTTGCTCCAAAGCGGAGCTCTTCAAGTTTCTCTTAATCACTGTACAGTCCCTTTAGACGTCAATCCAAGATCCATATTAATTAATGTTTTTTTTTATTTTAATCAACTTCCAGCTTCTCAAACCACTGAACAAATGAACTCAATCTATTGATTTGTTAGGGATAGACTATTAATAATGTAAAGTTAGGGTCATCCATTCATTCCTTCCCAAAGAGTAAAGGAAGAGGAGAGAATTGATTGGCGACAAAGTCGTCAATCTAAGCACATGCTGAGTGGCTTCTTCGTCCACCCCTCAGTAGACATACTAACAAGGGAAGGTCCCCAACCTTACCCGAGGTATTTGATGGGAGATAGCGCAAATGATAGGGTCGAGCTCCTATGTTAATGGGTTAGTGGCTTTTGTCTGTAAATGAATTTTTTTATTTATTTTATTTTTATTAAAATTACCCTTTCTAAGGTAAACTTTTAGTGTTTTTCAATATAACTTTTTAGTTTCATGCATACGGTAAAATAAAAACATGAGCATCAATTTTTCAACAAACCCTCAAATTGAGACGGATTGTCTTTGTTATTGTTTTCACTCTCATTATGACGAAGTTATTTTAGACATTAGTGCAACGATTTCATGTGAACAAGCTATTTCAAGGTATTATCATTATATGGTACCTAATGTAGCCCGTTTCGATATCATTTTATTGTAAAAAAATAAAAAATAATTGTCTTGTTCAAGATTTCAATAAATCAATGAGTCGAGACTGTTTGACATGCAAACCAATGCAAATTTCTTATACAATGAGAAATAAAAAAGTCGCCAGTTTATCTTGAAAATTGTTACATATTTGAAAAGCTCATAATGAACACTATAAGAAAAAAGTGTTTTTATTTTACCGTATCCATGAAACTAACAAGTTATAATGAAAAAACGCTAAAAGTTGCCCATGGTTAATACCCGTGAAAGTGTTTTTTATATAAAATCGTTTTCGTTAATATTTCCCGATAGTATATTTTGTAGGCTTTTATTTGATACCATGAGTCCATGTTCATATATGTGGCACTTGTAGTTCGTGAGAAAATGGCATTTAGATGTTTCTATGGTTTTTCTTGATTTCCTCAGCAAACAGAAGTATTAGACTAAAATGTAAAAACACGTATCTAATTGATTCAAGTCGTCTTCGATAAAAACTAGAAAATTTCTATAATACTTCAATGTGCAAAAAGCACCGCTAGATGCATGATCTCCTTTCACTATTTTGTTTGCCTTATTGTTTCTAATCGACACATTTTTTTACGGTTTATTGTACTTCTCATTGTCTTCTATTAATAGATATGTAATGTAAATATGGATCGTTATGAGGATTCTGTCATTATCTCAGTATCTGTTTGTTCTTTTACCTTTTTTATTATTCTAATTATTACTAAATTTCAAATTGACGTAAAGGATAATCAAGCTAACATTGTTGAAGAGCTAAGGAGGATGTCAAAAGTTGCCTATTTTCAGATCACTTTCAAACTAATTTTTCTTATGTATTTTTTTATGCTGAATTAAATAATATAAGTTAAATTTTGGTCAGAGTTACCGTTCGAAAGATATTCACGAAAAAACAAAGGAATTTGAGGTTAGAGGAGCGTACAAGATTCGTGAATAAGAGTTAGAATTATGAGATCAAGATTTGTTTTTATGTAATTCAGTGTTCCTAAACACATATTTGTAATAAAAAATGAGAAAAAGTGGTGCGGAATACCCAAACAGTTTAAAAGTTAGATGAATCGCATTTCGGCATTGTTTTGACTATGTTCTAGATAGGGACGCACAATGATATTAACACAGTAGATATAAAAACCTAGCCCGATTTCATATTTTAAAAACTAATTTTAACTAGATTTACTGCAAAACAGTGTAGTTTGAGCATTGATATGTTTCTTTGAATATCCTTTCGGTATCCTTTTGAATATATATGTATATAATATATAGCCAATTTTGACTCCATCTAGTGATAATGTAAGTCCCCGAATTTCGGGAGTGGGCCAATCTTTACCAAAAACTATACAGTAAATTTTGACCCCTATAGGAACCTATTCTGAAGATTGCATCAAAATCGTGATTTTTATTTTTGAGTTATCGTCGAACAAAAAAACCAAGTTCACCTCATATGTCTTCGCTTCGCTCAGACAAAAAAGACAAAAATGATGGTGCAAAATCAGTCAAAGATAAGAAAAACTATTTCGAGTTTGTTCGGGTCGATTTCTGTCCATGTTCCAGATAGGGACGCACCATGATATTCACATCATAAACAGCTATGCTGATTCAATATTTGAAATAAAAAAGACAAAAAATGGTGCGAAATCAGTCAAAAAAGTATAACTATTTCGAGTTTTTCACGTGGAAGTTTAACTCATTTTGCACCATTTTTTTGTCTTTTTTGGACAATGGAAAGGATAAGGATTCTCGTTTTTTAATAGGAAATTACTAGTTATCATTGTTTTAAAGAAACAATTGTAATCTTAATCTCGAAGTGAACAGTTAACTGATAAGTACTAAAATAAAATCAAAACTAAAACTCCGGTATCAATTAATAGTTTAATTGGTTTCATTAAGAACATTTAACATACATTATTATTATTAACGTATAGTAATAGTAGTAGGGAAACATACGCTTCAAGCACAGGAAGTCGGAAATAGGGAAGACTTCATTTCTCAACCAACACAAACACAAAAAAAACTTTTACTGAAATATACCTTCAATTTTTCTTAAAATCGATGATTCGGTACTGAAACAGGAAGTCTTCCCTATTTCCGACTTCCTGTGCTTGAAGCGTATGTTTCCCTACTACTAGTAATAGACTGGTAATTTAAACACCTCATCTGATTAACGTATATTAAAAGACTGGTAGACTATTACAGATATTTCACTCTCTCTCTCTCTCTCTCTCTCTCTCTCTCTCGATATTCCATTGTTTTCAATGTTACGTCCAAAGAGTAGAGGATATTTATTTGACAACAGTCGAGTCAAGTGAGCCATACGGCTGGGTGGCTCATGCGTCGCACCCTTATTAGCCATACAACGCTTGACAAGCATAATTACAGTGATCACTCAGAAAATGCACCACTATGGAAATAGCTTATTCTCACTATTAAAAGAGCAAGTGTAGGGTTTTTAGCTTTTATTCAAAATGGTTAATGAAATCAAAGTTGTTTTGGTCCATAAACTCATCAACAGTAAAACAATTAACATTTAGACTTTTTAAAGAATTAATAAGAGCATTAAGCTCAGTTTGATCACAATTTTTTGCAATAAGATTAAGACTAGAAAATTCATTATAACCTGAATGGCACCAACATGAAATGATTGTCTCGCTTGTTACCTGTTTCCAAGCTTCAGCAATCCATTTCATGGCGGAGAGAAGATCTATTTTTGAGACACATTTACAAATATGTTCATCATTAATACTTTGAATTATTTGTTTCATAAACATGGATAAATATTTTGCTTTAAATGATTTTATGATTCCTCCATCTAGAGGCTGAGTAAATGATGTTGTTCCCGATGGTAACAAACATGTAAACAAAAGCAACAGAGGGACCGTTGAAAAATTTATGTTCATTTTCTGAGTGATCACTGTACATAGTAAAATTCAAAATAGAAAAAATTAATAAATTAAATAATAATAATAAAATAAATATATTTATAAGGGATGATCTGCCTAGTTCTGACCAAAGCCAAGGCAAACATTCTGGGGCAAACCATCCTCGAGATCCAAATTTATTATCCATATATGTTTATCCAAGTAGGTTTATCCATCCAGAAGAAGAGACTACTCTCAATACAATTTTTTAATTGTTGAGAAGCGACTCTATTGGGCGCCAGATGAAAGAGCTCTTTCTTTTTACTTTCTTTTTCATTTTTTCTCTTTCTTTTCTCTTATTTTCAATTTATTTAATAAACAAACATTCAATAACAAAACAACATTTACACTTGTTTATTAATGCTTTTTTCTTTCTTTTTCTTTCTTTCTCTCTCTTTCTTTTCATTAAATATTTTGGGTGTAAAACTTTTGGATTGTTATTCACTTTCTAATTGTTCAAAGTTCTTGAATGAGTTATGTCAAATATCGAGTCGTTTATAACCTGGTAATCCAGTTCATTATTATGATGGTAAATCAACTTTGCACGTGTTTTGCAATAAACTAGACTCGATAATCAGAAACAAATTGTTTTTGAATATGTTCGCTAATTTGGTTATTCCAATTTCTAGAATAAGGTTTGTAAAATATCAGATGGATTATATTTATATGAATATGGCTATTGTCTGATGCTAAATAAACTTTCTCCGTGTTTTCGCAACTAATGTAATAAAAATTTCTCGATGAAATACAAGTAATTCAATTAAAATAGTACAAAAAGCTATAATTGAAGCAAATAATGAAAAACCATCATAAATCAAAATTAGAAAGTTAAAGTAGTTAAAATTTCGTTATAAAACTTGTAAAAATTCATCCCAAAAAGAAAGAGAAAAGAATGATAAAAAGAAAGAGAAAAAAATTGAAAAGAAAGAGGAAACCTCAAGTAAAAAGAAAGAGGAAAAAGAAAGAGACTGATGTGAACGCCACCATCGGAGGTGCGCCAAGCTTGCATCTAGCTTCCCCATAAGAGATCTCTCTCTTCTTCCTTTACTCTTTGGTTACGTCAATACTTCAATCTTTGCAAAGATTAATGTACCAGGTGAGTCAAAAGTGGCGCAAGTAACTAAATCGATTGTAACTTTATTTCTTGGAATTTTTTGAAAATTTTTTTTGTAAATATATTGTTTTTGAGGGGGATTCATTATCTTATAAGAAAAAAAAGGAAATTTCATCTCATACAATTTTCAAAATTTTTGCCCTCAGATTCAATTAAAATGTGTATCCTTTTCTTGAAATTTTCAATTATTTCTGCACACGTTGTTGGTGTAATTTCTTTAAAAACATTCTGAATTGCCTCCCGAAGTGTTTCCAATGTATGTTCCTTATTTTTGTAAACCTTATCTTTTGTCAATCCCCAAATGCTGTAGTCCATAGGATTCATGTCTGGCGAGTATGGAGGCCACTTTAGACTCACCTGGTATAAGATACTGCAGCAAAGAGGTTCAGAGAACCTGAAGGGACAATCACCACTGGATGGCGCCACTGAAAAAAACTGCAATAAACTATTAATGAAATATTAAAATTATTGAAAATACATAAATTTAATACATCTTACAGACTTATAAAAATAGATTTATGCATTATTTACAAATTATGCGTGTCAAATGTCTACTTATTGCATTCTTTGATTGGTATTTTGGGATTCCTATTGATTTCATTTTTATCCTAGCTGTGATACAGTTCTGATTCAGTTCGGATAGCTTTTAGTTTGATGGCGAAGAATTATCTTCGTATCATTCGAGGTATTTTCCGCAGGGAGTCGTTTGAGCTTCTCTATCTATGGTCAGCAATGACGGAAAGTAGAAATAGGTTGAATTATAAATCTTAGGGTATAGATCGCTAGCTTTGGAGTTTGATAACTGTGCAATTTCTATGTATATATATATATCTTTCAATTGTAATTGTTAGTTATATTTTGAATAATGATTTAATATTGTTATATATAAACATATTTATGTAAAAATTCAATCGAAGTTTGTAAATAATGCATAAATCTATTTTTATAAGTCTGTAAGATGTATTAAATTTATGTATTTTCAATAATTTTAATGTTGATCACTGTACGTCAATACTTCAATCTTTGTTTGATAGTCCAAAGTCTAACTATTTACAGCATATTTGATTACTATTTGATTAACACTCTTTCCCATGATTTATATAATGGATACATTTTTAGATTTTTCATTGTTTTTCCCATTTTTAGTTTCAAGTTCAAATAGGTTGTTTAATTTAATGTTGTTGGCATCTCATGTTAGCCAATTTTATTCAATTATTGCAATTTAATTGTTGAAATGCCAATTTAATGTGAAGTGAAGGCTTTTCAAATGATCTTGCTATTAAATCTTTGTAATTGTTAGCTTCCAGAGGCAAAACTTGTATAGCTGTTATGTTCAGGATATCTAGTCATCAGATCAGTTGTTCTATATGAATTCAGTATGAAAGCAATAAATAAATGGGTAAGACTGCATATTACGAACCCCTCCTGATTTTGATGAAACTTGGTGTACATACTTGTTTTGTCATGAGATTTCGATTCATGAAGTCTCTACTTGCGGAAATGCTTACTTCCGGAGATACCGGAAGTACCTTATAACTCGTGAACCGCTATAGGTACGCAAATATGCATAACATATTTGCGTAGATCACATTGTGATCCATTGCTTTTCTGCGCATGCTCAGATTTTAATGAAATTTCGCAGGCATGTAATCTCATGACAAAACAAGTATGTACACCAAGTTTCATCAAAATCAGGAGGGGTTCGTAATATGCAGAATAGCCAATAAATGTAAAGCGAAAATAATCTTTTGCATGTAGTCTGTCAACTTCAACCAAATTATTTACTTCTACTTGATTAAAAAAATAAAAAAACATTGAAAACTTGGAGGGATACCGTCAAAGAAACCGTTTGATGCAATCATCATCCCAACAACTTACACTGAAGCAATGAATAGTGAATATGCAGCCGATTGGAAGGCTGCGATGGATTCGGAGATGGAATTTTTATTAAAAAATCAGACTTGGAATTTAGTTGAGTTACCTCAGAATCGCAAACCATTATCATGTCGTTGGGTATTTACTGTCAAATATAATAGTGATGGAACTATTAACAAATTCAAAGCTCGATTGGTTGCTCGAGGTTTTAGTCAGAAATATGGAGTTGACTATAACGAAACGTTTGCCCCAGTTGTTAATGCATCGACGTTAAGACTAGTTTTTGCTATTAGTGCAGAGAAAGGCTATCATTTCCATCAAATGGACGTATCCACTGCATATCTTAATGGCGATTTAGATGAAGAAATATATATGGAACAACCAGAGGGATACTTCCAGGATAGATCGAAAGTTTGTAAACTGAATCGTTCTCTTTATGGATTAAAGCAAAGTGGAAGACAATGGTACAAGACATTCAAAGAAGCCATGATTGAAATGGGATTTGATGCAATGAAAACTGATCAATTCGTTTTCATAAATCATGGAGATAATACTAAATGCATTATTACGGTCTATGTCGATGAATTACTAAAAGCATGCAATGATAAGAAGTATCTCATAGAGGTCAAGCAGCAGATCACTAAATATTTTGATGTTGTGGATAAAGGAGAAGCTAGAAATCTACTAGGACTTGAGATGTACCAAGACAAAATAAGAGACAAAATGTACCAAAACAATGTAATGGACTAAGAACAAAAATTTTTTCCTTCGAGTTTTGAGTTGAGAACTTGTGAGCTTTTAGGGACATAAAAACTGAGTCCATTAGTGCTATTAGAAAAATTTTCCGAAGTTTTTGAGAGAATCGAGATTAAAGTTGATTGCCTCAATCGCTTTTGTACACTTATTGAACCAGATTTTTTCATCAAAATCATTTTTCTGATGTGGCATTTGATGCTTAACCAGAAAATGCACTTATTTCTCGAAATAAAATTTTCTATTTTTGTACAACAGATCACTTCGATTTTCGGTTAAACCGACCAATTTCTGTGACCGTAAAAGTAAGAGAGCTCAAACTCATTTTTAAAAACTAATGGGTAAACATGATTACAATGAAAAAATCTGGTTCAATAAGTGTACAAAAGCGATTGAGACAATCAATTTTAATCTCGATTCTCTCAAAAACTGTCGATCGGAAAGTTTTTCTAATAGCACTAATGGACTCATTTTTTATGCCCCTAAAAGCTCACAAGTTCTCAACTCAAAACTCGAAGGAAAAAATTTTTGTTCTTAGTCCATTACATTGTTTTGGTACATTTTGGTCATTTTGGTTGAGTTCTGGTTGTTTTGGTCACATTTTGGTTTTTTAGTGAGACCCATAACCACTTTATGAAAGGAGCACAACAAGTTACGTTTAAGGTGGGTTTAATGAGAGATTTAAATATGAGAATCAAGTAAGGGTAACAAAGGGTATATGGGGTTTGTTGGATAGCGTAACAGAGGTTGAAAACCGTACTACTATTACTTTCTCGGATTATGCTTATATACTAGATAATAAATGGTGCACTCAGAAATCGGACCTTTTAGGGTTGACACCATAAAAGGCTAGACATCATTATGGATGACAGGATGATTCAAATATGGATCAAGTAAATGGTGGGAACGGAATATCTGAGTGGATGAATGAAGGGAAGGAAACAGTTTACGTCACACAAGCCTTTTGACATTTTTTTCGTCCTCAAAAACCTTTATTTTCATTCAAAACTAAATTTAACAAAACTAAGTTTAACTAGACTACTGTTGATAACAGTGAGGTCTGAGCGCGCATATGGCTAAATTTTTTAGTTTCACATTCAGATCTAAAAATTGTAATAACTAGATCTACTGCAAAAACAGTGACGTCTGAGCGTGTGTATATTGTGATCGCTGTGGGAAATTGTAATAAAATTATAAGATTTGATAGATAAAACGGAAAGTCCACGAACTGAACATCGATATTGACAATTCATGAGTACATTTGACGTTCCTAAAGACCAATAAAGCAAAATTAGCTGTCCGCTTTTCGATTTCGGCATTTGGATGCATCTAAAAACGCATGCAAATGCTCGTAAAAAAGCATACAAAATTTGTCGAAATCGAGAAGTGCGCAGCTGAATTCTGTGAAGTGGTTTTAGTGAATAGTTAGCTGCTAATAAATTGTCGACATCAATTTAAAAGCTATCTCCGACTTTTCAACTCCAACCGGATTCGGCCCTAACAGGTCTTCTAGGGGCTAACGGGTTCAATTTAATCAATCGATAGATAAGGTGCACGCAAAAATGTGCTGCCATCTGTTGTTTGTACAGATGCTGTCATCTATTGGCGATAAAATTTATGAAAATTTGGAAGTGGGCCAATGTCAACCAAAAACTATACAGTAATACCTTGGCTTGGTATGATCCTATATTCAAGATCTTAAAAAAATCGTTATTATAAAAATTGCGTTATCGCGGCACGCAGATTTCTGATTTCACCTTACAGTCTTCGCTTCGCTCAGACAATTAACCTAATCTTAGCAAGATTCGGGACTTTGTGGGTTTCTAGGGGCATTAATACTGAGTCCATAAATGATATTGAAAATTCCTCTGATCGTCAGTTTGCTAAAATCCAAGACAAAATTCACGCAAGATAAACGAGTTTCATGGAAAAGTCTACTTCCATAGCTGAAGAAAAGATTATCGAAGTTTAAACTTTGACCTCGATTTTATCGAAAACTGTCGATCGATAAATTTTGTAATAGCACTAATGGATTCAGTTTTTATGTCCCTACAAGCTCACAAAGTCCCGACAACAACTCTAAACTCTAAGTTTTTGCCCATAGTTTCCCCTATTAATTTTTGAAAAGTGACATCTGTTTTTATCCAAAATAACTGATTTCGTCAAAGTGGGCCAATCTCCACCAAATTTTCGTCTGCAATGCTCCATGACATACGGATGCTAGATATAAAATTTGGTTGAGATTGGCCCAGTAGTTTTGGCTCTAGAGTGGGTAATCTCCTCACATTTTTCATACCATAGTCTTCGCTTACGCTCAGGCAAAAAACTCGACTTTTGAACTCGTTTTTTGTACCTTAAGTCCGAAATTTTTTATAAGGTTTTGAACTTTTAATATAGAAACAAGCGTGCTCTATCGATTGACATTGAAAAATCTCTGGCTCAAGAACAGGCAGAATCTGACACCGTCCTTTATGATCGCCTTTGAGAGAGTTAAACACTTCTATTTTTGATTTGTAGGAACTGTGAACTAATTTTAACATGTACAAGAGTGTAGACTATATGGATTTAAGGAACTGATTTTTGATTTGAATAAGAGGTTAAAAGAGATACATGAGGTTCTAGGGTTACATAAAATGAATAATGTTTAGAAAGGGTAATTGTTCACCATTGTTAACTGATTAACTGTCTCGTTCCTTTTGTCTTTCCTTTTGTACTTTTGTCTAATCTCAATGGGGTAACCTGAATGACCAATAATTGTAGGGTTTATAAAGTAATTGGTTACAAGTTTGGATTAAGTAATTTAATGTTTTCCCCTTTGTTTAACTGTTCCCCTTACAGTAATAATATTGAAACGGTTGAGATAAAATGTTAACGCTTTATTTTAGGTTTCATTTAAATATTCATTTTTAATCGAGTCAGCATTATGTTCAGTTTTGATTATGTTGGCGTCTTTTTGAGAGTTATTTGTGGATAAGACTTTTCATGTTATCTTGCAATCATTTGAAATCTTTGGAGAAACTCAGAGTTCACTACATGAACTGGTAACTATGTTTGTATTTTGGGTCTTTGCCTCCAACCAGAAAGTGTAAACGCACTTCTCTCGAAGACTCTGGTGGATAAAAAATTTCGTGTTAATGCTATTCAATGTATCATTTGACTTGGATAAGCTCATTCATCTCATGTAAAATGAAATTCCGGGGAATCGTTTTCAAACTTATATCAAATGTTATCTTGAATACTTACATTTGGCTCTACTTGGCATAAAATGGCTGCTTCATCCTCTTTGGCGCAATGTGTTTCCCCAATGACTAAAGTAACCTCGTATTTCAATCCATTTACAACTTGCATTCGAGCTGATTCAACATTGACCAATTTTCGGTAGTAAAGAGTGTCTTCGTCGCTGTTTCGATGGTTAATGGCCATTTGAGAAAGAAGGTGAACTGTCTGACTGTCGACATCAGCGTCTCTCCAGTCACCCAATAAAGCTTCAGAGACACCGATTAGGCATATTGCTAAGGCAAGAATAACTTTCATGGTAGAAAAGGTTAATTTTACAATTCTATTGGTAAAATAATTGTGTTTCTGGTGTTGATCAAACTTAATATTTTCCCTTCTTTATTTAAGCCTGATTCTGTTTTCTTGTTTTTACTCATTAATCTGTGTTCAATCTAATCAGTATAACTCATTGTCTACTTCAATAAGCCATTGTTCAGGCTCGATAATTCATTATTGTTTAATGTTTTTCTTTGCAAGAGAAAATGATTCTTATTTTAATCATTTGATAATCAGTTGAATGAATTATTGGATTTGGAAACACATCCTTTTGTTTTAATATAATCATTGAAGTACCAAGATTAATAACAAGATTTTGTACAAAAATATTAAATGCCAACTCATGCCAACTTATCTGAATCATTTGCGACTAAGGAGGATGGCAAAATGAATAGGGAAAATTACCCAAACTCAGATCACTTTCAAACTAATTTTTCTTGTGTATTTTTTATGCTAAATTCAATAATATAGATTATGTTTTGGTCAGGGTTACTGTTCGCAAGATATTCACGAAAAAACAAAAGAATTTGAGGTTAGAGGAACGTGCAAGATTCGTGAATAAGAGTTAGAATTATGTGATCAAGATTTGTTTTTTATGCAATTCAATGTGTCTAATCACATATTTGAAATAAAAAACGAGAAAAATGGTGCGAAACACCCAAACAGTTTAAAAGTTAGATGAATCGCATTTCGGCATTTGTTTTAACTATGCTCCATAAAGGGATGCACAATGATATTAACACAGTAGGTGTGAAAAGCTAACCCGATTTTATATTTAAAATAAAAAAGACAAAAAAATGGTTCAAAATCAGTCAAAGATAAACAAAACTGTTGACATCCTCCTAATTTTCTGGAACATTTATTATAAATCTTTTAGTGGTTAAATTGTTAAACTATCAATTTAAATCATATAACTTCTCGATGAAGTGGTTTAACTATAGCATAACAAAGCTAAAGGACAATAGCCGAATCTGCCCATGATTCCGAAGTGGCCGAACCATATATCAATCGAAAGCTTATGATGAGCAAATTATGCCGCCCTAAAAATCAGATCAAAATTCGTATTCCCTGAGGAGTTATCAGCAAGTCCCTTGGGACCCCATGAAGATCACATCGGAACCAATTTTTCAGATAGAACTTTTTATCGTAATTTCGATGATTATATGCATGTTGCCCTAAACCTGCGGCTTTTTGAGATATCTAATTTGAACGTTTCATTCATCGTGAATGAATAGGTAAAGCCGTGGCGTTTCTTTTTTACCCTATGAAGACCAAGTCAGATCTAGTAAATATTGTTCAGCACCCTTAAAACTATCATGAAAGGTCAAAAATTAGGTTCTAAATGTGCGGTTTTTGTATTTACTATACGCTTTGTAATCCAATATGCATTGAAATATAGGTATATGAATGGTAAATCTAAAACCGCATATTTGGAACCTAATTTTTGATCTTCCTGATAGTTTTCAGGTTGCTGAACAATATTTACTAGGTCTGACTTGGTCTTCATTGGGTAAAAAATAACGCCACGGCTTTGAATATTCAGTTACATAGCAAAATGTAGAGATGTAGATGGTTCGAGCACTTCAGAATCGTGGGCCGAAAATCGCACATTTTGTCTATTCTCCTTCTTGAGTTGTTTGTCTCCAATCAACCTTTAAGCAGCTTTAACTGCACCATCTACTGGGCATTTAAGTCACCATTTTTTTTAAATAGTCATTTTTCATCAATTTATTGAATCCTTGATTCTTTCGTGCATTAAAGCGATTGATGGATAAAATGTGAAAGTTTGTTCGGCACACTAAGGTAATCTTTAAGAGTGAAGCCTGTCGACAGTCTGTCAAGGTGTAAAAATAAAAATTTAGTTTGTGGTCAAAACTGTTACACAGAAGTCTGAAGTCATGAAGTCTAAGTATTACCCTCGAATATATTACTTTTATTTAATTTTTGTTTACTTTGTTCAATGATGAATTAAAAATATTAATTAAAGAATATGAATTAAAGAAAGAGATAAATTAAAGAGCAAATTAACCTCTTTGATTAAAAGTTAACTTTTTATAATTTTTTCACAAATCCTCTTGGTTTTCCTACTTTCCTTCATTGCCCTCTACCAGCAAGTTAGCCCTTATTTCATTTTTCACCCTTCACCTCGCTGTGCTATCTCTTGCTCCTCTTTGATCACACTTCTTGGTGCGGATTCTTATAGTTGAATCATCAATGAGTTGTTTTTGTTTTCAATAAGATTTGAGATCCACACATGATCCAATAGATCATTTCCACATTTTGACTTCAGATCTTTGACTTGATCTCAAAAATGAAGAGACAAATGAAAATAACCCTTTAGTCGTTGATGCATGTGTTTTCTAGGCTTCATCAACAAATGACTGCATTCAGCGATTCTTGATTTAGATCTTAGGGTGCGAATTGTCTTCACTTGAATTATACACCTTTTGGGCTAACATTACTTGTTATTAGTCTCTATTGGTCATTTCAAAAACGATGACAACTGGACCTGGTCGATAACCCTTAATCTTGCTATTTATGATGGCAATTGTATACTAACAGTTAAATCAATTGTGACTTACATCAAATTATTTGAAACAACTTAATGAATTTATTTATCAAAAAAGCTTAAATTACATCAATTGTAACTTATAATCAAAAATGTATATTAAACTGAAAATGAAAGTCAGGGAAGTAAACAATTTTATACTGCGGTTGAGGTTTTTCATTATTTTAGAGGTGACAAGATAAATGATATTATTAATTACTTATTGATATACAAGTAATGCATTTATATTTAAGTTTTATATTTATATCATCAGTAACGGATGGAACATCATTCAAGCAAATCAGTGGATTGAAAGACACGCAGTCCGCTTTAATTAATCAGATTCCTGATGGTTTCAACAATCTCCTTTTTCCTTCTTCATTCCTGGGTTTGGTGAAATTATCCTTTAATCGATTCAATTATTTTGCATTAATTTAATTTCAATTGATTCTCCAGGAATCATTTCCAATTATTACAGACTTACAGTGAAAGTAAAGGCTGGTCAAATCAGTTAACCATAACCTCCAAGGAAACTTTGGATATCAAAAGGTATAAAAGCATTTTCCAATCAATCTTTCAATCAGATGAGTTTAAGTTAATCAAGAATCATTTAGATTTATATTGTGTGATATATTGTGCATACGAAACATTTAAAATGAATACAATCCAGTTGACTCTTGTTTTTGGTTTAGTTTTTGCCATTCATTCAGTCCAAGGAGGCAAAGGCGGTGGACACATAATAATCGGTGGAGGAGGTGGACATCCACCACCACAACCACATCCTGTGCCTGTTCCAATGCCAGTACCAGTTCCAGTTCGTCATCCAGTTTACATACCAATTGGTAGGTTGAAAGGTAAAAGGATTATCTCAAATAACTCTTGATCTTCTTTTGTTATCTCCAATAGTGAAACACATTCCGTATCCAGTAACCAAACACGTCCCTATTCATGTTCCCGTTCACGTTCCTGTGCCAGTCCATGTTCCAGTAAAAGTACCAGTTCACATTCCGTAAGTACAAGTAGTGAGTCCAGTTTCAATACACGAATTAATATCTTTCATCTTGACGACAGAATAAAAGTGGAGAAACATTATGAACACCATCACAAGGGCTGGTCCCATTTAGGAGATGATCATTTCGGTGATGAAGGCTTTTATGGTGGCCACGATGAACACAATTTCAAGGAACATGGCCATGAAGGCTATGGTCATGGAGGTTATGGTCATGAAGGTTATGGTCATGAAAGTTATGGTAATGAACATGGTTATGGTCATTATGATCATGACTCTTATTCCTCAAAGTGAATGTGATTTATATAAATAATAAATAAATAAATTTTGTTTTATAACAACAATGGAAAACATTATTTTTGTATTGAAAAATTGACACTCTGATAACATTTCGTATCGGCAACTTGAGTTATCATTTAAATCTAGTAAAGTTTAAAGTAAAATCATATTAAACATATTGTTGAGATAAAAGTAATTTGACACAGGTCATTTGATAGGAGAGTATATAGATTAATGAAGAGAGAATCATCTCGAGAAAAAAACTCCGAAAGTTGGATAGTGCAAACCTCGTTATACAAAAAGATTAAGAACCTAAAATATCTCCATAGCTGCAGTTAACAGATTTTCAACTGATTTTAAACTCAAATAAACGTTCAATCTTTGCTCATTTTTGATAATTTGTGCCTAATTGTGAAATTGGTTTTAATTTTTGGTCTTTAAACTCTTCAGATAGTGATTTTAAAACCCAAAAGAGGGCAACACTCATACTTGAATTTTTACCTTTTCATTTGATGGCTCCTTTAAAGCTACCTTTGCTCAGTAAATTTTTATTGCAAACTTAAAAACTGCATTAAATCCAGTAATTTTGTGACCATTTTAATAGGTTTCAATATTTTACTAAAACGATTTCTTAAAATGCATCAATAAATTTTAATTTAAATTTCGAGAAATTGTAAAAATTGTGGAAGTTAATATAACAACGGTAATTGTAAATAATAAATTCAATTCATTTTCTCATCAAAAAACTTGAACTGAAAAAAGCACTAGAAATAAGAGGTAAAATCAAAGGTGGTGAACGATTCAGGCTCAAGTAAACAATACATTTTACTGGTCAGGTACACCCAAAGCTCTTAAATTAGATACAATTTAACTTAATGATCAATTTAAAGTCTTTGTAAATCAATATTTGTCTTGTATTCAGTTTTTTTGGAAGCACCTATCACTCTTATGCATAGTTATTTTTTGTCAAGTTTTAATGGCTTACCTTACATTTAGTATGATTGACGTGTCATATTATTGAATAAATCTCAGTTAATCATCTCAATCAAATGAATATTTCTAATGAGTGCTATTCGATTCCTTTAAGATATGGAACGTAAACAAATTTCAAAATTTGAATTGAAATATGAATAATCCAAACATTGTAATTCT
The DNA here is from genome assembly GCA_028476895.1 of Tetranychus truncatus. Classification (NCBI taxonomy): domain Eukaryota; kingdom Metazoa; phylum Arthropoda; class Arachnida; order Trombidiformes; family Tetranychidae; genus Tetranychus; species Tetranychus truncatus. The sequence continues at coordinate 14,072,111 of CM052062.1, forward strand.
CAATTGCTCGTCGCAGTCCATACCAAAGAGGTACAAAAATCAGGAAGCTAAATGTGCATAAAATCTCAACATTTCTTAGGTTATGTTAAATCTAATTGAATTTTCCAACAGTTTCAAATAAATTATCCAATTTCTATAAAAAATAGCTTACAATTTGAGTTTCAAAAAAAAGGTTGAATCAGTGATTTGCAAGTATCAAACTGAAACTGATGTTAGAGATCATTTTAATTGGAATGATGAGATTTTCGGAGATTAACCTAATAACCATAACTTGATTATTGGGTAAGAAATGCCGGTTGCTAATAACTGTACCAACTATTGAATACACTAATATCTTCAAAATAAAATAATCTTTGATTTAGTAAAATTTCAAACTCCGAATGTAATGGGTAAATTATGAAATATAACAGCTGGAAATGTTGAAAATGATTGAATCTTGACAACATTGATGAGTTGTCCAATTTTTTTCTCTGTCTCTGGATCTTTCTGAATTATCTGTTGAATGCCTGTAGATCTATGGCCAAGTTTGGGTCTGGTGTGAATGGAAATCTTGGACAAGTTCCACGGGAAAAGCTGAAAGAAAAGAGAAAAAAACATTTTATCGATAAATTGTATCCATTGAGTGACCATCCACTGAGAGTTGAATTTTGGATAAAAGTCCAAGATTGTAGAAATGGCAAAGTCAAGCTTGAAGAGTTAAGAAAGGGAAAATGAAGAGTGAATTTTTGAAAACAAGCAAAGCATAAAGAAAAGAGGAATAAAAAATAGATGATAATAAAGATGAAGATGAGAAAGAGCCTGAGTTAACGTCCAGCCAAGCATCGGAAACACAAGACGTAAACAGGATTTTTGGAAATCCTTTCAACATTAACATGTTCATTTTAGTGGACTTGGCAAACCTGTGCAGGATGAAAAAAGAAAGAGAATGAATATTAGAAGAGAGAGAAAGATGGAGTGAGTGAGTGAGTGAGAGAGAGAGAAGAAGATTGAAACAAGTTGTTGGGCATGAGACTGGAGAGTAAAGGTTGTTTGCCGTTACTTGAATGACGATCATTTTCACGTGTTTACTGTTTAGTTTCAGCGTTTTGTGTTCACTCAACAGTCAACCAACATCTGAATAACAAAAAGTGTTTCGTCTTTTTTTTGTTGATTGTTGTTTGAAGAGGCAGATCAAACAATTCTCTACTTTTGAACTATTAAGTGATTGTTAACCACCTTTGACAGTCTTTGTGTTCATCTTCAATTGTTGTAATTCATTTGATTCCTTCCTTGTCTCTGGATAAACAACTGCATTCCAATACATTTCAATGTTGATTTTCATTTACAATTGATCAAAGTGAATTTATCTGGTAGTTGAAAGTGCAAATTGTGGATATATTTAACTGGATTAATTTATGACCATAACAGTTATCGGTGAATCGTCTAAATCTAAAAGAAAAAGATAATAGAACTTGTTAATACGGAATTTCATTTTACTTTTCTTAAAGTGTTCAAATGGATAACAATTGTTTCAGTGGGAATTTGATCAACACTTATCAACAGCAACTTGACAAAAATATCATCATGGTAAGTGAAATTAAAACTGTAATTAGTTTAATAAAAAGAAACAAATTGTTTCGTGTTCACTTATCAAATAATCAAGATGTATCTAATTTGAATCAACATATAACTGGAGAAACAGACAAAATCTGATAATTTGAAACATTTTAGATACGTGATTTATGTAGATGTTGAATTGTTGTACAATGGTTACTACTACTACTTGATCTTTGATGGTCATCTGCATGGATATGAGGATCTTCATTTCTACCATTTCCCTGAAAATTAACTAAAATGTTAATAAGATCTAATCAACATGCCTATTCTTGTTTGATTGCGTGAAACACAATTTACAGTTTTCTCATCATCAGTTAATTTCCTCAACTATTTCAAGTGTCTCATCACTTTATTTCAACATGAAAGGGGTAAAAGTTAATCTCATTTAAATTTAACATCACGCAATGATGATAAAAGTAACATTTATTTACCAATTTGAAGCTCACTAACAATATGATAACATTACCAATTCGTAGACTAATTGTAAAAAATCAACAATCTATTTGATCTTCATCAGTTTTTTGCGTGGTCAATGTATTGTTAAATCGCTTTCCTAAACTGTAAAACTGTTAATTAATCTCACGTTAATTTGTAAAAGAGTTGTATTCATAGAATAAGAATCTATTACCATCTGATCTTCTAATCTTTCATTGAAAAATTCTGTAAGATTATTTGGATCATTTGTAAATGAAGAGATGTTAACAAATCAAATATACATAAATCTTTGACAAACAAATTTTGCCTCATAACTGAAGTTAAATCTGATTAGCCAGCTTACTTTAGTTGCGCAGAAATCAGAACGAGGATGATTAAATTAAGGTTTACAAAACGTGTTTCTAACCTGGCCATATCTTGATTAATTGAACCCCTGTTCATTTGCTTTTTGTGGTAATACTTGGTACTGGAATAGGTTCCTTGTCACTATCTCATTAAATAAATAACATTAACCACGGTTAACACTTGATAAACCAAGTCCAGTAAACCTGATTTGCTAACGATCACTTGCCAAAAGCTTATTAAAGTTGGATACAGATAATCAAGTTAATCATAACTTTAAATCTTGAAATCCAGAAACTTGACTTGGTCTTCCTTTGGTCAATAAGCGATCATTCATTTTGCTAACCCTCTTGGAAGATGGACCATTAACTTGATAAACAAATTTTGATGATGAATGTAGAATATCCTTGATCTTAAATAAAATCAATCAATTGATATTGTAATAATATACGATTAGATGTATATTAAGCTTTATGGTTCCTTGTAACTGATCAACAGCTAGTATGTGAATTGTTATTATAGTTGATAGATTTTTTGATTCCCTTAATTATGACAACAGTTCACATGGATTGGGTTAATATTTACGGTGAGATCAATGTATCAGCAATATTAATGACTTTTTCTCGCCAAGTGATGATGTTGATTATAACGATCATTGCCCTGTAGAATGGATATTTTTTTCATTATTATCATTAGTAAAACACATAAAACAATGACTACCTTAGGCTAAACAAAAGAGAGAGAGAGAATAAAAAATATTATTCAATCACTTTTTTTATCGATGACAATGCTTTTCCCACTCAAGATACTTCCTATTAGCACAGGAATCAACAATTGTGATCAAAATTTTGCAACTCACTAGTTTACCTTTATTCTTCCTACTTTACCCGGGCTGATTGAAAGAACAAGTTTTCCAATGGAATCGGATTCCGAGGGGAAGATCACAATATTACTGATCAATTGTTAGCCAATTCAAACGACAGGTTAACTTCATCTATTGGCTGATGGTGAAAAAATAGTTGAAAACAAAGCTAAAAACATTTTCCATCTCCAATTGTGTTCAGAAGAACATCTCATCAGATAAGAGTTGGTGGGTCATCAGTAATCTAATGTTCATGTATATTTGGTAGATCATATTTCAAGCGGCCTCTTCCTGATATTTTTTCATTATAGTTACTTGAATTCTTGAGTAGCCTTTTCAATACGCGTATGTAGAATTAAAGAGTTTAGATACATTCATCACCACAAGATGATGAGGGATTAAAACTGGATAATGTATCACATATTAATCCAATCTGGTATAATTGCATATTTCCTTGATCATGATTTGAGTTCTGATTGGTAAAGAAGATGTGTATTGCAAAGTAAACAGGTAAAACCATTCATGTGGCAATAATATGGATGTCGGTTGTTTAAGTAAACACTCATTAACACACAATTCTTAACCATTTTACAAACGTTTAACCATCCGAAGCAGCTAATGTAATTAATTGGTAACACGGTTATTTATTAGTGTAGTCAAATCATTTAACTATCAGGTTTTTAGGTTTTCCGTTTGATATTGAATTAGGTTTAGCTAAAAAGTTACCATTATCCGGACAGATCAATTTCATTAATATTCAAGTAACCCATTACATTCAACTGGACCTGAAAAAAAAGAAAGCAAAAAATGAAATTATTGATAGAAACAGTTAGCCTCGGGCTTTCAGCTCGAGACAACCTTTTCGAGGTTATTTGGTAACTTGATTACTAAACATATTATAAATGATGGCTTGAATTTCAAATTATAACTTGTCAATGAGAAATGAGTTTATGAGACACAACTTTGTTCAACATTGTAACTTTAGCTGATTTCAAGACGGATCAAACAATTGGTGAAACACATGCTTCAATGTTTTCCCTTGATCTTGAGTTATCAGCAGATCGTTGAAATGTCTCATCAACAGAGCGAAAAAAAGAAAAAGCCAAAACATGAATGTTAACTGTTCAATTGACCTTCATAAATCAGGAGAAAATTGAAGAAGCGGAAGAAAAAAAAGAAAATTGAGGTGAAAATTGTTGTACACAAAGCCTTTCCTTTATAAGCGTTAATAGTAGACAATTTGTATGTAAAAGGCCACACTAAAAAGGTAATCAAATCAACTCTACTGGATACCAATCAACACCCAAACAGAGATGATAGCTAAGTTGAAGATGATTACATTGAACTTGACCTGTTGAACAATTTGATGACACAAACTTTAAATCAGAAAAATAAAAGGAAACCAAAATAGACTTTTGAAAACAATAAACCGTTTGAAAACAAAAGCAATTGATTAGATAACGCAAAAGATGCCAAAAAAAACGCTATTTCGATTTATCGACTATTGCAACCCTTTTTTTCGATTAATCGTGTAACCATTAAATTTTTTAACTTATTCAATTGTTTTGCTTAACTCGATGGTAATTTTAACATTTTTAAAATGTAAATAATTTTTTCAAACTTAAACACTGTTAGTTTGGCTATCATTATGTATTAATATTAATACCTGAGTTTGTGATGATGAAGAAAGTTATTTGTATTTCTAATTAAGCTGAAAGGCAGACGGTTTTGAGTATCAAGAACGTTGACTTGCCCTTAAGCTTTAGCTGGTACTTTTGTTTTACTTTTTGATGATTTACAGTTTAATTGTTATTATAAATTCAAAGATTTCTTTTAACCCTTAACTTTCATTCTTTCAAGTTTATCACTTTCAAATCAGAATTTCATCAAAATTTCATCCCAAGTTATAAAATACAAATTCAGCCTCATCAATATAACCGTTTTTGCAACAGTGTAAACAAGCTTGCTTCATCATTCTATCGAGGCAAGTACAAGTTTTATTTAGCTTGTATCATCATCGTTTGATTATTAAATTGGTTGAATGGTTAATAGGAATTTTATCAATCAAAAGTATTTATTTCCTATCGCAATATAATATTCATTCAAACTGTAATGTAAATATTGTAAATATCATATTGAACGTTGGCTTACTATACTGAGCTACATTACAGTTGTAATGGATACAAGTTTCGGTAGAGTCGATTGTCATTCTATACCGGTAATAATATTTAAATTGTGATTGTTAACATTTATTTAACCATGTAACCATGTCTAGATGACCTCACGATTGAGGTTAATTTGGTCAACAAATGAATATGTATAATGATTTGAAGCTTAAAGCAGTATTCAAATTGAAACCTGACTGTCCAGTCCAATGTTTTGCTTCTCCTCTCCTCTCTCTCTCCCTATTCATACAATACAATTTAGGTTTTACAGTTGAGGGTCATAGTGATTTACTTCATCTCTATCACTGTTACCAAAACAATCAAATTGTTGGCCAAATTCACTCCAATATATTTTAATAATTCTTCTCCCGGTAGCCATTAACATTTGCTTCTTTTAACAAAATGGAACATTAGAATTGCTTCTGATTAAGAGTTTAGTGTAGGTTTGAATCAGCCACCCACCACCCACAGTCATGTTGATAATCTCACCATTGAATATGCATTTAAAAGAAACATTTCATCTTTTTCATCTTTAAAAATTAGCCTAAAGCTTTTTCTTTTCTCTTTCAATCATTTTAATTGTTATTCAACAGTGTTACTTAATCAAACCAATATTCACACCATTTGCTCTATTTTCAGCACTTAGGATTCACAATGTTCATTTATATTATAATTACTGTTTACCAATTTATAGCTGAATAAAGGACCAACCATCTTCACTTTGTTATCCTCACCATTTGATCGCCATCATGATGAATATTAATAAATTGTAGATGGCGAAAAAAAACTCGGAAAACGCAAGTTAATTACAATTCTGAACCAGATAATAAGATTTCCAGTCACTATTAAAAAGTGAATCTATTATCCAGCCAAGAGTTAAAAAAAGATGGACCATTCGTTTCAATCAACAGGGATAATCAAGAAGTCACCCACCAATGGTGTGGTTGTCATTGCGACTTTAAATGGTTCAAAAGCCTACCAAATACCAATGGTTCAAACCAATTGATACACCAAATTGAACAAGAAACAAATATTGGAAAAGGTCAAGAAGGTTCAGGTGAATCAAAAAAGATGATGAACTTGATTGGATCAATGAATGGCCACCTGATGCTTTTCCCATGAGACCACTTATAAGATGAACAGGTTAACTTGGCTGCTATGGACAAATGTTTATCTTTATTGGATTTCACTGCTTACAAGAACAGAAATCTGGCAATCGTTTCCGTTTCCAGGGTGTTAATGAGTTCCATCATTTTTTTTACCGGATTCCCATTGTTTTGCTTCAATCTCTGTTATCAATCAAAGTGACCTGCAAGGTTATCCTTGGATTAACATAGCACAAGATTGAGTAAACCTTGAACCGGTCATCCGTAATGTGTTTTGTTGCTGTTAACATGATCAAGATTAACTCAAGTGTGGTGATAAAGATGTAAAGTCACACGATGTTGGTAGCCTTTTAGAAGCTGATGTTGTTTTGTTAATCATCGAATAAAACAATAAACGATGTTTTTGGTAACAATTGATTAAATCAATTGAAGGAAGAAGCATTAAAGATGAGCAATGAGAGAAAAATAGATTCCTTTCCTGTTATCATTTCAATCTTGCCCATCTTCAGAAGGAAAACAGCCGTTTGTCTCAACCAAGAAGTAGCCATCAACGATAATAATCTTACATCGAGTTAAACCAATTCGTGAGGAAATTTAGGTGTTTATCAAATCCAATTCATTCACAGAATCAAAATTGAAATGAAATTGCTCATGAAGGGCAGAAATGTGAACCATTCAAAAGTGTATTTTTAACCAGATGCTCAAAAGTGGAGTAAAATGGGTTTGGTGTTTTCATTTTTACCTCAGGCCTTTTGATTAGTTTATTAACTGTTAGTTAACTACCCAAGGTTACAATTTGTGTCGTGATACTTTTTCCTACCAAACTATTCAATACTGATTATATTGATCAAGCAAAACTGAATTGGCTGGAGACGATCATCATTAATTAATTTCAGTCAATTAATGGATGGCAAAGGAAAAAGCAAAAAAGAAACTATTCGGACATTAAACCTTTCTCCTTAAAATAATCAATAACCGGTCATTATCCAGATTTTACTTTTAATTTATAAAATATCAATCCACAACAATTAGAGACTAATTAAAATGGAACCCAAAATAGAACCACTTTGTCATGGAAAAGACAAATTGATTAAAAATATCACCAGTTATTGATCGAGGCCACCAAATCTATCATTGATTCAAATGGTTAACCCAATTTATTGCATTGGATATTGAAACTGTTATTAGCAGTTTAATGGAAAAAACTTGATTACAATCAAAATTGCTCTCAATTGTCAATCGAGATGGACAAATGTTGCAACTGATAAATCCTGGAAATCAATTCAACATCTTTCCCAAACTCTTTCACGGTGGAGCTTCAAACAAAGCCGAATGGAAATAATTTTCTTAATCATATTTAATAATTTCACCTCAACAATTTATCATCATTAACGACTGCCAAAAAAATGGTTCAAATTATAGAAATGGTTGATCCTTTATCATCCCACTTTAATGATCTTTTGGTTATAAAATTACATTCATTTGTTAGTCTAGATTGTTTCAATCTTTAAAATTGTCATCAACTGTTCAATCTAATCTCTCAAACATAATAGTCAATTACATCATGTTTATAATCATGATCATTATTTCCTCCCTCAATTGGAGTTTGGACATTTCGAAGATCTAAATAAGGCTAAAGATGATTGCAAGATTTCCGTTTCATGTGGGTTTTCATGTGATCCCAATAGGCTATTAAAAAGTGCCACAACCCGCTGGGTGCGTTTAGGAGACTAAACCAACCAGTAAAAAACAAAAACAACAGAACCGGAAGATTTGAACATTTGATTGCAACAATTTTAATCGGTGAAATCTGGTCAAGATAAAAATTGTTAATAAAAAATGCTTATTGCTTGTTTATTGCTTTTCATTTTACATTTCAAGTAATCAAAATGATCAACACATTTGACCTTAAATTAGCATCTTGAAATTGATTCCTGTGAAAAGTTATGGACTAAATTAAGCTTAAATTTATCTTCAATATCATTTGATTTCCTAAACTGAGAAGAGGTTCAAAAAATACTTCTCATTTCATGATTATTTAGATTAAATGACTGGTTCAGTCAAAGGCTTAAATCATCTAAATCCTGTTGAAAGATTGAATCTAACTGTTGCTCAAGAATTTCATTGAAAACGGTTATTTTAACATTACAATTCAGAGGTTTCAGAATACAGCATTTTTATCAATCAATTGAACGATTTTTAAGGTTTGATAAGGGAATTTTGGAGATTAGGAGTTGGTTTGGTTGAAATTTCATCGATAATATCTTCTTCTGTGATTTAAATCAACAATTCTGGACTGTATCAAATAAGTGAATGTCTTTTATTCCAATCGGGTCTAATTTAGCAATCAGATTTTTGACAGTATCGTCGTCTAAGGTTGGTTTCCTTGAAAGTATCCAAGCACCACCTAAAAATCATAAAATAGGATTTGTATTTCAAATTAAACTTTGATTTAATTAAAATTCAGTTCAATATGAATACTTACGGAGAGTGAAGAAAGGGTAGAGACGATTACATGAAACAACTAAGGCATAATTATAGTAATCAGTGTCAACAACCCAATATTGATTGTAAGGTGAAGCTAGATATCAAGAGACAAGGAGTTAGATTTTTGCATATTCACCATTTACATATCCGAGTTTAGTATAAACTTACGTTTGGAAAATTCCACTTGGAGGACGTTGTCTTGTTGAGTTGGTTCTGCGACTCCACTGCGACTTCCTGAAAGTGTATTGTTAGCAAGATAAAGCCCACTTCTGTTAATAACAATGTTGGGATAAGCGTCCACATAATAGTTAGTTTTTACACAACGGAGATCCGACTCGAACATCCAACTACCCAATGGCTTGGTTGCCTTTATTTCATACCAATCACCGAGATACTGTTGAGAAAACGAAGGCAAATCAATGTGACATTGGAATATAACATTACAACTGATTGTGTTTGATTTCAAAGAAAAATTTCTTACTTTTGTCAAGTCAAAAGGCTGTGGAAGTCGAGTGGGCTTAGGACAACTTTCAGGTTTGAATAATGACTTGATTGGATCATGTTGGAATGGATCATGTTGGAATGGATTTGCAGCTTCAAAGGCTGGAACAAATGAAAAGGCAAAGATACAGAGAACGAAAAAATGTTTCATTTTGATTGTAAACGAGTTACTGCTATAATAGATGTGCGTATTCACAAGTGATCTGTAAATCTACAACTAATAACAAATCTTGTTGTAGGCTGATCTTAAATACCTAAATTTGCAGATTACATCAAATTATCTCATCTATCCTTTACCATTGATCACGGGAATATTTTGCAAGTCGAACAAAATTCTCAATAATCATTGACAATCTTTTTTGAAAGCTTTGGCTCAAGACCATTCACAAATAGCGTAATTCAATTGACGAAGGGAAAATTCAAAGGAAAATCTAAAGGAAATTTCTCAAAGAGTTAACAGACTAAACTTCGTAATATAATGACAATAAAAAGCAACAATCAATTAACGTGAATCATATCAATAACTGAATCTAAAGGCACTTCTATTTTATCGTGTAATCAACATCAAGCCAATGATCAATCACTAGAGCACTAGAAGTGTCAAGTTAAATACTTAACCTTACCTAACCAATTGTTGAGACCAAGTTATGAAATTAAGATGAGCAAATAAAATGTAAATTGTAATTTAGCTATGTTAACTATTCCAGCCTCTATTATTACCAGACAAACCAAACTCTCACAGCTTTCCGCTTTCACTTGAAAACAATTATTAAATTCAATTCTAATCATGGCTATCGCTATATTCACACGAGGTTAAAGATCCATAATAGAGTTGAATCAAGTCAACAATTGAAATGAACAACAATAACCATTCTCAGTTTGCAGACCAAAATAAATGTAAAAATTTGCTGATTGTCTAGAGTCAAGAAAACAATTTAAGCCGACTATTAACTTTTACCAGTTTTTTTATTGACAATTAATCTAAATCACTGAATGTTGCAATTTCAATCAAAGACATAAAAAAGAGCGAGAAATTAAACTTGAAAATAATTTTCGCCAAACCAAAAGGCCTCTTCAATGTCTTGATGTTCAGAAATACATTTATGCCAATCAACAACATTAACCTTGATAAACATGAATTTCATGATCACAAGCCATTTCAATTTAATCTCAATGACATTAACCAAACAGTTAACCTTTTTTATTATTACATTCACCTTTAAAGCGGTTGAATTTACCAAATGAAAACTTCCTGAGACATTCTGATTACCAATTTGTCTTAACATTAAATCGAACGTTGATTGTAATGCGAAATGGGTAACAATAAGGTTAATGATAGATAGTGTTGAAACAATTGAATTAATGTTCATTTTAATATTAGAAATAAAATTGATGGAAAAAGCCAGGTTGACGTAAAGACTAAAGGTAAAGTCTAAAAGTGACTTTCAGTTTTTTTCCGGTTCTCATTACATTTGGTAACAAAAGAGTTTTTTAAGCTGGTTTAAAGCTTCAACCTTGTTTCACCTATTATTATGGTTATCATCATCAGTTATTAAGGAAACGGGCGAGTTCCAATTTTATATCTACTATTATATTCCAAGTAGAAATGAACAATTGCAAGAATAAGATTTGGGCTTGTCTTTTGTACTCTAATGAACAATCTAACAGAATCATCTTCCTGTTTGTTTTAATCATCTTCATCACCATCTTAACCAGATTCATTATGGGCAAGGTCTTGGTTTGATCTTTGTTTCTTCGGCTTTCATCTAGTAACATTTACTCTAAATAGATTCAACTAATTGTTGATAGTTTCTCATTAAACTACAAACTAATTAATAACATTGTGATTGATTGTGTTTACCATTTTTTGATTGAAAACCATTTCTCTTGCAATAATGTCTTTGTTTTGGCAAACCTTTTATCATAAGGCAAACAATCCTTTTCACCGATTTTGATTAAATCAGTTTGAATGTAAAATTGAAAAGATCAATCAATTATAATTGATGTTGGAACCAAGTTAAAGGTTAACTTTATTTTTAGCGTAAAAACAAAAACTGACCTCAAGTTTGGTTGTTGCGTGATAACGTGACTTGACCATCTTGTAGCAACTGTCAAGTATCAACAATTAACAACAGTAAAGAGTAAATTGAGAATGAATGAAACTACAAAAGCAAATCAATTTAAGCTTACAATTTAACTTCAATTTGTTTGATCAAAACAGATCATCATTCAGTTATTATTAATCTCAATCAGTTTGTAAACATTTAATTGTCTCCAAATTGTATTCAAAGATCAACCTTTAAAATAGCAAGTTGACTAAATATTCATATTAATTTGCATCTAATTTTGTCTCAATAGTTGGTAGCCGAGTCAACACCATTTCAACTTGTATTTCAAATGTGATCCTCAGTACAAATGATATTAGTTACAGATGAAGCAAAGTTGATATTAAAATGTGCTTCAAGCAATTGATCAAAAATGCTGATTCGACCCTTGAACTTATCAGAGTAAATTAAAGGTTAACAGCTTAAGGGGAAGTTTATTTATTTTTACTTTGGTCATCAGATAATCATCATCATTATCATTCATCTTTATCTTCATCAACACCAAACCTTTCCTTTCCCGGACACAATTAAAGCCATTTTCATCCATTTTTACTTTATTCATCCATTTATGGCTATTAACAAGTTAAATGGGAAAACAATTAGCCAAATCTAATCAATCAAAATCTCTAATTCTGGTTCATCGATGAATAACATTCTTATGCAAAGGTCTTTGAGACACTATTTTATATTAGAAAAAAAAAGAACATCAAATGATTGAGAAAATTGCAATTTTATTGTAAATTGTGAATAAAAATGTAAAATTTGTGTCATTTTACTGTCTTTTCAGGTTCAATTGTAAACTTGAATTCCAGGTTTTACCGGAACTCAGTTTGAAGATTGTGATTTACCTGATTTTATTTAGAGTTAAATGAACTTTTGCCCTTGAATTACCTGCTTACTTTCATTGAGTTTTATCATCAATAAAGGAAACAATTACAAGTTTTATTCTGTTTTTTTTATATTCTCATCTTTACCTGATTCTTCCCATTTTTTGACCGATAAATTAACATTAAAATATTTCTAACTTTACCGTTAATGTGAGTATAAATTTGCATCACGAGCAGATTCAATGAAACGTTTCAATTTACTGGCTTTTCCGTTCAATTTCTGGCCATTTTATTCATGTTTCTTCAGAGTTTCCCTTCTTTTCCTGAATAATTATTTTATCATGATTTCAAGGTTATTATGATTCCCACTCAAACCTAATTCAATGTTAACCTCAATGTATTAGAAGTGAAAAAAGGTTAAATTTTTCTCTTGTTTTCTAGCTTTTTTTGCTAACCATCTTTTGTGTGTTTGTTTGTTCATTATTGTTATAAATAGCTATCAATTTTTCTGGTTACAATTAAGTTACATTGTTAAATGTTAAACAACGTGATTTCAATCTAATGTCACTTTTATCTTGGACCTGACTTTCAACTTAACCATTGTCACGTCAAGAGTTTAGCATTTGGAAGAAAGGTCATCAGCTCATCTTCAATGATTAATTAACAAAATTTGTTTACCAAAAAAATGGACGCTGGTAGAGGTAATAATACAGTAAATTTACTGTAAAATGACGGCAAGAGCTTTAATTGGTCCGTGATTGTCATCCGAAAACTGCTTCTGAAATTAGAACAGAAACATTCGAATTGCGAAATCGGAATCTTCAGCTGAACATAAGTCAAAGAATGATACAAATTTTGTCTTAAGCCAGCTTCAGTCATTGAGTGGAGAGTAAACATTATTCTGGTTTCATTAAAACTTAACCATGTTGTGGATGATAAAGACATTGAAATAGATATTAACTTTGTTTTTGTCATCAAATTTTCACTGTTTAATGGGTTAATGTCAATTATCACATAATCAATTGTTTCATAGGCTCTTGATTATCAACATTTCCCTGCAATTGTTTAATCTGTTCAATTCATTGGCTTTGTTTGTTTTGGTTTGAATGCTGCTTTTTATTGTTTGCGACAATAAAATTTGGTTGAACCATTTTACTCTAAATTTTTCAAATTAAATGATTCACTTTCATGGTTGGCTGGTAATTGTTTACCTGAAAATTTCATTTCATTTGTGAACCATTAACGCTTCGATTGTGAATCAAGTGAAAGTAAATAGTAGAGCTTTATGTTGGGTCCTTTTTTCCGTCCAGTGTTTTGTTCCATTCAATTAATTTGCATAAACAGTATCGTTTAGATAAAAGAGTTGACCAGTTGGCAGGTCATTTGTAGACGATTTGCTTATTATCCTATTGGCAAGTAGTCCAAATGTGTGGCCTCAACACTTAATCTTTTCCCGTCAAATAAGAGTTAACCATTTTGATTGATCAATCTTCAACATGTTAACTGATTGATTGATCAAATTGGATAGTCTTTTCTTCTTCCAAGTTCATCTTTTTCATTTTTAATCAATTTAAACGATCACTTTAATTGATACTTGTGTAGCCTTCATCTTGATCAAGATGTTGGTGTAATCCATTCCAAGATTGTTGAGGCTGCTTTGATCCTTGAAGATTCTTTCATTATATTGGAAGTAATAAATTTGGACGTTTCGGCCATTTTCCAGGTCCATTCTGTAATAGATGAGATAATTTTAAAAATTAGAAAATGTTTTATATTTTGTTTTAACATGATTGCTTTTAAGCAAGTACCAAACCCATGTTTTGGATGTTATTATGGTAAATGGCGGGTTTATATTATTATTGCAAAGGCTTGTTGTGGTGTTAAAAGGATGGTTAATCACTTTAGAAAAAAGATAAAAGTGAATCTATTTTAAATTCAGTTGAAATCAGTTTTTTGATAAAAATCGATGAAAGGTTAAACGTTTTAGTGAACTTTGATGATTTCAAGTTGAAGCGTGGATATTATGATTGTAGGTTAACGATTCAATTTCGTAAAGCTTGATTGTTCTTAACACTGATTTATTAACAAACAAACGGCTGCTTTGTACTTTAAATTGGCGGTTTAAGCAATTTTCTTATGAAAAAATGTTGATATGAAATGATACAAATGGCTTGTATTGTTGTATGAAATATGAAAATTGTATCGGTTCCTTTGCCAGTTATTCATTAGATTAGTGGTTGAATTGTAACTCCATCAATCAACCCATAAAGTTGAAATACTTGAACGAGTTAATCGATTAGCAGTTCACGTTAAATAAATTTTCTAAAAATTGTGATCAACCACCAAAATAAACAAAATGCTGACCGTTAAGTAAACCAAAAGAAAGCTATTTAGTCAATCATTATTGCAAATTATCGTCAGATGACCAATAATCCATAAAATCAGATGATGAATGTTGGTGTTGGCTAAGGAACTGAGAAAGAAAAGTTAAAACACTTACTGCTAGTAATTGAAATCATCAACATTTCCAAACGAGAAGCATAAAAATTCAAAATTTACACTTAAATAAATCGGCAATTTTAATGGCTGACGTTGTCATGGTTACTTTTACCAGAAAAGTTTGATTCTACATCAACAGATGGCGTTTGCCTCTTCAGTTCTGAAGTTCAGAACCCAAAGCGAGTTTTGAATAAAAATTGTAAACTTAATTCATTAACAATTATCTTTACATCAATCGTTGGAGCTCAAAATTTTTATTAATTTAATTATCTTTAATAATAACCTTTACACTGGTGATCCAAGGTGAGTGGACGTTTTGTTATGTAAACTTAGAGAAGGAAAACAATCAAACAGTAAACCCATTCCAAAGGAAGCTATTTAAATGAGTAAAACAAAAAGTGATTAGAAAACCTTGAAGATTTAATTAAATGAATTGAAGTAAACGATAATAATGTTATTACAATCATATCTGATATAAATCTGAATAGATGAAACAATAGTCTAAACTATGAACATCCTTTGCACCATGAAATATGGCAAAACATCAGAAACAAAAGCAAAACAAAACCCAAAAAAAGCTGATAAAAAGCTTGAATCATCTTTCCTTGTAACAAAAATATTCAATTGTTAGACCAAAATTAAGGTTTTTTCATTGTTATTTACACGAATCAAGTACAATTTGGAAACGTTTAATTACTAATTAATAGACAAGCTGAAAGAGTACAATGAAACAATAAGTCTAACCAGTTTAACCATAAATCCAACCAAAAGCAACTTTCATCTCTTTTTGTGAATTACCTTGGGATAGCTAATTGTGAATATAATTATTAAACATTTAAAACCTTAACTTGAATTTTACATTTTAATAATGAAACTAATTTGAAATAAGATTGATTGTTGATTAATGAGAGTTAAAATTATTGATTGTAAATTGGGTTTCAGTTGAAGAGGGAAAAAGTTGATTGTTAATCGATTGCCAATTTAATGATGATTATGGTAATAAATGGTTGTCTCATTGATTCAAGCCTAAGGCTAATCATAATCAGGAATCAGTTGAAGTAGCTTAATCAATGATTATTATTCATTACAATGAAAGCGAATTTAAAATTGAAAAAATTGTAACAATTAGGTAAAGTTGTATGATTAAAGGATTACAATTGGAAACAATAAAACAGAATAATGTTAATCACTTTCTCAGCTTTCAATTTTATCATCATTTATATTCACAATTAACCCATCATAATTCAAGACTTAACTGTTTCATCTAATTCCAGATTAACTTAAAATCTTCAACAGTTAACCTTAAATTGTTAAACATTATACATTCAAAGTTAACCCAATTTGAACCGACAAATGACAAGCAAATTGTAAAAACTAGAGATTCAATTGAAGTGGACAAAACTGCAAATCCATCGTTTTTTAATTGTCAACCAATGATCTACTTAATTGTCCTAAAAATTTACTATTTAGTTCCTTTTCTGGTAAATCGAGCAAATCCAATCTCATTATGTATCAACAGCGAATCTGAATATTTAATTTTAAATTAGTTTCCAATCTTAGCCTTACCTTGATTAATAGATGTTCATCTAAACCTAAATTGGTTTCAATCAATTCAAAGTGATCAATTTTCAATGGTCAATTCAATCTCTAATTAAACTGAAACATAAACTCAAAAATTGAAGCAAAAAATTGAACTCAAAATTGGATCAAACATTAAATATTAGACCAAATGTTGAAGTCAATAAGTTCCGGTTAAGGTCAATAACAATTTGTAATATTGAATGATATCCAACGCCATTTGGTAATGAAATTGAGGCCATTTTTGTATGGATTCATTCAATCATCATTAACAACTGGATTTACTGTTTAAATCATTAAGCTTATTACCATGATTGTGATTAAGTGCATAAATAATAGTGAAAAGATTAACCTTGAAAAGATTAAAATGTTCAATATTGGAATCAAATTTAGGTCACTTTTGATTGTTATAAGACAGACCAGAATATCATTGACACTTATTTGATTATCAAAATATTGTTATCTCAATAATTTTATTTTGATCAGCATCAGTCAATAAAATTACCTTTTCATGTTAACCATTTGCCAATCAGTTTTATTCCGCAATGTTATTACAATTCAATTTGATGAGCATTTTTGATGAAACCGAAACTGTTTGGTTAATTATTGTTTAGTCAATCATTTTTAGTTTGGGCAAATGAAGAGTTAAATTTAGAGTAAATTGTTGTCCAGGTTGTAACTCAATTTTAAACAGTTTAAATCACGATAATTTAATTTTCCAATTTTTTTAATTTCTTTCTTTCAATTCTGGTTTAAGCTCAATGTTTACAAGCTAACAGTTGCAACAATTAGACAGTAAATTGTTGACTAATAATCGCCATTATTTTTAGCGCTTTTTAATGGCTTCAAATGAGATTAAACAAATTTTCAAATCAATGGTAAACATATGAAAGGCATTTGCGATCAACTCAAATCAATGGAATCACGAACCTTTTTCTTGTTCAAACATAAACAGTTGATATAATTAACTTAATTGTGATCATCTTTCAACAATTAATTGATATCTTGAAAGGCAACTGCAATCCTTGGAAAGGGTTTAAAGATTTGTCTTCAATGTTTGATTTAAAAAGGTTTGCTTAGGGAAACTTGAATGAAATTTAGTTTGAATAATTATTGTTAGGAAACAATGATAATTTGAAACAATTATCGTGTGAGAAATCAGAGGATTGCTCTTGGAATACATTATGAATCAGAAATTTGAAGGATTGTTAGCAGAGAAAAAGATTTAACCTCAACAGCTTCAATTAATTATACGTTAATTGTCACAATTAAGAGATCCCATGGATTGAGTTTACAGAGAGGTTATCATTAGAAATGGTTATCAAACCAGATTTCTGGTTTAATTTGGGTTCTTATTTGATTTTGAGTTTAACCTCTTAACCAGTAAACATAAATGTTTATCAATTTTACCCAAATGCCAACTTGATAGGATCGGATCAACTCTGTTCATCAAAATAATCACTTAAACCCAATTCCTTCAATATCTGGTCATAACAATGTAACCCAATGATGATCATCAGTCGGTTATGCTTTTAAGCTTCACTGAAACCATCAAAATTGTAATTGTTACTGTTTAACTCAACTATTGAACAACATTGAATTTGATGTTAAAACTGTGAACCTTTTCAGTTAAAATTGATATTAAACTCTAATAAAAACTGAATACCGGTTTCTTTATAGTTACATTGAGCTATAATCAGCTGTAAATTGTAAACATCTTTTACTGATTAACATATAAAAATGTATTGCAAGTTAACGTGTTCAAGTGAATCGCGTGATCAACTGATTTTTAACTGAATACAAATTGTCTTTAGTCAATTTTCAAGAGCAAGTGAGAAAAATGATTAAATAAAGGAACAACAAAATTAATGTCGATTTAGTTAAAGAGTAAAGGTAAAGCTGATCAATATTAGTTTCCGTAATGCATTTTAGTTTCATTAATCATCAACCTGTTCATTTACATGGTTGATGTGTTTAAAACTGAGCCCATCATCGTTAGTTTTAACGATTGTTGATAACCATTACAATCAACATTATGATCACCTTCATAACAAGAAGCGCACAACATTTGTAAAGCAAATCACACTTATTGCCTGATTCACTCCAAACAATCAAACAATCAACAGAATTATTAGCAAACAAAAAAAAGGTTATTACGCGTTTTCAATAAGAAAAAGTCTTTTCAAAAGAAATGAGAAAAGATGAAAAACAAAATTATACAAATGAATGAACAAACCAACAATAAAGGCTAATATCAATGTAATCATTTGCCAACCAAATTAGCTGATAATACAGACCAAATTACCAGAAATAATAAGACCAGAAAAGTTAATATCAGGCGAAAATGAAGGAAACCAGAAAAAAAGTAAAATCTCAATGTGAATCTAGAAGAGGAACAAATCTTCTCAACCTTTCATTCGTACCTATTTACCTGTTCAAGTTCAATTGTCTAACTTGATGTCATCTCATCATCAACCTTTAATTTTGCCCTTTTTTCCCAATTGACTTTACAAGAAGCAAAAAAAGTCTCATCCATCTCGTTGATTCTCACCTTTATCACAATAAGATGATCTTGAAATGTAAATAAAACCTAAAAACACCTTTTTTCTTCACCAATTTTCATGGAGAAAATTTATATTCCAAGAAATTAATTTCATTAAATTAAAGGCAAATCCTTATTGACCTTAAAAAAGTGGACAAATCATGTTATTATGTTACATTGAAATGAGTACAAAATTGAAAGCAAATGACTTTTGTTTCCAATCAAATCATTTCCTATTAAATTAATTGTGTCTCTCATGAGAGGCATAAAAAAGACAGAGAATAAAGTAGAGTCTTACTTTACTCTCTTTTACCGGTAACATAAGAAACTTTCTCTCTCTCCACTTGTCTTCTCTTTCGTCTTTCCTGTCTTCCCAATCATCTTCTCTCTCTCCCATCTTGTAAACCAGTCTGATTACAGGCAAACATTACAAGTTTGTTTCATCTTCAGTTGAGTTTCATGCTTTTTCCTCTCAACTGTAATCTCAACTTGAACAATCAATTGTCGTAATGAAAATAAACATTTAAATTAACCATTTAAATCAACTCACCGAAATCATTTACCGTATTGTTTGTGTTCATTTTGCGACAAATTGCTTTCCACAAATTGCGCTGGATTTAACAATGTTAACCAACAAACATTTGGATTATTAATGAAAATCAAAACTGTGTTTTAACCGAAAAGAAATGATCATTTTTTATGAGACAAATTTTGTGCTTTTATTGTAATTAGTTTTTCACTTTGTGATGGTTGTAACTGTTATGGGCTTAGCCATGTCTTGCTGTCCAATTCATGGATTCTTCAGAATTCCAAGGTAAGTCAATTGCATTCTTGTAACTCATTGAAATGCCTTCACAATAAGCCAGGTTTGCATTGATTTTGCTTGTAAATTTAAGTTCAAACAAGTTTAAAGGCTATTCCTGGTCTACTGTCAATAGACTGGTAATAATGAATCACGTTACATGATTACCTTGAAAATAGCCCGAAGAGTTGGGCTAAAGAATTCCAATGTTTTCTTTTTCATTTGCACCATTAGACTTGACCAACAATCTATCATTATTATCATACATATTGATAGTGTTTAGAAGTAAAACCTTTGAAGAAACACTTTGCGCCAAAATTATTCTTCATTTAGCATGTAATTACAATGTTGTGACGATTAACTTTCTTTGTGATAAAAGGTCGACTTATGATTGTACTTTTGCAGGATGAAAAGATTTTTGAATAAAGAATGAAAAAATGGAAAAAAAATGGAAAAAAAATTGTTTCTACTTTTGGTGTTGAAAAGTGTAAATAAGCTAACAAGCCAAGAAAATGGTAAAGATTAACGATTGAAGTTGATTGTTGGTGAATAGCGAGAATTGAGGTTAAAATCAGGTTTGGCACCTGAATTTGAACAATCATATTCGTGAGCTGATTCTGTTTCATTGGGTGAGGTTTCATCATGTTGATTGGTGCTACTAAAGTGTATTAAACATGAATAATACTTTGACAACTATCTATTGAGTGTCAATAATCGATAACCCAAAGTTGAAAGGTAAAATTGAAAAGCGAAGAAAAAGAAGAAATTCAGGGAAAAAAAGAACGATTTCGATTCTCTTTCTCTCTCCATACCAAGTAAATCATCTGATTAATTGACTCAGTTTGTTCAGTTAATCAATCATAATTATCCTGAGAATGATTTATCATTTGAAAATGGTTGAGATGAAATTTGAGTTCTTGAAACATTTGAAAACAAATAAAAGTGGAAATGTAAAAGAAACATTTCCTTCTAATTGTTATTGATTCCTGATAAAACATTAAATTAACCAAATGAACATTTCAATCAAATCAAGATAATTTGATTAACGGTTAAAATTAACCTTAATTGTTGAAAGTCAACAGTTACACCTAAACATTTGCCTCAATTGATTCGAATTGGTGTTAAATTGAATGTTTATTTGCAAAAAATGGTTCATTTTTAGTAGCAAACATTATCTTAATCCAAGCTTTTAAGTGAAAAAATATCCAAATTGAACCGAAAAAGGAATAAATTGAGAAAAAAAGTCTCATCATTAGCTGAATTTGATATTAATAATGATCATTTGACGCTATTTAATGGTAATTAGCCTTAAGTTAAATTTGATTTCTTGATTTACTGATTACTTTTCCTTAAATTGTCCAAAAATATTTCTCTGGTTAACACTTGAACCAGAAGAAGCTATTGATTTCAATTGGCTGATAGAGTCAACACTTTTGCCTTTAGGATGTTTACAATTAACTTGACAATGACAACAATTGGCAACAATTAGTTTGATCATTTTAGCTTGACTCCAATTTTGCCAACTTCATCATTTTTCACTTCAATTTTCATTGTTACTCTCATCTTTTTTTTCATGTTAAACATTCAATTATTTTTTCCTTTTTTCTTGTTTCACTATTTATAATGTTTTCTGATTGTTGCCAGTTTGCTATTTTATTATTCAAAGTAAATTACAAATGAATTAAATATCAACTAATTGAGAAGCTTTTCGTGCCCAAGAAGAAGCAACAATTTGTGTTCCATTTGTGGATATAATGAGGAATCACGAGAGATTTGGAAACTTCTCAATCTGGTTCGTCTTTCATGGTAACATGTAATCTTTACCTCGACGCTTTATAAAGCCTTTCATTGATGTTTCATCTTCGATTGGCCATTCAATCTGTTCACGCAATCAGTAAACACTGACCATAAACAAACACCTCAAACCCGTTAAAGGTTAGAAGCTCAAATTATCACAGAAACACAATTGATGTTTACATTGAAAAATATTCAACAATTCAATTGAATCGGCATTTTCATCTTTTCACTTCTTTTGTCAAAATAAACCCAATTTTGCCAAACCAAACAATTTAACCCAAAAGTGTCTCTGTACTTGCAAACATTGACTAACAATACAAAAAATTAATATTAATTTGTCCCTGAACCTGTGATTGTCTATTGTTCAGTTGTAATTACAATTGTCTTTTCTTGATTTCAGTTAATCAACAGGAATAATCATTCCAAGTAAACTGTAGGTTGAAGGTAGTCTTCATGTTGCTTTATAATTAAACACATTACATGATAAGCTTAACTTGAAATTTATGGTGATGATGAAAATGACGATTCCATGTAAACCTTTCGTTTCTCACAGACTTTTCTCGCCTTTTCTCAGCAATTGAACCAGTTTCAGGTTTATCTTTACAATAAGGTCAACTTGCCTATTCAACGGCATTATTGAAAGACTAATGTTTCAATTTTTGTTTAAATTGAACAACAGATTGAATGAAAACTGGTAAACTGGTAAACTTGTTAAATTGTTAAAGAAACAAATCAATTAATTGATCAAACATGCAATTATACCAGCAACTTGCATTAACAATTCAATCATTTTAACTATTAAACACGAAATGTCTCTGAAGGTCAGTTTAATGGTCAATTAATGATTGAATTTAAAAGTGAAATTGCTGTAAATTAACAGATCGATTGGGAAAAGAATTGCTTTCAATTTTCCTTTTCATGTCAATAATGATAATAGAGTTGATTTGAATAATTTCATGATTCAGATTGTAGATGATGATTAGATATTAAATAGAGGAAAGCGTTGAAATTAAATTTAAATTGTAAAGTAAACTGTTTGTCTTGGGTTAATTGTGCTTCTAACTGGATTCTTGTTTGTGGTTAAAGTCGCTTTTTGTTTCCTTGTGTTTCTCAATGGGAATGGGTTAAAAGCTGGTTATAAGGAAATGTTTAAAACCAATATTTCCATTTTTTTTTCTGATCTTCAACCGTCAACCATTTTTTCACTATTATCTGGTTTGTCAACGTTTACTTGCCATATTTAAACTGTATGGTACATAGATCTGTTTAATAACCTGTTTCAACCAATGATCAAACTAATTGCTCTTCCGATTGTTTTATCCAACCCTCAATAGATACAATCATCTTTCAACTCTTGTTTGTTCAACCATTTTATAGAAACATTACATCATGTAATATGATCACCATTCTGAACAGCATCCATGTAAGCCAATTTCATCGCTCCTCATCGCTACTCATCACTTCTCTAGGTTTCTATTAATGATTAAAGGAGATAAATTGTTTGCTTAATTTGTTTTCCCTTCTTCCTTCATTGTTCCTTTCCAAAAGGACTCAGGTTGACACCATTCACATGGGAAATACACGCGTGTCCAGGGTAAACTTAATGTTGAACACGATTAACTAATTGTTTTTATCCTAATCACTTTGGTGACAAGGTTAGACCTTTTTGTTTCGGCTTAACCCAAACTTAGATATTGATCTAATGTCAGATGTAAATTCAACTTTTGGATTTTCAGGTTTTCCAGGTCTTTCAATTTAAACTCATCTAACCTTTCAATTTGGTTGAGTCTTGAACTAGTCTACAGTCTAACCTTTTCAGTAATAGCTTATAGATGTTATCAGGTTGTTGTCACAGTAATAATGTAAATTAAGCCGATGCTTTTTTGGTTTTGACCGAGTTAACAGTTAATTTGAAATGTATCCATTAACTTGTGAATCAATGTTTTAAAATTTTTACTTGAGTCAATACACTTGCCAGCTTTTGGGTTCATTTCTTGGTATAAAATGAACTGTTAGGACAATTAAACTTGTCTCGGTCAGAATAATTTAAATTTGATTAAAATCTATGAATCTTGAAGCATGTAACCTAATCTATCACGAAAGGTACATTTAATGGTAAAATTATTTTGATACTCATAAGTGTCAACCTGGTGTCAAACGAGAAACATCATTAAACCTTTATCCTAATTGACTCTGGTTATTTAAATCTTAACCATTAGTCTAGTATCGTGTTAAAATAGATTGTAAATTGTTAATGGAAAGCAAAACCTTTATTACATTAATAGTTTTAATCAAACATCAACAAATGATATTTATTTTGTTGCCTTCAGCGTGACTCCGGTAATAGGGTTAACAAGTTTATTTAGAGTCTAAATTGTTGACAGGTTGGTAAATATTAACTTTACTCAATATGAGAGTTAAGAAGAGATATAATGAAATCTGAGAATAGAAGAGGAACCTGTTAACATGGTATTCCAATTGTAAGATTGACAACTCAATAGACGAAGAAGCAAGCCAAGACAGTTTTCCCACTAAAATCATATACATTTTTTTGCTTCCAATATTGAACCTCACAATGATATATTAATAAATACATTACCTGAAATGTCACCAGTTAAGTCTGGAAATGAGGCAAAAAGAAACGCTAATCAATTGTAGTTAAGAAATGGGTTGAATTGGATTAAGTTAAATTTACAATTCATTCTTGCGGTTAATCAATAAGCTTGTACTCAACCTGGTATCTAAAAATAGCAAAGAATTTGCATCTTTCAATTTTCATATCGACACTTAAAATGTAAATCAATCTGATTCTCTTCTTGGTCGGCCATTCATGTAAACCTTACCGATAATGATATACAAATGGATTGATTTTTATCACGTTGTTTGATCAGATAAACGTGAAACTTTGTTTAAATTGTGGTTGCAATCAAAGTAAACGTCAAATTGTTGTCGTAATGTTTTCTCACTGCTTCAACCAACTCTATTAATTGCAACAATAAATTGAGCTTTTGTCTTAAAAGCCTTTCAAAGTGTTTGATACAACCGTTCCTGGTTATGAGTATAAATGGTTAACATTATCAATGGTTGAGAAGTTCATTTTTTATTTCAATATTTTACCTATTTATCATGAAAAAGGTTGGAAAGGTACCATTGAAGGAAACAGGGAAAAGATCAACTTCAAATGGAGCGTTTTAAAACAGTCAACAATCAACTTGAAGTTCATCTGTGTCAACATATTATTGATGATTCCAATGAGATTAATGGAAAATATATTTTCTGATTTTCTTTAAAATGAACAGCAATTTCAACATTTGTTCATCTTTTTTTGCTTCTCAATATGTCAAGATTAAGTCTTTGATTGGGTTCAGATAATTATGATCATTGGTTAATCAACTTTGCGGTTTTAACCTTTTCTTTCATTTCTTTTTGGGTAAAACATACAAATCTTCAGTTGCTATTAACACTCATCTTTAAACGCCTTTTTTCTTGATTAACAGGGAATAACTGTTAATCAAGAAATGTTAATCACAATTGATGCACACTTAGTTAACCTGTTATCATCATTTTTCACTGTTGAATCACAATTACATGAGAAGCTTGAAAATGTGAAAACATTTTTCATGCAACTTTAACATTGTGACTGCTGATTGTTGATTTAGCCTTTTGTCGTGTTGAGTAAAAATAAGTTTAAAAATGATTTACTCTTTTAAAGGTAACAATTAGCAACAATTAAAAAGGTAGCCAAACTTGGTGAGTTAACTGTTAACTTAAATATTGATTAATTTTTTGGGTTCTCTTGATTGCTTTTGCTCTTGATTACAGGTTGAATGACATTGGGTTGAAACGAGTTTCAAGGTTGTCTTTTTAAAGTCAACAAGACGAGAATCATTTTGTCTTTAACTTGTTATCAATTGATTAACTTTTGTTCAATAATTATTCAGTGGTTCCATGTGAGTCCAATGTATACCCAAAGAGCGTGCCAATGTTACGCTCAACTTTGTTACCTTGTACCTTATTGGTGACAAGGAAAAATGATAACCTCAAGTGAATAATGAAAAATGACTGTGACTTTCCTTATTCAACCATAACCGATTCAGTCAACCTTTTCATTATCACATATTGATTGTCATTAATGGTCAAAAAATTGATATTTGCCAGGTAATAATCAAAATATCATCAGTTCAAATGGATACTTTGAAAGGACCAAAAAATTGAACCAACTCATTTTTTGAAAGAGACTCTGAGAGTGAAAGATGTTTGGTAAAAATTTGGGTTTTTAATGAAAAAATGGAAAAGTTGATCAAAATTGATTTTCTCAATTAAATGCTGCTCCAGACGAAAATTAAAAGCTTGGATTTGAATGGAAACCAGATTTTGACTTTTAGACAATCACAATGACAAAAGTCACCAAGTGAATCTTGAGATAAATGGTTCACCAGAAAAGTTGATTATCTTGAGGTTTTTAAGGTTAGTTTGACTCTACTTTCACCTTCCATTGTCTAGTTGAACAATTTAAACCTATTTCTCTGAGAATTGTAATTACTTTTATTTCTGCCTTTTCTCATTGTTAACTAATAAACCTTTGTTGACTCTCACAATTATCATCACCTTCATCATCATCCTCTGTAACCCATTCTTGACATTTAATTTGAAACTCAACAAGTTGAGAAATTTTTTTTTCCTCTTTCATTGTTTTTCTGCATTTCACTTGGTTTCAGTTGGCTAATGATTCTCATCGATTCAACCCTGATCTATGTTAATGGGTTAAATCATTGATATGGTTCCATCTTGGTAAATATTGTATTATCCGGAAGTTTTAATGATTCATTACATGGAATGAAATAAATGAGGGTTTCCATGAAAAATAAATTTACTCATCAAAATGTCATTGACTTGGCTATTATTATTATAACCATAATCATCTTGTAAGATTCATTTCTCACTTGCCTTTCCATGAATAATGCAATTTATGGATGAAAATATCTTCAACTTTCATCTTGAAATGCGAAATGAAAATCTTTAAATTTCTCTGTTGTTCAATTTCAATTTGATTGAGCTTTTGATTGGCATGATATGAGATTAAAGCATTGATTATCTCAATCTTGTTTACTTTCAGGCCTAAAGGTTTGTAAATACACATTAAAAAGCAATTGTTAATTGTACGTGAGTTGAAGATGAACATTGAATTCAATTAACTTTCTCTTTTCAATTTGATTGTCATGAACTGTAATCAAATTGTAAAAAATTTAAATCAACTGGATTAAGAATGTTCATTGTAAACGGAATAAACATGTTCAACTTGATCATCAACAATCTCTTTGATTAAGATTGATTCACTTTTTTGTTTTTGCTCAATTTGTTCAATTTTCATTTCTCCAGTTTACTTTTACCTTTCACTTGACCTTTACTTTGACATGACATTTTATCAATTGCTAATTGTCATCCTTCAAATTGATTAGATTGCTCTGATTGTTTCATTGCAAGTCAATTTATTCATGTCAAATTAATGTTTATCAAATGGTTTGTCAGCTAAATAAAGATCATTAATGGTTAAACCATTTTCATCTGCAATCAATTTGATGAAGCTAATCATTTTTCAATATATTTTGACTTTTTTAAACATTACTTGAAGCTACCTTTCAACAGCAATTAGTAGCAAACCTAATTGTCTAAACTGAAATATTTCAAGTTTTCACGGTCAAGATTGAAAAAGGAAGCAAAATGAAGTAAATTATTGCAATTAAACTTGAACAATTTACACAACTGATCATTATATTACATCAAAAGCTGGATACGTCAATAGATTGATAATTTAATGACAATAATTATCGAAGTTGGTGCAAAAATCAGTGTTTTCATTGTGAATAGTGAATAGGCAATGATTGCCAACAGGTTTCCCTGGTTAACTTTTCTTCCAAAGAGTAAAGAAGGTTTTCTTCTCTATTTTTTATCTACAATTTTATCATGTTAATTGTGAGCAATAAACTAATTGTTTTCATCTTAAATGAACAACGTCTTAGGCTTAGGATTTACTGTAACTTAAACCTTACGAGTATTCCTTCATAAGGTTTCTCAATCTGGAAGTAAAAGCTTGCAAAGATTGTGTTTTAAAGTGTAAGACATTAATCTAGTAACTTACCCATTCGCAATTAAATTGATTGTGTGTTTAGCTTTTGTTCATCTCCTTCTTATCACCATAAGATAATGAATAAAGTCATTGGTTCATTTTATATTTGTCTTGACAACTGAAACAACAGACGATGTGTTAGATGAGTAAAGTGTTTGAATTTTGTCCGTTAGTTTTACCTCTTTTTTTGCTCTATCGGTTTATCTCTAAAACGATGTGGAATCACTTTGAATTTGTTGCTATCGAATTAACCCATTTTTAACCAATTAATTTATTTAATTAACCAAGTATTTTTGTGTCAATTGTCATCAAAATGTGGAAATTATTTCAACAAAAGTAGGTTCTCTTTCTCTTTCTTTCCCTTCTTTCCCTTCTTTCTCTCTTTCTACTTGCCTATGTTAACTCATTTTTTTCTTCCAATATGTTTACTGTTACTGTCATCTTTTTTGTATAAGTTGAAACCTTTTCAATTGTGTTTCTTTAATCGGACGTTAACCATTTTTAAGCTGATTGAAGTTATACAAATTTAACTTCATCTTTCTAGGGTTTCTTCAATCAATAAGTAGATCATCTTGATTATTTGAAAATGATATCTTATTCAGTTATCTCTTCTGCTTGGTTGTTGTCATAATATTTAATATTTCTTTTCTTCTTCTTTTAGATCATCAAAGATGAAAATTGCTTCCCAGGAAAGTTGTCAACTAAATCAAAATAAATCATCAACTCTAAACAGGACTGGACCACAGGAATTTGATAATCTGTCAAGTTATACTTTACCTCGTGGTGTTCATTATAAATCTTCCACATTACCTCCTCCTCCACCTTCTCGAACACCAACAACCTATTCATCAACTATAAATAAATCGCGGCCATCAAGTATTGTGACAATGAGTGCCGGTGATGATTCATGTGCAATTAACGAGCTTCTTGAAGGTCGTATGTATTTAACGGTCATTTTACCACCAGAATTGGTTAACCTCAAGAGCTCAAACAATTCAGGAAATAAAGTAGTTATCAACGTGGAACGTCGTACGCCAATGATGGACATTTTAGTTAACATTGCAACTCAATACAAGTTCAATGCATCTAAGTATCGGATTCATGTGGATGGTCATAATTTTAAAGCCAGCACACCAATTGGTTCCCTAGATGTAAATACCGTTGCAATTGTATCAAAACCAAGTAAACCTGGATTCAGATCAAATGATAATCTGCCACAGGTTATGCCAACTTCTTCAGCCATTTACCAGATTCCAACAAAACAACGTTCAGCAACACTAGCAACACCACCATCTAAATCGAGTGAAAATTCTAATCATCTCCCCCATCATCAGGGTCTATCATTCATATCAAATGTGCCATTTAAACCAACGTTCAGACTACAAGTTAATCTACCAAGAAATCAACTAATGGTCCTTCGAGTCTCTCCTGAATCGTCTATTGGTCAAATTAAGGCTAAAATTTGCGAGGAAAAAGAGCTTGATCCAACTAAATACCAATTAACTGCTAAGGATAAAGAATTGTTGCTGCTTGATCCAATAAAGTGTTTAGCAGATTATGGTATTCATGAGGTCTCTTTGATTTCAAATAATCTCCTAACTAAAGTTCGAATGGAACAGCCGACTAACATCAATGGTAATATTAATCATTCGTATCAAAACCAAGATCAGATGACTGTAAATGAATATCAAACAACAACAACTCAAGCTGTGGGTAAATTAAATAAACCAATTAAAAAGAGACCGGCACCTTTACCACCATCAAAATCTAGATTAAATGAAGAATCTGTTGATGGAGAGAAAGCTGATAAAATAATTTACAAACAATCAATCGGAGCTCATCGTGAAGAGAATCATAAGATGGAAATAAATGAAAAAGTTATATCATGTAACTCCCATCTTCGACAAGATTCTGGATCAGACTCCAGTGGATACCATGAATCATTAGCTTCTTCTGAATCTCCTAGACCGTCATCTGAATCTGTTAACCAACAAGGTACTAATTTAAATTGTCGAAACAAATTAAATGATAAAGAAGTTAATAAAAAGGTGGTTACCAAAAAACGTAAAGCACCTCTTCCACCCAATTTGAAAAATGGTCACAGCGTTGGTGTTGATGGTGGAGGCAGCAATTGTAGTACAAGTAGCAATAAAAGTGAAATTGGTGAATCAATCGATTGTTTGAGTGATGTTAGTGTTCCACTCTCTTCATCTTCCTCCGGTTCGAGTCGCCGAAGTGATTATCGTATCGTTAATGGGAGAGATTCAAGTTTACACGGAGATGAAACTTCATTTACATTAGTCTCGGGATCTGATGATTTAGATGATATTGGAACATTGAAAGGAAGTGATTCGGCTCCGATACCAAGTCCTGACTCAGGAACATGTTCACATGTTCCCCTAGATGAAGAGAAAGGCAGTGATGGAATGGCTTCGGCTCCTGAAAGTGCTATCATGGGAGATTCAGCAATTGGTGATACTATTGTTGAGGAAGCTGATATTGAATTGGAGGAGCAATCTAAAGATTTTCGCGATAATTTATACAATGGAGACCAAACTGATAATAAAATGAGCCGATCATTTTCACCACTTCCTTCGACGGACGAATCATCTAAAAATTGTCAAATTGTTGATGATTTTGATGAGAATACACTAGATTCATCAGAATCATCATCTGTTAGTCATCTTAATGACTCTTCTAGGTTTTCAGTAAATGAAATTTCCTCATCGACGGTCTCATCAAATTTAAATTCTTTTGATGAACCGGAAAATAATGCATCTGTAAAATCATCTTTACCTGACGAACACAATCCAGACATAATAAAAAGCGAAATATTGAATTCAGCGTCAAATGAAGAATCTCACGAGGAGTCTGTTTCATGTTTAGAAGATGAAATTCAGTGTACGCCAGTTGTTGAAGAAGAGGTGGATAATTGTGAGCAACCGGAGGAACCACTTGTGCAAACAGAAACTCCATCACCACTAAAGTTATCAACAATATCGTTATCGCCATCCTTTTCTGCAACAAGTCATTCAATGGATTCTGACTCATTGAGAGACGATAAAGTTTTGAATTATATAGGTGAAACAACCCACAATGAAAACTCAACAAATGTCATCCAAAAAGAGAATCTCTTCACAGAAAACACTAAGACGCCTACAATTGTTTCTGGAAATAAGTCATTTGTGAAACAAGAGACTGAAGATGATAGAGAAAGTCTAAATGAAATGAAAAGAAAGAACAAAGACGATTGTTTGTCTGGACAAGAAGAGGAATCAAAGATGAAAGTATTCAGCAGCATGACAAGGTCTGATTATGAGGAGATTAACACAGAGAATAACAATATAAATTTAAAAAATTTACCTGAAGAAATAAATGAAAATGTTGGTCAAAGTCAAGAGGAGAAGAAAGTTTCAAGTAAATTTGTTCGAGATCTATGCCGTCCTAGAGTGCGATTGACAAATTTCAAGATTGGTTCTTATCAGCAAATAAGTAATGTGGATATCTACCAGTCTCCTAACGTTTCAAAGGGCATAGAAAATTGTAAATCTAACGATGTATCACAAGACGGCTCAATTAGTGCAAATGAAAGACCTAAATCATTGGCTACTGATACAGTCAAACCAGTAATTGTTACAGCATCGCTTAAAAATGGCAACACATCGGCCTGTAATGAATTTGGTAGCAATAACATGATTAATTCAAACACCAAAATTTCAATGATTGCTCCTCAGCCTTTCAAATTGAATAGGTTAGCTTCTTGGAGTGGAACTGATACTAAAAGTTTTCGCCAAGCTTATTCAAATATTTCAAATATTGTTGAAAATAGAGAAACTATTGCTGAAAAGGCTGAAAAAATTGAAAAAGTCTTGAGAATTGAACGTCCCATTGACAGGATACCTCGTCTTAATAATGGGTTCTCTGGAGGTCATCGATGTGTATCACAAATTGAGATTAATGGTGATTCAGCCAAAGTTTCTATTCGTAATACGCTTTCAGCAAGTGAAAATGATGAATCTCCAATTCAAGTAACGACATTTGTCAAATCTGAGCAAACATTTTTAATCAATAATAATCAAATAAAGGAAGCAGACGGTCGTTCCAAACAAAAGCAACAAATTAACAAAATTTTACCTGACAGTAACACAAAGCTGGAAATTATAAAAACAGTCAAATCAAAGACGGAGCCGATTAGCTCAAGATTTGGAGGACCTTCCATAAAGTCAATGGAAACTAGAAGCTTAACACCAAAAGTACCTGTGCCTATTTTACCATCATATATTCCTCAACCTCCACCACCTCCTCCACCGCCGATGCCCAACACAACCAGTGGTTGTAAGAAAATTGTCAGAAGTGTGCCAAAATTTAAGAAGACAAATTCCTCAACATCAAAAACTGATTTTCATGATGCTTTACTGAATGAGATTCGAGCTTGTGGCGGAAGAGGTGCCCTTAGGAAGGTCAATATTCATCGTTAATTGTCAATTGGTAGAAATAATCAAATGATAACTCCCATTTATATGTATTCACATAAATGAAATTGTTTTTTTGTTCTGTAGCTGTAAATAGATTCAGTCAAAGTACTATTGGGAAATTATCAAAAAATCCTTTTGAAAATAGTGCAAAATATGCAATGATTTTTTTGTGCAATGAATTATTAATTTAGCGTCATAATTTGTTTCATTTTTGTTTGATGTTGAATAAAAAATATTTAACCATGATTCCCATTTCAAATGAAATTTTATTCAAAAATATTTTAAATTGTAATCGCGATACATCGATGGGTGAAAAGGGTAGTTCAGCTGATTTCTTAATAATCGTTTTTTCTGATAAATTGTGAAAAGCTTTTTTCTGTTTAATTTTTCATTTCTCATCATTTCAAGTTTTCTTTTGATTTCATTTCTTTTCTTGTGATGTTTGAAAATTTTACTGACAACCTTGCGAAAGTGGACAAACAAAAAGTTGGCCACGCTCAACAAGGATACTTCAAGCCACAAACTGACGACACTTGCCACATAACAAAAGTACTCAATAGAATTGAGCTTCTGGGTTGTGGTTACATTTGACTGAAATCCTAATGGATAAGCAAATAGAAGTAAAGTTTGATCATCTCTCAGATTTGTCCAGTTCATACTCCTCAATTTCTGAACTTGGTAAAGCTGGGTGTTACATTCTGGATCATCATACATTTCCTCACACTTTGATCGATATTTTCTCACTGGAATTCCAAGTTTAAATGTGGAATTGTAAACATCTCTGGACAGTCTGATAAAACTACGATCGGCAAATGCCTTGTTTTCAAGATAAATTGAACTGGACATGCAATTTTTGATTAAATCATGACGAGATCTACCTCTTACATCTGGATAAGATATACATTCTGAATATGGTGAACCAAGACCGTGACTTTGTGTGGTCAAATAAGTCAATATGACCAAGTTATGAGTCCTACAGTCGACCGAAATTTGCCAAGGACTACCATTAGAGTATGTTAACTCTTCCTTGGTTTCATGGATGTACAATTCAATCGTTTTATCCCAAGTAACATTCCAGTTGATGAATATCTGTAATAAGAACTCGTCATAAAAATCATTCCGGTGATACGCAAATGGTAATTCCAAGTCTCCAAAAAAGGTGAAACACTTTGAATATGCATTGATATTAACTGCCACTTGACTTATATTTGCGCAACTTATGTAATTTTCACCATTGTCGTCTTTTTCCTTAGGCAAAGCTACTTTACAGGAATCGATGAGATCCCACAACCATGGAGTCATTAAATCAATTTCACCCACAGTCAATTCATAACGCAAATCATAGGAGGTCAAATTGGAGTTCAATGGTCTTGTAACTACCGAGCTAGCTTTCTCTAGATCCAACTGATAGTGATAACAAACTGATATAGCAGGCAGAGTGACTATCGATGGTCGATAAATTTCAATGGTGGTTGAGGTTGGAAATTCAAAATACATGCTGATTAAAGTTGTCACTTGAATCGCTGCTCCGATTGTACAAATAAATAAAGGAGCAATCTTATCAAAGGTGAATTTGAGAGATTTTTTAATAACCCAGTATAAATTTTGACTACGTGAAGGGTCCATTAAAGCACTGACTATGTTGGCATAATACAAGAAACTGAAGACATCTACATAACCATCTCATCGATTCTGAACTCATTTTCACGCATAGATTCACATTTTAATGTTTACAATCTAAATATTCTTTATATCATTCTATTTATCTATTCTGAATAATTTTGTATCAAACTAAATTTTACGTTGTAAACAATCAATTTTGATTTAACTGCTATAAAACGAAAAGAAAAGATTTAAAATAGATTTAATGGATTTCAACTTGACCTTTTTTTGACCAAAAACCATTTTGTGTTTGCTAATGAGCTATAAAATGGTTGTTAGCATATTTGCTGTTTCGAAGATAATTGTAGTTTTATCATTATTTATTTTGCACATTGATCTTTTTACAAACTCACTTTAAACCTTTATTAATCCATCGATCACATTTTGTTTTAGTGCTTGCTTTGAAGAAACTCCAAATCCTGAAAGGTTTGATAAATTTACACAATTTACATCAAAATGGTTCGATGCTTGTTTGCTCAATCCGACAGTCACAGATTAATATTTGTACAGAATATTATGAATTGGCCGATTCTTATCAATACAAATGTCTATCCATGATTATATCCAATTCAAATGATTATGACTAGTTGAACAAGCAAATACAGCATAGCCATGATAACTCTTATTTCACCGATTCTAGTTTTTGCTGTCATCTCAATCATTTCACTATTTATATGCATTTATCGTTTAAAAGCAATTAATCGTATCCACATTATTAAGTCAATCCCAATGCAGCAATAGCAACATTAAATAAAGGATTATTAAGCTTTTCACATTCATAAACATTGAAAATGGGAACGAGTTCAACTGGTAAAATATTTAAAAAATTGATTGATTCTCAGTCAATATGATCTCATTGTTTTATCGACATATTCTGGTTTTCATATTTCTAATTGAAATGACTGTTACATCTAAAGTTTTTAAACAAAATCGTTTGGCACACCATCAATATCTTCACCAAATATTTCCAGTTAAAAACTCTAGTGAATTATATACAGTTTATATTGCAGGTAAAGTGTTTACAATTAAAGTGCCAGCAAGTGTTGAAGATGATCCACACAAAATTTTAAACTGGAAAGTGGTAAACTCCAATCCAAATCGACTCATGTTTATATCTGGTAGTGGAGCATACATTTTGATTGATGAGCAAATCAACAGAAAATTAATTTACCCAAATGGAGATATTGGTTCAATAATAGTCTTGGGAAATAATGAAGCTCTTCACATGCCAACAATTTTAAACACTGATACGAATCGGCCACCTATTAATTGGAACTATTTAGAATTGTTGTATTTCAATGAACAGGAAGAAAAAATAAGAATCATCGAGTCAATTCCATGGTTTGATCAGAATGACTGGTATTACATACGAGAATGGAAAATGCTCGATTATATAATCATTGCGACTAAAATGTACATACTTTCAAAGCGAAGGCTTACCATATATTCCGAAGGCACAGAACAATTTGCCAATGAATTTTCCGTCATTCAATTGTCTCTTGATGTTGATACAAGTTTACTCTCAACTGCAACCGAGCTTCACAGAAGACTGTTATCAAGTTTCTCTGCTCAGTTTCTGGTTCATTTAGGGAGTATTTCCGATGAAAATAAACGTTACTCTATAATAATCCAAGAAACTGGACTCACGAGAAGCTCTACACTTCGCTGTTTTATACCCAAAATGGAGGCTCGATTCAAAGCAATCGGCCTTTCTTGTGCAAAAGCCGGAGTCTGTAACCAATTGCATCAACATTTAAGATCAGTGTCAATCCAGTCAAAGAAGTGTGGAGACAAACCAACCGTTGATTGTCCTTTCCCTGAAAACCTTTACCTAACCGATAGCATAGACGTGGCCCTAACAGTTATCAGGGAAATACCGGCCAATAGTCTAATCCGTACATTTCACACTCCTTATCCTCACGAGTTTTACAATTTAATTTATTCTGACGAAGACAGTCGATTATTTTTCTGTAAATTTCAGCCCACTTCATCTTTAATGTGTACTCTTCAACCTTCTTATTTAAAGATAAAAGATTTAAACACTGATCTTGTCCTAAATGTGATTAATGGCTCAACATTTTACTTTACCTATGCTTATCCAGTGAAATCTTTACCAATTACTCTCAACTATCCATGTGACAAGCTCGGCAATTGTTTTGATTGTATGATGTATGGCTTTTCATTAGGATGTATATGGGTTGATGGATTTTTTTGTGAACAAAGATCTACTTCTCAAGTTTATAGTTACAGTGATTTTACTTACAATTACTGCAAAAAAATTGCCTCATTTTCAGTGAAACATTTAGAATCAAAGAAAATTTTAGAAATTGAATTTCAAGAAGTTTTTGAACCAGTCAATCGCTTTCATCAGATTTCTATTTTTGCTGGACCTAACAATGATTGTGTTGATGTTAAAATGGACAACACAAATTTAACCTGTGAATTGAATTCTAGGACTTCTGGTAATTTTATTGTTAATGTAACCTTTTATAATGATGATCATTTAGGTGCGACCCCAATCATTGCCATTTCAAATGATTATATTTCGATAGAAGCCACAAGTGCATGGAAAAGCACGGCTATCATCGCGACAATTGTAGTTGCTATCAGCATAGCTGTTGGTTCAATATTTGTTTGCTCCTTTGCCAAAGTTAGTGTCGCAACCAGAACTTTTAGATCTAAACTCAGTGATTTTATTGGTTCCTCCATCGAAGCAGAACTGCAATCATTCAGATCAAAACCAGCAGCAGGAATCGCGACGAAAAAAAAGCTAATACCTAAAACTCAAAAGTAATCCTTGAAATTGTGCTAAATTACTCCAAACCAATTCAATGTTTCAAATCAAGAATCTCATTGTATTTTGCTTCAAAGACAAGGACTGAGAAATAAGTTAAAAATGATTACCATTTTAATAGCAAATGGATTAGATCCATTGATTGTGAATTAAAAGATGACTTTTCGCTGGATAACTCCGATATTGAAAAGCATAAAATGTTTGCTAGTGCATAGCAATTATACGATTTCAATGAAATCTAAAAATGAAACTCATATTAATTCATGTTGTTGTAAATATGTTGTTGTAAGTGTTAATATGAATAACTTAAAAGACTTGATTTGAGTTCATTTTCATTTCATCTTGATCTTTTGTTTATTTTTAAACCATTTAATCCACGTTATTGACTCAATATAAAATAAAGATTATTGGTTCTAACCGTTGAAAACATTGTAAATGCAAATAAGCTCAACTAATGAAGTATTTTCAAGATTTGTAA
The DNA here is from genome assembly GCA_028476895.1 of Tetranychus truncatus. Classification (NCBI taxonomy): domain Eukaryota; kingdom Metazoa; phylum Arthropoda; class Arachnida; order Trombidiformes; family Tetranychidae; genus Tetranychus; species Tetranychus truncatus. The sequence goes on from CM052062.1 coordinate 14,109,291, forward strand.
CTGCTAATTGTTTCTTGTAAATATCATCGCATTGATTGTTATCTTTCTAATTGAACTGTTTCAGTTAAACTCTTTCAACAAAATCGTTCAGCACATCACAAAGTTCACTTCCAGTTCAAGATGTTAGTCATTTATTGACAGTTTATGTGGTAGGTAAAGTGTTTACAATTAAAGTGCTTACAAGAGTTGAAGATGATCCACACAATAGTAAACTCAAATCCAAATCGACAAATGTTTTTATCTGGTAATGAAGCATACATTATATACATTATCTGCTCGAAATCTGTTGATCGGAGAAGCTTTTAAATCGCACAAATAAAATCAATTTTGATGGGCCGATACACTCAAAGTCTAATCATGACAGAAAATAATTTACACACCTTTTGGTCCATTTCAACAACTTTTTAGTAACAACCAACAACACTTAATACAAAGACTTATCTTACTACCAATTTTGTATCAGGAGTAACCCAATTTAAGTATAATAACAATCAATCGTATCCAAATTATTATTCAATCTTTTAGGTGCAACACAAATTCAAGGATTATTAAGCCTTTTCCAGCTTTGAATGTAGATGTATTTTGATGGATCAATATTGGTTCATGTTAATATGATCATTTTGTTTTACCGCAGCACTTTGCTTTTCATATTTTTGGTTAAAATGACAGTTTCATCTAAATACTTTAAACATTATCGCTTGGCAGCCCACAAAGTTAATCATCAAGTCTATCCAAGTGATACTATCGATGGAAACTATACAGTTTATATTGCAGGTAAAGTGTTTTCAATAAAAGTGCCTGCGAGTGTTGAAGCTGATCCATACAAAATTGTCAACTGGAAAGTGTTAAACTCAAATCCAAATCGACTCATGTACATATCTGATGGTTCAGCTTACATTATGATTGATCAAAAAACGAAGAAAAAGTTAGTCTTTCCCAATGAAAATATTGGTTCAATAATAGTCTTAGGAAATAACGAGGCTGTTCACATGCCTACAATTGAAAATCCTAATCTTTATAAACCAAACATTGTATGGAACTATTTCGAACTGTTGTATTTCGATGAAGAAAAAGAAACAATCAAAATAATTGAGTCCATTCCATGGCTTGAACATAATGACTGGGAATTCATAGCGGAGTGGAAAATGCTCGATCATTTAACCATTGAAACTAAAATGTACATACTTTTAACACGAAAATTGAAACTACTTGTTGATACAAATTATGAAACATTTTATGAGCTTTTCATTACTCGATTATCTTTGGATGTTAGTAAAAGATTTCTTGAGTCTGCAGTTGAGCTTAAAAAAAGAATGCTATTTGAAGTTAACCAAGCTCAGTTTATAATGATACCTCATACTAATGATAAACTGAAGATCTTTATCCTGATTGAAATGAAAGATGAATTTGGCAAACTAATTTCAAATCAAGCTTTTCAGCCCAAATTCCAAGTTGCTTTTGATGCATTTGTCGTTTCATGTAAAATAACTAGATCATGTTATCAAATGCAACGTCATTTGCGATTTAACTTGGTCTTGTGTGACCTTAACTGTCCTTTTGAGGAGAACCTTTATCCTTCTGGTAATCTTGAGCTTTTTAATCAACTGTCAAATCTTTGGATCAATGGCACATTTCGTTCTTACAATGCTGGTTATCCCGATGCATATTATAAAGTCGTCTTTAAATATAAAAACGAACCTTTCAATTGTTTTTACCTCCTTTCTATGGAATTTAAATGTCTTAAGGATCCGCGGTATGAAGTTTATCCAGTGGCTGCAATTTTTAGCGTAGTTTCTGGTAAAACCTATCACATTGCTGGTCCTGCTTCAAAAAGATCTATTTTCATTGATCTTTATCTTTGCTTCAATTATTTAAATTGTGCCGATTGTATTATGTATGGATGGATACTTGGATGTATATGGTCAGATGGTTTTTGTAACCGACGTGAACCTTCTCAAGTGTTTAATTACAGGGAATACACTGTTAACCACTGTTTTACCATCTCTTCATTTTCACTTGATTATCTTGGAGAAGAGGTCAATATTTTAAAGATTGAATTTCAAGAAATTCCAACTATAGAGTTTGAACAGTTCTCTATTTTTGCTGGACCCAACAATGATTGTGTTAATATAAAGATATACGGTAAAAACATGACCTGTAAATTAAATTCGAGGACTTCTGGTAATTTTACTTTGAATGTAACACTTTATAATGATGCTTATTTAGATTCAACACCAATTACTGCCATTTCAAGTGAAACTATTGTAATTGAAGCCTATGAACATTTAAGCATTACTTTAGCAATCCTTTTAATTGGTATTGTTGTTGCCACTATTTCAGTGATCTGTCTGGTTATTATCAATGTTTCTTACCTTCGAACAATAATATTTCATAGATTGGATGAAACCACTAAGACTTTCAGATCTAGGCTTACAAATTATGTCCGTTCCACTACAGACTCGTAAAGTGCTTCATCAAACTAACGCTGGATCGGGAAAGAAAAAGGATTCGAGAATAATAACGAAGTAAAATAGCAAATTTATTGTAAGATCATTAAAGTTTCGACCGCTGCGATCTAAACATTCATTTAGATTTTTTTGCTCCGCGAATCTACAAATGCAAAACCGCTTGAAATTTGGATCGCTTTTTGCACAATCATGGAATCAGATTTTTCAGAAAACTCATATTACCGTTATAACCTTTGCTGATCAATCAAAAAATACACTTATTTTGAGAAATAAAATTCTCTGGTTCTTTATTAGCCTAATATGATAGATCAGGTTCTGTTATCAGTTGAACACTCTACATTCTGTGGCCGTGCGAATAAAATGAAACACAGTATTTGAAGAAGCATTAGTATTACATTGTATGACAGAAAGTAATTTTGACCCATTTTTGTACAGACGTAACCCAATTTAAGTATAATAACAATCAATCGTATCCAAATTATTATTCAATCTTTTAGGTGCAACACAAATTCAAGGATTATTAAGCCTTTTCCAGCTTTGAATGTAGATGTATTTTGATGGATCAATATTGGTTCATGTTAATATGATCATTTTGTTTTATCGCAGCACTTTGCTTTTCATATTTTTGGTTAAAATGTCAGTTTCATCTAAATACTTTAAACATTATCGCTTGGCAGCCCACAAAGTTAATCATCAAGTCTATCCAAGTAATACTGCCGATGGAAACTATACAGTTTATATTGCAGGTAAAGTGTTTTCAATAAAAGTGCCTGCGAGTGTTGAAGCTGATCCATACAAAATTGTCAACTGGAAAGTGTTAAACTCAAATCCAAATCGACTCATGTACATATCTGATGGTTCAGCTTACATTATGATTGATCAAAAAACGAAGAAAAAGTTAGTCTTTCCCAATGAAAATATTGGTTCAATAATAGTCTTAGGAAATAACGAGGCTGTTCACATGCCTACAATTGAAAATCCTAATCTTTATAAACCAAACATTGAATGGAACTATTTCGAACTGTTGTATTTCGATGAAGAAAAAGAAACAATCAAAATAATCGAGTCCATTCCATGGCTTGAACAGGATGACTGGAATTTCATAGTGGAGTGGAAAATGCTCGATTATTTAACCATTGAAACTAAAATGTACATACTTGCAAAACGAAAGTTTAAATCATTGCTTGGTTCTGATTATGTAAATGTTAATGAGCTTTTCATTACTCGATTATCTTTGGATGTTGATAAAAAATTTCTTGACTCTGCGGTTGAGTGTAAATCAACATTTCCATTTCAAGATATTTACCAAGCTCAGTTTTTATTGTTGACTCATCCTAATCAAATGGTGCCTTTCTCTATTCTGGTTTCAGCGAGCTATGAACCAGGCTATGGAGTTACAATGCATGCTATTCTGCCTAAATTTGAGGCGTGTTTTGATGCTGTTACCATTGCTTGCCAAACAACTAATTTTTGTTTACAAATGCACTTTCATTTGCGTTCAGGTGTCGCAGTTTGTTATCAGTATGATTCTTGCTCTATCGATGAGAAGCTTTATCCCACTGGAACTTTTGATTATGGTGCACATCCATACTACCAGATTCCGCTGAATGCTACATTACGATCTTACAATGCTGGTTATGAGGATGTAAATTATAATCTTGTTTATTCTTCTGTAAACCAATTGTTCAGTTGTGTCGTTTCGTATACTATAACTCCCTATTGTAATCGGCAGTTTGGAGGCAGTGATTTTACACATGACTCGATTCTGAACGTAGTTTCTGGTCAAACAATTTCCTTGGTCGATTCTATTTCGGTGACAGTTACGTTATTTACAGCTCATTACCCTTGCTCCAATTATGTCGTGTGTGCCAATTGTATTGTGTATGGGTTCAAACTTGGATGTATATGGTCAGATGGTTTTTGTAAGCAACGTGAATTTACTCAAGTGTTTAATTACAGGGAATACACTGTTAACCACTGTTTTACCATCTCTTCATTTTCACTTGATTATCTTCGAGAAGAAAATATTTTAACAATTTTATTTCAAGAAAATGAACTTAGGCCAATCCATCGCTTTGAGCAGGTCTCTGTTTTTGCTGGGCCTAACAATGATTGCGTTAATATTAAAATAGGCTATAAAAACTTAACCTGTGAATTGAATTTGAGGACTCCTGGTAATTTCACTTTGAATGTAACATTTCATAATGATGCTTATTTAGATACAACACCAATTACTGCCATTTCAAGTGAAAAAATTGTAATTGTAATTGAAAATTCACTCATCACTGTAGCAATCCTTTCGTTTGGCATTGTTGTTGTTGCTATTTTTGTGATCTGTCTGGTTGTCATCAATATTTCTTCCGACCAACCAACAATCTTACCCAGATTGGGTGAAACCACTAAGACTTTTAGATCTAGAATTTCAGATTATCTGGGTTCCACTTTAGATTCGGCGGATGCTTCATTTAAATCAAAGACATTTACAGATCTAACTTTTGATCGAATAAGAAAAAAGAAGTTTAAAGCAACGAAAAAATAGTATAATAAAAATATTGTATGATATTAAAATTGAGATCTAAAAATTTATTGTAAATTTACAGTTTTTTTTGCTCGAGACAAATGCAAAACCTTGAAAACTCATAGCAATTAGATGTTGTCTTTGAAATATGATCAAACACACTCCTTTATATTATCATAATACAACAAAATAAAAAGGTTACACCTTCGTGTTAAGAGTTGAACGCCTGTGACCGTTAAAACGTCTTGACCAAAGAGTGAAGAAAAGAGCTGCTGGTTCGAGCATAATATGGCAACTTGAGGGCCAATTGAAAAGTCACTCAGTCACATTCGGCTAAGATTCAGTACTATTGCATTTGAATTTATGGAGGTCTCTTTACTCTTTAATCTTGACATGAAATCCATTTAACGATCATTCATTTCTTTGACAACAACACTGGTTGTTACTAAAGAGAAACATTTAAAACAATTGTAACATCTGTCCACTGATTGACTCAAATGGGTTCAAAAACTGGTGAAAAATACGTTCAGACAAGTTTAGACTTGTTTGTAGAAACATGAAAACAGAGTCCATTTGTGCGATTCAAAGGTTCTCTGATCCTCAGTTTCGTTAGACTCGAGTCCAAAGTTGAAACTTGAATCGCTTTTTGCACAATAATGGAATCAGATTTTTCATGAAACTCATTTTAATCAACAGGATATGGCATCTCGGGGTCTGTTGACAGCCATACTTGTCATAGACTCAATGCTATTACACTTGAACGAATCACAGTCTCATCTTTACTCTCTGGTCAAGACCTGACTGGTCTTTGTTTTTTGATAACAACATTTGGACTCGAAGACTCTTCTTATTAAAGTTTTGTAACAAGAAGTTAAATTATTTAGGTATAGTAACAATTAATCGTATCCACATTATTAGTCAATCTTTCTAGTTGAACAAAAAATTCAGGATTATAAGCTTTTGCATTGTTAAATGTTTAATGTTTTTTGAAAAAATAATATGACGTTAATATGATCATTTTGTTTTACCGCAGCACTTTGCTTTTCATATTTTTGGTTAAAATGACAGTTTCATCTAAATACTTTAAACATTATCGCTTGGCAGCCCACAAAGTTCATCATCAAGTCTACCCAAGTGATACTTCCGATGGAAGTTATACAGTTTATATTGCAGGTAAAGTGTTTTCGATAAAAGTGCCTGCGAGTGTTGAAGCTGATCCATACAAAATTGTCAACTGGAAAGTGTTAAACTCAAATCCAAATCGACTCATGTACATATCTGATGGTTCAGCTTACATTATGATTGATCAAAAAACGAAGAAAAAGTTAGTCTTTCCCAATGAAAATATTGGTTCAATAATAGTCTTAGGAAATAACGAGGCTGTTCACATGCCTACAATTGACAATCCCAATAGTGAAGCACCGAAAATGCCATGGAACTATTTAGAACTGTTGGATTTTGATGAAGAAAGAGAGACAATCAAGATTATCGAGTCAATACCATGGTTCAAGCAGAATGACTGGTATTACATACGAGAATGGAAAATGCTCGATTATATAACCATTGAATCTAAATTGTATATACTTTCAAGTCGAAAAGTGTTTGACAATACAATAACCGATAATCAGACTTTTGTGAGAACTGAAACCTTCGTGATTCAATTATCTCTTGAAGTTGAAAACAACCTTTTATCAACCGCAATCGAGCTTTACAAAAGATTTATACACGGACCTGGATTCGCACAGTTTCTAAATATATTCAAAGTCAATGACGATGAGTACAGTCGTTTCTCCTTCTTGAGTTTACACACCGATAAAAATGAAACAGTTTTCAGGCGTTCCTTTCTGCCTAGTCTTGATTCCAAATTCCAACAGGTTAAACATTGTGAAAAATTTGGTAACTGTATCTCAATATACCAACATTTGTTCAACGAAACTTGCCTCAACCCAACTTGCCCAGTTTATCACACTGGTAAACTTAAAACCGTAAACCGAAAAATCAGCAATATTCACATCGTTAGTAATTTTCGGAGTTATCATGGTGGTTATCCTGATGCATATTATAAGCTAATTTACTTTGATCAACATAAATTATTCACCTGTGAATTTGAACATAGAAAATCGGAATGCGTTGAAAATCCTACATTTCCGGGAATTAATTTTAAACCAGATTTAGTTTTAGATGTGATTGGTGGTAAAACCTTTTATTTTCCCAAGTCTACTCAATTTAACCAGACACTTCCATATGTTTCATTCAAATATCCGTGCTTCAGATTTGATAATTGTCTCGACTGTATCATGTTTGGGTTCAAAGTTGGTTGTATATGGACTGGCCATTATTGTGAACAGCGTTTAACTAATCAAATCTATAGCTATAAAGAGTTTACTCTTAATTTTTGCTTGAGAATAGTCGCTGCTTCTCTTGAACCTTACAAGGAGTTATCGAAAAAACTGTTGAAAATTGAATTCAATGATGTTTTCTCGAAACGTCATGTCAAACAGATTTCTATTTCTGTTGGACCCGACAATAATTGCATTGAAACTCAAAGAGATGCCTTGAAATTGACTTGTTTAATGAGCTACAACACTTTTGGTAAATTTCCCATTAGAGTTAAATTTTCCAACGATGATTATTTAGATACAACTCCAATCATTGTTCTGTCAAGTGATACTATTTTGGTTGAAAAGATAACTACAAATTTATGGCTCAAATTTGCTATTGTTGCGTTTTTTATCGTCATTTTTCTTATTTTAATAACCATTTTGATTCTGCTGTACTCTCAGCAACCAGAAATCGTGAATTTATTATATGAAAGAAGTAAAAGCTTTACGTCTAGACCTGGTCGGGTCCCTTCTTCAGTGGAATCAAATGTACGAGCATTCATATCTGAATCAGCAAGCAGGACAATATCAGCAAGAAAGACAGTAAAAAAAGATATTAGAATGGTAAAAATATAATTTTAAAATCAAACAATTTCAATTCATTGACTGTTAAAGATTCCAATAGATGTATAAATCAATTCATATACCTATAAACCGTATAACTTCAATTTCTGTAAACATTTTTAGGATTCGATGTAAATTTTAACTTTCATTTTCCATTCGAAAACTTAATCAATAAGCGACAATTTAACAATCACTAATATTAAAATACAATTGTACAGAAATCTTATGTATTTTTGATTTACATAACTCATAATATTTAGTAGACTTGACTATTTGGGTTTTCTGGTTATTAGAGCAAAGCTATTGTTAGACGTAATGATTATAAAAAAAAGTTGACTTTGCTCAACATTTGAATTCTTACCTTTTTTAGTGATTTGCTGATTGAAGCTGGTTGGTTCATAGTTTTCCGTTGGCCTTTCATTTCAACTGACTATCAAATTTTGATGGAAATTGAAGAGTGCAAGTGATTTGTAAACTGTTGAAATGGTACTTAGCACCCTTGCTTATATGAAAGCAACAATTCTAGCTAATTTTAACAAAGTCTATGAATTAGTTGATGAGATAAGATAGTTACTAATTGATTTGTTCATAACATTGCGTTGATTTTGATACTTAACTGTTGCTCGATGATTTGTAGACTTAAAGGGCGTAAATATATTATTAACAGTAGTGATTGAATCCTTGTCAGAATTGAAATCACACCGATTTCCAATGAAAAAATGATTTTCCCATAAACAAAGTCGCATTTATTTGCTATTTATTCACAATAAAGCTCATCAGTCAATAGCTTTTCATTTCATTTGTTTTTACCATAACTTCTGTTGTCTTTCAATTGTGCAAAATGAGTTTCCTAGTTTTAATTGTTTGTCTGTTTATTAACTTCTCGGATGGATCTGTGATCAATTGTGAAAATGGTTGCTTGGACAGGCCAATAATGCTCAGTCAAAAGGTTACATTTCAAGATAGCAAGTATACATTAATAACAGAGCCTAAATACAACGGAACCCAATTTACTCTTAAAAGAAGTGATTACAAAGCGCAGTTAGTTAATGTATATCTTAATGACACAAGAACTTCAACTACCCTAACTGGTCAATGTAACTTCGCAACTTCAGCGTTTTATGAATTCCTAACTTTAGGCAAACAAAAACCAATGCTCATAACGTCTCAGCTGGATAGAAAGACCATTAGTATCGATAAGAAAAAATGTTCATGGATGTTGCCTGTGAATGTGACTATTCCAGGAGTGAAGAAACCATATGCAACAAGAAACTCTACTTATTGGTTGCAAGTTACGGCCGATAATAAAGTTGTCATAGATAAAAGAAACTATCGACTACCATTTTGGCCGTCGACAGCTTAAATCTCCTGACAGCTGTTTGCTTGATTGTATTAAGTTGGGTAATCAGTTGAACATTTCACTCTTCTATGGAGTGAGTTGATTCATTGAATTCAAATGTTGCAAATGTCCATGAAATATTATTATTATTGTTGACAAAAGGATAAAAAATCACGCATACTCTCGATTTTCTTCGACAATAAATGATTTATTTTAAATGGTCTAAATTATTTCCAAGTCCTATTAACAAAACTTATTTGAACAAGGAATAGAAAATCGAATCGCTTTTATACAACAATGTTGTAGGAGCAGTATTATTTATATTCAAGATAACCCTTCACACAAAATGGCAACTTTACAAAACAATTAATTTTCATAACAATGACTTTGAAAAAGAATATAAAAATACACAATCTCTTGATTAACATCTTTCTGTTATTGTGATATAGATCATGATGGACAAAAGTTATTTCAGGTAGCTTCCCTTGTTCAATCACTGTGTAAATCTCTTAATTCTTCTTTTGATCACTCTCTTATTCCTATTCAAGCTATGCAAAATATTTATTCTCAGTAATTTCCCTTGATTTCTCAATCCGCAAACGGACGTTAGAGGAATAAAAATGAGAAAATTTTCAAGCTTTAATTGTGAGGACAATAATGATGCACAAAGAAATTTAAAAAAAAAGTCAAACTTAATAGGTTCTAGTGGATCAACTCATTTAATCCCAGTCTATCAGCTTTAATCACTCTTGATTTAATTGAATTAGTTAAATTAGCGAAGTAGCTTTCGTCAAAGGATCTGAGCTTATTTTTAATTCTATTGATTATCTCTTTTTTGCTTTTCGGCAACCAAATTATCTGCGAAATCTTTGCATTTCAAATTTGCCCAAATCTTCGATTGACTTTAATTGTGGACAATTTGGTGAATCATCTACTATTCTGACATAGGGAATCGCAACGCCATCCAGACTTTCTAATGTTTTTTAGCATAGTGACAACTCGCTAATTCAGGCCAAAAAAGCACTTTATCAGTTTGATGTACTTTTTTATTCATGGAATGAATCGAGCAACCAAGCATTCCTTTATGTATAATTCCGCATTGAGTGCACCTTTCTTCAAATGAAAATAAGGCTCACAATATCCTTTAGGTCCAATTGCAATCTAAACCATAAGTTTCGATGAAAACTTCGAGCATCTCCTGAATCGCACTTCATCAGGTACATTTTCCAGACTTTGAAAGGCAAATCAATCTGCTTCATAAAAATTGTATCCTTCAAAATCAAAATAGCTTTCATCATCCATAATGATTCCACTGTCCTCGATCAAATTGCGTAACCTTCGAATTCGAGTCTTTTGACGCTGCTCCTGTTCCTCTGACACTTTCGAGACTCTCTTCCTTTTGCGCACTTTTATTCCGATTTTATCAATATATGATTTTGCAGTCTTATGGTCCAAACCAATTGACTGCTCGATAACCACAGAAAAGTTTGATTCCAACCATACGAATGGTTTTTTTTCGTTGGCCTTCGTTAGCTTATGACAGCTTAATCCTGACGGTGATACTGACCTAACATTAATTTGGCATATTGGCGATATGCAGTTGATATTGGTATTCCTGCCAACTCAAAATTAACTATTTCTTTGCGATCAGTATGATTGGCAAATTTTAAAAAGATGTTCGCACAAACTTTTGAAAATTCCCTTCGTTTAAGCTTAGACATTTTTAGAACTAATATTCCTAACACCCTGAATTTTACCTTTATATTTTTTATATACTTATCCAATCCTGAAAATTTGTACGCCTCATATAATTGAATTAAGAGTAGTTGCCAATTGAAAATTTTCTCATTTTCATTCCCCTTTACGTAAATTTACAAGTGTATCTATTAAATGGGATCATATTCAAAAATAGCACGAGATCACGACTCGGAAGTGCTAATAGTTTTTGAGACAAAAAACATTCAGAAAATCATAATTTATATAGAGGATAAATTATTTTTGGGGAATCACATTATATTTTTAAGCCAACAGTCATCAGCATTGTGGCCTAACTTTTTACATTTTTTGCACTGTTTCCTGAGCTTGCCTTTGCAACTTTTTGCGCTGTACTTTTTATCAGTGAGTGGTGCTGAATTTAAGTTACTTGGTTGACATGGTTCTTCGTCTTTTTGCGAGTTATACAGCATTTGTCTTTCAATTACTCCAATAATTTTATCTTCGATAGCGCCAAGCTCATTGTAATTAACACTTCTTACTATCTCTCTATAATGTTAGAATCGATTAAAAGTAAGATACCTTTGGTACACAAAATTTACACTAATAATCTCCATGAAACAAACTTGCAGAGTTATAATTATTATATGATAATAAACAGAAAATCTAAATCGAGTGTTATACTTCTTGAAGTTATACAATAAAACTGCAATTTACAATCATGCAATATACAGTCAATATTACAATACAAGAGTCAATATGTTGAATAACAAATTTTTGATTTACACTTTATATTTTCATGATTGATTGCTATGATGCTATTCTTTTATTGTCTTGTCTTGTATTGTTTTACTTCGCATGATACCTTGATACTAACCTACATTTTGCATGCTATTTTTGTTTTGTCTTTTCATATTTTGCAGTGGCAAGAATTTGTTTTCTCAAATTCTGTGACTAAGTAGAGAGTAAGTAGATCACTTTGTTCAGTTTTCCAACCGGTTCGTTTCATCTTAGCAATGGATTGAGTTGCTTCATCCAGAACTGCCATATTCACCGCCATTGGAATCACCGAAGAGACATTATCTGATTAAAAAATCATGCATCATCAATATTTCCTAATGATCGTGACTGCATCTTATCCTTTGATTGAACGGAAGTTACTCCTGAGTTGCGTTATTTAGCAAAACGAGATATTGTTGATAGCTTTGTTGACATGGGTAATCATGGCAGATCCGAAAAAGTAGCGAAATCAGGGTTAGTTTTCAGACTAAGGGGCGTAAGCTCACGTTGGTAAATATTTTTATCATATTACTTTTTGGGAAAAGAGTCTTTCAGTGCAACTGTTTTAAAGAAAATCGTGGAAGAAAATTTGATTGCTGTTATGGGATCAGGACTTAAGGTCATAGCAACTGTTTGTGATGGTGCAGCTATCAATCGTAATTTATTCAATCTTTTCAATGTCGACCCAGCAAATTCACAATTCACTTTTAACAATCAACTTTATTTTTTGCACAATGTTCCTCGTATAATAAAACTCATCATTTAGCTAGCCATGGCTTTTACATAAAGCTTGCCGAAGATTTACACGGAGTTAGGTGGGAAAACATTTTAACTTGCCTCAATATGGTAACGAACTTGGCCACAAATTTTGGGTGAATGTCTTACACCCTTCTTTGCTCAAAAAGGAACAGATGAAGGAGGTACCAAGAGAGCTTATCTTTCCTTAATCACAAAATTCGACGATATTGATTAAGATAATAATTAAGCAACAGAGACAATAAAACCAAAATCAAATCTGTTGCTTCAAAGTCTTCATTATCATATAAGACATGTCACCAAATTTTGTGATTAAAGTAAGATAAGCTTTTCTTGATACCTCCTTCATCTGTGCCTTCTAAGTGTTACACCCTTTAGTTGCTATAATTAAAATTAATTTGAACAAGCATTAATTATTGAGCTTTATTAACCTATTGACTGGTTGAGTCAGTTTTCCGTTGATCTTTCATTTAAACTGTTGCTGAATTTCATTGTTCAGAAAAAAGCTTGATTAATGACGCATTTCAATGTTGTTGGTCTAAAACAAAGAGTAATACCACTTTATTACTCTTTGGTCTAAAATATGATGATTTATTAATTAAAGATAATTTGAAAATGTGACTATCAAATTTTGATGGAAATTAAAGAGTGCAAGTGATTTGTAAACTGTTAAAATGGTACTTAGCACCCTTGCTTATATGAAAGCAACAATTCTAGCTAATTTTAACAAAGTCTATGAATTAGTTGATGAGATAAGATAGTTACTAATTGATTTGTTCATAACATTGCGTTGATTTTGATACTTAACTGTTGCTCGATGATTTGTAGACTTAAGGGGCGTAAATATATTATTAACAGTAGTGATTGAATCCTTGTCAGAATTGAAATCACACCGATTTCCAATGAAAAAATGATTTTCCCATAAACAAAGTCGCATTTATTTGCTATTTATTCACAATAAAGCTCATAAGCCAATTTTCATATCCTTTGTTTTTACCATAACTTCTGTTGTCTTTCAATTGTGCAAAATGAGTTTCCTAGTTTTAATTGTTTGTCTGTTTATTAACTTCTCGGATGGATCTGTGATCAATTGTGAAAATGGTTGCTTGGACAGGCCAATAATGCTCAGTCAAAAGTTTAAATTTCAAGATAGCGTGTATACATTAATAACTGAGCCTAAAAACAATGGAACTCAATTTACTCTTAAAAGAAGTGATTACAAAGCGCAGTTAGTTAATGTATATCTTAATGACACAAGAACTTCAACTACCCTAACTGGTCAATGTAACTTCGCAACTTCAGCGTTTTATGAATTCCTAACTTTAGGCAAACAAAAACCAATGCTCATAACGTCTCAGCTGGATAGAAAGACCATTAGTATCGATAAGAAAAAATGTTCATGGATGTTGCCTGTGAATGTGACTATTCCAGGAGTGAAGAAACCATATGCAACAAGAAACTCTACTTATTGGTTGCAAGTTACGGCCGATAATAAAGTTGTCATAGATAAAAGAAACTATCGACTATCATTTTCGCCATCAACAGTTTCAAGTTTCCTGACAACTGTTTGCTTGATTGTATTAAGTTGGGTAATCAGTTGAACATTTCATTCTTCTATGGAGTGAGTTGATTCATTGAATTCAAATGTTGCAAATGTATACTGAAATCTTGTTGACCTTATTATAATTCTTATTACAAAAAATCGCAAAATGTTCTCGGTTTTCCGACAATAAATGATTTATTTTTAAATGCTCTAAATTATTTCCAAGTCTTTATAACAAAACTCATGATATCAAATTTTAAATTTGATTGTTACACAGAAAAAATATTTGAAAAATTAATATTATTGCAAACAAATAAAATACTATAAAAAGACAAATCATCAAACTAGATTTGCTTCTTTGGCTAATGAATAGAAAATTGAATCTTTTTTATCCAATAATGCTGTAGGTGTATCAAATTCAGCAACTTTTCCTTTATCAAGAACCAAAACTCTGTCAGAATCCATTATTGTATTTAATCGATGGGCAATTGTTAAAATTGTACAATCTTTGAATTCACTACGAATTGTTTTTTGAATTAGTGAATCAGTTTCCAAATCAATTGCAGCAGTAGCTTCATCGAGAACTATCAAGCAAAAAAAAAATTGAAAAATTGAGTAACATATTGAATTTTGAATTGAACGCTTTGAATATGAATAAAATAAAACATAATACTTACACAATATTTTTGGTTTTTTAAGTAAAGCCCTTGCTAAACATAAAAGCTGCCTTTGACCAACACTTAAATTTTTACCTTCTTCAGCAATTGAATAACTAAGACCTTCACCGGTATTTGATACAAAATCTTTAAGATGTGCATGGGATAGAGCATCCCATATTTCATTATCAGAATAAATATTAAATGGATCAAGATTAAATCTCAATGTACCACCAAAAAGAACTGGATCTTGAGGTATAATTGCTAGACGAGATCTCAAAGGGTGCAAAGGTAAATCACTGATATTGTATTGATCAATAAAAATATTTCCTCCAGCAGGTTCAATTAATCTGAATAATGATAATGTTACTGTTGATTTACCGGCACCAGTTCTACCAACAATTCCGATTTTTTCCTTTGATTTAATATCTGCTGTTATGCCTTTCAAAACCAATTCAGTTCCTTCTCTATAACGAGTCTCGTAATTGTTGAATTTGATAGACCCTTTTTCAGGCCAACTATCATCTGGTTTAACTTTAGCTTCAAACCAATCAGCTTCACTTTGGATCTTACAATATTCCAAAATTCGTTCAACTGCAACAATATTAGTTTCTAACTCGGACGTCATCCGAACTAGCCAGTTGAATTCACCAGTCATACTCAGAGCATATGAAACAGAAAGTCCAACAGCACCGGGGTCTAAATATTTGCGAGCAAGAACAGCAAATATAGCGCTACACAGTATAATCAAATTACCGCATGTTTCCAACCTTACGCTAAGCCATCGATTTGCAATTACGCTTGGATATAGACAAGAAATATTGAAATCAACCTTTTTAGCGGACTCTTGTATAAATCGATCAGTAACACCAAAAGCTTTTATTGTATCGACTCCATTCAAAGTTTCGCCAAAATGTGAATAAATGGGTGATCTGGTAACAGATTCAAGACGTTTAAGTTGACGAGATGAAGCAACAAAGATACGTTGGATAAACGAGTAAATAAGGATGATTGGAATGAGCGCAATGATAAATGCTGGTGTGTTCATAGATATAATTATAAATGCTGCCAAAACTTGAAATGAACATAAGAATAAATAGCTGAGAAGAAATAAAAAAGAAATAAAAATTAATGTTTATATCTGTATATTAAAATGCATATTGAACATTTAGTTAACTAAGACTCAAATTTTTGCTACTTGTTATGACAAAGTAGTTGATTTTCACAATCAAATAATCAAAAAATGTCCAACATGATGTATTGAAAAATAATTGAAAAATTACTTAATAACTTGAGGTATAGCAGTATCAATGGAATCAATATCCTTAGAAAATCTATTCAAAATTCGACCGATTGGATTTGTGTCGAAGAAAGACATTGGAGCCCGGAAAATATGGTATAACAATTTACGATGAAAGCCTGCTGATGCTCTTAATGTTCCAGTAACCAGAGCCCAAGAGCCAATAAAGGTAGAAACACCTGTTTAATTTCAAAGAAATGAATAAACAAATAATTAAATAATGATCAATATTGATAAATTGAATGAGTCAAACCTGTGGAAAGGCCGAGAGCACAATAAACACCAATCCTCATTTTGGGGTTGGCTGATGTGGAGTTCATTTTCAACGAATCACTCGACCACTCTGATAACCATATATCGGAGCCCATATTTAGACCTTGAGATATGCCTTGAGCAAAGATTATAACAGCAGACCAAAGCAGAGAAACCATCTGAAAGTATTGTAGATATATTGACCATTTGACTTTACCAGTTTCCGATGTTTCAGTTTCAATCAATTTATTCAATTCACCATCTTTGTCTTCTTTAATAGACTTTGATATTTCTAGACTTTTTTTCTCAGAAAGTTCATTTGCTGATATTTCAACTTCCTCTTGTTCACCAGCACGGTTTGTGAATTGTTCAACTAATTCAGAGAAGGCCCCTCGTGTGTCCATCAGCTCTTTGAATGTACCAGTTTCACTTATTTTACCATTGATAAGAACATAAATACTATCGACTTTGGATAAAATATCCAATTTGTTTGTGACTAGAACTCGTGTTTTATTCCTAAGAAGGCCACTTTTGGAACTAAGAACGTTTTTAAATATATGTTTAGCCACATGAGCATCAACAGCACTCAATGGATCATCTAATATAAATAGATCAGAATCACTGTAACACGCTCTTGCTAAACTAACTCTTTGTTTTTGTCCACCTGAAAGGTTGATACCTTTCTCACCAATTTCAGTTTCATCACCTCCAGGTAAATAAGCTAAATCTGGTCCAAGAGCACAAGCTGCTATTACTTTATCATATTTAGTTTTATCGAAAGGTTTACCAAATAAAATATTATCTCGTAATGTTGCATTTTGTATCCAAGCTTGTTGAGCGACATATGCTATCTTCAGTTTACCATTAATATTGATTCGACCTTTGACTTTCTCCATTTCACCCAAAATTGCACTTAATAAGGAACTTTTTCCTGAACCAACAGATCCAATGATTGCCACAAATGAACCTTCTTTAACGCTCATATTGATATTTTGCAATGCTGGTTCATCATTGAGCAAATTAGAGGAAACATCCTTTGGTTCATTCTCGGTAATTTCAGGTTTGCGAGTTGTCTTTGATTTCTTTTTTTCACTTTCTTCTGTCTTTTTATTCCACTTGAAATAAGCATTGTCGATTGAAATGGCGTCGATTTCGTCATTTCTAGTTACATACTGATCCAGATCACCATAACTAAGAAATTTGTTGATTCGCCTCACAGATACTGAAGCCTGTCAAGGTAATTAGAACAGTAAATATTAGTAATAACCAGATTAGCATTAACTGTATTAAAAAGCAAACAAATTTATCATAATTACCATAATATACATAGATAACAACTCTGGAAGCATCGAGATTGGAAATTGAAGGATATGAAACAATGATAATGAAACAAAGGCCTTCGAAGCTGTGAGTGTTTCACCTTGAACCAAGACATAAGCAGAAAATGTAGCGACTGACACCAATGTAGGAGAGCAAATCCATAAAAATGATGTAGCACACTCAAGATATGACAATTTCTTCAAGTGAGCCAGTTCTTTATGCCGCAAAGCATTGACATGGTGCAAAAACGATTCCTCCCAAGCATAAAACTTCAAAATCTTCATACCGCTGAGAACTTCATTCATAAATTTAACTCTTTCGTCTTTTTGTTTCATAAATTTAACCTGAAATTCTTGACTCCATTTCACCACAACACCGTTCAATGGAATCATGATGACCATTGTAGCTAAGCCGAAAAATGAAGAATAACCCAATTCTTGGTAAAGAAAATAAATGGCGATCAAAATTTGCAAAGGCGCAGACCAGATCAGGTTGATATAAGGCATTAAATCCAAGAATCTTTTGGCATCAACAGCCATTAAGTTGACAACTTCACCAGTGGTGACATCTTTTCGCGCTTTATCTCCGAGATTTATTGACTTTTTGTAAATAGCTGCAGTCAAAGCTGAACTAATTTTCATTCCAGTAATATACATCCGATTGAAATAGTGATTGACGAAAATGGTTTGGGTAAAAGTTACGATTGACATAGCAAAAGCAATCAAAAATCCATGCCAAACTGGTTCTTCCGAATGATTTTTGATGAATTCAATGAGATACCTAGAGATTGAAATAAAATGAATTAGCGAAACAACTTGAAATTGAGAAGATTTGTTGACAATTTGATTTACTTACCCCAACAATTTTGGTATAATAAATTGAAGGATATCTTGACAAAGCTTGAAAAAAGCTCCGACTATGAAATAACTTCCGAAGGTTTTGGCCAAAATTGGCAAAATATTTATTCTTTTAGATTCTTTTGCACCTTCCGATGATTTGTTTGGCTTTCGAGGAGATTTTTTCATTTTACTGTCGAAAGTTCTGCTGATATTCTCAGTTTTTAAATCATCTTGAAGCCTCCAAAGATCTTGAGTTGTTAAAGATTTTTTCCATCCTAGTAAAGCCATTTTGTCAAACCATGAAAAGACAAGGTAGCTGAGGAAAGATGACTCATTTTCTGGACTGATTGGACGGTTGTCATCTTGTTTTAGAGAAACTTTCAATTCAAAATCTTCTAGCTGCTGAACTGGACCATCAGCAAATGAAACGATAACCAACAGAATGGCAATTAATGCAAAGTAAATATTGAAAAGGCCACATTCAAGGTAGGAATACTCTGAAGAGTCGACCCAAGTTTGGTAACTTATGAGAAATGCACAAACTGTTTGGAGGAGCATATAAATCCATACCACAGCACTTGTATGAACCCCGCGAACGCGATGGTAATATAAGAAAAGGCTAATTAAAGTCTGAAAAGAAACAAAAAATTTATGGTAAACAATCTTACAATTGTTAGTGTAGAGCAATTGGTTTTCATTTTATTAAACACTATCAGAATAAAAGTGCAGTCTGAACATATGGGTATACATTCATAATAACATGGTAAACCTTTATAATTACTAATAAGCACACTTATAAGCTTATCTGATTATGAGAAAATTATCACCTACAAGTGTATCTATTAAATGGGATCATATTCAAAAATAGCACGAGATCACGACTCGGAAGTTCTAATAGTTTTTGAGACAAAAAACATTCAGAAAATCATAATTTATATAGAGGATAAATTATTTTTGGGGAATCACATTATATTTTTAAGCCAACAGTCATCAGCATTGTGGCCTAACTTTTTACATTTTTTGCACTGTTTCCTGAGCTTGCCTTTGCAGCTTTTTGCGCTGTACTTTTTATCAGTGAGTGGTGCTGAATTTAAGTTACTTGATTGACATGGTTCTTCGTCTTTTTGCGAGTTATACAGCATTTGTCTTTCAATTACTTCAATAATTTTATCTTCGATAGCGCCAAGCTCATTGTAATTAACACTTCTTACTATCTCTTCGCAAACGCTACTAGGAATCGTGAGCATTAGTATTATCCCAACAGCTACAGGCTTTTCTTCAATATCAGGACACAGGGTTTTAATAGTTCCCTTAACCATTTGAATGTGTTTGCTGATGTCACCATTTAATTCAAACTGCGAATTTTTAAGTTTTGTGAAGGCTTGTAATATATTTTCGTTGGTTATAATTTGATTCATAAGTTTCGTTTTGAACTCTTCATATTTTATTCTTGGGCTTTCACGAATTATTTCTTCAGCCTTTTTTTTCGCATCTCCTACCAATGATCCTCTGAGAAAATCTAACCAATCTGTCCTTGAAGGGTCAGCTATTTTCATATGGAATTCAAGTGCGTGCAAATATTCATGAAATGGTGTTACTTTTTCAGTTTTCTTTTCATTTGGCCATCTCGCTGAAAGACATTTTCTTTTAGCTGCCAAGCTTCTATTCTTTATTAAAGAATTTTCACTTTCGATTAATGATTTATCTGAATTGATCACATTCTCCATTGTACCATAAGTGTTATTAATTATAGCTGCTTGGATGACTGGAATACCGGCTTTTACTAATGTTTCTTTATCCAATAATTTGATTTGCTCTGGAGATCGTATTCCATTTTCAATGAGTTTCGCCAATGTATCCTCTGTGACGCCAGCTTCTCTTAGAGACACAGCTATATGCCACGGATCTTTAAAAACATGGACTTGAGAATCAGCTTGTAGAGTTCCTGGCAATCCTTCGTATGCTCGTTGAGTCCCATGTGCATTAATCACTTTGATTCTGAGAGGCTCAGTTCGATAGGTTTCTGGATCATGGATTCCCATTGTTAAGGATTGTTCTAATAACTGATTTCTTGTTAAATATTTATAAGTATTCAACTTGATATACTTGTTGAGGTTAAATATTGGACTTGTGCAACCATCAGTATCCTCGCTCTCCATATTTGGTTCATCAACTATTAATTCCTAACTCGCCTTGGTAGTAGACACCTGCCAGTGGCTAAGTTCCAGTAGATGCACGAAACCAGCTATCTACTTTTCCTTATTCCTAAAGCACTGCCACAAAAACACCAGAGGTAAAATTAGCAAATGAAGAGCGATTATCACGTGGAACTGGACCCAATTCACCTAACTTTGCTGAGACAACTACACTAAGTTGTACACGAGGACAATAGGCATGCCTCTCTTCGCTTGATTGTTCCAATCAAGCATGGACGAGATGAACCATTTTAATGTATGAATAACAATTTATTTTAGCAACAAATCAGATCTCGCTTTGAGGTACCGAAGCAATTGTCCAATTTAACTTTTATTAGATAAGTGAAAATTCAGAAAGTTAGCAAATAAGAATACAAAATAAAGATTTAAATAAAACTCAACTTTAACTGGGAACTGAAGGTTAAACTAACTTAGTACATGAAGACTAACTAAAGTGAGTGAAGTGTTGGAGATGACAGGAAATTACTTAATGAAAGTCTAATTTTGAAAAGTATATTCATACAAGCTTTTACCAATGACTTCACTCAAACTCTCTCACACTCAATGACCAATAGATGAGATAGGGAAGAAATGAATGACTGTCTCTAACTTTAACATGCCCAATAGCAGTTCAGCCATTAACCGTTCTTGCGGCTAAAATTCCGCTTGCAGTTCTTACTCATGAATGTCCTTTTTAATATAAAAGTCTAGACAATAAACACTTTTATCGTCAATTGTCAATTTTCATTTAATTGGTTAATTGCCTTTTTGAGTGCAAGAAAGCAGACAAGAAAGATGATAATGTTTAATTAAATTAGTTAAACACATAGGTGCATGATGGACGTGAACTTGGCATTACAGGAATTATGACTTAATGGTAGGAATTGTTTCTTAATTGTAAACTAATAAAAGAATATAAATGAGCTGAAATTTTACAAATCTCTGATAAGAATCTCATAAATAATGTTAGAATCGATTAAAAGTAAGATACCTTTGGTACACAAAATTTACACTAATAATCTCCATGAAACAAACTTAAAGAGTTATAATTATTATATGATAATCAACAGAAAATCTAAATCGAGTGTTATACTTCTTGAAGTTATACAATAAAACTGCAATTTACAATCATGCAATATACAGTCAATATTACAATACAAGAGTCAATATGTTGAATAACAACTGCACTGGACTTGCTAGATGATTACTTTGTAGGATCTCAAGATCTTTAACCTTCACAAGAAAAAACAAATTATCTCAACTTACGAAAGAGGCAATGTTAAGTAATGGTGCATAGAAATCAGATGGAGCCGGTTGATCTGATGAGTTGAAGTATTGATGGATGATGTTGACTAACTGGAAAGCATTAATAAGTAAACATGAAATTGATAAAATTAAACGAGAGCGGTTTTGTAAATTCCAAGGAATTGGTTTCTTTTTTATCCTAGCAGTTCTTGTCAGTTCGTAAACTGAGAATAGCCATAAAAATGTTGTGGGTAACCAGTTAAGTATTGTTTGATGAAAACAACGGGTCAATTTGGGTACTGTCGAGTTCCATGATAAATTGTAATCCTGAAGAGTTGTCCAATCATGACCATTTGGATACCATAAAGTTAATGAACAAAGAAAGGAGAAAAGGGAAAAATGTAATTTGAATTACTAGAATATAAAATTACAGATATATGAAAGGAATAATATGAAATTTTTGGACATTTGCCCGTTTGGTAATTGAATGGATTTAAATCAATGCAATAAAAATTACAAGGTTGTGGTTATATTAATAAACAAGTACCAATAACGAGACTAGATCAGATTGTGTTTAACTCTTCTGATCATCAGAAGAATTGATTTTCTCAAATGAATATTGATTATTGATTGAGCGTAAAAACCGAAAATGAAAAAAGTGAGCAAATTACAAGACCGATTCCAAGAAATAGATCAAACAAGTTAATCATGAAGTGATTTTTATATCAATTAAATGTAAAAATCAATTTGGACTTACCCAAAAAGGCGAATCACCACAGAGTACTTCAAGGTTGATCTGATGATCCATGATGGAATGTCTATGGCAAAATATATTGGAAATTATATTTACTAATGAATTTTCAACTCAAATGTCGAACCCATGGACAGAATAACGAAGACAACATCTAGAACAAGTTTTATCCACAACTGTTATAAAACGAAGAATGCTTCTTCGCTCTTTGCTTTGAATAGAACTGTTACTCATAGCAACCAATTACTGATCCTGAGCAAGAGTAATAGGTTGCTAGCAGTACTCAATAGATACTCAATCTTGATACTAGTATTTTGTGATATCAAAAGATATCAAGTATTTAATTAGTACAATTAAAGCATGTGTGTGTGAAGTGTTTTGCTCTAAGAGTCTCTATTATAAACTGAAAGCTCCTTTTCTTGCCAATGCTGTAATTCTTTGCATGATAATTTCATCAAATTTACGTTGTTTGTCATCGAGTACTCAAAGTATCGAGTATTACCAACAGGCAAAGTATCGATAATTTGTCAGCAAAAATATCAGTGAAACATTAACAAGTACACACTTACTTGATATTCAAGAGCAATAGGATCCTCTTAAGGATAGTCTGTTAACTCAAATTGTATTGCTGAACGTTTTGCTTGAAGCTCGAAACTTGGATCGACAGTTGTTCAGCAGTAACTTGATAGTGTTTTTGTTCATAATTGCACAAAAAATGTAAAATTAATTTAACTATCAAAGATGATCATATCTAATGGATTGAAAAATAAAAATAGAAATGACATCAATAGGTTGGCACCAATTGTATAAAAGATCAAACTCTTAATTTGATTTTTGTATTTTTAAATAGAGTTTATATCAATTAATGAACAAAGATTTGATCGATTAAAAGACCAGATCTTTTCATCGAAATCTTTTTCTGGTGTAACTTTATAGAGAAGGAACTGAATTGGTTTTGAAAGGCATAACAGCAGATATTAAATCAAAGGAAAAAATCGGAATTGTTGGTAGAACTGGTGCCGGTAAATCAACAGTAACATTATCATTATTCAGATTAATTGAACCTGCTGGAGGAAATATTTTTATTGATCAATACAATATCAGTGATTTACCTTTGCACCCTTTGAGATCTCGTCTAGCAATTATACCTCAAGATCCAGTTCTTTTTGGTGGTTCTTAATAAAGGAAAAGTTGCTGAATTTGATACACTTACAGCATTTTTGGATAACAAAGGATTCAATTTTCCAAAGAAACAAATCTATTATAGTTTCATGATTTGTCTTTTTATAGCATTTTATTTGTTTGCAATAATATTAATTTTTCAAATATTTTTTCTGTGTATCAATCAAATCTGATAGTATAAGTTTTGTTTTCAAGAATCTGGCATAATGCAAAGCATTTGAAAATAAATCACTGGTGGACTAAACGATAAGTTGATGAGTTGTTTCAAATACCAACCTTGTCTACTCAATTTCATATCAAGTAAACATGTTTGATATTATTCAGAGACAAAAAGTTATTAACTTCATGCTTACATTGGATGATTATTAGCATCATTATTTTGAATTCATTTCTTCATTTTCTTCTTCTTCTCATCTTGCTCTTTTATTAATAGCAAGCACAAGATAATTATCGTTTTGTTGAATCTCAAGCAAATATTGACATTTTTCAATTAATTTCAACTCATGAAAAGAGTAACAACTTGTTATAATATAACAATATAAAATATTTCATACAATTACCACCGATAACGACATCTCAACCTGAAATCAGGTTGTTACTCATTCAAAACAACTCATTGTTAAATAACTCATCTTTAGTTGATTATATCAGCTGAGAGAACTAGCTATCAAAAGATTAAATCATGAAATCAGCAAATTATTCATCAATAACCCTCGATAGCCAGAGATGAAAATGAATAATAAAATACGAATCATGCAAGTTCCCTTGGACATCATTCAATGAGTTACTGATTTGAAAATTTTATCAGATTTTCATATTAAGACAAAATTACATTGAAAATTGGTCTGTGCTACTGTAGTTGCTTGATGTATAAAAGACTTTGAGAATTTCATGAAACAAGAAATTACCGAAAATTTCAATCATCTCTATGACCCTTTCTTTCCTCAGTTGTGAGGAGATTTTGATTGTAGATCTTCAATTGCATTTTTGCAAACACATGAGGCTCAGCCCATATTGTTAAATACCATGCGAATACAACAATGCAAACAACTTCAAGGATTTTACCTTCGATTAATTTCGTTGATTGCACTGATTTGCTTCCATTAAACAATGTGTCATTACTAACCTTACATTGTTGGTAATGCATGATTAAAGGGGAGATGGAAAATATCTGATGAAATTATTACTCACACCCAAGAGTTTAATTGGTATTTAAAGAACATCTTTAATGAACAAAGCTATATTCATCATTCAGTGTTTCAATTGTTCAATTATAACACTCAAGCATCCCTGTGTTTACACTTGAATCTGAACCAATTTCATCATTAAAGTTTAAAATCAATCAAAAATTCTTCGTCATGATTCTCAATTTAATTGTTTACGGTTTACTTCCAGCATTAATCTCTTGTGCTGTCGACTGGGAAGATTGTGGTCGAGCTGATAGATCACTGGTCTTTCACAAGATAAACTTTAAAAGTGACAAAATCATCATCGATGGCCGTAACCCGATCGAAGCTGAAGTTGATTTTTCTGTTCTTGACTCATTCGACTACGAGGTTACGATGAGCGCTGAACTGAGACGATACTTTTCGATTCTTGGTTTTAAAACAAGCGTCAAAATACCTTGTATCAACGATGCTGGTAGCTGTTCTGGTCCATTTTGCTATTTCGTCCAATCCTATGCAAACCTGGCTCGTTCCTTTGCTAATCAACTTCATGTACCATTCGACTGTGCGATGGAGAAAGGCCGTTATGCAGGCAACATCACCTACCCTGTACCGACTAAAGCATTCAACAGAATTCCTTCTGCGATTACAAATAATCTCTCAGTAAGTCTTTTATTGTCGATTATGAGTCATCTCTTCTGATCTTATTTCATTTCTAACTCTTTTATCTTTTGAACTTATAGGGTAAATATGAACTTGTAATTCGTTGGTACTTCGGAGATCAAGAAGCCGGTTGTCTTGCAATCGGATCTGAACTACAAATTAATCCTTAGATTATTCTTTTTTCTGTAATTTGACAAAATATCTCACTGAACATATTACAATATGTATTTTATTGATTTACACCGAGTTGATGTACATTTTCAATAAAATGTAAAAATCATTTTAATCTGCAAAACTTTGTTCTAAGTTTAGTCACTCTAAAACGATTTACTTCGCAAGTTATTTGCAATACGAGGGTTGAGAATTGCATTTGCAAAATATTCCCTCTTGTTCGTCTTCAAACGAAAAGAGCAAAGATTTTTTGCTGTTCATCGGATGGTCTTAAAGACTGACAAAAAATAAATGTAACATGTAATAAATAAACAAATTTTTTGATGAGATAAATTTCAAAAATGAAAAAAAATGAGGAGGGTTGTTAGTGATGCAACCGCGTTATGCTCCTTTTCACTATCTTATCTCAAAAAGATAACATCTTGTTATACTCTCTGTTTTTTATTTTCTTTGCTTCAGTTTACACCACTGATGTGCCTAACGATACTCCATTGCAGGTTGACACATCAATCGGACTTGTCAGATCGAAAATAAAACTTTTGTCTAATTGAAAGCAATCTGTTGATTTTAAGATGATTATTATTGGAGGCCAAACCTGTGAAAAACAAAGAGAAAAGGTATATTTTAGAATAAAAGATTAAATAAGAATACATTTTAAGGACAATCAAGTTATACTTACTTTGGTAACAGTCTCGATCTGAGGACAAAGGTTGGGCTTCAACAATGTTTAATATTTCACACTTTTGTTAACCAATGGGATTAAAATACAACATCTGATTAAGTAAACAAAGTGACTTAGTTTAATAGACTTTAAGTATTGCTTGAATAATTTAACAAGGGAAGGTTGATGTTTTTTTGTTTTTTTCAAAATTCAAAAAATCATAAAGCGCATAATCATAAATCACAAAATCCAATCATCGCAATCAAAAACAATATAAAAAAAGTTTTCAAAAAAATGCCCCCAACAAGATTCGAACCATAATCGAAACCCTTTGACAACTCTCTTAACCATTGTGCCACCGCAACTTATGAAATTATGTAATTTTATTTTTGTATTAATTCAAAATGGTCCAACTTTAAACCCAAAAATCTCAGGACCCACTTCATTTACAGAAAAAAGCCACTAACCCATTAATACTGGAGCTTGGCCCTATCATTTGCGCTATCTCCCATCAAAATCCCTCAGGTAAGGTTGGGGACCACCCCTTGTAAGTAAAATTGTTATATTTGGTATTTGACTTAGATTTGTGTGAGAAGAGGATTTTTGAAGTAACCAGCAATCAACTCAATCATAAGCTTGAACTTCATACCGAGACTTTTACCTTCAAAATAAGTATATTTAAAACAAAATTCATTCAGGTAAGCTTCCCTATTAGCTGCTCTTGACTCTTTAGGAATGTTTTTCTTTAAACTTTTCCAAAATCTTTCAATCTTTTGTGTATGTACAGTGTTGTCATCAGGGTCAATAAAATTTTGGCTATGATTGACTGATTTATGGATATAACCAAGAATCTCTAAGTCCAGGTATCCACCCCATTTGTCCGTCATTATTTTTGTTCCTGGTTGAACCCATCGACTTATCAGTTGATTTAATGTTGTTTTATCTCTTTTTTTGACCATTTGGGCAAAACATTTTCTTGACCCACGCTCAACACCACCAACAACCCATGTACCATTTATTTCACCAGACAAGACTCGGCCAACATTATTCTTCCTCTTGAAGATGATACTTTCATCTATTTCAACAATTTTGTCTTCACCTCCGATATTATCCTGGTTGTTGTTCCAATGTTTAATCATTAAATCTCTCAGCTTTTTTTTGTGATCACAAATTGTCTGTTTACTATGACCAGTGAAGTCCTTCATCTTCTTGTTGTTTATTTCTGAGCACCAAAGAAATACAAGATATAAATTGTCAATAAGTGAGAGACGAGAAGAGTCAAACCAAGTGTTTTTTCCAGGTGATATTTTGATGAAACAACGGTTACACCGATAAACATAATCAAACTTCGATGTAATTTGATGTATTATTTTCATAGTGCCATAGCAACCACTAGTGGACAAACACTTGTATTCATTTGAAGGTGGAATTAAGTTGAAATGTTTAGCAAAATTCATTCCTGGGTATTCCTCATTTAATTGTGTTAACATAAATACAAAATTTTTTGGTTTTAAATCATTGAAAAATTCATCATTGAAATCCATTTTAATACAACCAAAGTAAATTGAAGGAAACAATAAGTCAGACGATATCCGCCAATCAACCCTTGCTCTCATTTCGTCTGTGTTTTGTTTTATTTTTTGTGTTTAATTATATTTGATTTGTGTTATGTTTTATTCTAATTTGTGAAATATTATTTCATCCTCAGTGTTTAAAGAGACATTTATAATTGAATAATAATTTAAATGTCTTCAAACATGTGTTGAAGCCCAGCCTCTGTCCTCAGATCGAGACTCTTACCCTTACTTTTGTTGGAATAGTCCAGTCAATTTAATCCAAATGGTCCAAAAATTGTGTTTAAACCTGAAAAAATATAAAAAATAGAAAAAATAATTAAAAGATGTAAAAAATATAAAAAAAAGCTATTGAATTACCTTTAAATAGCAGAAAAAAAGTAATTTAAAATAGTAAGAATTATTTTACATGAGTTTATGTGAATCTGAATGTGAAACTTATCTCAAAAAGATAGTTAACATTGCGTGCTACATCTTGCTATACTCTTTGTTTTTTACTTTTTTGCTTGTTCAGTTTACAAAAAGGATATGCCTACCGATACTCCTTGTCAGAAGTTCAAACTCTACGAAAATCAAGATGTGTTGAAAAGTGCTGCTTTTTATGGAATTCACTTTGCACATGGAGATTTCAGAAATAAATTCTATCGTGTTGGTCCTAACTATAAGATTTTAAAAGTGCAATGCAAGCAAATGGTGCATTGCTCTTATTTGAATAATAATACACTACAGAAATGCACACGTGACATGAATTATGTCGGGCTGCTTGCATCAGCACCTGAATATACCTTTGAAAAATTTGAATAGCTTTCGATTCATGGTTCATGCTCAGTTGAGATGGAAAATTTGGCGTCTATGGGATTAATCAAAAAGCATTGGGATTACTATTGAACTTAGCGTATTTATTGCAGCCGCACATCAGAGTCAATACAGAGTATGAAAAGTGAATCAATCGATGGTCCATTATATATGCCTTTAATCCCGCTGAAGGCACGGAAGAACCAATTATAAAAATCACTCATTTGCCTGTGAATGACAAAGATCCAGAACCAGAGCCAGAATCAGACCCAGATCCCAATCAGAACCAGTTCCAGAAACCAGAAGCGGAGCCAGAATCATCCAAAAAAGAGATTGTTTTATTTGATTGAGAAGATAATCCCCTGGTTTTATCTCTTATCAGTTAGTTTGTATAATGAACATGAATTCAAAAAACGTATTACTCTTTTATATTCGTGTATTAAGCTTATTACTCTTTGGTTTTTTCGCTTTCTTTTGTTTTAATATTGAGTCTTTCTGATTTGTCAAATTAAAATGAAAAATTAGAAAGAAAAGTATACGAGAAAAGTACCAATTATTTCAATAGATGGAGTACCTCCTAAAATATCGAAAAAGTGTGGATTTACTGTACCTTCTTTTCTGTGTCTTTTCATCATTAAAATTATATTGACGCAATCAATAACAACATTAGAAAAAGCTGTTTGATGAATTTATTATTTTGATTTATTTTGTTGAGTCTGATGGCTAGATTTCTTATACAATGTTGATTGTATAGAAACATGTCATTTCTACTAACAAAATCTGAACGAATCAGTAAAAGTCTATCAAAAAGTTTTCATAACTATTCTATTAGGACTATTATGAATATTCTACTGCAATGAATCTGAATTCATTTATGGTAATCTATCTTCAGATTAAGCAAATGGTGAATTATATACTTAATATGATGTTGGACAAATCTATCGGTTAACAAAATAGATAATATTACTCACGAATCTTGGTTGACATGACTTGAATGATCAGACGATTTAATACAGAGCAACAAAATAATAGATAAATAGTAATAATTTGAATAATAATAATAAATTTTAAATTTGATTTTTCATTTCGAATTGAATATGAATTCGTATTCAATTCACTGAGTCAGTAGTGACATTCAAGATCTTCATCTTACCCAGGGTCAAAATAATAAAGAAGCACCTAAATGCAGTGTCAATATACTTATGACCAGAAAACAGATACTGTCCACAGCATGAAGATTACAAGTGAACTACAATAAATCAATGAGTACAGAATTTATCAATAAAGCATTCAATACTGTCACTTTTGATTTATCTAAATTGATCACATTTTCTGCTGTACCATAATTGTTATTAATTATAGCTGCTTGGATGACTGGAATACCGGCTTTTACTAATGTTTCTTTATCCTCCATCCAATGTATCCTCTGTGACGCCAGCTTCTCTTAGAGACACAGCTATATGCCACGGATCTTTAAAAACATGGACTTGAGAATCAGCTTGTAGAGTTCCTGACAATCCTTCGTATGCTCGTTGAGTCCCATGTGCATTAATCACTTTGATTCTGAGAGGCTCAGTTCGATAGGTTTCTGGATCATGAATTCCCATTGTTAAGGCTTGTTCTAATAACTGATTTCTTGTTAAATATTTATAAGTATTCAACTTGATATACTTGTTGAGGTTAAATATTGGACTTGTGCAACCATCAGTATCCTCGCTCTCCATATTTGGTTCATCAACTATTAATTCCTAACTCGCCTTGGTAGTAGACACCTGCCAGTGGCTAAGTTCCAGTAGATGCACGAAACCAGCTATCTACTTTTCCTTATTCCTAAAGCACTGCCACAAAAGCACCAGAGGTAAAATTAGCGAATGAAGAGCGATTATCACGTGGAACTGGACCCAATTCACCTAACTTTGCTGAGACAACTACACTAAGTTGTACACGAGGACAATAGGCATGCCTCTCTTCGCTTGATTGTTCCAATCAACCATGGACGAGATTCCATTTTTACGTTTGAATAACAATTTATTTTAGCAATGTACAGTATTGGCTTGAGTTTTTTGCCTTTTTGGAGTGCTGACATCCATGTTAACTACAGGGGGTACAATTAAATTTTACAGTTTAAACAATCAATCCACTCTAATGATTCCCTCACAGTAAAAGGGTAGAAAAGAGAGAACTGCTGATGAATCGAAAAAAATGAGTTTCAGCTCTTATATTATACTTTTACAATCTCAGAGCAGTCAGTTTAACAAAAAAATCGAGTGATCTGTTGCAAAAATTGGAATACTATTACGCTCAGTTTTCAGTATTTCAGTTTAATGAGTATCAGTTTCCATCAACAATTGTCATCTGATAAAATGCTAAAAATTGACTAACAATTAAAATCATGAAAGATTCTCAGCAAGACATTGTGTCTTTATTTTCATTATTTTTATCGACAAGATTGTTCTTCGTCATTTTAATGTCATTTTTTATCCCACTAATTAATCTGGTTAATCAAGATAAAATTATTCCATCATCAGAAGGTGCATAACAAGTTCAAAAACAGGTATATTTTATTAATAATAACTTTTTAATAAACCAAAATGAACCGAAATTCCCAATTCAAGTTGATTAAATTAAGCTAAAGTTGGTATTTTTTCATTGATCACATATTGCATCCTCATGTTAAAATTGTAACCGAGAAAATTTTCCTCTTACTCTGAGAGTTGGTCAAATGAGGCTGAAATCAAATTGTAAAACCTAATTGCAAATGGAAATGTGTGAATTATTTGTGATTGACCAGAAGATGACAGTTTGAATTTGGCCCTATTTCATGTGATCACCCCTTACTAGACAATATTTTGAAGGCAAAAAATATCTCTGTCTCCCATCCCATAAGTATCTTGTCAGTATTTTTACTGATCTGGTGCGAAATTTAATTGAATGTGTCAAAAGAAGGCGTTCGTCATTGTGCAAGATAGGTGAGTACTGGTGCACAAGAACTCAAGCAATCAATAACAGCAATAATACTCGCAATCAAAATCAAGATATATAATGAAAAAATGTTAATTTATGATAATTTTAATTTTGCAAAATAAATGCGCCCTGGCATGTTCAAGATCGTTAGCGAAATCTATTTTTGTGAAAAGTCAATTTTCGGGATAAATCTTTCATAATCATGAGTGTGTGTCTAGAAATTATTGGACAAAACAAAATTTCGTTATAATTCGATTTTTAGGAACAGAAAAGATGAAAAGTTGCTCTTGTAGCGATTTGCATTATGATTGATATCGCATGCGAAATTTGAACATTTCCGAAAAATATTTCAGTTCTTATTAGCTAATTTAAAATCAATATTTTTTTCAAAAAAAGTTTAACTCTAAATGGACTTGCGATTTCAAAGTACTCTAATCATCCTGCAATTCCTGAAATCTGGCCGATTGGGGTGTATTGGCTAGGTTGAGTAGGCTCTTGACTCGAAATTCACAGAAACTAATTAATAGTATTAAAAATATGATAAAAAAGTGAACATCTTATCGAAAAATGATGAAAATGAAAAACTTTAAAATGAGAGTTGGTTTGTCTAGAAGCATAACTGTATTTTTGAAAAGCTTAGCTATCCATTGGGAAGAGTAACAGCAATCAAACAAAGGTGTTTATTGAATAGTTTACTGACATTATCTGATAAGTTATTGTACCACTAAAGATGTTTCTTATTACATGAATATAAGTAAAATATAATTTATTAATAATCAAACAGGTCACATGAAATAACAGAAATTCACATTCTTCATTAATTTCTCGGAATATTTCTCTATTATCCTTTTCGCTCAGTTCAAGCTCAACCCAGAAGAACCGATTTTCAGGTAGAAGCTGGTCTAAACCATTTGCTTTAAAACCAAATGAGATCCAAAGATAATCCGAGATGCAACTAGGTTTAAGTAAATAATTTAATTACTATTTGTAAGCATATGTCTCCGTTATTGATTTAAATAGGATTATAAAATTTCCATTGAAATTAAGTGATTTATCAATTGTTGTAATGATTCTTTCAACCCTTGCTAATATGATTGCAATGATCTTGATTTATAATTTTAATGAATTTCTGACAGATCTTATGTATCAAATGATTAGGTAAATGTTAACTGAATTCCTAATGATTTTCATTCGTTATTTGTTTCATCATAATTATTTTCTTTTCAAACTAAACTGTTGCTCGATAATTTGTAAACCAAGAGGCGTGAACGGAATCATAAGATCGATTCCGTGTTCGGTATGAACCACGCCAGTTTCAAACTGAATGATAAATTTTTTGCTATAAATAAAGTCACATTTATTAGCTATCTATCCACAAGAAATCCCGCGTTTATTTGCTGCAGGCGAGCAAATAAAGCTCATTAATCTTCCACACTTCTCCAACTATTTCTCATTTCACTTGTTTTTACTATAAAATCTACTGTCTTTTAAATTGTGCAAAAATGAATTTCCTAGTTTTAATTGTTTGTCTGTTTATTAACTTCTCGGATGGATCTGTTATCAATTGTGAAAATGGTTGCTTGGACAGGCCAATAATGCTCAGTTCAAAGAGTCTATTTAAATTCAAAATATATACATTGGCAACTGATCCCAAATTAATCTGGAAAGAAGTGGTTCACAGGCAAAGATAGTTTATATTAATCTTAATTATACAAAACGTTCGATTGCAACAGTTGGTCAATGAGATTTCGCTAATTCGTTGGTTGACGGTTTCACTATTTCAAATAAACAAAAACATCCATTAAACCCTCCACTGGATAAAAAAAGCAAGAGCATCGGTAACGACAAATGTTCGTGGTTGTTACCTTTGAATTTAACAATCCCAGAAATCAAAAATCAATACCAAACCAGAAACTCGACTTATTGGATGCAAGTAGTGGCTGATGGTGGAGTTGTTTTGGAAGATAAAGATTTCAGTCTTTCATTCGCCCCATCAACACTTGGAAATCTTCTGACAACTCTTTTTATTGTTATAATAAGTTGGGTCATCAGTTGAATACTTCATACTTCTCTTATGGAATGGAATTAAATTGGTTCAATAGGTTTGAACATTGCAAATGTACACTGAAATATTGTTCTCATTGTTGCTTGCAATAAAAGATACAACAAAATAAATTGGCAATGTTATTGGTTTTTCCGATTTTAAAGAATAAATCATTTATTTTTAAATGGTTTAAATTATGCGAGAGTTTTTATAACAAAACTTATACTATCAAATTTGATTGATACACAGAAAAAAATTGAAAAATTAATATTGTTACAAACAAAGAAATACTATACAAAAACAGAATCACAAAACAAGATTTGCTTCTTTGGCTAATGAATAGAAAATTGAATCTTTTTTATCCAATAATGCTGTAGGTGTATCAAATTCAGCAACTTTTCCTTTATCAAGAACCAAAACTCTGTCAGAATCCATTATTGTATTTAATCGATGGGCAATTGTTAAAATTGTACAATCTTTGAATTCACTACGAATTGTTTTTTGAATTAGTGAATCAGTTTCCAAATCAATTGCAGCAGTAGCTTCATCGAGAACTATCAAGCAAAAAAAATTGAAAAATTGAGTAACATATTGAATATTGAATTAAACGCTTTGAATATGAATAAAATAAAACATAATACTTACACAAAATTTTTGGTTTTTTAAGTAAAGCCCTTGCTAAACATAAAAGCTGCCTTTGACCAACACTTAAATTTTTACCTTCTTCAGCAATTGAATAACTAAGACCTTCACCGGTATTTGATACAAAATCTTTAAGATGTGCATGGGATAGAGCATCCCATATTTCATTATCAGAATAAATATTAAATGGATCAAGATTAAATCTCAATGTACCACCAAAAAGAACTGGATCTTGAGGTATAATTGCTAGACGAGATCTCAAAGGGTGCAAAGGTAAATCACTGATATTGTATTGATCAATAAAAATATTTCCTCCAGCAGGTTCAATTAATCTGAATAATGATAATGTTACTGTTGATTTACCGGCACCAGTTCTACCAACAATTCCGATTTTTTCCTTTGATTTAATATCTGCTGTTATGCCTTTCAAAACCAATTCAGTTCCTTCTCTATAACGAGTCTCGTAATTGTTGAATTTAATAGACCCTTTTTCAGGCCAACTATCATCTGGTTTAACTTTAGCTTCAAACCAATCAGCCTCACTTTGTATCTTACAGTATTCCAATATTCGTTCAACAGCAACAATATTAGTTTCTAACTCGGACGACATTCGAACCAGCCAATTCAATGTAGCTGTGATACTCAAGGCATACGAAACAGAAAGACCGACAGTTCCACTATCAAGTTGTTTTCGAGAAAGGACAGCAAATAATGCAGCAAATAATAAAATCATGTTTCCACAAAACTCTAGTCTTATTCCTAGCCATCGATTTGCGATGGCGTTTGGATAATAACAGCATAGATTGTGGTCAACTTTATCTGCTGATTCTTGAATGAATCTATCGGAAACATCAAATGCTCTTATAGTACTTACTCCATTCAAAGTTTCTCCGAAATGTGAATAAATCGGAGATCGAGTGACAGATTCAAGTCTCTTGAGTTGACGAGATGAGGCGACATAGATACGTTGAATAAATGCATAAACACAACAAATTGGAACGAGAGCAATGATGAAAAGAGGTGTACTGTATGAGATTATCACGAAAGTGGATAGCACTTGAAAGAAACATAATAACCAAGACCTGAAAGTAATGTAATTGAAGATACATTTAGCTATATATCAATTATATGAAAGTGAATTTGAAAAATAGATTATCATGATCTAATATTTACCGCAGATTTTGGGGGATAATTGAATCAACGGTATCAATATCTTTTGAAAACCTGTTGACAATGCGCCCAGTTGGAGTTGTGTCGAAAAATGACATTGGTGAACGAAATATTTGATACAACAAGTCTCGATGAAAGCCTACTGAAGCACGAATAGTACCAACAACGAGTAACCAAGAGCCAATAAACGTAACAAGACCTAAAATTAACAAAAGATTATACAATTAATCGTTTAAGAAAACTGAACTTCAATAAATAACACGTTACCTTGTCCGAGACCAAGAGCTCCATAAACTCCGAGCCTCATTTTGGTGTGATCTAAAGTATAATTGGTATTGTCCGAATCACTTGTCCAAGATGATAGCCACACATTGGAGCCGAGTGAGAAACCATTTGAAGTGATTAAGGAAAGGATTATCATAATGAACCATAAGACGGAAACCATTTTGAAATATTCAAAATATACCGCCCAGCGGACTTTACCGGTTTCAGATGCTTCAACTTCAATTAACTTTTTATTTTTGTTATCAACTGAAACTGAAGTAGACTCTTTTAGACTTTCCTTTCTGTCTAAGGATTCATTAAACGATTCTTCAATTTCTTCTTGTTCAGCAGCACGATTTGTGAACTGTTCAACTAATTCTGAGAAGTCGCCTCGTGAATCCATCAGCTCTTTGAATGTACCAGTTTCACTTATTTTACCATTGGTAAGAACATAAATACTATCGACTTTGGATAAAATATCCAATTTGTTTGTGACTAGAACTCGTGTTTTATTCCTAAGAAGGCCACTTTTGGAACTAAGAACGTTTTTAAATATATGTTTAGCCACATGAGCATCAACAGCACTCAATGGATCATCTAATATAAATAGATCAGAATCACTGTAACACGCTCTTGCTAAACTAACTCTTTGTTTTTGTCCACCTGAAAGGTTGATACCTTTCTCACCAATTTCAGTTTCATCACCTCCAGGTAAATAAGCTAAATCTGGTCCAAGAGCACAAGCTGCTATTACTTTATCATATTTAGTTTTATCGAAAGGTTTACCAAATAAAATATTATCTCGTAATGTTGCATTTTGTATCCAAGCTTGTTGAGCGACATATGCTATCTTCAGTTTACCATTAATATTAATTCGGCCTTTGACTTTCTCCATTTCACCTAAAATTGCACTTAATAATGAACTTTTTCCTGATCCAACGGAACCAACGATAGCCACGAATGAACCGGTTTTAACTCTTATGTTGATCTTTTGTAGTGTCGGTTCATCGTTGAGTAATGCAGTAGATACTTCACCGTTTTCGTTAACATCAACTTCGACTTTTCTTGGTTTCTTGAAGAAAAATCTGCGCTTTGTCTTTGCGTCCTTTTTTTCTTCTATTTTCTTTCCCCATTTAAAGCAAGCGTCTTCCACTGAGATTGCATCAATCTCATCATTTCTTGTCACATAAGGATCAAGATCTTCATAACTTAAAAAGTTGTTTATTCGCTTGATGGAAACTGAAGACTGATAATGAAAAAGAAGATAAAAAAAATTAAGATCAAGGTAATTGAATAATTATACAGCAATAATAGTAAAATCTTAATCTCACCATGATATAAAATGTGATTAATTGAGGTAACATCGTCAGAGGAAATCTCAAAATATTGAATAAAGACAGCGAAACGAACGCTTTTTGAGCTGTCAACGTTTCACCCTGGACCAAAACGTAAGCCGCAAACGTAGTGACAGAAACCATTGTTGGAGCACAGATCCAAAGAAACGATGATACACATCCGAGGTATGAAATATTTTTCAAATGTTGAAGTTCTTTGTTTCGCAAACCAGTTACATGTTGTAAAAATGATTTTTCCCATGCGTAAAATTTAATAATTTTGATTCCACTCAAAATTTCGTTCATGAATTTGACTCTTTCGTCTTTTTGTTTCATCAATTTGATTTGCATATTACGACTTTTACTTGCAATATATCCGTTGAACGGAATCATTAAAATCATGACAAGTAATCCAAATAAAGCAGAATAGCCCAGCTCAAGGTAAAGAAAATAGATTGCCAAGATAATTTGCAACGGCGCTGACCAGATTAAGTTGATAAAGGGAATAAGATCTAAAAATCTTTTAGCATCCACAGCCATTAAGTTGACAATTTCACCAGATGTCACTTCTTTCTTTGCTTTATCACCAAGATTAAGAGATTTTTTGTAGATTGTCGCAGTAAGTGTTGAACTTACTTGCATTCCTGTCATAAACATTCGATAAAAGTAATGGTTCACAAAGATACTTTGGATCGTAGAGACTGCAAACATGGCGAATGCAATAGCAAATCCATGCCAAGCTGGCTCATTTGGATTTTGAGTAAAATGTATCAAAGATCTGTAGAGAGAACAGAAATATTAATTATCCGCAAAATCAAATTAGACAAGGAAATAGAAACAAACTTTAACAATTGCGGAGTCACAAATTGACAGATATCTTGTATCAACTTGAAAAAAGAGCCAACAATGAAGTAAGAACCAAAGATTCTCGCTAAAATTGGTACAAAATTAACTTTATTGACTTTGACAGCCTCATTGGTTGGAGATTTCTCAGTGTTTCCATTCAATTGCAGCTTTTGTGATGACTTCTTCTTTGATTTCAGCAATGCTTCTTCAAATCGTAATTCAAATGGTTTAATGAGATTTTCTGTTTTGAGATCATCACGTAGTTCCCAAAGATCTTTAGTAGTTAAATCTTTTCTCCATCCTAAAATAGCCATTTCATTGAACCACCAAAAAGTCAACTGATTGAGAAACGAAGCTCGATATTCTGGACTGGTTTTCTTTTTACGCTCTTCTTCTTGTTTAGTGGAAAGTTCGTGGCCTTCTGGTGAGGAAACGGTGTCAGCAAATGATGTGACAATAAAAAGAAGAGCGATAACAATAAAATAAACATTGAATAATACTATTTCTGATGAGGTATATTCCGCAGCATCAACCCAGGTTTGATAATTTATAATAAATGTGCAAAGTGTTTGTAAAAACATATAGATCCATATCACAGGACTAGTATGTATACCACGAAGTCGTTGATAGTACAAGAAAAGAGTAACCAAAGTCTAGAATAAAAAGAAACAATTAGTCAAGAAATAACATTAACAGTTAAGATGAAATTGTATCAATCAAGTAAGCTATTTTAAGTGTCATCAAAATTTATCTCAATCAGAGCTGTTATGATCCATTAACAAGTATGAATCAAGTGCAAGCGTTTTGAATTTGTTCCTAGCAAGTGATTACTGTGACAACAGAAGAATAATCAAGAAGTTGTCAGAAAAAGCATGCACATGAAAATTTATGTGAATTTGAGTCGATCGAGAAATATGATAATACTTATCTCACTTGAGTGCAAATCAATCAAAGAAAAGAATCATGAAAATTGACCTTCTATGCAACATAATTTAGCGTTTTTGTATGAAATTGAGAATTGTCAACTTATCTGACTAAATATCAGATTAAAAGATTCTAGCTTGACCCCTTGCACATTTGAATACTAATTTTTCATTTTTCAGAATTTTGACCATAATAACTTAAAAAGGAAGCTACTTTATGCTTTGATTAAAGTACAATTATGGTATTCAAAAAGCTTTTGGTAGCCAGAAGCTACCCTAATGGTCATACTGAATTGGAAAGTAATGATTATATGCCAATAAACATCACAAATCTATATTGATTGAAATATGCTTCTTAAATTGTACAATAAAACAGTAAATTGAAATATTGCATCAATTAAAAGTTGAAGTAGAGAATAATATCTGCACTGAGTTTGATGAGTACTTTGTAACATTTTACACAAAAAAATCATCTCAACTTACAAAAGAAGCAATGTTAAGCAATGGTGCATAAAAATCAGATGGAGTCGGTTGATCTGATGAGTTGAAGTATCGATAGATGATGTTGAATAATTGTAAAGTATTAATAAGTATACAAGAAATTGATAAAATTAAACGAGAACGATTCTGTTTATTCCAAGGAATCGGTTTCTTTTTTATCCTAGCAGTTCTTGTCAGTTCGTAAACGGAGAATAACCATAAAAATGTTGTGGGTAACCAATTAAGTATTGTTTGATGGAAACAACGAGTCAATTTGGGAGCTGTCGAGTTCCATGATAAATTGTAATCCTGTTATCCAATCATTGCCGGTTGTAAATGTACATGTAAAGACAAAAGAAAAACAATGAAAATATAGTCTGTATGCAGAAGCAGAAAGGGTAAACATAACAGATCAAAATTCTTGGCTTTACGCCAATGTTTTGGCAAATGAATAAGGTTAAGTATAATAATAAATTACAAGGTTACAATAATTTTAAAAATGTCAAGACTAGAACAAACATTAATTGTCTCAATATCGATTTTCGATTGCATATGACAGTTCGAAAAATGTAAAAATATTAACAAGTTGCAAGATTTCCAGTAATTTTGTTAAATCTTACAGGTTTATTTCAATGCGGCATTGCATTATATAACAAAGGAAAAAAATTTAAAAAAAGAGGTAAAGAAAGATCCGAGTTTACATGAACTTACCCAAAAAGGTGAATCACCACAAAGAGATTCAAGGTAGACCTGTTTATGGTCCATAATAGATTAACATGAAAAGATTTGGTTTGATGAATAATTTATTGATTCAAGTTTTGATTGTCAACTTAATTGTGAATAACTTCTCAACACAAAACAACCAACACAAACTACTGAGAAAAACTAGATTGGCAAAAACTGAAATGAGCTTTTAATCGAGCTCCAGACTAGCAGATTTGTTTCTGAGAAAAAAAAGAAAACAAATAATACAATACTACAAGCGCCATCTAACGAGCACCCAAAAATATACCGGTTAAAAAGCATGTTATTCTTATTGATTTGAATGTAAACACGAACGCGAACTCAACTTTTGAAGGTGACTACGAAATTACTTGAAAGATGATGAGTAGAGAATAGAAATCAATTGAATCGTCAGTTCAGGTAAGTAAAAGCTAATCGATTTGGTTAACAATTCAGTTGTCATGGTTAGTACAAAATTTATGTTAAATAGATTGAAAGTAACCCTGCAACTCTAACAATCTTTAGTTACTAACCTTGAAAGTTTCTTGTCCCTCTCAATTCAACTATTTCTCTTGACTTTCAACTAATGATCGTTTATTTAACTTTTCAAAAATTTCATAGATAATTAAAGTGTTAACTCTTGCCTGTGTAAAAATGTCTCTTTTGTTCGCTTCGGCGAGGCTTCATCAATTTTTCAATGACTATTCAACAACAAACAAGGTAGGATTTTGAGGGAAAAATATTCTGAAGTGATTTTATTTTGATAAATGATGAAATATCCTGACTTTATTAGTCTCTAATTGATCGTTGATAATATGTTACAGCACTTGAATGGATGAACAGAAAATAATGTAATTAGAGCTTACTTTAACTAACACTATTTTGCTGGAGACTCATATTAAACATGTACTTGATCGAATCAAGCTTAACTTGATTTTTCTTGTTGATTTCACTCAATCTGGTTTAAAATGATGTCTCATTCAATCTTGTTTTACTCTTTTATAGTGACAGTCAGGCCACTTGACTTAGGCATTGCTATTGATACTATCCAACAATTGTGCCATCAACACCAGACCTGCGACAACCAGTGATTGCAGGTCAAAGATTAACCGGAAGAAATCTTGAGAATTGAATCGATAATGGAACTTGGTCAACCCATTTTAACCAATTATCTGGAGCGAGATAAAGATAAGATGCAAGTAATAATGAAATGCACCAACAAGATGTCAAAGCAATGCGATGAGAGATAATCAGAATTCAAGTGTTTTTATTTTTTGATTGACTGGTAAAGATTTGATCACTTTCATCAATCGTAAAGATGATGATTCGAGTAATTATAATCTGGTAACAAATCATACATTTTAATCATCAGACCATCCCATCTTAACTTTGATTTCTTTGGATGTGTAAGGACAATTGTTGAATATCCGAATCCAATTAAGGTAAAGTTTCATTTATCTATTAACTTATTGATTACTTATTAACAGGAAACAGCATAGATTATAGTCTGTGTTCAAGCTAATTATCCTAATTTGATCATTAGATTAGAGGTAGATTCATAGACGAACCTTTTAAGATCCATGAAAAATATACTAGACATGATTGACAAACCATCTACAATAACA
Organism: Tetranychus truncatus; assembly: GCA_028476895.1. Taxonomy (NCBI): domain Eukaryota; kingdom Metazoa; phylum Arthropoda; class Arachnida; order Trombidiformes; family Tetranychidae; genus Tetranychus; species Tetranychus truncatus. Next base: position 14,151,138 of record CM052062.1, read on the forward strand.
AAGAAGAAAGCACAAACATAATTTCTTTTAATAACATCTTGAAACATTATCTTGAGTATTTACTTCCAACAGTAATGAAATCTTAAACATTTCTCAATTGGTATTAAACATTTCGAATCTTTACGATAATTATAATTATTATTATTTGTACAATTGTAATCAGATTCTGAAAATATAAAATAAAAGGTAGCAAGTGTTGGAAAATTTAGTTTGCAAGTCATCTTTAGACAAATCGCTTTACCATAGTTTTTTGTTTCTCCTTCATTCATCATTCCACTGTTACAATGAGATCTTTAATTATCATTTGTGCTATTCTGTTCACTGTTCAAAATGTTTCAACTTTGCCCAAAGGTTTGTAACATTAATAGACATTTCTCTAGACATAATTTACTGATCAACCTTGTTTTGATTTATTTAGGTTTAACTGTATCAAATCCAGCACCAGTTTTAACTCCAGCTGTAAACAATGCAACCAAGTTAAATCTTTCAGTGACACCACCGCCACCTCAGCTACGTTCTTCAGCCTCTAGCTCCTCTGTTTCAACAAACGCAGCCAGTTCTGATACTACCTCATGTACTTATCGCCGACAAATGGAAACAAATTCAAACACCCGACTTCCTGGACGACTGATCCCTGAATGTCGACCTGATGGAAAGTTTGCTTCTCTTCAGTGTCACGGTGAAGCTGTTGGTGGTGGTCGATTCTGCCAATGTTGGGACCCTGAGGGTAACATTATTAGAGCTCCTTCCAAGAAAGTCAAAGCCTGTGATTGTATTCTTCAACGACACCAAATGACCAGCGAACGACCTCGACGTAAGTTTATTTACATGTTTTTGATACATTTCAAGCTAACTCGTTTCTCTGTATGATTAGGAATCGGCGCTTTTGTCCCTCAATGTGAGGAAAGTGGTCACTTTAAGAAACACCAATGTCATGGATCAGTTGGACTCTGTTGGTGTGTACATCCTACCAATGGAACCCAAATTGGTGAGAAAACTCGAGGACTTGCTGCTGAAAGTTGCGCCTGATTGAATCGATTATCTGAAGTACCGCTCTAAATCATTTACAACTCGCAGCACTAAATGTTTTATGCCCCAAGTATTAGTGTGCCACCACTTATTGGCCAGTGAGTGAAGCTTAGGTTCAATTTTTCAATAGACATAGCTTTCGCCTTTGGCTTTCAAGGCCAGTTGCTATTGATGCACTCTAATATTGATATACTTTCTGTAAATCATGCTTAATCATTTCAATAAAACACAAAATTGCATTTAAATAAAAAAACTGATATTTTTGTCGAAGCCTTCTTATAAGTTACAGAGGTTCAAAGTTTTATCAATCCATCATTTGAGATTAAAAGCAAATAAATACTGCCATTTCATAAAAAAACAAATTAAAAATAAAAATCTAATCATCAAAATTCAAAATTCGTTTTCACTTTAGTTTTGGTGAGTAAAATGGATTTAAATTTTGACACATTTATCAAAACAATGAGGTTTAGGGTTATTTTTACATATGTTATATAACATTCATGTTCAAAATATAAAATACAAGATAGAAATCTATTCAATTTTAGGTCAATTGACAATTTTTATCTTAATTTTCTTTCCGTTTTGGGGTTCTATTCCAGTTTACGATAACGCCTATGCATGAAAGTCGAAAGAGTTAGGTTTAAATATAAAATGAGCAAATATTATATTTTAATATCCGAACCACTTAAATCCGCGCTCAACCAAATCAACGACTTTTCATCAATCTCATGAATCGCATGAATTACGAGCTATTCATCAATTTTCGAAATATTGCTCAGACTGGTTTGTCTTCTCAAGAGGTTCGATTTTTATTCTGTAAGAGTTGCTTGAAACGACTATGTTGAGATTGATTCCTTTAAAACATATAGTTTTCAAATCAGATGATAGATGGCAGGTTCTGCAATTTTCCAGCTCGATCTTTGAATTGATAGAATTGAAAGATCGCGAACAAGATCAACTGCCTAGAAGATCGGTAATGAGAACGGTTTTGAGCAAAGAGTAAAGGAAGAAGAGATAGATCTCTTATGGGGAAGCTAGATGCAAGCTTGGCGCACCTCCGATGGTGGCGTTCACATCAGTCTCTTTCTTTTTCCTCTTTCTTTTTGGGATGAATTTTTACAAGTTTTATAACGAAATTTTAACTACTTTAACTTTCTAATTTTGATTTATGATGGTTTTTCATTATTTGCTTCAATTATAGCTTTTTGTACTATTTTAATTGAATTACTTGTATTTCATCGAGAAATTTTTATTACATTAGTTGCGAAAACACGGAGAAAGTTTATTTAGCATCAGACAATAGCCATATTCATATAAATATAATCCATCTGATATTTTACAAACCTTATTCTAGAAATTGGAATAACCAAATTAGCGAACATCTTCAAAAACAATTTGTTTCTGATTATCGAGTCTAGTTTATTGTAAAACACGTGCAAAGTTCATTTACCATCATAATAATGAACTGGATAACCAGGCTATAAACGACTCGATATTTGACATAACTCATCTAAGAACTTTGAACAATTAGAAAGTGAATGACAATCCAAAAGTTTTACACCCAAAATATTTAATGAAAAGTAACAAAAAGAAAAAATAAACAAAATATGGAGAAAAATAACAAAGAGGTGAAGTAACAAAAAGAGAATTAACAAAAAAATAAAGGAAACAAAAAAAACAAACGAAAACAAAGACATTGTGACAAATAATGAGGATTTCACGTTTGATGGATTGCTGATGACATGATGGAAAGAAGTCGAACAAATGATTTTTACTTTCGAAGCGTTTGCTGATATTATATTTTACACCAATGACATGAATGAGTGATGGAACTTGATCTTGCAATGTTTTGGTGAATTCTGCAATGATTGATGTGAACTGAGGTGAAGGTAGTTGAAGATGATTTTGCACTTCCATTTCTGGATAATAGTTTTTACAAATGATAAAAAGATAGTTGCATTTTAATTATGATTAATAATAATTAATAAATAATTTTGCATAAAAATCTACTCAAAATAATTCAATTTAACATTGAAGTAAACGAAACTCTGCTTAGCCGTTAATCAAAGCCAGTAATGTTAGCCGAAAAATTTGGCTTTGATTAACGACTAAGCTTAATCTATTCCATAGGGAATTCTAATTCAATTTTAATTAAAACCAATGTAATAATTAATAAATAAGTAATAAAAACTCAATAATTAATAAGAATGAAAATACCTGGTAAAGAGGAAGAGAAAGATTGAGAGAGCCAGGAAAGAGAAAAGGCTAGAAAGAGAGAGAAAGAAAGAAAAAGAAAGAAAAAAGCATGAATAAATAAGTGTAAATGTTGTTTTGTTATTAAATGTTTGTTTATTAAATAAATTGAAAATAAGAGAAAAGAAATCGAAAAGTAAGAGAAAAAATGAAAAAGAAAGTAAAAAGAAAGAGCGCTTTCATCTGGCGCCCCCGATAGAGTCACTTCTCAACAATTAAAAAATTGTATTGAGAGTAGTCTCTTCTGCTCTACTCTTGGGTTTTGAGGCAATCAGAATCAGATTTGGCAGACATTATCAGTTGACGACTGTGTGCATTTAAATAATTTTACTGATATAACTTGTGATTGGTGATTTGAAACAAGAAGTAGTAGTAAAAAGCCATTTCTGGCTCAACCCGAAACCGGTTATTCAACGCGAAAAGTTTAACCCGCAAAATAGAGACACAAATTTAAAAGAAACAAAACTTTACTAATATTCAATATTATTTTGAAACTTGAACCCAAGTGTCACCTTGGGTATCAACAATTATTTTGTTAAAAATAAGTGATGGATTTTGTGAAATGCTTTTAAGATTATTTGATTCCTCGTTTAGCTGATAGCATAAAAAATGCGCACTCGATGCCATGTCTCTAACATTTTGATGGTCTTATTTTGTTGGTCCATCTTTTGTTGCATCGCTTCAATCTTTGGAATCAAAGATTGAAACGATGGATTGACAACTTCACTTGTAGTGGGAATTTGTTGATCCAAAAACTAATCAACATAATTTTGTAAAGTTGGTGGTAAGGTTGGTGGTGGCTGCTCAGCACATGGAGTTTCCATCGGAGAGAAACAAATTGTTTCATCTCCGAAGATATCTTCGATTGTTGATGTAACTTGTAACATATTAACGGTGTTTGAAAACAAAACTCTTATAAAGAACTTATATATTTTCTGAACTTGACTGATGATTTCAAACAAATTTCGAAGCATTTTATATTGATTCTAAACTGTAGACTTAGATACGTCTTCATTATAATTAAAGCATAGTGAACAAGTAGAATAATTTGACCTCAAACTAATTATTTGATCTACAATGCAAGTTAGGATATTACTCTGTGTAATCGTAAACGTTCAAGGATAAGCAGGTGACCTTTGATGAACTAGATAAGACTTTGCTCGAACAAGATTAAGGATAAATCATCATAAATGTTCAGACTAATGCTTTCTACTAATTAACTACGATTTTTTGTATATAAATGACAAAAATTTTACATTCAATTCATTCAAACAATCTTCAACGAATCAACAAGTAACAATTTGATAAAGTTTCAAATTAATAGTTTGCTTCCTTAATTTGAGTTTATTATCTTTAAAGTTTTTATCTATTATTCATCAAAAATTTCTCCTGATCAAGTTATCATCAAAACAGTAGTAAAAGTCAACTTTTACTTTCTATCAAGTCCATCTGTTCAAAGATACTCAAGGGCAACTTAGTCAACCAAAACCACTTACATCCTAAAGGTAAATATAGCTGATTTTTCCGCAAACATGTTACCGATTAAATGCTTGTTAGTTAGTCAGCAAGCTTAAGAGGATGATATTTTGCATGTTCTGATCAAGCAAATGGTTCAAAGTAAGAGATTATGTGTGCACAAGTTGGTATATATTAATAATAATAATAGGTTTTCGAACTTGACTTTGGTCAGCTTTAACTCAGGATTTACTCGTTGGATTTGCGTGTCTCTGATATCGATAGTTAGGTCTTTATATGCTTAAGAAAATGATACTTTAGTAGTATAGAAACATACGCTTCTGTGGTACAGACCGGAAATGGAAACTACTTCCGGTTCATTGACCCCATCAAACACCATCATTTAACGTTTTCATTCAACCTTGAATTTCTAGTTCATTAACACTATCTCTTAACAACGTTGAACCTACGCTTGAATAGACATTTTTATTCGAACTTCAATCACTAACGAATGATTTGTTTAAATGATCTCTTCTGAGGATAAATCATACTTGTCATTATTAGCTATCATTCGTTAGGTAGATTGTTCATCTATGTTGAATATGATTCTTGCTATTTCATCTCGACTCTTCACATCAACTGATATTGGTAGACGTGGAAATTTTCTTTAAACTTGTCTGAATAAAACATAAGTATCTAGATTTTTTAACCAGTCTTCAACTTGTTTCAACGTCGCTTCCTTTTGGACGGCCTCAAATAATCTTCTGACTCTTCCGGTACTATCTGACGTGATGTACTTGCTTCGGATTGTTCCTGTAATTGTTCCCATGTATCTTGATTTTGAATTCCAGGGTTGGCAATAAAATTTAATAAACTTGGTCTGTTTTGTCTTATAGCAGCAACAACTAGATCAAGACCGTTTGGTTTTCTTGCAACTTTATTATCTAATAGAAAATTAACAATTTGCTGTAATCTACTCCAAAAAAGTTGTTCCGTCAGGTTTTATGACTTGGCCTCTTTCATTTATTAAACCAGGAATACTTCTTATTCCAAGTGTTAATGTCCCTGCAATATCAGGCTGTAGAAGTTGCAATTTTACTTTTTCTTCGGTTAGATTGGTGTAGGTCTGTTTACTTCTAATTCAAGCTTTGGTGATTCTGTAGTCAAAGCTTGCATGAGATTTGTTCTTGAAGAATATGATGCATTAAGGGGTGTTGTTATGTTTGTTGTGAAGATGGAGTCTCAAATTCAGTTCTAAGTGTACTAAAAATATTTTCTTCTAAATCAGCAGGTTCTTCTGCTTGAATACCGGTTTCAACTGTTTATTTCTTTATTTTATGAATCAATCTTGCCTTTTGTTCTGCTGTTAAATTTGAATTAATGATTGCTGTCAAATTGATTTGTTCAGGCCTTTTGTCCATTTTCTTCAACATCAGATTGTTTATAATCATAGATCATCATCATTTTGTTTTGTTTTATCACTTGTTATTTCATTCAAAACACTTTGGTATTCTACCCATTTGAATGTTCCATATGGAAGATTTTGAATCAAAGAATATCCAAACAAGTTGTTGACATCAAGATGTGTGATGAATGAATTAGGTTTTCCTTCATTGTAGTCGGGACAGAGTGGGTTATTAGCTACAGCGTGTCTCTTCATCGCAGAAGAAATTCCTCCTCTAATAACTCTCTCTATCAGTAATACCATATCTATATCATTTATGTGATCGATTTCAGCTTCTGTAAATTTGATTGCTGCTGCCCAAGTCAAACCAGGAGTCGACCAAAAATGCGTAAGATCTAATTCAAATTCTCTCAAACTCATACTTTCAAAAATTGCTGTTAAAAGGGCGACGTGAAACTTTAAGTATATGTCATGAAAATCTCCAAGATTTTTACATTACGACTATTACTAATCCAAACGAACAGATATTATGTTCTTGATATTCGAATGATGTAGTGGTAATATGTTTATCAATTTTAGTTGCACGCGTCTCGAAGTCAGTATAGATGACAGAAGGATGTTTGAACATCTTTTCATGTGTCGTAAATTTCATTTTTTGGCCCTCTTCTGGTAAATAACTCAATTTTTCATATCTTCGAATCCTGATAAACAACGAAAACATCGTTTACGTTGGTAATCTGATCTATACAACAATCGGTTAAAATTTTTGATGAAGAAATGATGATCTTCATGGAGCAAAAGGTTAACATGCTTCTCTTTGGTTTGATCATTTACTTATAACGGTATGATAGTTTTCTTATTTATAGCTAATGAGTTTACCGATACATTGTTTTTATTTTCAAATTTGCAGCTAGCATTTAATGGAAAACATCCGCGAGCCATACTGAAATCATAATCACCGATATGTTCTTTATAAGCATTTCTTCTTGCCCCATTCTTTGCCTTCATGTGTAATGCTGCAAGTATGCTATACATGAAACAATCTGTATTTGTTTTTACGTTTAAGATGGCTTTCTTGTGCGTAATTTTGGGTGGTAGTTTACAGTACAAACACCCTCCATGATGTGGTTCAAATTTTGCAATTCTGATCTCAAGGACTTTTATAGATTTCATAGTTCACTCGCTTCCTTCATCAGTGAGCTGATCAATCCATGCATCTATTCTTCTTTTGTTTCAAGAAGTGATGTATCTATATTATCAGATGAACAAAGTTTCTTCATTGCTGAGAAAATGTAAATTATTTTATTATCCCTTTCAATAGAATCGATAGCGGGTCTGTCCAATACAGTACTTACAGCGCTTGAGTTCTTGTAGTAGTGAGTTGAATAAGGATTTGAAATTTGTATTTTCGGATGTGTAAAGAGATTGAGTATCTAAAAATGATTTATCAGGTAGATAATATACTGCCAGTATCCCATCGAAAGCACTTTTAACCAATTTAAATCTTTCATGTTGTATAAGTTGAGAGATCGGTTCTTCTGCACATTCTTACATATGTTTTTGAAAATTATTTAAAATTTTGAATCTCGTAGAATATTTATCACACTTTTATGATACATTACATGTATGTAATTTACCAATTCTATTTATATTACATTGTATTCACGGACATTGAACCTGTCCACGCCTACATCCATAATCAAGGACCCTTCCTTGAACCACCACCGAATAGTAGGTTGTGGTGTGATTTCATAGTTAAGACTTGTCATTGTTTGTGACATTTTCGGCATGACATCTCCTTGAACTAAGTATTTGATATACTCTGGATAAAAAATCATTTTTTGACCATCAATGTCGAACATTAAATTATCAGAATCCTCCTTTGTAATTTTAATAGGTTAATTGATAAGTAAAAGTGTAAAAAACTTGGATTCATCTGTTAAATATTCAATGAAGAAATCTCTCAGTGCTAAAAAATCTATTGTGTCAAAATACATCGTGCCACTATATCTAGAGTTGTTTCAGCAGATAATGTAAGCATTATTTTTGCAAACGATCGATCAGAATTCTGGGATGTAGAAGCTTCAATTGAAAGATCATATGTGTCTGTATTCTTTAAATGATGTGTTGAAACAGGAAATGTATATGTTCCACTGTCATCATCACTGATAATATCTTGATTATCTTTCCAAGAAATGATATTAGTTTCATGAATACCCTCAAAGTGAAAGTTACATTTACGAAGGTCCTCAGCAAATTAATCTTTGAAAGAGCTTTCACGAATAATCGATACTAAATCACTTGGCCATGAGAAATGTACTTGATGATACCTGATGTCAAGAGTTCCTCTTTTTGTGAGTACATATGATACATCTTTAGTATTCATTTTTATATCATTTTCAGTTTTAAACTTTCTCCTTATTTCATTGAATAACTTGAAAGGAATCTTAGATGTCATTTCAACACCTGCAACGCTATAAATTATCTGGATTGAAAATTTCCAAAACTTAGCATTTGTTAATTTACATTGTAAATATATAATACACTAGTGGTCAGGGTTAAGTTAACAAAAAAGGGTCAGACTTAAGTTAATTTTCAAGTGTCGCCATCTCGAGCATTTACCGTTTTGAGAGACACTAAACAATAGAAATCTGCAAATTAATTTCGATCTTAAAGGTACTTTTATTTCTTGTTAGATGGCGACTATGAAAAAAATCTCCGATTTTAGCAACTTAACCCTGACTACTAGTGTATAGTGAACACCTTTAATAGATTCGGTATGTTCAGCTAGTTAAGTATATTAGTCATTTTAATTTTGTTTAACTTGATTAAGAATTTTTTATTAACTTGATTAAAACTTTTCACAATTTATGAAAAAGATATAAATCAGGTAGATAGATATGCTTTATATAGATTTTAAATAATTTGATGCGATTTTTGTTATATTTTTCATATTTACCGCTTTATTTTTAAAAAGTAACCAATCATATAACCGGTTTCGGATTGAGCCAGAAATGGCTTTTTACTACTACTACAATGTTTACTCATGTTTATTGATAGATTCAACCGAGAACTAAATTTACTGAAAAGTTCAGAACTCTTTGCATAGTAAATTAATAAATCATTTGGTTTACCCTGAAATTGGAATACTTTCTCCATGTTCCTATATTTAAACATGAATATTATACAACAGGTGTAAAAATAACCCTTTACCTCATTGTTTTGGAAAAATATGTCAAAATTTAAATCGATTTTAATCATCAAAATAAAAATGAGAACGTAATTATGTAAAATATGCCTTTTGAATTTAAATGATTAACCTTTTTATTTTTATTTTGTTTTATTATAAAATGACAATTAATTATCTGATCATTATTTTTATATTTATAATCAGCTTTCCATCTCAAATGAAGGATTGATAAAACTGTGGACTTCTGTACTTGAATTAAATTTGAGATCATTACTTGAAGCTTCCTGTTCATTTCGTTGTTCATTTTGTGGCTGTTGAGCATCAGTAGTGATAATTGTATTAGCATTGTTATTGGAAGCTTTTGACAATTCAGTTGAATCAATTGTGAATGAAAGCGATGCTGAACTGGACAACGGAGGAAATGAAAATGATTTTGATGAGACATTTGAAGAACCTCTGTCCATTTGTGAAGCCTTGATTGCTGAAAGATACAATTTACGAGTTATTTTTAGATAAGTGGTAGTTTGAATAATTTCAACGGTAAAATCAGGTTTATAAACAAATGCTGATTCCAATTGTTCATTTGTTGATGTTGTTGAACTGGGTAAAATTTTCAATGCATCTGATCCAAATGAAGTAAATGGTCCACCATAGAAAGTCAATTGCTCTTTACCAGCCGTCACTTGAACACGTCCTTCCAATATCATAACAAAATAATCCGCAGGCTTATCTCGGGTGTAGATTTGGATGCGAGGCTCTAAAAATAAAACGGAAAATAATAAATATAAGGTTGAATTTGTTTAATGCAAAGTAAAATCGAAATAAAAGCTTACCTGGATCATCTCTCTCAGGATCGTAAACGTGATGGAAATAGATTCTTTGACTTAGAAGACGACGTAAAATTGTTTCAGTGATAAACTGATTAGCGAAGGGAGAGCACGATGAAGATAAATATTGATAAGTTGCTAGGATCATCTGGGGTGAAATGGCAGTATTATCTTGGCAGTGCCTCAAAGATGAAAAGACTGAATTGTCGCGTTCGGATGGACGGAAACGGCGCTGTTTTAAACGATTATCGGTATACACATCAGTTTCATCCACAATTTCAGTTTGTAAAATTTCTTCAATAACATCTTCCAATGTTACTACACCAACAACCTCATAATATGGATCTGTATGATCATCATCGTCAAAGAGTCGACGAACAAATGATAAATGGGATTTTCCCTCTTTGAAAGCAGCCAGAGCAATGTCCAGTGTTGTATCTTCCCATGTATAAATCAGAGGATGGCGATAATATTCAATTAGAGTAGTTAATGGCATGTTATCATCAGGATCGACAAATGCCAAATCTTTAACGTACAAAAGACCTACAATATTTTTCCTATCATCCTTGTAAATGGGTATTCTTGAGTAACCAGATTTTTCAATACGAGAGACTGTATCAAAGTCAAGACGAGTGGCTAAGGGGAGCATGAAAACGTCTTCAAGGCAGGTCATTATAAGGCCAACAGTCTTCTTTTTCAGTTCCAAAGCTCCAGATATAATGTTAACCTCAGCTGGTTCCAATTGTGAATAATCTCGAGTTATTCTAATGAACTCCATAAGACGTTCCCGATCATAAACTTGTCCAATTTCATCACCCAATGCATAGTCTAAAACCTTTGAAATGGGCCAAGAAAGTGGAGCTGTAAAAGCCATGAATAGATATGTTATCCAAATTGTCTTAGCTCCAACGGCAAGACCATGGCGTGAGCATATAGCTTGAGGCACAATATCACCAATAATAACAATAAGTATAGTTGATATGGCAATTGCTAGTATACCGCTGGTAAGTTGATCAAGAAGAACGGTTAAAGTTGAATTGATGGCCACATTTGACAATAAAATGGTACACAGAAGAAAGTTACCTCGACGACGAAGTGGCTCAATGGTTTTGGCATAACGCTTTTCATCTTCATCACCCTTCAAAGCAATCACTTTAAGCTCATTTTTATCCAAAGACATTAAACCCAAATTTAATCCAGCAAATAATCCAGTTAAACAGAGTAGTACACAAATGAGTGTAATTTGTAAACCAAGGGGAAGCAGACGTCCAGTTATTTGAATAGTCAGGTAAGGTTCGGTTCCTTGGTGAATCCAGTCTCCAGGTTTAACGACTGTTGACGGTTGAGATGTAGGATTATCACGGTAAACGACAGTGTAATTACTTTGTATCGGTTGTTCAGTTTCATCTTGATACTCTTTATTTCCCTGTCCTTTAGTAAACAAAGAAAGAGCTTTTCCTTTGATTTTGAACTTTGAATAATCAGATTGTTTAACTGTTTCCTCGCCATTAACACTACCTTGTGACTTTTTTTGGAAACTTTTAGGCTTAAACTTTGCCTGACCAGGCGCGACATTTTTAGCACATAAATACAAAGTATCGGTAGATTTGGGTTCTTTTATAGTAATCAAGGCCATTGTAGAGGTCAAATAAGTTGCTTGTATGGTTTCAAAACGGGATAAATCATTACAATTGGTGTTGGCGGCTGAAGCTACTCGGGTCAATGCAATTAATGTATCATTAGTAAAATTGGATCCAAAAAGTCTGATTGAAGTTTTGGTGTCTGCATAGATAATGTTGACTCCAAGCGAGTCGACTGAAGCTCGATCATTTTCAACATGAATACCAGTGATATAAGGTCCCAATGGGATTGAATTGGACACATCAGGCGTGTAAAAGTGTAAAACAGATTGAGACGCAATTGAATTAACAGGTGATTTGGATGATATTTTAAACTTTTTACTGTGATTTGGTAATGAAGATGAAAATAGTGATTTGTGTAATGAATTGGATTCACATGAGGTTAAAGGTAATTGGAAACAAATTACTAACACTGTTAGGAAAATATAAAGGTTAGTTGAGATGAAAAGATTAAAATTGAAATATTTAGAAACATTATTAATGACATTAATCATATTAAAAGTGACAATATGATGTATGAAAACAGTGAATATGATGATGAATCAATATGAGATGAGATGAGAGATTGATGTTTAGGTTGGATGCCAGTGTTAGGCAGTAAGAAAACAATCAAGTTAGATTGGAATTAGTAAACAGACTAAATAATAATAATAATGGAATCATTTTTTCCACTCAATTGTGCTTCATCTACTAATCAATTTTTTTTTATTTTGTATTTGCTTATCCTCTTTCTATCCCCTTTCATCCATGCCAATCTGATCATCATCACCAGTCTTCTGTGTTTTTATCATATAATAATGATTCAATGATTTGCCTTTACCATCCAATGTAACCCCAAACACAAGTAACAAGTCAATTGATTATCAATTGAAAAATAAATACTTGTGATTAAGATAGACAAATCGTTTTCATTTGAAGATGCTATTCTCACCGCAATTATCTTAATCATAATCTGGTGTAATCTACTTTACTCATCGATTGTCCCATCACCAGATATAACCTAACCAATTGTACAATTTGTATCAAAATGAACTTCAATTGTACTTTCACATCAATTAACCGATAGATTGACCTTTACAGCTTAAATCAACTTACAGTTAACCATTTACATGTGTATATTTATGATAGTTTGTGAGATGTTTTGATAAAATGCTGATGATTCATGATCATTCATTCAGGAAGAGTGGTAATGATAGCATGATAGATTCCTGTTTATTTCTAATCTTATTGATGATTACATGAACTTGGTATTTAACCTATCACAACCATTTGCATTGAACAATATTGGTATTCCTAGTGTTGTTTAGCTGATGGCTGTTTGTGAATCAGTTGATGACTAACATTGAATCATTAATAATTTGTGTTTTTATTTTGATCAAATTCTTGATTCTATCTTTCATTTAACACCCTTTAGTGCTACTGTTTGAATCAAATCGTGTTAATGAAATACATGGAGAAATGAAAGATTACCAAACTGACTCAGCTTGGATCAGTAGTAAACATGTAAGATTAACCTTCAAGGTTAAGAAGTAAGATTATATTAACAATGGATTAAGTTATTGAGTTAATTAATAGTTTTATTAATAATAACTTTAATTGCTCAGAAAATTTGGTTCCGCATAATTTGTATAAGATTAGACTTGTGGAGGCTTGATAGTCAGCAATAAGATCAAGCCTTCAGTTTTTAGTATCATTTTTGTTTCAATGCGATCAGCTTAACTTGATTTCTTACAAGGATAATTTTCCTGCTTTTAAAGGTAACCTTAAATGATTTCAGCCATTATTGATCGTATTAAGGGTAGATTAAGTGAAAAATGAAAAAGTCTAACCATAACTGTACGAAAAGAGTATAATGTACGTTTTTGGGGCAGGCTGTTAGTACTGGGACGAAGTCATTGGATTCAATATTGAAATTGAGAAAAGCTTTGAATATTCATTATAATTTTATGACTTTGTTTTTTTCTATGAAATAATTTAAAGGCTGTGAGAATTAACTTAACTTTGCTAGTAATTGGCACAAGCTGAGGTCAAATTTATACTTGGAGCTGAAGAAGAAGGCTGTTGGCCTTATAATGGCCTTTTCCTGAAGACCTGAAGACGTTTTCCTTTGGCCACTCGTCGCTACTTTGATACAGATCCAATTAAATGAAAACACTAAGTCATTATGAGCCTATTATTGACAAATGTCAAGAGTAATCTTTATCAATCTGAAGTGACTGCATACTATCATATGCTAGTACATTCAATAAGTTTTATCAATTTACAAGCTTTCGTTCAAATAATGCCAGCATTATGTTTCTTATACCCTAGATGGCGCTTGTCACAAGACATTATTCAACAACTTTAATCACTTTGGTTCAAAGATTAATCTTTGCTTTGTTTGTTTGATTTGTTTAACATTCAGGTTGTTTACAATTTAATTTCAACTAATATCAAAGGATCCCTAACAAAGACTCGCCATTAATTTAAAAGCTTTTTTACAAAGACATTAAAAAATTTTTGGTGGTTTGGCCTTTTGCACAAAAGATTTTAAAAATCGTTTTCATTACCTTTTATCATTGAATCCTTCAACTGGAGGCAATTTTCTGGCGAAGTCGAAATAAGAGAAGAGATAAATGAGACTGTAAATGAGACAGATCGATTCCATGGCTTTTGGGTGATAATTGGTGATCTTTTCTACTGGGCTTAGCACCTTTAGAACTATAATTAGTGGTGCAAAAAAGATTATCCTTTTTATTGAAAATTGCATGACCCCTCGGTTATAAGATAATAGTTCAAAATTTGGGTTGACTTGTGACTCTTAAAATCACAAAATAAGAACCGAACATGGACAAAATTTCATTTTTCCTGCTGTCTTATAGTTAAACTGAGAAGGCGAAAACGGTTTTTGGTCGTTATTGTATTAAGAACAGCTATTTCAACAGTTACATTAAAAATTCAGGGTTGAGTTTGTTGAAAATTGCCTTGAAACAGGATCAATATGTTAAATCCAGTTTATCATTCATAGGCGCCCTGGTACTTCAATCGTCCCAATGTTTTAAGAATGGCATTCATTTCGAATCACGGTGGCAACTATGAAGTTCAATAGCTGTTTCCATCAACAGCTTTCATCTGATAAAATGCTAAAAATTGACCAACAATTAAAATCATGAAAGATTCTCAGCAAGACATTGAGTCTTTATTTTTCATTATTTTTATCAACTAGATTCTTCTCTCATCTTTTTAATGTCATTTTTTATCACACTAATTAATCTGGTTAATCACAATAAAATGATTTTCCCATCAGAAGGTGCATAACAAGTTCAAAAACAGGTGAAATTAGTTATTATTAAACCAAAATGGACTGATGATTGTTGACAAAAATAACCTTTATCAAATGACCCAAAGCTGACTCTGTTAACAGCTACAATTTAAAGTGATAAATTGAGCAAATCAACAATAAACAATTTGAATCGGTAAATAGTGACATTTAAACTTGAAAAAAGGGGTTAAAATGAGTTGAAATTAGTACAAATTAATTCAACGCGAATTACATTTACTATTACTTTATGCAATTGAAGTTGTTTTTCTGATCAAATATATTTTCACTCAAAATTAACTTAAAAGCTCAAAATTACAATCTAATGACAATATCAATTGATATTCCAATTGAACTGGACAAACTGAACAACAAAATTATCGGTTCAACTTTTCCTTATCAACTAAATTGTAACAGCTGTCCATTGAATAGTAAAGATCCTTTTTAATGAAAGTGTAACAATAGAAAGGTCAAGATTAATCACGATGGACAATAGATTATGAATAATACTGAACAGTCTATTAACGATATCGATTGCTATCATTAGTAATCATGATAATTAGCCTTCTTTAATTAGATTAAATTATGATTCTAACCTTATCCATCCAAATTGGATGAAATAATAGTCATTTTGAGTTAATAACAACAATTGAAAGTCGCTGTAAAAATACAATAAATGATATAAACTTGATCCAATTCGAGTAATTTACAAATCTTTCATTAATTTCAGGTGTTATTGTACCAAAATAGTGATATTAATTGCTTTCAATCACAATTAGCAGCGAAATTACTGAAAATTTTCATTCCAATTGAAATATTGTTGACAATAAGTTATAAGGAAAGTATTAGGATCGACACGGATAAATGTAGATTTTATTGAAATAACATTTGGATCTTGAGGATTTCTTGGTAAATAGTGATTCCTGGTGGTTCCATGAAAAATCTGTGAGAAAACTGAGAGTTGTTGCAAAGATAGAAGATTATTTTACAGTTTAACAACAATAAATGAAAGCATAACCTAGGCAATTAAATCTGGCCAATTTAGATTAAGCTTTGGCTTGTTTTGGTGATCATTTGGGTGAAAGACTAAACTTACCAGTTTCTGGTTTAAAGATGAACCAGTCTCAATGTCAATTCTTATCCATGGAAGTCTGCAAATATCTGAAGCAACAGTTTCAATAATTTGATCTTAATTTTGTGTTAATATAAAAATCTATTTCTGTAATTGCTTTGTAGCAAACATTGTTACTTGACATCAATTTTACCACCGAATGAAAAGAAAAAATTGAAATGAAATTGAAAGAAATCTTTTCACGGTTTTCATGTAAATCAAAGATCACTAATGAATGGTCAATACGTTTAACAAAAGATGAAAATGTAATGAGCTGATGAACACGTTTATTAACAGATTAGTTGATAATGAAAATTTGCGTTTCATCTCAATATGAGCTTAATCTGGTAAATTTATTCTTAATCTTTAACTTATATTTACAATATTAAAGGTTGCCTTACAATTTGCGGTATTTTTACATGACGAGCCCGTTGTAGGCTGAAGAACAGGAAAAGTTGACCTGAAACAACTATGTTGACCAAGAGCCTTAAAAGTCTAATGAGAACGTAAATTCACTTTCACTTGGCACACTCTTCCTGAATGTTGCTGCTGTTGATGAGGTTGTTATTGATGATGATGGCGATGATGAAAAGAGAGAGAGAGAGAAAAAATTGACTGTTCGCTAATCAAAAACCAATGTAAACATTAAAATTGAAGGCCTGAATTTGGCCTGATCTTGTCTAATCTACAACAAGTATTGAGTTACCAATTTTTTTCCGGTTCAAAGCTGGACAAGATTCACTGAAGGAGGGCTTCTTGGTACTCTCATGCTTCCGATTTATTCAACTTTCATTCAACTGTGTTTACCATTAAATATATTATTGGTGATCATCAGGGATTCAACGATTGACTTGCAATCAATGTTGAGATTATTCATATTAATCTTGTCGTAAAAACAACTCGTGTAATGTTTATGATAACTGTTGACTTGAGATGCTTCAAGCTGGTTAAATCAACTAACCAAATCAACTGGTGATCAATGTAGAGATCGATATTGAATAATCAATTAAACAATCAATGTAATCACATTGAAGGCGTTCAACAGTAATGTCCAAATCAAGATTTCAATAAAATTACATTAACTGTTCAAATGTAACCAGCAAGTTCAATGTTTCAACCTTTTATCATCTTATTAACCCGATAATAATTTAAATTTTAACCTTTTTTCCACTCAATTTAATTCCATTTCTCATCTTTACATTTCAATCAATTCCATAAATCGATAAATCATAAATTTCTCTTTAAACTATCATTAAAATTAACCTTAAAATAATGTCCATTGATTAACATGGAAATGACAAAATGTTAAGGTTAATTTGTTTACCGTAATTCACACAATATTAAAAGATAATTAATGCTTTTAAATGGTTGATCAGGGACAAGATGATGGTCATCATTTCCTATTATTTAACAACTTCAATAGCCAAGAGTCAACATTGAAAGTATTCAATGAAATCGACAAATTAACAGAAAAAAAGAAGAAAAAAATTAAACATAATTGTTAACAATTAAAAGGTAATTTTTCACCTTAAAGTGAAACCCAAAAGTGAACCAAATCTTTGGTAATAATTAATACCAATTAACTTGCATTGTCAGTGAAACCCAAACCCAATGTTAAAACCTGAAAACAAGGAAGAAACTGATTTAATGGTTAAACATTTGCTTTCAATCAAAATGCACAGATTTGACACTTAACTGGAAACCTTTAATTACACTCCAATGATACATAACAGTTACAATTAAATGAAACAATTTTCAGTCTTTTTTAATTTACTTCTGTCCAGCTCGAAGTAAAAAAAATGTCAAAATTGTAAAGCTATCGGTTGATCAATGTTTATCATCAAACATGATCCAAATCGTCTCAATTACAATCAAAAGATCATTGAGCCACCAGAAGATATTGATTTTTATTTTTAAATTTAATAATAATTCATCAATTTCATCAGTTAATCAATCTTTTAATCTTTAAGGGAAGAAAATAATGAATCCAAATGATTATTAAGAATTGATTATTGATCAAGATTTGGTGATAATTTCTTCTTCTTCTTGTTCTCATATATTTTCATCACTTTCAGATGATTCTCATTATAATTGACATGAAATGTTATTTATTTGTTTAATTAACTCTCATCAACCTGGCAGCTAATTAAAGTTAAACACTTTTGAATCCGTTTGAGTGGTTGATGTGCTTAATATCGTGATTAACTAAGCGTACTCGGACTGTTGGTACCAATTTAGAAATGATTACAATCAAATGTTGTTATTAGCATTACATTTTCCGATTGAAATCGATGAAATCGGCCAAAAATTCCTAAGCTAATTTGCCTTTTCAGTTCATCATTTTTTTTTTGTCAACATTTTCAGGCCTTTTACCTTTAAGATTAACAATTAATAAACAGACTTAAAACTTTCCAAATTATTGACCATTAATATGATTATTATTAATACCATTAGTTGAATTGGGTAATTGAACTGAAGCTTATAGTGAAAGTGTATTTTAAGTGGCAATACCAATGATGACCAAGTGAAGATCAACTCTGTAAAGGTTAATCTTAGGCCAGTCTTGCTTCAGGCTTAATTATCATTTGGCCCAATTATTTGGTGCCCTATTTCCTGTTGAACTAAATATATTATTGCTAATAACAGGTAATGAAAGGAAAAAAAAGCTCAAATTAAAAGGTGAAGAAAAGACAAAAAGACAAAAAATGAGAAACTCTTTTGTTGACAATCTCGGGGTTTACATTGAAAACATTGACATAACCAGAAAAGACTTGCAAGTCAATTCTGGTTCATATCTGGTAATCGAATGTGGACTTTTCTTTTTTTTTGGTTAATGTCTCTTTGTTTAACCTGTAGATGTGGGGATTGCCGCAAGGTTAAAGATTACCTTTTGGTTTCAATGACATAACTTGCAAGGCCAGGGAATCGTGTGATTGCGATGTGATGGGAAAGCGAAAGATGACGATCAAGAGTGATTTTAAGGTACAGTTAGAGAGAGAAGAAGAAGGCGAAAGATGAATGATGATGGGGAAGGAGGAGATGAAAGGTAGCTAAAAGGGAGGAGAAAGAGATGATAAGGTAGAGTAAGATGATGATGATGGAGTAAGAATGGAAAGATAAGATGAGTGAATGATAAGGATCAGTTGAGGAGGACTTTTTTCCAGGTAACAATTCACGTTAATGTCTAACCCAGCTTGTTTATTGTCGTCGTTAGTTTCAACAAGAAGGTGAACACGAAAAGATTAATCAACGGCAACAAAACACCAATCCATTGAAGAGTTGTATCATTTCAATTTGAACAACTTTTCTCTCTTTTTTTTATCATCGAACTTTTCTTTTTTTTCTAAATTCATTTTTCACCTTTTCAACATTTGTTTCCATGTTTGTTTTGTGATCATCTTTACCCATTGAGTATTGGCCTTTCATCTGTTAACGCTTCTCCCATTTACATCATTGTCATCATTTACCCTTTACCCACAATGATAAGGTAAGTCTTTTCATTGAAACTTGAAGACTTTCATGATTTCATGATTTCTCTCTTTTTTGCTCGATCTCGTCTCTTGGTGAACTTGTCAGTTTAATTTGTAGACACAATTGATTAGTGCAACTAATTGTACCAATCAAAGTTAATTAGATTAAAGAAGTTGACATTTTTTCCCAAGAATCACATTTTTCACTGTAACACAGTTCATTACAATCTCATGTTTTTTTGTGCTCTAACCGTTAGACTCATTTTTCATGAACCAGACTAACATCAGTTATTAGCTTGAATCATTTTATATCAAAAGCATTGCTAAAAACATTGAACAAAAATGTTTAGATTTAGATTCGTGTTTCCATTTCCATTATCAATATTGATTTGGTTTATCGATTGCAACTGATTAACATAATAATTGGGATCGTTCAACTCATTTGGACGATATTTTTCACTCTCCTTTTTTTCCTCTCTTCCGATATCATCGATTTCATGAAATTAATATTCTGCTGCTTGATAAACCAATTAATTGATAAAAAAAAGGTTAAAATTAAACTTGCATTTTTACCTTTTCTCATCATTGACTGGCGGCAATCGACAGCCTGGAATCAAATTTATCTCTTCAAACCTTTCCTCTCATTTACTCCTTATAATTAAACTTCAATTAATTATAGTATTGATGAAGACGATTCTTTAACTTTCAAAGGGAAGGTAAAAGGTAGCTAAAAGCCGAAAGGCAATGAAAAGCAAGTAGATTATCTCATCTTTTTTTCATTCATTTGATCAACATTTGCGTATCTATTTTAATAACCAGTCAGTTTTCATTACAGTTTAACCTTTCGGCCATTTTTGTCCACTTTTTATACTTTTTAAAGGCAACAAGAACTGAATAATGATCGTTTCTGGTTTTATTTACAGATTTTCCATATTAATATTGAGCTTTGCCTCGATTGGTCTTTGCTCTGATTACAATGACATTGAAAGATCGCCTCATTCAGGTCCACCTTATGGAACTGATTATTCACCAGAATGTGCTTTAATTGTATCAAGGAGTAAACCCTATTCACCTGACCATGAGCCAATCAAAATGTCCCCTGGACTTCATTATATTTCTAATTATGCTCCAAGGTAAGTTGATAATCCATATTTATTTAAACTCAAAGCCTTCAAGTTATTGATTGAATTTCATCAAGTCAATAATTTACAAATAGCGTAACAATTGTGGTTTTTAACAGCCAATTAATCAGTCAATGTAATAACATTGATGATTTGAACAACATTTCATTAGAAACAAAACAATATTAATTATTTTCTGTCAATGAAAATTTGTAAACACAGCCAATACAAAGGGTAAAACCAATGTTAACCAGTTTTTAAGGTAGACCTTTTAAAATCTGGTTTGGGTTAACAATGGTTCAACTGGTTAATTTGATTAATCATTTAATTGGATGAACCTCTTTAATCAGTTCGTCTACCTGGAGCAACATTTATACATTTATGCTTAAGGAAGATTAATATTGATTATTATTGTCCAGTTTTGGTGTTTTTTGTTATCGCCAAGCGAGGAGATGAAAAAAGATTAATTATTGAAGATGATTAATCCATTACTTTAATCTGATGGTTGGATTGGATTCTTCCGTAAATGAGAAAGTTATTGAAAGTTAGTGAAAATTATGATCATCTTCATTTAATCACTAATAATCATCAACAACAAGGCAAGATTATCATGAGATGAACTGATTTTTGGTGTTTTTTTTGTTATTAATTTTCAATTTCACCTTATTTCGGTTTTCATTTTTGTTTTCGATGTTCATTTTTGCCTTGCCTCTGCCACTTTCAGCTTTCAGCTTCATTTTCAGCTATAATTCATGTATTGTTGAAGCTTGCGGCTATCAAATAATTATCAATGCTCAGTTTAAACACACAAGATAGATGATAAGTTGGTTGTTAGCGTTGTTTAGAGTCGTATCTGATGGATAATGACTTTTCAAGTAAAACATCCAAGTAATGCATAACCAGTAAAATGAAGATAAACTGAAACACATACACAAAAAAGGAGTTCATCTTGTTATTATAAATACACATTTATTAGTAAAGTTTAACCGTTATTTTTGTAAATAAAAATCACTTCTCCAGGCTGTTGATGAGCCACTTTTTGAATGTTAGCATCCATTTTATTTGTTCACCGTTGATTGTAAACGATAACTTCACAATATTGGCCAGTTAGGGTTTTCCTTTAGTCTCATTAGATGCAAATTATGGATCCAAATCATCAAGTATTGTCCATCATTAGATAACTTCATGTTATAGCTTTAATTGCGAGCATTGTATTTCCAATGGAATAGTTAATTGAATTTGATCCGTATTTGTTTCCAATCACTGTTATGGGTCTGGAAATGAATAGAAAAAAAAAAGATTCATATTTAGTCAGATTTGAATGCTAATTTTAAATGGAATTACGATATTCAGGCTGAATGACATTTATTAATACTTTGAATTCAACTGTTATTAGAGGTCAAACTGAGAGATTACCATGAGTAATTCATTTTCTGTTCATACCTAACCTTATTAACTCGGCTTAATACATTTCCTTGGTGGAAACATTTCTGACCTCAAATTTTTTTCTAAAAAAAAAGTTATCTTTTGTTTTTTGTTTTTTTGCATCATTTTTGTTCATTTTTTCATCATTTCTTGCTCTGCATCACCATCTTCAGAATCAGAATTTTGAGGTTCATTCCGGTCTTACAATTTCATGATTTTCTAGTCAGTATCTTTAACCTGACAACTAAACAATTTGAATTCACTCCTTTCGTTAATTTAATACATTTTTATGCCATATAAATATAAATATACCTTAATGAACATCACAGCGTGAGCTTTGAAGATGTTGAAGAGAAAAATATGATTACATTGAATGATATTTGTCTGATTGATAAGCAGAAGCTTGGTCAAGATGATAATCAATATTGATTAATCAATTTCTTTTTGCTTTCACAAATCAAAATTGGTATATATAATATTATTTTGATTAAACTTCATCATCAAATCAAAGTTGAGCCAGTTAATTGTTGCATTCATTTTTCAATCAAAATAATATTTTTACTGTTGAATACAAAAATATTTTTTTAATTGAAAAAAGTGGAAACAAGCTCAAAATGATGTTTTATACCATTTGATCTGACAATTGGCAGGAATCAAAATGATTTTTGATAACGACAAGTTCGCAATTAACCTTCTTAGATACGTTTTCACTTCATTTTTCATTAGAGACTGATTGCTCAATTAGATGTGATTTGATGATGGATGGCATGAAAAAATTGTGATTTACTTGAGTCAATGGAAAAGTAAAATGGATCAAAATGAAAATGGTGAAAATAAAGGTGACATTGAGGCCGGTTTTCCAGTACAATGATGTATTGGAAAATACCAAGTTTTTACGTCTAAATGGCCAATCTTTAGACCATTTTTTGATCATTTCACTTTTACTGGGCCAATTAACTGCTCTATCCGATAATTGGCGTTCAAAGTAAAAGTGAAATTAACGTAAAATATGATTATTTCACGATTTTCTTCCTAACTTTTCATTTTTTTCACATTTCACTTTTTCATTAAACGCAAAAACGTAAATATTAATGACAACTGATATCAATATACTGTTCGTATGATTGTTAACAGTTTACAATCTCCTTTGGGTTTGGTGTGTTTGTTTGTGTCCTCATGTTGGTGTTGATTCTGATGAGGTCCCATGAAGCCAATCAGTTAAGTTACAGTCAACCATCCGAATCGACGAGTAAAAATGAGAGTCTTCAGAAAAGCTGGTTCATCATGATATTGAGTGTGATAGAGGAGAAGCTGAAAAATATTGAAACTCGATTGCATGATGAATGTAATAATAATTGGAAAGAAATTGAAGTGAAAAATGGAAAAAAGGCAAGAAAACGTTCAGTTGATTATGAGATGATGACAATGTTAACAGATGATTGTTAAAAGGTTAACAAGTTATGATCATTTGGTGGTGAGTAAAGTAAAGCGAACGAAAAAGTTCAATATTCAGTCAGAATTTGATCATATTTTTCTTATTAACCATTTAATAACCTTTTTTTTCTTCACCTCATCTTCTTACATGAACTTTTACTTTCCTTTTCTAGGTTTTATTGGCTTCAAAATTGTTATCATTATTAGAGTTTTTATTCCAATAAGAGAGCGAAAGAGAAAATGAAAATTTGTATCATTTTCAGGTCAATCAGATTCAATGGTTGAATAACAATTTTGATTTTTCACTATAAAAAAAGATTGTTTCAATGAATCTTCAAAAAGATTGATTTCTGATTGGTTATCAGTCAATTTCAATCTGACTATCAGTACAAATTATCAACAATTTAATTATTTTATTTCACCTCATAATATCAATGATTACTTACTATGTTGATCATGATCTTTACTCAATTATAGTTATGATTATTCAATTCAAATGATCCAACGTGCTTTCCATTTAATCCAATTTCCAAATCAAAAGTATGACCAGAAGCATAACATTAGGTGTAAACAAATACACTCTATGTTTCCAATTATGAGGAAGGAGATGATGAACAGTTGATAATGATGATGATGATGTGATGATAACGAGGAAGAAGGTATAAAATGCAAGTTTAAGTGGTGCAAATTGCGTGGTTTGCACCTTACCATCATTATTATTTATTGATGTCCATCTTGAACAAAATCGGGTTATTTTTTATAACTGCATAAGCAAACGTTTGTATCACTTTAAAGGTTCAAAATGTATCGATAAACGAAACTGTCACTTTCATTGCAATAATCATATCAAACCCAAGTTACCTGTAAAGATGACAAAAATTTTGATTAATTTAAAAATTGTGATGATAAATTGTGACCAAATGAGATAAATAATGTCATTTGATTAGCTTACATATAAAAAAGTATAAATTTTATGCAGTAAAAAGTGTTACTTGGGTCAGCTGAGAAATGTCGGTAATCTTATTCCATTCGTCATTAGTAGTCCAATTTGTAATTTATTTTATTTGTTTAGTCCAGTTAAACCTGAAAGAGGCAAAAGCTGAGATTAATTAGACACATATAAAGGTTTAACTTTTAAAAATAAAACACAAAAAACTTACCCAAATCCAATACAAAAAGGAGTAAAAAAAGATATAATTTCGAGCATGAAAAAAAGGTTGAAAGATACAAGGCTTATTAGTTATTCAAAACGGTGAGAATGGTGAAGATACTGAGCCTGATTCTGATGTCGTTGAGGATGGTGATGATGGTGATGAATAAACAGAAAGAGAAAAGGAAGAAAAAAATTAGATTAGAAAAAGAAAGCGAAATCAAGAGTGAATGCAATGATTCAATCGTATGTAAAGTTAAAAATATTTTAGGGTGCGTCTGTCAATTACGTCCGGAAAAGTGAGAGAGTAATGATTGTTTTGGCGCAAAAAAAGTGATTTAATCAAAAGTTGATTGCTGTTACGATTAGAATAGGAAAATCTTGAAAATATCAAATTTCTATGGTCAAATAACCATTAATGATAGATTGTTTGAACAGTAAATTTACAATTATGCTAAAACCAGCTTCGATTTTATGCTTGATGCTGTTTACGCTATTTGCTTCAGCTGTTGTTTTATGCTCTTTGCTTTTACTGTCTAACAGTTTTAGATTTTTAATTTATAAATTAACTATGTTTGTAATCCCTGATTTATTAATAATTAACGAGTCTGTATACTCAATGGTTATTTCGTTGAAAAAGACTTGTAAAAAGTGCAACTGACCATTCGAAATGGCTACCAAAAGGTAGGTTAACCATTCAGCCATTTCTTCTGGTTTCTGTGATCACTCTTTACTGCTGACAGCAAAGATGGCTAGTCAATGTGAAAAAAATTTTGAATTTTTTCATTGATTCTGATTATTATTGATTCTTAAACGGTTGATTAGCTAATATTATCTGCTAAAACAACTGTTAATTTAAGACTTTGTGTGTTTGCTGTTGATAACTACCGGGTTGGTGTTGGTTAAATAAGATGTAGCAACAACGATTTTACAAATTGATGTCTCAGTCCAACAAGATCAATTAGATGTAATCAACAGGTTAAAAAGGTGAGTCTGCTTTTTCGTGATGCTTATTGCTGGACTTAACTGTAACACGGTATAAATTGGACTAATCACCATTATTGGATAGGTGATGGAAATCATAAAACAGAAAGTGAAAAATAATGTTGTGAATGCAAACGAATCCAGAAGTCGAAGAATTAAAAAATGTAGCAAATAATAAAAATAGTCAGTGATGAATGGTATAGATTGTTGATTAATGTGTTTTGATGATGATAAAATTAGATGAACCGCTAACCGTTCGTTGTATAAATTTTCAAGTCTGGTTTGAAAAACTGAAGCCGTTTGGATAGCCTTCTGTAATTGACTAGCTAAAGGCTATAAAACATGAAATGTAGTATTATAAAAGGATCAGGATTCACTTTATGAGCATGATAAGAATCATTGATTTAATGAATTAAAGTTTAAAAGTTGACAATTGTCGCTTCAATTTCCCAAGGAAAAGCAGTCCAATTTTTCTGTGTTACACAGTTCATTACAACAAGCTTTACTTTCTGTCTCATGCCTTTTCCACTAATTTTTACCTCATTTCTGTTCATCATGCTCATGAATCTCTTTTTTCTGTATTTTTTCATGTATTGTCTTCAACAACTGTTGGCTGAACCGGTTGAGACAAAATGAATTGAACTCTCCTTCAGGATCTATTAGTTAACCAACTATGAAACTAATCAGATAAATATATCTAATAATGTCTTTTGTTTCACTGCGTTTTAATGGTCAAAAACAATAATCTACACTCACAAGATTGGCACAGATTGAGGGAAACAAGATGAACATGATTAAAGACAAATAAAATTAAAGAAAGGCCTAAGAGACAATTACAAGAATCAAAATGTTGGCACAAGAAAAAGTGAATTTTCAACTGAATAATGAAACTTTCCTCTGAAAACAAGATCAATTGTGCACAAAAGTGTGTACTTTGATTCTTCAGGCTTGGCCTTGTGAGATTTTACTGATTTTGTTTTCCATCATCTGATATCATTATGCTAAACAATCAACTCACAATATAAAGAAATTCATTTTCTTGTTGTTCATCACATTTTCATCATTATTTTCACCTCATTCTCATTCTTGTAATATGTTCTTACAGTCTTTTTGTTTTGTGTTTTTTTTTCATGACCATTTTTTGCCGTTATCATACAAACTGATGTAAACTGGTTACAATTTGACAATCTATTTAACAATTTGTTTCATAATCAAATTTTTATCCTTAATTTCGTGGCTAACTGTTAACACGACAATACATAATTAGATGAATTACCATTAAGATTGTGAGACCAAGAAAAAAAGATTGTTCATGAGCCTTATAAAAACCATGGGTGCAGCTAATATCAGACAATCACGCAAATTCAATGGTTCAAAGTTTCTCAATTATTGAATTTGATTACAATAGATTCATCCAAATTTGGATTATCTAAATCAACTATCCATTGTAATGTACCTTAGGTACCTAAACCTAAAATCAAACCTAAAAATTGAAACCTTTATCAACCTCTCAAGGTCTGTACTTGTCTGGACAAATGTTGAGCCATTATGGCTGATTAATTGTTGATTATAATTTTAATTATCTGACCGAGACATTGTATTAAACCAACACCTTTTAATCCAATTTACTTGCTAATCAATTGAAACTCACTAATTGTAATGTAGAGTGAAAAACAGTGAGAAATAATTAGCCTTTTGTGCAAGCTAATTGACTGTTTCTTGTCATCACAACATTGACAGCACATGATTTTTCAACAATTTAACAACCATTTAAATCAATTCTGCTTCTTTTTTCTTATTACTCTTGTCAACTCATTTGTTACTCTGGTTTTAGTCAGTAATTTAACTGCTTTTTTGCTGTTATTCATCGCTTCTGTTCAACGCAACTTGTCATTAAATTGTTACCCGGAAATTTTACAGCCAGTAAAGGTGGTTAAATGATAAGTGTCTGTGTTTTAGTTTTAATCAAGTTCAGGGTTAAACTCATCTTCATCTGTTGGTTAAACTCGTGTTGACTGTCATCATCATAATAATTATCAACATCATTATCCAAGTGTTAGGCAACAATACAGAAAGCAATTACAAAAAGATCATGAAAAGAAAATATTGAACTCAATCTTTTCAGTGTCTTATTGTAACTTGAAATTGATTAACAAATTTAAGAAAAAATTGATCACTTTAGGCCAATAATCTGACCATTTTTGAATCATTTGTAGCAACTCTTACAATTGATCGACAGTATTGGAAGGCAATTTAACATCTTTTCATGATTACAATTACCAAAAGACAACTTTCACCCATCAAATTGAACTTCAATTTGTATTCCTTTAAACCTTTGAATTAACCTTTTGATTAGCTAGTATTGAATACCATAATTTGAGTCAATTTAATGATTTTTTAAAGGTATTTCACTTTCCTTTTGTTTACCAATTGACACAATATTTCTTGGTCTATTACATTTAAAACAGATCAATACATTTGATTAAACTCTTGACTGTAAGCCAATTGTTTATCAATTGATTTACCTTCAATTGTCTCTCGATTGTGTAAATCATCTAACCTTTGGGTCAATTGTATTTAACAAACTATTAAGTGTGGCTAATGAGTTACCGTTTAAAGTAAACCGCAATTTAAGCTTCAAATGAAAAGTCCAACTAAATTGAGTTAGCAAATTATATTTATTGATTAACCAATCTAATTGACTTTCATGTAAATCATAACTAATCATGTTAAATACTTTGAAATTGATGAAATCGCTTTCCCACTTTAAACATCTCATTTACCAAATTTAATTTAATTTTAAACTTCAGCTGTTTTAAATTAAGGAAGCATAAATTGACAGCATAATTAGGCAAATTTAATAACCAGATTAATTTACTAAATTTTATTGGATTATACGTTAAAAGCGTATTTCAAGTTAACAGTAAAGCTAATCTGGTTAATTTGTATTTGTCTGGTTCATTGGGTACAATTTTTTGCAATATTAAACCAAATTTTTCTCAACCTTTACTTTTTCAATTTTCCGTATCACAACCAAATGGCTTTCACTTTTCATTTCAAATCAATATTATAAATTGAAAAAGTGTTTAAAATTAGAAATTAAAATGTTTGAAATGCAATCAGTTTAACTATTTTTTCAAATCCAAATAACTGCCAAACCTACCATTTCCAAATAACAGAGAAAGCTAATTTCAAAGCAAAAACCTCACAATTGAAATTAATATTATTTTTACCCAATTTCACTTTCCACTTAAAGCTGCTGTGAAAACGCGAAAAAAAATTCTTTGTGAATATTGACTTTTTCTCGAAATATTCAGCTTCTGTTTAAGGCCACAATTTGTTTACGTTTTGCTGGATGAAAATTTGATCTTAAACCAATCTTGAGAATTGCAAATTTTAAAATTCTTTTCTTTTGTCCATTTAGACTGAAGCGCTCTTCATATTATCCTGGAGAGGGTCAAATCTGTATCACATATGAGGACATCAACCGAGCTGTCCATGAAGCCAAAGTACGACTTGGAAGTTATGTTCCAGAAGAAATCAAAGAGCTGTCTTCTGATTTACCCAAAGAAAGTCACATTTCCGTTTCATCGGAAATTGTTCTCGAAGCCACTCGAATCCTTGCCCAATGGTATGACCTTTCCAAGGAGACAATCCTCTTTGGACTTCCTCGCATTGACACTTATCGAACTGCTATCCGAGACATTTGTCCTTCCTTCTTGAAACCAGTTAAATGTGAAATCTCTAAATATCGTACTTTAACCGGAATGTGCAACAACTTGGACTATCCATCATGGGGTTCAGCTCGTTCCGCAATGGTCAGATTCTTGCCTCCTGCCTATGCTGATGGTAAGTAATAAAAAAGGTTAAACTTGCGATTTTGAGCGATTAAGGGTACCTCTTGTTCACATCTTATCGTTCAATCATGAAAGATTCACTTTCTTCAGTTGTCAAAAATTTACTCAACAAACATCAATTTTTAAGGCAAACACTAACCAAATTTTCATTCATCCATTTATTACCTTCATTATTATCATTTTACTCTTAATTTAACTCTCAATTATTATTATCATTATCATTAGTATTATTATTCAAAACTAGTTTCAATCATTCATCATCATTACATTTATGTTTATTTATAACATTATAATTTCTCTCTCTCTCTCTCTTCGTCTTCTTAGCTATTATTTCATTTGATTATCTTCATTAACTGTATTACAAATTAGTCTCAATTGTCGTTGTTGTTTATGCTTGTCAGTGCTAATTTGATAAAAAGACACGTTCCTTTTGTTTTCATTTGCTTCATTTTTGTTCATTTGTTTCCTCTCAATTCACATGTATTCATGATTGTCAACTCAATGTTTACCTTTTTTTTGTCATATACAGCAATTGTAACGTTTTTTGTTGCCGTTCATTGATACCTTTTGCACAAAACAAAAAGAGTTAACCTTTCAAGTTGAAAAAACAAAAGAGCAGGTAAAAGTTACCAAAATAGAGAAACCATTTTCTTCTTCCAATTTTGAAATTATGCCTGCTCAGTATTCATGAGTTTCATGATGAGTTGAAGGAAAAGCGAAATTTCCAGAGGGCGAATGTTGTCCAGTTGTCGCAATTGACCAATTGAAACAATTAGAGGTATTTAATGATGAGGATAAATTAGGCTTGTGAACAATTAAAAGGCTTCTAATTGTTCAATTGTTGAGGCAAGAGTTGACAATTAAATGTAAATTTTTTCAAGTAACTGGAACAGCGAGAAAAACAGGAGATTCATTGGAAGGTGAAATTTTTCCTTCTGTAATAATTGATTGATCCAAATTTTTTGATTAACTTAACCACAAGTTGACACGATCGAGACAAATTTTGATAAATTGTTGATAAATTTGATGAGTTTAAAGTGTTAAGGTTAACTTGATTTTCCATTTTTTTTTGTATCAACTGTTCAATGTTTTCAGCAAAACTGTTGTATTTAATGTTGCTTATGAGTTCCTTTTCTTTAGCTGGTTAAAACCATGTCCCAAGATGTTCAAATTAATCAATTTTTGTTTAATTATTTAAGCCTTAAATCATTTCAGGCCTGAAAGGCACAGCTGAGTAAACGTATTGTGGTGAAAAATTGTCAGACATAAATAAACAATTTTAAATACATTGCCATTCGATATTAAATTACTTGAAATGTGACCTTTTATCATGTTTACTTTTTTATATATTTGGTGAAATCTATTCAGGTCGTTGATGATCAACCAGAAGAAATGGCAAATAAAAATTGTATTGAACTTTTCCTTTTTGAAAATTAACTTTTCTTTTTCAATTTAACTTGATTTATCAACGTCCCATCTTCATGTTAGCCTTTACGGTTATTCCCAATCATGAATCTGTGTCGTTACATTTATATCACAACCGCAAGGCATCATCAAAATGATCAACATTATCATGAAACAGACCAAATGATGATCATCATTTTATGCCGAGTTTTTACTCTTTTCACCATTTTACAGGCCTTTAAAATTTCACAACATTAATTGTTACCGATTTCCCTCTTTTTTTTAATGATACAATTTAACACTTTCCCTTTAAAACATGTTGAAAGATCCACAATTTGTGTTGTGCCAATTGTCATGATAATAATAGTGTTCAGTGGGTATGCTTTTTATTAATAATAAGGTGTTTATCCTGCTTTAATGGTCATCATAAATGATTTCACATTAATTAGAAACAATAGTTTGCTCTAATTTAACATTCACTGAGAATTGTTTAATTTTCACTTTAACTGGTTTAACAATTAACACGACAATATTATGATTAGTTGACCGGCTCCTGTGACCTTTTCAGTTTACCAAGATATGGCCAAGATAAAGTATCGATTGTTTAGCAATGACAATAATAGAGATGATCTTTCTCCCATTTGGCATTCATAATCGTTGAAATGCTTCTCTTCCTGTAATTTAATCGCTATCTCATTTGCATTTCATCAGCTTAATGAAGATTACAATGTTGGTTATAATTAAGATGATGATTGGACTCGATTCACAGTTTACAATCAGGTTCGTTAGGCTTTAGTCACAATAGCTATAATGGTGATGAGATGAGGATGAGAAAAAAGTGGACAAGAAAAACAACAGCAAATGTTGATATTGGTGTCATTGAAAAGTAGCCTGAGGATGAACTGTCATGTCAAATGTCAGGTGATTTAGTAATTCTTGCGATTGTAAAAAAACATTCTTTTTCTACTGTCTTTTTTCCTCTCATTACTTTTGTTGGTGATGATGAAATGTGAACCGGGAAGAGATGAATTCCATATTATCGTAAAAAGTTATCAGCAAAAATATTTGAAACAAACAAAACCAGAAAATTCTATCGATTAATTTAATGATTTTGATTTGGTAGATTCAGTGATTTTATAGATGCTAGCAAGAATCAGCATTTCGATTGTCTTTTCTTTACTCAGAATCTAATAATGAAATTAGTCTTGAATTCATTCGGTGATATGTGAAGCTGTTGAATTTTGAAAATTTCTCGATGAAACATCTCTTTTGTTGGATCTCGATTGTGTTGCCAGTGCTTTCTTGCAATAATCCAAATTGTAATGACATGAAGAAAACATTAAACTTGACTGTTACTTGATTCATAATTGTAAAAATGATCTTGATGGTAATGATAATGATAATAATGATGCTTAAATGTTATGATTGTGATTATGGGCAAAGCTTTTGAATCGCTTGTTTCTTTATTTAAACCATCACGTAACATAATGTTTAAATTTTTTATTTTCATAAGGTATTTCTGAGCCGCGACGATCAGCCGATGATGATTCTGAGCTTCCATCACCACGTTTGGTTTCCTTCATTATCCATCAAGATGTTTCCGAACGTGATCAATATATAACTAATTTGTTAATGGCTTTTGGGCAATTGATTGATCACGACATGACTTTTGGAGCAACCGCAACAAACGAATTTGGCGATGTCTTGAAATGTTGTGAAGAAGAAGATTCATCTCATCCAGCTTGTTTACCCATCAAAGTACCTCGTGATGATCCTTTCTACAAATTTTTCAAGCGAACCTGTATGAGCTTTGTTCGTGTTCTTGCCGGTCTCAAGCCAGGCTGTCCATTGGGTCCTCGAGGTCAGATTAATTCCATTTCAGCCGTTCTAGATGGTAACTTCATCTATGGTTCATCTCAAGAAGTATGCCAAAAATTGAGAGCTCTTAAGGGAGGTCGACTCAAGACAACTGCCATGTACAAAGAATTAGGTCTTAAAGATTTACTCCCAATGAAAACATCTGATCCTGATAAGGGTTGTGAAAGAAGTGGTCGACCTCGAAACATGTTCTGCTTCGAAGCTGGTGATAGACGTGCCAATGAACAGCTTGGTATTACCACTTTACACACCATTTTCATGAGAGAACACAATCGTATTGCTGACTATCTTGCATTTGCCAATCCACATTGGGACGATGAAACTGTTTTCCAAGAAACACGAAGAATTGTTGTCGCTGAAATTCAACACATTACATTTAATGAATACCTTCCAGTACTCTTAGGTCGTGAGAAAATGTCCAAATATGGTCTAGATTTGGTTGAAAACGATTTTTACAATGGTTATGATCCAAAAATTAATCCAGGAATGAGACTTGGTTTCCAAGCAGCTGCCTATCGTTTTGGTCACTCAATCCTTCCCGATGTCATTGAAAGATACAACAAATATCACGATAAAATTGGTTAGTAGATGAATATTTTTATTTTAAATACAAGTAGCATTGAAAAACTGTAAATCACCTAAAATGATTTAAGGTTATTTACCAAAGAATGATTGAAATTATGAAAAGGAATGTAAATAAATTTTTCGATTTCCCGGTTTTTTTTGTAATGTGATTGATTTTAAAACAAAATCAAACCAATTTGCTTACGTAACCGGTAGATGGAGACTCACGAATTTGAACAATTGAATTAGGCGCAAAAAAATTGAATTGTTTTGAAATTGGAATCAGTCATGAAATATTATATAATCAATTTCTGGCATTCTTATTGCTTGATGCTTTTTTTATTATGAAACTTTGGTTCACTTTAATTGGTTTGATCTTAATTTATCTCAATTTAATTGTTTTTCAATCTTTCTATGTTTTGCTCATCTTTTTTTTCTTTTATTTTCAGAATCAATTCGCTTGTCCCAATTACTTTTACAGCCTTATGAGCTCTACAAACCTGGTTACCTTGACTCATTTATTTTGGGTTTGGTTAACCAACAGGCTAACAGAATGGACCCGGAAGTTTCCACTGAAGTAACTAATCATCTTTTCGAGAAACCTGGAGATCATTTTGGTGGAGATTTAGCTTCAATCAACATTCAACGAGGACGAGAAGTTGGATTACCCGGTTACAATGCTTACCGAGAATTTTGTGGACTCAGAAAAGCTAAGGGATTCTATGATCTTATTGGAACGTTCGATAACAAAACTGTTCACAGAATGGCCAGTATTTACAAGTAAGTAACATTGAAAATGTCAGTGAATAAACTTTGTTAATCTCATTTTTGCTTCTTCTTTCTATAGACATGTTGATGATATCGATTTGTGGTCAGCCGGTGTTGCTGAATACCCAGCGCCTGGATCACTTATTGGACCTACTTTCGCATGTATAATTGGCGAACAATTTGCCAATCTTCGTCGAGGTGATCGTTTCTGGTATGAGAATAGCGGTTGGCCCTCATCTTTGTCTCTTGAACAACTCAATGAAGTTCGTAAAGTTAAATTAGCCAAATTATTATGTGACAATGCTGATGACATTCAAACAATTCAACTTTATCCACTTCTTATGCCTGATCATCATTCGTGAGTGTTTCTATATTTTTCCTTTTTTGATCAAAATTTTGCAAAATTTACTAATAATTTAATTTTTTCTTTGCAAATTCAGAAATCCTTATGTTGAATGCCGTGATCTTCCAGCTATGGATCTATCTGTTTTCAATGATTATTCATACAAATCAAAAGCAAAAGCAGCAGCAGCAAAAGCTCGTGGTGCCTAAACGCTAGCGAGATAATACAAAGTGCCCAACTGATTTTACAAATCAAGTCAAATTCACCTCAAATTTCATCCTTTCTCTTTTTCCCTTCTCACTCTCATCTCTTTTCTGTCCTCTCAGTCCATTCTGGATACCATATCTTCATGGCTTCTTCAGCTTTTTTTATTCTGAGTCAGTCGAGGTTTTTTTAAACTTCAACTTGCAAAATCGTTGCCAATTTCTTATTTTATTACTTCGTATTATCATCAAAAGCATTATTATTAACATTATTACAATCACTTGCCATGTTAACAACCATCATCGTTAACATTTTCACCATTAACTTTGTCACTCGATATTTGCTACTCATATTCACACATCTTCATTTTCATTATCACCAACTCCATACTCATTCGCACAATGATCACTAATTCACTATAATCAAATTACAAATTCATTTTTTTGCATATTTCATCCAAGCCATCTTAGCCTGTAGCAGAAGTGACCAGGACAAGTTGACAGTTTAATGAAATGGCGATATCGATGGCAAAACTACTAATAATGAAAATGATGCTAATTATATCGATAGACTGAAACAAAAGGTCTAATTAGATAAGCAAAGAAGAGTTTGAGAAAAGCCAACTAATCTTTAATAGCTATTAGATTAGCTATTAATTTGTTTTCATAAAAAATATTAATTTCAGTCTCCCAATGTAAATATTTAATTCTCTTCATCATCTTCCATTCATTCATTCACTCATTCACTCACAGGTCTACCTTTTTCTTCCTTTTGTGTCTTACTTTGTGCCTTTGTGATATTCACACAATTAAAGCCTCAAGGAAACAACCAATCGTACTGATAACTGAATCAAATGCGTTTGTATTTTGTGGTTTTCAAGTAACATCCCTTCATCTTTACATACAAAACAATCAAGCCACATCGAAATTTTTCAATATTGTATTACCAATATTATCATTAGCAATCTCTCTTTTTTTCATAATAATTATTGTCAAAACTGAAATGATCAAAAAAATCAATCTGACATATCTGTAATAATTATACTTTACATTTGGTTCGATTTTTGATAATCATGTTTAAACATAGCCCATTGTTTTACTAAATCAATTGCTCATTGGTGACTCGATAACATGTCATGATGGTAATCAGTTGAAACTGAATTATGGCAAACTGTAACTTTGTGCTAATGTGGCAATTGATTTGGTCAATTGATCCCATGATTATTTACAAATGTTTGCTTTTTAAAGGAATAAAATTTAATAAAACTCAATTTTTTGCGTAATGTTTCAACAGAAATCTCATATGGAGTGAACACATGGTAAATACATAATAGCTATTTGTAATGCGGACCATTAATCGAACATAAGTTTTTGCATAATCGATGGATGCTTAGTTTTTGTGAGTTATCAATATCAACATATACACTCTAAATGGTTACACCAATTTAGCTATTAAAAGTCGATAGTTATTTGTTAGTTGATTTTGATAGATACAATTGTTGAGTTACAGAAGCCATTGAGCTTGATGATTTAATCCGTTTACTCGATGGTTTAGTTAGAATGGTTGATTCGTTTATTGTGTTCATGTTCGAAGGTAATATTTGTGCTGGAACTCGTGTTACGGCGCTTTTAGTTTCAAATAATCTTCTTTTCTTTTTTGATTTAAAAATTTTTTTGGAGTTCAACTTTTCTTTATAGTACTTTACATGGACTATCAATAAGAATGGAACCAGAAGTAAACCTAAAAATAATATGATGATTGACAAATAATCAACTTCGGCCGCAACATCAACCTTTTCAGTTGATAGAGCACTTATACTTGTAGTATCAGCATATCTATCATTTCGTATACTAACACTGATCTTGAATTTACCCGATCTAGATGATCTCAAAGAGCATTTGATGGTTACATTATTTATTGTTATGTTGGTGCAATGATTGAGTGGACCAGCTCTGATATCTAAGTACTCTTGAGAGTCAACAAGCTCAAGTTGTTTATCAAGTTCAATCGTTAACGTTTGAGGTGATGAATTGATGAAAATTAAAGGTGTTATTCGAGTCACTTTAAAACAGTAATCTACAGTTTGCATAATAGCGTTAATCTTCTTTGAACATACTGAATTGGACCAAAAACAATCTGTGCTCGCACCATACATCATACAATGAATGCAACTTTTGTAATCTTCACACGTATGAAGAGTCAGGCCAAAAAATTTATTGGAATGTTTAGGTACCGAAAAATATATTGCTGGTCGGTGATTGAAATACGAGTGAAGGTAGACATCTTCGTTTGTATAGAGATAATTTCTTTGACACACCAAATAAGAACCTTCTTCTTGTGCACAATGTCTACATCCATTCGAAGCCATACTGTTATATATTAGGAAAAAAAACGAACCAAGTGGATGTCCAAAAAAGAAAGCTTCAACATTTTGAATCGAATTATCATAATTGAAGTTTTTGTGAATTGTAATACAAATCTGTGCAGAACCATTTGTTTGGTGACAAAAATGAGTTTCATTTAGCGTATGATCGTAAGCATCTTCAATCGATGGATTAATACTTTCTCCATAAGCGAAGATGAAATGATAATCCAATATTCGGTCAAAATTAAGTTCAACTGAAGGTACAGTATTCTGATTAGAAGAACAATCTTTATAAGTA
The DNA here is from genome assembly GCA_028476895.1 of Tetranychus truncatus. Classification (NCBI taxonomy): domain Eukaryota; kingdom Metazoa; phylum Arthropoda; class Arachnida; order Trombidiformes; family Tetranychidae; genus Tetranychus; species Tetranychus truncatus. The sequence goes on from CM052062.1 coordinate 14,188,611, forward strand.
GTTTTTTGGCAGCTACGAACTTCTGATCTTAAATGGTATCGCATTAAGGTGTAGTTATAAGCACCTGAAGCACATTCTTGTCCAGCTTTGTCAAACAATGAAACAAAATCATCGATAAAATAACGAGTATGAATCAAGCTCTTGTTGGAAGCTTGTTTTGTTATCAACAGTAAAAATTTTTCGGGTTCAGCATATGTTAAGTAGATAAAAATTGCGGCAGTAATTTGATTAGTTTGAAATTCTGGTCGATTATACCGAATCTCGATTGCACTCGAAATGAGTTCACTTCCTTTGTCGAGACACAATCGTATTATTGATATCTCTTGAGTACCATTTGAGGTCTTTTCATTGCGAATACTTCGCTTAATTAGAAGGTACAATTTATCATCGAAATGAATATAATCCATCATTTTCCATTCTAAAATGAACTTCCAATCATCATTTTTAAGCCAAGGTAAGGATCGAATCACAGAAACTGTTTTACTTTTATCATCGAAATACAACAGTTCAATATAATTCCATTTAGCAGCCGGTTCAGTTAAATTTGGATTGAATATTGTTGGAACATGAAGAGCTTCATTGTCACCAAAAGCTATTATTGTACCACTTAATTCACCAGAAAATTTCATATTTTCGATAGTCTTTAGGTCTACAAGAATTTGTGGTTTATTTTTATATACAAACATCAACCGGTCTTTTCTTAGATTAACTACTTTCCAATTGAAAAGATCGGACGAGTTCACTAAACTTGTAGGAATTTCAATATCTCTTGTCTCACCAGCGACATACAGATAAGTAAAATTTCTGTAGTCTTTAATATTTTTAATGTTAATACTGTCTGGTGCTTTGTAGTAAGTAAATCGATATTGTTTAAATCTTTTAAACGAATATGAATACTCAATCGATAAAACAAGTTGCATGATCTTAAAAAAATCTTTAATAAGCATTGTAAGCTGTTAGTTTTTTAACTGAATTGAAAAAAAAGATAATATGGTTTAAGCGAATCATTGTAAACACATCCCAGGATTTGATAAACTGTACATCGTATTATCTTAATAATAATACAATGTACTTGTTAGGTGGTTGAACTAATAGAATGTACGTTTTAAAATGTAAGATGGATGGTCTTATTACATTTGTTAGTTTGAAAAAATCCAATGACAATGAAAATCCAACGCACTTTAGTGTTGGTTCATCTCGCGCTATCAGGGCTGATAATCAATTTTAGTCTTTCATACTGATTTGATGCTATACAACCAAACCAGCCAGCTTTACTTTTTTATTAAAACCAAGCGAGTTGGTGAGTAAAAATACTTGCAAGCATCGATTTATCCAGCAATTTGTTGAGAGACCATAAATTAGCTAGATTTTTGAGACAATTGTGTGAATCGCAATTTCCAAGAGTGTTAAATAAGTATCTACAGTAGCATTTAGTTTAAATATCTTTGCTCAAATTTAATCAATCAATAAGTGCAGGTTAATACAAGAGTTATTGGCAATTTAAACAATTGGATAAGAAGCTGAATCAGCAATACCGCACATGTTGCTACCTCTGTACAATCGGAAGTAACCTGATTCACCGAAATCTTGACCCCAACTGTTCTTGACAATCCAGTATGGAGTACCATTTTCAGTACCGTATCCAACAACAGCTACACCATGGTCAAGATCTTGAGGGTCACTTGAGCACTCATCGGTATTTAAAATACCAGATCTAGAGGAAGAAATTGATAAAAATCAAAAAAATGCTTTTTTCGGTTGAAAAAATTAACTTACTCGTAAACTATCGTAAAAATGGCCAGTTTTGCGCCACTTTAGATCAAAATAAATCACTTTAATAAAATGAGAATTGAATTCTAAATATGAAAAATCTATTCAGAAAGTGTTCTCACCTTTGGTTACTGCTTCACTCGTCGCCATGTATTTTCAACGTTTTTTCATGATATCTCGAAAACAAAAAGGTATTTTGAAAAATGGATCAACGTAATACATCGAGCATTAAATTTTACATCATAAATGTTCATAAGAAAAATGGGGAACTTCTCAAGGCAGCGCTGTGCAAAGATGAATTAATTTTGATCAAAATTTGTTCAGTTATGGCCTTAAATAGACAAAGCCGTCAAGATCTGGTTTTGCCTTATATCAATACAATATGCAAGTACAGTCTCTTTTTATTATCAACTTTATTCTGAATTTAAGTCCGTTCGACGACCGCAAAACAGATTCTGGTTTCAGTCCAATAATCTCATTTATTTTGTGTGTAAATAATGTTATTTGAAAACAAAATTTTGTCTTCGCATTGACATGTCACTCGAACCTCATGATGCACGAAATTTTTATCAAGAAATTGTTTCAGTTGATTGGCTTGGTTTCAGTTTGGCTAATCGTGGTTGGTATAATCTGATTAAATTCAGTGTAAACGTCATCATTATTGCCTTTAAATGATTCTGAGGTACTCAGAGCTTTAATATTTCTACTTAATAAGCGTTTCAACTTTTTTGCTTGTTTTAAGAGTGCAAAACAAATCTATTGAAAATTCACGTTTGTTTATTTTGACTCTGAAATAGACCTCAAATAGAGACCAATCGCTCGGACGGATCACGCTTTCGGTTAATTAGTAAAGTTAGGAATAGAAGACACAGAACTTATTGATTAATCATTGATCTGCAATTTGTAAAATGCTTCAATTTCTGTAAAATTAAAATTCCAGGGTGAATCTTAGAATGATGGTAATTGTTCCAATAAGTTATTGATGCAAATAGTATTGTTCATGAAAGTTTAACTAGATGTTTTAGGTTGACTTGAGACACTGATTTTGGATTTCGACTTAGCAGTTGCAGGTGATATTTTCATCGCAACCGACAATGTTTTTGATTTCACACTTTTTAAAGCAATTTTTGTTGATTTAGATGAACTTTTCATGGCAACAGACGTTTTTGATTTCATACTTTTCACAGGATGATTCGAGACACCGATTTTAGATTTCGACTTAGCCGTTGCAGGTGAGCTTTTCATCGCTACAGACATTTTTGATTTCACACTTTTTGAATCAATTATTGCTATTTTAGGTGAGCTTTTCATTGCAACAGACGTTTTTGATTTCATACTTTTCACAGGATGACTTGAGACACTGATTTTGGATTTCGACTTAGCCGTTGCAGGTGAGCTTTTCATCGCAACAGACGTTTTTGATTTTATACTTTTTACAGCCATTTTTGTCGATTGTTGATTCACAGAGTTCTTGGAACTGAGGCTAGAGTTTTGACTTTTTGGTAGATACAATTGTTTGGATACAGATGGCATTGAGCTTCGAGATTTAACCAGTTTACTCGATGGTGCCTTTTGAACCGATGAAACTTCCGCAGTTTTCAATGTAGAGGATATTATTTGTGAAATAACACGCGTTATAACAGTTACAGCTTCAGCGAATCCTCTTTTCTTTTCTACATCAGGAAATTTTTTCACTCTCGCTTTTGATACTTTTTTTGGTTTTTTTGACTGTCGCTTGATAAACCGCACATAAACTAACCAAGAAGTCAATGTTAAACTTGAAAGTAATAAAATAATTATTAGTAAATAATTAAATTCGGGTCCAATAACATAAACCTTTTCATTTGATTGAGCACCTACAGTGGTCGTATCAGCATATCTATCATTTCGTATACTAACACTGATCTTGAATTTACCCGATCTAGATGATCTCAAAGAGCATTTGATGGTTACATTATTTATTGTTATGTTGGTGCAATGATTGAGTGGACCAGCTCTGATATCTAAGTACTCTTGAGAGTCAACAAGCTCAAGTTGTTTATCAAGTTCAATCGTTAACGTTCGAGGTGATGAATAGTTGAAAATTAAAGGTGTTATTCGAGTCACTTTAAAGCAGTAATCTACAGTTTGCATAATAGCGTTGATCTTCTTTGAACATACTGAATTGGACCAAATACAGTCCGTGCTTACACCATACATCAAACACTGAATGCAACTTTTGTATTCAGGACAATAATCGTAAACCTTTAAAAATATTTGATTGGTATCTTTAGTAATTTGAAAATATCCTAATGGTCGGTGATTGAAGTAACGATGAAGTTGAAGATCGTCTGAATCTGGAAAATCTTCTATAGATGTTCTATCGTCTTTAAAACATGTGAAGTATGATCCGTTGAATTGCAAACAATCGCGACTTTCATTGCGACGTAAACTGTTATAAAATAAATATAAACCTTTCAAAGGATATCCAGAAAAATAAACTTCAACATTTTGAATCGAATTATCATAATTGAAGTTTTTGTGAATTGTAATACAAATCTGTGCAGAACCATTTGTTTGGTGACAAAAATGAGTTTCATTTAGCGTATGATCGTAAGCATCTTCAATCGATGGATTAATACTTTCTCCATAAGCGAAGATGAAATGATAATCCAATATTCGGTCAAAATTAAGTTCAACTGAAGGTAAAGTATTCTTATTAGAAGAACAATCTTTATAAGTAGTTTTTTGGCAGCTACGAACTTCTGATCTTAAATGGTATCGCATTAAGGTGTAGTTATAAGCACCTGAAGCACATTCTTGTCCAGCTTTGTCAAACAATGAAACAAAATCATCGATAAAATAACGAGTATGAATCAAGCTCTTGTTGGAAGCTTGTTTTGTTATCAACAGTAAAAATTTTTCGGGTTCAGCATATGTTAAGTAAATAAAAATTGCGGCAGTAATTTGATTAGTTTGAAATTCTGGTCGATTATACCGAATCTCGATTGCACTCGAAATGAGTTCACTTCCTTTGTCGAGACACAATCGTATTATTGATATCTCTTGAGTACCATTTGAGGTCTTTTCATTGCGAATACTTCGCTTAATTAGAAGGTACAATTTATCATCGAAATGAATATAATCCATCATTTTCCATTCTAAAATGAACTTCCAATCATCATTTTTAAGCCAAGGTAAGGATCGAATAACTTTAATTGAATTACTTGCTACATTGAAATACAACAGTTCAATATAATTCCATACAGGGAATTGTTTAGTTAAATTTGGATTAAATATTGTTGGAACATGAAGAGCTTGATTATCACCAAGAGCTATTATTGTACCACTTAATTTACCAGCATAGTTAACATCTCTGATGAACTCTCGATCGACGAGCATTTTAGGTTTATTTTTGTGGACGAACATCAATCGATCTTTTCTGTCATTAACTACTTTCCAATTGAAAAGATCGGACGAGTTCACTAAACTTTTATGAATTTCAATATCTCTCGTCTCACCAGCGACATAAAAATAAGTAAAATTTCTGTAGTCTTCATGAGCTTTAAAGTAAATACTGTCTGGTGCTTTGTAGTAAGTAAATCGATATTGTTTAAATCTTTTGAACGAATATGCATACTCAATTGATAAAACAAGTTGCACGATTGTAAAAAGATTTGGAATAAGCATTTTAAACTGTCGGCTGTTAAACCGAATTAAAATAGAAGATAATAAATTGCAAAGGCAAATGATTACATAGAGGTTTAGCACATCCCAGGATTTCATAAGCAGTCCATAAAGGGAAAGCTCCACAATCCTTTCTACTTCTAGTTTCAACTATTAAATTGCTATTTGAAATGTAAGGCAAATTAATTATAAAGTTTAAAGGAATCCAAGGATTTCAGAAAAATTGTGAGTTTCATAATGCATCGGGTGCCATGTCTGCCTGGACAAGAATAGGAAATCGAACGTGATATTCTTGTTCGAAAAATCTTGAAATTGTTACGAATATATTACACATTTGGAGATTAACATAAAATTAAAATTATTAACATTAGCTACTCTGTCATTGTGAGCCTAGATCTTCTCCACGTTCAGGGGAAAAACATTTTGTTTGTAGGTTTGTCAGCAGCCGATCCGATAAGATTTGCCATATTTAGTCTATTGAACAATGAAACACGAATACAGTAGGTATTAGGGTTAAGTTAATTTGTAGGAGTCGCCATCTCGGTCATAGTTTTCAGAGAAAATAGACAATAGAGAAATGGGCAAATTCGATTCGATCTTAAAGGTATTTTTATTTCTTGTTAATTGGCGACTATGAGAATAATCTCGACTTTTTTTTAACTCGAATCTCGCCCAAGTCCTTAAGCTAAGGCGACATACAGTAGTGTTTACTCAGGGCTCTCTGGACTATCCCATCCTCTCTTCCTAATGGATTCCCAGTTAGGCTGGATAAAGGTTAGCGCCTATGGGTCGGTAAAACACCTAGTTAGTAAGGGGTAGACAACTCCTTAAAAGCTGTCGCGGCTGGCCGGTCCAATGAAATGAAATGTGCAATGAAAATCTGTTAACTTAACTCTAATACCTACTGTAGTCACAACTTGTGACTCACAAGTCGCCTTTTACTTACTTGCAACAGCAATTTATTATGGAGTAAACATACTGTAAAGGATTGTTAATTTAATGTGAACCATAAGTCATTTTAAATGCATCCTACTGAACAAATGAAAATACAGTGAAACCTCGGTTATTTTATATTTTACATTGCAAAAGTCTAGCTGCTAGGATGTACAAAGTTTCTCCCCCTTTGATCATTCAAAAAGATATATTACTAATTTTATATTACGCCATCTCTTGTTTTCTTATGATAACCGAGATTTCACTGTAAAATAAAAAATCACGATTAAAATTACATTGAGTGAAAACACATCACAGAACTTCATAAGCTGCGTGTTTCCTGTGTGTAGAGCTGCATCATTTATTATAATGTGATGTTTGTTATTTGATATCAGCTCCGAGTTCAATATGAATAACAATCTGATGCTTTTTCGCTTATGATCCTCAAAAATTGTGATATCAAATCGATGATTCCAATGATTATCATTCTATTTCCAAAAGGTAAGCAATCAATAATGAAAATACACTATTACAACCGAAAAAAATAGTGAGTCAAAATAATTGAAATCAAATAGATTTGTGGGGCATTGGCAAAACTTTTAATCACAATTTTTTACTGCGATTCACTATTTCCAAGAGTGTTAAATCAGTTTCTCCAAAAATAGTTGGTTAGACAATCTTTGCTCAAATTTAATCAATCAATAAGTGCAGGTTAATACAAGAGTTATTGGCAATTTAAACAATTGGATAAGAAGCTGAATCAGCAATACCGCACATGTTGTTACCTCTGTACAATCGGAAGTAACCTGATTCACCGAAATCTTGACCCCAACTGTTCTTGACAATCCAGTATGGAGTACCATTTTCAGTACCGTATCCAACAACAGCTACACCATGGTCAAGATCTTGAGGGTCACTTGAGCACTCATCGGTATTTAAAATACCAGATCTAGAGGAAGAAATTGATAAAAATTAAAAAAATGCTTTTTTCGGTTGAAAAAATTAGCTTACTCGTAATCTTGGACTGGATCAGCATCAATGGCGACTGAAACAACACGTTCAGCAACTGCAGATAAAAGGGCTTTCTCATCAGCTTCTGGTACATCAACAAAAGATGAGACTGAAGCACCCTTGTTTGAGGCAGTGTATCGACATTTGTGGTAGTCTTGTCCATCACCAGAAATGTATGGGTAAGATTTTTCGGTATCAACACCCTTGTTGGCTTTAACATATGAGAAAGCATTGTCCATCAAACCACCATTGCATCCGTTATCACCATACTTCCATGAGCAATCCATCAAGTTTTGTTCTGAAAGTTCAACAAGTTTACCGGTTTTTTGAGCGTTAGCTGATTCGATAGCAGCGATGGCAGAGAAAGCCCAGCATGAACCACATTGCTGTTGATCTTTGACTCCACTAACGATTCCTTTAGTTCGCCAATCAACTGAGGCTGGAGCTTTGACGGTGTAGTTTACGTTGTGGACAAGAGGAGCGGATCGACGAGCAGGCTTGTATCCAAGATATTTTGCCTTGAATTCCTCAGCAGTCTACAAGAAATTTGATGAATCCAATTATTTGTTATTAAGTTATTTGATAAATTCTTAAGCCTTGAAATTTCTCAGCTTACAACTCACCAAATCAGAGAACTTGTTGACTCCTAATCTGTAGGTAACTTCACCATTGGCTGCTCTTTCATTATGAGCCTTGATCTTTTCCAATTTCTGGGCAAAAACATTTCGTCTGTAGGTTTCCTCTTCAGCCGAATCATAAGATTTACCGTATTTAGTCTGTTGAACAATGAAACAAGAATAAGAATCGACTCACGAATCTCAAGTTAATTTGGTCAAATAAACTTACCTTGAATGATTCCCATTGGGAGTCAAGGGAAAGACTAGCAGCAGCGGCCAAGGCAAATAAAGCAACGAATAAAGCAGCTCGAATCATTTTGATTGATAGTTGTTGGGTGAACAATAATTAATTAATAGACTAATGATTCTTATGGACGTTAGCTTCTGCTTTTATATGATGCTTTAGTTGTGATTATACATTGAATGAAATTGTGATAAAATTAACAACAATGGCTGTAAATGTCACTGTTTTAAATTAACAAAATCAGCAAAAATCACGAGTTTTCATTAAACAATTGCGAAGATGAGATTTTGATTACAAAATTAATCGTAATTGTTTATTGATAATTCCATTGTCTCACGCTCTATCTGACCAGAAATAATGAAAACAAATCAACTACAGTTATATAACTACGATTTTATCACAAAAAAACTGATTCAACTAAGATACATCGTACTTCACTCTTGATTCATTTGTATTAATAGTTTTATTAATCACACAAGTTTTATGCCCAAATGCCAACTATGTGTAACCTTTAAAACAATGTGCAACTCCTTCCGCTATTATTTCGTTCGGCTTATAAAATCAAACCGATAACCAAAAAGAGAAACCTTTTCCACAAACAGGATCTGATTTGAGCTCAACAATCATATTTATTTTATGTGTAAATAAAGGAATTTGAAAAAACAAGAAACTTTCTTGCATTGACATATCTCTCGCATTCTGACAATACAAGAACTTTTTGTAAAGAAAATTATTCATTTGAAAATATGTAAATCAAATAAATGACTTGCCAGACAAGAAACTAAATTGAATTTGATCATGATGTACAATATTACCAGTATCCTCTATGGTGTAATAAGCCCAAATCTTGTCCGAGTTTCATCAGGATTCATTCAATAATAATATGATAATACGGTATCAAGTGATTAAAATGGCATAAAATATCAACGCCACTTGGTGATCCTTGATTCTTCAAAATATTGAGGTAAAAGCATACTTGGATTATCAGCAATCATCTTGACAAAATATTCGACATTCTCGGAAATCTCTTTGATCATCTCTTTATGAAACCCATTTTTAGCAAAATTTAAGACGATTGTATACCTTTCTTGAACTTTCATAAACTGAACAATTAGAGCGTTCAAAACGTAAGCAGATCTATGAATGGCTTCTAAAAACTCTAAAGGTTCATCACAATCAAAGATTTGGCTAATTGTAACGGGTAAAACCTGATTGAATTCATTGTAATTGTCATCATTATCATCCTTAATAGATTCAGAAATAGTATGTAAAAGTTCGTGAAAGGAATAAAATCTGAATTCGTGTTCCTTCATGATATAGTTATGTGTTATGCGTAAAAGATCAACAAAAGTGATGTCGCCTGTCCACTGGATTCTGGAGTAGTTTACAACAGCAAGATTGCCAACCAATGAAAGGGCCCAGTGATGATTGATGCTACGAGCTGCTTGGTGAAGGGTTATGTCAGTTGAATCAGTGTATAAATGCAACAAGGCCACTAGCATGGTTTGAGTAAAGACAAAAAGAGTTGTTCTGTATTCCTTCAAAATTGTGTCGATTTTATGAGTAACTTCTAAATCAAACCAGAGATAATTAGCGTGCGTATCATCGCCAATACAAAGAAGTGGATCAATAAGCAAAGGAAGACGCGGAACTTGAAATCCTTTAAGGCGTTGAAGCCAAAATTTCTGTGCTTTATCCATCAAAGATTTATCCTGAAAAAATACACGATTTTCCCAATCAATATAGTCTAAAAAGTTAATTTTAACTTCAGGTAAATTCATTGGTGAACCAGTTTTTATTGCATCAAACAATATTCCAAGTTCTTGTTGTATTACTTGGTAGGATATTCCATCCATAATTATATGATTGGCGACCATAAGAATCAAACGATCATTTGGAAGTTGAATAAAGTTGAATTTAACCAAAGGTTGGCCGTTGAAAATTTTGTCAAGCGAGAAGAGTAATTGCTTTCCATGAGCAATAGCTTCATCCAGTGATGAAAAATTGGTAATTTGAATAGTGGTTGGGGCGAATGGAACAGCTGATTGGCGAACCTTGTTTACTTTATTTAAGTTTAAAACAATGCGCAATGATTCATGGCGTTTTATAATATAATTTAGTGCTTCGTTGACTTGGGTCCAATGTAAATCATTTGGAACTTTAAAGTAGAATAATTCGTTAGTTACTCCTTTACCTTTAAATCCCAATTCAAATAAAGCGAGCCATGATTGAGCTGAGCTCAAATCAACTTCTCTTTTATTTTGTGATACAATAATGGGTTGAAGTTCACAATGCGAAGAATCTTGTTCAATGACTTGACAAATTGCTCGAATAGTCGCCAGTGTTAAAATCATTCTTGGAGTAATTGGACAATTGTATGGAGGTTCATTAAGTTCACCAGCTATGGTTGCTGCTAAGAGTGAATGGCCTCCAAGCTCAAAAAAATTGTCATCAATGCCAATAGATTCACCGGGAATCGATAAAATTCGAGACCATACTTCAACCATATCGCGATGAAGTTTAGTAATTGGTTGACTAAACATTGCACTCATCAATGGTTCACAATCATTGTAAGTCAACAATGCATTCTTGTCAATTTTACCGTTAGAGTTTAGAGGAAACTGAGGAACCACGAAAATTTGTGGCAACATAAAATATGGTAGATTAGCCCGTAAGTATTCATGAAGAGATGAACCGAAATCTTTTCTCCAAGATGAAGTGTGTTGTGCACTGAACTCAATAAGTACCAAGTAAGCCACAATTCTAGGATCATTTACTCGATTCCTTTTAACCAAAACAATTGATTGTTTGACTCCTTGGAAGTTATTTAAAAGCTTTTCAATCTCTGCCAATTCAATGCGATAACCACGAACTTTAACTTGATCGTCGGCTCGACCGAAAAAATCAATCAATCCATCTTCCCGCCACCTAGCTAAATCACCTGATCGCAATAAACGTGATCCTTCAATATGTGGGTTAAAGGAATCTGGTAAAAATTTGTTTTTTGTTTGTTCGGGCAGTTTATGGTAGCCTTGTGCAATCAATGGTGACGAATAATAAATTTCCCCAATAACACCAATCGGACATGGACGACCAAAAGAATCACAAATGTACACTTTGACACCAGGAACCGGTTTACCAACAGGAGGTTTAACAAAATCCCCACGTTCTGACAGCGAATTGACTAAAACATAAGTCAATGGAGTCAGCTCAGTCATTCCAAGCACATTAAAAACTTCAATGTTTGATGAACTGGATACTTTTACCATGCCCAGTGGCTCACCCGATGCCCAAATTTTAATGTTGTGCTTGATCTCTAAATGTAAATCACTTTCAAAAATCATATCCAGTATTTTTGCTGGCAAGTAACAGTAGTTGATATCTTCTTGGATCAACCAATCAACTAAATATCGATAATTATACCTTTTCTCTGGATCTGGAAGAAGTAAAATGCCACCGTTAGCCAAAGTAGGAAATGATTCACAGATTGCGGCATCAAATGCTGTATTTGATATAAGTGATGATCTCGTTAATTCGTTAACATTGAAAATTTCCGTTAAACTAGTAGCCATATAACTGATTGTCCTTTGACTGATTAATACTCCTTTTGGCTGACCAGTTGATCCTGAAGTGTACATACAATAAGCTAGGTCATCGAGAGAAGAAAATATTGGTAAATTCTTGCCACTTTCCAGGTGTGAATCCTTTTCGATAACTGAAAAGCACAATGTTTTATCATAAGTTACTGAAGCTTGTTCCATTAAATGATTTTCAGTTATCAATAGTGGCGAATCGCAGTCTGATAAGATAAATTTCACCCGATCACCAGGATAGTCAATCCCGAGTGGGACAAAAGCTGCTCCAAGTTTTAAAATTGCTAATAGTGAAATAAAGTTGTCGATTCCTTGAGGCAACATGATAGCAACCATATCACCACATTTAACACCATATTTATTAGATAAATAGTTTGCCAGTTGGTTGGACTTGAAATTGAGTTCTTTGTACGTTAAAATTCGAGATTGTTCCTTGATGGCATGAAAATAGCTTTGAGAGTCAGCCCTTTGATAAAACATTTCAATGAAAAGTCTTTTTCCAACAGAGGCAGGATAATCAGGGTTGAAACTTTCAAGAAGCGAAAGTTCTTCTTTATCCATAAGTACATGATCATCCAATTTAAAAGACAAATTATTGATCAAAGAATCAAGAAGATTAACAAAATGCTCCGACAAACGATCAATGGTTGAGCTTTTGAAAAGATTGCCTTTGAAACCGATATAAATTCCAAGACGATTGTCTTCAGAAAAATCCATTCGAACAACCAAGTCATAATCATCAAGATTTTTTGTCCACAGTTTGTCCAACAATCCGTTTTCTTTCGTCAAATCACCTTTTCCAGTTAACGGCCCAATAAGAAGTACATTCAACGCTTTGGCTTCAATTGATTTGGCAATTTGTTCAACAGGCACCGACAACAGCTGATCATGGTTGTCCAACAACTGATTGTAAAACGATTGGACTTGTTGACAGAAGTAACCAAAATTAAAGGCACCATCACTAACCACTCGAGATACTAATGTTTTGCTTGACTCCGGTTTCTTTGAACTACAAGTAACCGACCAAGTAATATCCGTTTGTTGGGAATATCTATAAAGCAAGACTCTAAAAGCTGCATCTAAAAAAGCAATTGGACGCAATTGTTGCTTATTAATGTAATCCACTAACGATTTACTTAATTTGGGATTTAAAATTTTCTTTAAAGAATTAAATTTAACAGTTAAAGACAAATCTTGGTTAATGTAGTCAACTGGAAGATTAACCAAAGCAAGACCAGACAATTTCTGTTTCCACCAAGCAACAGCTTTGTCATTTTGACCAATCACGTCACAACTTTTAAGCTTACAATTATCCATAATTTTTGCTCGTAAAATAGATTTTACTGGAAAAAAACTGAAATTGCTTGATCAATAGTCGAACTGTTTTTAGTCAACAATTTAAACAAACTAACAAATATGATTAAAAGTGCGATCAAGATTGACCAAAATTATCGATGCCAATTTTACGGTCACCATTTGTGCATTAAAATTTCCTGAACTGATCAGATACAGTGAACTTGTGCAATCAGTTCCAGATTATGGATGATGAACGACTGTTAACCATTTTTAGGTTCACCTATACTTTATGCGCCGTCAATTTAATAAAGGGTAAGTTGTAAATTTAATGCTGCTAATATTTGAAATATTGGTCAGATTAAGTGAATGATGAAATCAATGATTTCCCTGTTTAACAGTTACAACTGGATGATTTGTGAGCTTTAAGGATATTCACAAACATTTTATACCCAAACTCAAAGGAGTATAAACTACAATGTGCTGATCATGTAACAATAGATGATAATGTTTTCCAGGAAAACCCATGTTCTGGTTAATTTGTTCAAATATGCTGCTACAACCAGTTGCTTTCAAAACATCACCATTGATGATCCAAAGGAACGTCAACTTGCAACTGAGCAAATTTATCTGATTGTTGCCATTTGGATAATCTTGATTGGCTTTGCTTTTTTCATACTTCACCGATGCTTCTTTGAATCATCACCTACATCTTCAATTAACCGGAATGAAGAGGCTTCCACCAAAACATTGGATGGTCCAAGTAGCCAAGGCAGACCAGAGACAAGTTCAAATGTTAAAACATTTAAATCAATCAAAGTTTCAGAGATTTTACAAAATTTCCCTTCAAAGGTAACAATGGATTCAAGTGTTGCCGACACATGTAAAAGGGTATCAAAACACCCTAAAACTGACGCCAAAGGTTTGACTTCAGCAAAAGAGCGCCCACCTAATATTGAAAGACCTTCAACTGAAGATGTAAAGCTCAAGATTATTGATGAAACGAATGTGGATTTAAAGAAAATTAAAGAAATTAAAGAATCAAAAGAAAATCAAAATTAAACCAAGATTAAATGAAAATGTAGAAAATTGAAAACCCAAAATGTTGCTCTTAAATGTGAAAACTAAAGGAACCCATTTTTACAAGTGAAATTTAAGAGTTTAATTTCAACCGAATTTTACATTTCAAATATTGATTACAGAATGATTTTCAATGTTTAATGGTCAATTAGGTAAATTGTTGGCAAGCAAAAGACTGTTCATGTTTATTACAATGATAATTTGGATAAATTGATTTTCTTTCTTCTGTTGTTCACTTCATTTATTTGCATATCAATGTATATGATTTGAGATGAATGGAGGAAGAAAAATTTACACAATTAAAAGCACAATTAAAGGTTAAAGTTGAGTATTAAAGGAATCATTTGTTTGATTGTTTGCATTAAATCATGATATAATAGTGATAATACTCTTGGATTATCAAGTAAAAAGGAGAAAAAACAAAACAAAAGAAATTGAATTGAGCTTAAAGACAGAAATGAATGTTGGAATGTAAAATAAAAGGGAAAATTTGAATCACATTTATTAATCAAATGATTGACATAGCGTTTAAAGGTTATAATTGATTCATGATTTGCGTTTTTTTTGATTAAAATTGAAACAAATGATTGCACTCTTTACATGTTAATTTATCGCAGGCTTAGCTAAGAAGATTTCAATTGTTGATTTGGATCAAAAAAGTGAGAGAAAAATGTTCAACATTTGGATTACAATTACGAATGGAAGGTTTTTTTCATTGATTTTAATTGTGATTGGAAATGAAGAAATAAGCAAAAACTTTGATGTTAATTGTTTCGATGACAATGTTGTTAAGGAACTCTAAATGGTACAATGTTGTTGGGTTATTTGGAAACGATTAATCAACAATAATCAACATTATTGCAAGATTTGTGTAGCTTACAATCATTTTGTTTTCATGCGTTTTAAATCTAAATAATCCTGACTTTGGATCTAAACTATCGTTAATGATAATATTGTTGTATTGCAATGAATTAATTTGAATGCATTCAATTGAGTAAAATAATGAAAAGGTAAAATTTTTAAATCTCAAGTTGATCCATTGGGCTATGGATTGCAAACGGTTAAACTGCTTCTTAAAGAGGCCTTTAGAAAGGTTTAACATTTGATTATTGTTTTAAACTAATTGAAACAATTATTACTTTTAATCTGTAAGCTGAGCTTTTGATTAAGATTGTTATTTACAGTCTTTTATTGTCTCAATAAATGAAAATAAAAAGCAAGCGTTGAGAAGCAAAAGTCACTCAATTAGTTTGGGTTAAGATGAAAATTTGGGTTTTTTGGCTTCAAGGTTTAACATTGTAAGTTAAACTTCTGGTTGACTTGAAGATGAGTTGAGTTTTAATGATTACAGTTGATTGTGATTTTTGTTGCTTTCTTTTGGTTAAATTACAATTCTTGATTCTTTTTTTCTCGTCTTTTCTCGATGCTTTTTTTTCTTGATCATCTATTATAAGTAATTTGTTCAATGTCAAGATGATTATGATTATAATGATTATGTTAAACTGTTATGATTTTGATCCTTTTATATGATTGATTTGGATTCCTTTATTTTGGTGTGTTTGTCATCTCATCCATTTTCATGTGTGATGTGTGTTTAGATGCATGTGTATGTTTGGGTATTTATCTAACCCTGATTAACAATAATCTATTGAATAGGTTGAACAGGTGTCAATGGATCAATCATGATGATGCTGATGAAAACACATGTTGATTGTGAAATGAAAAGTGGTGAAGATGATGGAAACGATTAAACAATGTTCATGTTAAACTGATGGCAAGCTTCTTCTCCTTCTTATCAATGATGGAATGGGTGGATTGATTAAACATTAGCATCTCTTTTGTTGTTCATTGGGTTTGAGTGATGATGGTTAATGGTGATGAGTGAATGATGAGACAATAAGGATTATTAAAGAAGGGTTAAGACAATTTGAATAAATAATTATCATATAATGATTGGTTAAGTGTTAAAGATCATCTGGAAAGTTGAGGATCGCTTTGGTATCCAAACAAGGCTCAAGTTTACCAGTTGATACCAGAGCCTCATCAGCAATAAGACCAGAGAAACAATTGACTAATCTTGATTGAGATGATGATAATGATGATGTTAATGTTGATGAACCTTTAAATGGATTAAGAAGACTAATGTCACCAATTGAGGTTAATTCAGTTTCAGTGGTGATAACAGAAGTAAATGAATCGCCAGCCAATCCATTGGACAATTGGATTGAAGGTGAACAAGATGAGCCTATTGTTGTTGCCGGTGTTGGTATTTGCAGGGAAAATTGATTTTCAATTCTATTATTGTTCTCATTATTTTCATTATGATTATTGTTAATAACATTATTACGTTGAGTGTTACGTCTTGTTACAACTGTTGGTGTTGACGTTGTGGTTGAAGTGGTTGAGTCAAAGTTGAATGTTGAATTGGCACAGCTGGAGACTTGTAATGCTCTTGATCCATTGATCATTGTGATTCCCTCGTTAACCTCACTGTTGCTCAGTATAAGTCCAACATCTTGGCTGCTTCCATCCGAAGGATCAGGCGATTGAACAAGGTTCTTGTATGGCAACTCTTCACCTCTCATCTCACAGACAACATTGGTCAACGCCATTATATAATTCTTGGCCAACGTTAGCGTCTCAATTTTGGACAGTTTCCTTTCCAACCGTATGTGCGGTATAACCTCTCGAAGCGATTGGAAAGCATCGTTTAAACTGTGCATCCGTTGGCGTTCCCTTTCATTTGACTCTAGTCGCCGTAGATTGCGTTCACGAGCAGAAATGGTTGACTTTCGTCTGCGCCCTTGTCCATTGCTGGTGTGGTTAAAGGATACCGATAGTGATGATCCATTGGTAAAGGTTGAACCGTTTGTTAAAGAAGGTGAGAGACGGTTTCGCTTTCGATTTGTTTCCAGTTCGTCGACTGAACTTGAATCATCGGTTGATTCACTTGCGTCGACCACGGATGCGTCAAAATCATCCGTCATGTTGGAACCATTTTGTCCACCATTGTTGACTAATACACTTGAATTGATCTGATTATTAATGGCACTGCTGCTGCTAACTGTACTGCTATTACTGCTTATACTGCTGTTGCTGCTGTTGCTATAATTGCTATTTATATTACTACAATTGGAACTGTTGCTTGAACTTGTAACTGAATTGGAAATTAATTTTGATTTTCCGTTAATTGCTTCACAATTGTTGTTTCCATTTGTCCGTCGTTTTCTCATTAATCGTAAACTTTTCTGCAATTACACAATTGGCCAAGATGATCAGAATGATAATGATGATAACCAGAAGTCAATGTTGAAGTAAATTGAATTTGATGGAAACCAGAAAATGGCAATTCCATTGCAAAGATGCCATCCATGAGTGGAGTTAATTCAGAATAAATCATGATTGTTGATGGTGGAACCACAAGTTTGTCATCGAATAATCATTGTAATCCAGTTTAGTAATGGTCATCATCAAGAAATGAGGAGGAAGAAGAAGAAAAGAGAAGCAGAAAAATATCAATTATTAAAAGAGTTGGATAATTGAGAAACAAGACTCATCTTTTTAATGGTAATAATCAGTTGATTACAAATACAATACCTCTAATTGAGTTTGCTGTTCCCTCCAGATACTCACTCCACCAAGAAGATTATCAGGTTCCCCAATCGGACCAGAAATCATTTTTCGAGGTTTCATTTTGGGTTGACAATTTTTCTCGCCAATCTTTACTTTTCCAATCTTGATTTACCTTTAACCAGTTTTTTGGTTAAAGTCAATTTGGGTTTAGACTTTCTTTTGTTGCTTTTGTTTCTGTTTCAATAAAAGGTTAAAATTGAAAGGTTAGTCAAATGATTGTTGGTTCAATGTTTGCTGGTTTCAAGACTACCAATGAAGTGGTCATTCAGTTTACTCTTGATATTGATGATTATCATTTGATATCATTACCATCATCATTAATGCAAACTCATTTGATACAGTTCATTTGAAACTGACCAGTCTAATGTTGTTTCATCAGTATTGATAGGAAGAGTGGAAAAGGTTCCCATTTGGACATTAAAAGGTTTAATTATCCAAATTAGTGAAACTTGAAAAGGATAATTATTACAGAGAGAAAATTAAAGTTTCAAGAGTTTCATTTGATTGCATTTATGATCAAATAAAATATCAATAATGTAAATGTTAAACTATAAAATTGTAAACTTTAAATGAGTGTAAATTGTTACAAATTTATTGAAGGAACTTCAATTCTTCCGTGACAATCGAAATCACAGTTTATCAAAGAATTTTCGAAAAAAAAAATTAAAAGAACATTTTCCTTTATTAATTAAATTTTCTCATTCAAATTGGAGTAAAATTTGATTCAATTTGACAAAAGATGTTATTCAACAATAATACAAATGGTTAATTAACATAGCAATGTAACCATGGTTATGTAAAATCAGCATTCATGAAAAGATGTTAATAAATGTTTAGTTATTAAAAGATTTTTCACACTTGAAAAGTCATCTTGACAATTGATTGTAACTCCATAAGATTAAACAAGTCAAACACAATGAAAAGTTGTAAAACGATTTTTCCCTTTTCTAAATAAAAGCTCATTTTATGCCATTTTAGGCCTGAGTAAATTAATGATTTTATCAAAATGCTTTATATTGTAAATCGGTAATGATTCCAAAAGATGAATTGCAAAAACGCATATCGATACCTTATTATACGTTGTACCTTACCAATAATTTTTTGTATTAATTTTTACAAAAGCTACATTCGCTTCATTCCAGTTACTGAAACATGGATACACCAAACAGAATTAAAACTACCAAAGTTAGAAGCTGATTTAGTTTTGAGAAAAAAATATTGTTACAAGTGTTTTTAATTCCTTGCACTTCATCTTCTTGAATTTCATTCAATAAAAAAAAACGAAATAAAAATAGCTTGAAAACACATTTTTTGTTTAGTCGAGAACCGGCAGATTCAAGTATTTCACGTGGAACAGATCCGGACTTTTGACTCATGTTCCATTTCGATATTTTAGAAAATTTCCAATTCGATTGTGAGACACAAATCTCAACTGATTGTCTGATCAACTCTGACTTTCTTTCCTAACCCTCAACCCTTGCTGATCTTAGCCCTTATTATGTTTGCAATTAAGTGATTTAAGATGAAATATGATCTTGACCCTTTTCTTGCATAAAAGCCTTTTCCAAATCAACCAGTTTTCCTCAAAACTGTTGGACAATTTTCACCTCCATTTTGACCACACTTAGTTACATGATTAATCTGTTTGAATCATTAAACGATTATCTATTTAATCTTTCAATCTGTAAATGATTAAATGAAATAGCAAGACTATCAATTGAAATAACTGTCAACACTATTTTGTTCACATTTTTATTTGCTTTTTTGCTTCTCATTCAGTTGTTATATAACTTGAAATGAGTGTAAACCTAAAACCTTATTGGTAAAGACAGTTTCGTAAATCAATTGATTGGGTAACATGAAACCATAAAGATAGTTTCAACTGAACGGAAATGAATCCCTGATTGTAAAATAGTGCAACCATTAAGTCATAGGGAATATCATCAGGGACAGCAAGAGAAGAGAAAAAAAAAATTATCATTAACTTGGGTTTTGTTGACTGTTTGCACTCTAACATTTTAGTAACAGAAAAGTAAAGCTTCAGACAAAATTGAAGTCACAAAGATCATGCTGAGAAAATTTAACCTTTTAAATGAAATGAAATTCTTATAAATAGATGAAATGCAAATAATAACGAGTGAAAGGTGAAAATAAATCAACATAATTGAATTCAAATTTTGATCAACAGAAGAAGCAGCAAAAAAAAATTGTTGATGATGATGAGGATGGTGATGGTGATGAAATTGGTGATCAAATCATTTACCATTGTTAACCTCGAAAAGAAGGGAAAAAAAACCATTTCTGTAATTCAATTTGGTGAATGTTGAGTACATTTCAATAAATGAAAGAAATGATTAAAGTGTGAGGAGAAAATGAAAAGGGAAAATAAGTGAATCCAAAATTTAATACAATTAAGTTAAATCAGTTTGCTAGTTGATAAATTATGATTAAGATAAAAGTGTTGAAGGTTGGAAGGAAAAAAAAACAATGGATAAACAGAGTTGATCAATGAATTGTTACAAGTGAACATGGCGATTGGCAAGACTGGCTTAATGGAAGATAATTTTATTCAATTTAATGAACAAGATGAGAGTTGTTTTATGGGAATGAAGGCAGAACAATAAGAATAGAAGTTGGAAAAATGAGATAATCTAATGAAAAATGATCAACAGTGTGATTCAATTGGAATCGAGAAACGGTAAATTAATCAACTCGCCTAATATGATTGAATATTCATTGGAAGATTCAATGTAAATGGTCGGATATGTCAAGAGTAACGATCACAAGGTAATGATGAGAATCAGTCTTTTCACTTTAACCCAAAAAAAGACGAAGAAAAGTGTTCAATGGATCATCAAGTTAACATGTTTAAACAATGGTTAAGAGCATTGGAATCATTGACTCAATTAACTGTCATCTCAATGTCTTGAAACCTTTTTAACCTGAAAAATATCACTTCTAATTAGAGGTTTCTTCAGATCAATTGAAAGTCTGGAAACTTTTCTTATTCTTTCTGTTTTCGATTTTCCAGAGACAAGGATTATAACAGAAGAGGTTGAGATGCAAATATATTTTCATCACAATTCCTTTGGAACAAATAATATTATCAAAACATCTATCATCAATAATTCCATCAAACACCTTATCATGAACTTTTCTTTTTCACCATCTTTCATGTTGATTCACTTTCTTCTCTCTTAACATGTTGAAACTTTTTCCTTCTTCTTCTCACTTCGCTTAATCATCTTTTCTTCTTAAAAAATCATCTTTTATCTTCACCTTTCATTCCTCCTCCATCTTTACCCGATGTTTCACATTGATGGTGAATTCATATGTTCACTTAATGATTATATAAAAGCAAACTTTGAATATTCATTTTCATTTTTATCGCACAAAAAAACAAGTCGACAAAATTGTTAACTCAAAGATAATCTAATTAAACTGCAATTACCAAACATGAATACAATTTAATGAAGAATAGAAAAATTGACAACAATTTGATCAATTGAACAAATTCACCTTTCAACTCGAAAATTATTTCTACAAACAAAGTTAGAGTTTTCTCGATTGGTACGAGATCGACTGGATAATCGATGTACATCAATTTACTTGAATCAGGTCTAAAGACTCTTAATCTTGAAGAGAAACTTTTCTGAGCAAATTTGAGTTTCGAAACTTTTTATTCAAATGTTGATGTCAACTACACAAAGAGAATGCAAGAAAGAGTTAAAATTTTCATCATTCAGATTATTCTTTTTTCCATGTTCATTTGATGTTCTCTGCGCAATTATCATCTATTCTCGGCTTTTTAACAAGCAAATTGCTATCAATTAAATGATTATCACAGAAAAGCGACAAACTGTGAACGGAAATCGCAAAAGCATCAACCAATTATCACACCGAGAAAAAACTAGGTTACCATTCATTTCCGAACAGGATGAGTCTTGTTTTGTTTGTCACCATCGAGCACAATCTAAATGAGCAAAGACAAAAGCAAATTAAAGAAGCAACCTTTTCTCGATCACAATCAAGGAATAATCTTGATTTACCTTTTACAATTGGCAACAATTTGTTTACCATTGATAATGAGTCTGGAGTAAACAAAAGTTTAACATGCAAAAGTTGAGACAAAATGTTATACACTGTTTCAGTTGTGATCAGATAAACCAGGAAATTGGATTATCAAGTTTCTCAATGTTTTACCTTCTCTTTATTCATGCGGTTCCAGTGCCATTAATATTGTTATCAAAGCGGCTCCAGTTTTATTACAAGTTAACTTTCATCTTTTTTTTCCCTTATTAAAATCAGGAGACTTGAGGATGAAAAAGTATCAACTTGTAGGTTTTCCTATTGAATTGGTGAAATTCAATTGAATATTGAATGAAAAATTGTCGAGTAAAGTCACGTGCCTTGAAAGATGCATTATTGATGAAGCAATTGCATTCATGAGTTCATTTAAATAACAGTTGGTTTTGAGTTAAATGAAACTTTGAGTTTTCATTTGGATTTCAATGAGAAACAATTTCTTGGACTTTGATAGGGTTGCAACTGTTCTGGATTTAGGTTGAAATACAAACAAAAAAACAGTTCAACAAAAAGGTTGGAAAACATTCATTTTACTATCAAAGCGTTTCATAAATGATCTTAAAAATTATGCTCGAAAAAACGTGATAATCTGAGCTATTCAATGGATTAGTGTGAAAGTCATGCTTCTCCTTCAATTATTGATTATCAAAAAAATGAATTTTCAACATTTCAAGGATTCCATCAAGTAAATTATTTCAAAATTTTTGCTATTTTAAATGAATTTGAATTTGATTTCGTTTAATTACAATTTTACGTCTAAATTTTGTTTCCTAATTAAAGTGATGAGTTTCGTTATTGAAACGCATTTCAAGGGAATTGTTTCAATCTTATTTGATAACTTGAACAACTTTGAACAAATTTTTAGGTTTTCTGTTAAATGAGTTTTCAATCATTTCTTAATTGGAAAACTCAAAGTAAATCCAATTGCAAATGAAATTTAATTCAAAGAGCAATCAGACTTTACCAATAATAATAATTAAAGTCATTAATTTATTTTGATTTTCTCATCAATTTTCAAATGAAATGCCAAATCATTTCAAGATTGTTTCAAGTTTGTTTTTGTCTTTTCAGGTGAAACTCATTATTAAATGAAAAAAAAAGTGAAAAAGAAAGTTGAATCATAATCTCATTACTGAAAAGTTTGAACAAAGTAAAAGATTGAATATCAATATTTATAGCAATAAACTTTCAACTCAACAAGAATCATTTAATCTTGAAATCATTAGAAAAGATGAAAACAATAATATTACTTTCCATGTTACATGAAAATAGGAAAGAAACGGTGGAAAAGTGGAAAAATGTTATTTGATTCACATATTGACAATTGTTCCCTTCATCATATTGAAGTTGATTAAATTGAAAATGAAAAGCAAGCAAAATGTCAACAAACTTGATTGACATGTATTTGGTGATTAATCCCAAGTCCAAGTAATTGAATTGTCTAAATCTTGACCATTTGACCGTACAGTTGTGTTTTTGTTGACCAAACAGCCGCAGGTCAAGGAGTCACATTTAATCTTGAAAATGTTGATGAGCTATTAAAAAATTTCCATCAGATTGTGTTGAACAGAATTGATGAAACCAAGCTTGTCAACAGAATCGAGTTAAACTGGGAAAAGATAATTGATGGCAATTTAAGATGAGAGAGAAAAAAGTTCATGACTTTTGTCCAGTAAAATTGATACAAAAAATGAATAATCTGAAAAATTGAAAGCTCCAGCTAAAAATAGTTGAACCTTTAAAAAGCAATCTTGCATTGAATCAATTTTCAATATTGAAATGTCAACTTTTATCATTTTCATCTTGGGTTTGGGTCAAAGATGGTAAATCATTTTAATCATAAATGAGTTGAACTTTTTTTTCTCTTCTTGCAAATGTGAACAAGAAATTATCAGAATCACCATTGAATGTCACTAATTAATAAATTAGATTGCCTTTTAGGTCAACTGATAAGTTATTCATTGAATCAATGTGGTTGTTAATTCAATCCTGGTTACTTCATAAGCTTTACCAGTTATTGAATGGTTCAAATGAAAACAAATGGCAAAAACTGGATAAACAAATGTTAACGAAACTTGTTGATTTAATAATGAAATAACGTCTTTAACTAGAGTCACTATAAATGGACAGCAAAATGTCCAAAGAGCATTGATTTTGATGGTCAAACAAGGTTTTGAATAAATAATCTTTTCCACCAACAGTTGCTTTTTGTAAATCAAATTATCATTTTGGTGAATCTATTTAATTGTGATCATTAAATGGTTCAAATAAAGTTTTGTTCAATTGTAATTGCTTAACCATTGAAACTGGAAAAGTTGAAGCTGAGGAAAATGTTTGTCATTAATTTAATAAAAAAAAAATATCATTTAATTGAAACTCAATTTTTCCATTTTGTGTATTCATTCAATTATCATTGTGCTTTTCAAAGGGCAACCTTTACAAGTAGTTTTTTTTACCAGTTTCAAGGTACAGATGGTTATGTTTATCAGGATGATATCATGTTAATCGTGAATAAACAATGAATCAAGAGTTAGACTGAAACATGTGTCAATATGGGCAGCAACTGTGAGCAAGGTAAATATGAAAAGTTCAACTATTATCAGCACTCTGTGAATATTAATATAAAGTAACAATCAAAGGAGGAAACAGAGTTACATAATTTTCAATGGAAAAGTCAAGAATTTTCAGTAGAAAGGTTTTCATTGATAACATTTTTGAAGAAGCATCACACTCGAAAGGTCAACATTTACACGTAAAATTGTCCATTTCATATTGTTACTCAATGGAAGAAAATTTACAATAATTTTGACAAAATCTTTCTCAACTTCTGTTTGATCCTTTCTAATTGATTTGATTTGTGATTAATGATTTAAAATGTTTCATGAGAATCAACAGAATGTTGAATAGATTGTAATGAAAATAAAAATTTAAAGATTTTCTTCTTATCCTCCTTTACTTGGAAATCAACAAAAATATTTTTTTTCATCTTCTTTTACATTATAAACAAAATGAAAGTATAATGGCTCCTATGAAGTATTAGGAAATGAAAAGGATGAGGAGAAAAGTGAAATATTCAATATTAATATCATGATTATTATTAATAATAATGGTTCAACATTTACTATGTCAGGTTTGTAAACAGTGAAAAGTTAAGAGTTGAATTTTGTATCAACAATTTGAATTTTAAGCATTTGGTGAAAAGAGAGATTCCATTAATGATCGGAAAGATTGACAAGGATAATAATGACAGGGAATGAAGACATTTGATAGGTAAAGATGGTGATAATGATGATGAACATGTAAATGAGGGAAAGAGCCAGATAAAGGGTGTATCAGGTTAAATTAGGGTTGACATGATGCATATAAATGGCCAATTAGATGGAAAAAATGAAAAAGTTCATTTCACTTAACATTTTCTCTTCTCTTTCTAATTCTTACAGACAAATTAGCTCAAGGGAATGTTTAAGAGTTGAAATTTAGTTTTATCACTATTCGCAAGATTTACGTTCATCTTGTTTTTATTAACATCATATTTAATATTAATGTTAACAGGCTTTTGTTTTCTCACTCCCAGTATTATACACTTTAGACATTTTTATTGTATCAAAGCAAAAAAAATGGGCAAAAAATTAAAGTGGTTTTAAAATAAAAGTGGCATTAAATACAATTCATTAAAGTAATTTTCAACCTTTCAATTTTAAACTCTTTCTTTCTTCGTCTGTTTAGGAACATTTTCTGCTCGTAAAAAAATATATTGTACATCTATTCATTGGGATAATTCAAGCTGAATAAATGTGCAAAAATTTGAATAGCAAACTATGTTGAGTTGGCACATTTTGAATGAAACAAACTTTAAACAATATTCAACAGTTGAATAAGAACCATTCTAGTGTTTGTTAATAAAAGATTATTCAGTTATTCATGACAAAAGTTAGACAATTACGAGATTTCATTTAGAAAAAGCTAAGTGAAAATTAATGGCAATTCATTTCAGGAATTGTGTGCTAGGGAAAGTTAACTGGAAAATCTTCACGTTATTTGGATACAATTATTTTGATGCAAATGTTGTTGTATTGGTTTACCAGTTTTTGGACTTTTTTGGTTGATTGGGAGTTGGGATGACGTTCTTAAATCGATTAAATTTACTTGTTGCATTCAAAATGATTTTGAACTTATTAAAGTGATCAGTTGACAGTTGGTGAGTTACTGTTTGAAAACACTACAAAAGAGTACTAATAATTGTTGACATTAAACTGTTAACCGAAGTTAAAATCTTTTCAGTGTTGCTTTTGATCTTTTATGTAAGTGAGTTTTGGTCATTAGATAGTTAATTTTACTGAGAACTCTGATCTTTAGTTTTCCCTTCACTGGTTTTGTTCATTTAGAAGTGGGTTCTAGCTGATTTGGTGCAAATAGGAATGATTGCAAAAAGCGATGTTGTTATGCAGAATAGCAATATTACATTATCAATTCGCTTTTTACAAGCATTTCGTTGCATAGAACTAACTTTTAAATGAACAAAACCAGCACTCAAATGAGCAAAACTTACTTTCATAAGCAAGAAACTACGAAAGCTTAAAGAGCCTGAACTGTATACATAATGTTTTAACAATGGTTTTATTCATTCGGAAGATGTTTGTATGATTGTAAAAAGCGAAGTGATCATTCCGTAGCTGCCAATTATGCAGAAAACGTTACAGAAATATTACTCCAAGCAATCGCTGTTCATTTACATTTCTTTTGCATTGAAGCAACTTTTGCACTTTCAAAAGTATGTTTTGCTCATCTGATCGCTGGTTTTGTAGATTTAAGAGTTGATTCGAAATGCAAGCAAAAATCGGTGTTAACATACCTTATTTACGATTCTATTCACAGCGCTTTTTACAATCATTTCGTTTGCCTAAAATCAACTCTGAAAACGACAAAACCATGTTGCATAGCAAATGACCAAGTCTTATTTTTATAAGCCACATACACTCAAAATAGAGCAATCATTCTGTATCCAAAATAGCATTTGATGCCTGAGTGTTATGTTGAGGTCTAAACAACTCGCACTGAATACGACAGTTTATAATCTTATTCATTTTCGCGATTCGTTTTTTCACTGATTACTATCCATTCGCGTATCTAAAAATGTCTCTGTTGAGTCAAATGGCAAAATTTAAAACCAAAAAGCAGAGAGAACTCTTGAACGATGGTTGTTAAACTGATTCAGAGACGATCACGAACCACGAATATTACAATATGCTCAATGCTCAATGTATCATTCGAATTATTGAATTGGAATAATTGACTTCTGCAAAGAAACGAGCTAATAACTGACTTCTTCGATAAAATTGCCTACAAAACGATACATTAGACAATTAACTTTTAGATTAAAAAACCTTCACGCAAATTTACTGATGAATGCTTGAAATACTGATTGTAAAACTTGAAACAGTTTTATACAAAAATGAAGACTTGTAGCAATCAAAAGCGCTAATCATACACAATAAAATGGATCATCTATGGGACAAAACATCGCATTGGTTAAATGGAAACAAATTGTTCATGAACTCATTCCTCAAACTGTTTGTTAAGGAAAGAAATTCAAGACGCCCTTTTCCATAACATATCCATGGAGTTGAATTTTGTCTTGAAATAAAAACAATTGTTGATTCCTTTTCGACTTCATCAATCGGTATTGATTTGGAAACGATGAAACGCTATTAAGTTTTGGAGCAATAAATTAATGCAATCAGTTTTGTGAATCCCTTAATGAACCGAATATCTAGTGATAATGATAAATGGAAATATTTTGCAGAATATTGTTGGACGAAAAGACGAAGCAAAAGAATGAAGAAAATCAGATAATCTATTTCAATACACATTTACCTTTACTAATAATATTGATTTTTGCATTTTTATTTATTTATTTTTCCATCTTCTACTTTTGTTTATTTTTGCTTTTCTTGGTTTTTTTTGTCTCCTTATTTGACCTAAAAAGTAACTTCTTTTCATCATCAACCTAACCCTCATCATCCTATCATCATTGTCTTCCCTTTTTTCAACCTTTCTCTTCCTTCCTTATTCATCCAAAGACGATTCAAATATAAACATGTATTTGTTTACATTGGACCAAGTAACCTTACAACCGAAAAATGCTGTTAAATACAATTTGAAACCTTAGGAAAGTTAATCAGTTGAAATGTGTTCATTAAAATATGGAGAAAAGTGTTTCATTCCAACACTAAACTTATTCATAACCTGAGTCGACAAATGTTCAATTCATGTGTGTGAAACCAATTAAATGATTAAGTTTTTTGCTTCCCTTGAACTTGAGCAGAGAGAAGACGAAGTAAAAAAGTTGCTCAAATGAAGTAAACAATGTTCAACAAGTTAACTAACACAAGTCTCGAGGAAAGTTGATTACATGAATGCAAAGCGGATAGAAAGCAACATTTAATGAGCACAAAAAGCAAGCATCAATTATTCATCGAATGGTTAAAGAATCCAAAGTTTTCGTCTTCACCAGCATTTTGCTACAAAAACAGGCCAACAGATGAAGAATGGATATTTTCACGCAAAACTAAGTCACTTTTGATGTATTCAATGGTTTTTCACTGTCTTAGACTTAAGCTGATTTTCAAGTTAAACATTTCACACTCGGGTTGAGCAAAATATTTAATGCTATTACTTGAAGTGAAACATGTAAAATGGTTGCAAGACAAAGGATTAGATTAGGAGTAAAGAATGATATTCAAGTGTAAATCTGTCATGAATTGAAAAATTCATTCTTCTGTTTTCTTTGCTGGGAGTTTTCACTCCAAGTCATTCCATTGTCCTAAGGAATCATTTTGAAATTTTCGTTTCTTTCAAATTTTTTGTTCTGCAAAATTTTCGGTTTTCCTTTTTTCCTTTTTTGTCTTTCCTTCGGTTTCTATTATTATGTTATTTTGATTATCAGATTAATGATGATGAAAAGTAAATCACATTTTCTGTAATGAGATTTACAATGATTGGTGAAAAAAAAGAGAACAGAAATGATCGAAAGATTGCAAATTTATCTTATTTTGAATAGACGATTCTGATGATTTAAGCTTCAACTTTTATTAATATCAGGATTTGATATTTTATTGTACATTTAAAATCAAATAATATTCCTGATTTTGCACCGAATTTTATACTCTAAAATCAGATTGATTGATTCTCTTCTTTGAAAAGTAAGAAAACATTTTAAAATGTTTTTCCAACTTTTATTGAATAAAAAATTTCCCAAAACTTCAAGATAAAACTCAACAGTGAAAGATGAGCTTGAAATTTTGTCCAATAAAAGGAAGGAAAAATGAACACTAAATGAATTGACTAAAATCGATAAACTTGATTAAAGCCTTTTCGAAATTTGATCTTAATTTTGAGCAAATTTTCAACTTTTATTATCCATTGAAGTTTAATCTTTAAATTTCATTTGCTTGATTATGTTATTAATGTTGTTAATGTTATTCAGAATTATGATCGCTATCAACTTGTAAAGATGAACCATGAAAGTATTTTGATCTTAAATTGTCAAAGGTTATGAATCGTATGAAAGGAAATGTTTCGAGTCGACACGAAAGCGAAACGATTGAAAGTGTTGATTGGTTGATGATTTGGGTCAGATTAATGGTCGATTCTTGATTTGTCTATTGAATGATATATTGTTACATTTTGCAGCTAAAAATAACCAGACATCATTCATCACCACTTGAATGGTTAACAATTGTTGCCCACATTTGGATGTTTACAAAAATGCTTTTATGTTTAAGAGCAAAGGCTGGGAGTTAATAGATGGAAATGTTCATTTCTTTAGTTGTGATTAAACTTGTTAACAAGTGAACTGGAAAAGAAATGAAAAACGTTAATCATTCATTGCGTTTCTTATTACCTTTTACTCGATACTGTGGAACCAAACCTTTGACTTTCAAGAAAAGCAACTAAAAGCTCTCAACATGTTCACCTGACTGCGTAGGAAGCTGCGGAAAATGAATCAATGTAAGCACGAAAAGAGCAAACAAAAATGTAATTTCAAGTCAACACAATCAATTTTGTCTGATTAGCTTCTCAACCAGATGAGTATAGTGAGTTTTAAAGCCATTCTATTCTTAACGTTTCTCTTTCAAATGAAACTGACTCGTAAGGTTCATCGGGTTATCTGGGTTAGTATATCAATTGGAAATGGCTTATGTTGAGGTTTTAAAGAGGAAGAACTCAAAGATTCATTTATACCAGAAAATTGAAGGTATTCATGTGTTTGGGAACAGGTTTTACAGAAAATATTGTTTTGATTTCTTCCTTCAGTCAGAAATTTGATATTTACAGAATTCGAAACGCAATAACGAATATTTAAAAGATTGTTTAAAAGTTTACGTTAAAAAACGAATTGAAATATTGAAAAGATTTACTGAAAAACATATTCAATTTGTTATTTATTGTTATAAATGGAAATATATATTAAAACTTACAATTGTTAGTAACGAATAAAGACAGTAAAGACTTATTCCGTAGTTACAATTACGCAGAAACGTTATTTTGGAGAAAAACTTGCTCTATTTTGAGTGTGTCTGTCTTATGATAGCTATGAGAATTCGGTTTTACTCTTACGATTGCTAGTTTTTTTCATTCAAAAGTTTGTTCTATGGGAACGAAATGATTTGTAACAAACGATGTTCATAGAGTGATATTTCTGTCTCCAGCATAACGTTTGATGTGTACCAGTGGCAGTTGAGGTAATATCGGTTTTAAGATCCATTTGTTTGCACAGAAACATCTTCCGAATGAATGAAGTGAATGTGAATGAATAATGCTCTTTAAGCTTTCGTAGTTTCTTGCTTATGAAAGTGAGTTTTGCTCATTTGAGTGCTGGTTTTGTTCATTTAAAAGTTAGTTCTCTTCAACGAAATGCTTGTAAAAAGCGAATTGATAATGTAATATTGCTATTCTGCATAACAACATCGCTTTTTGCAATCATTCCTATTTGCACCAAATCAGCTAGAACCCACTTCTAAATGAACAAAACCAGTGAAGTAAAACTCACAGTAAAGTTCACAGCGTTCACAGTAAAATTAACTATCTAATGACCAAAACTCACTTACATAAAGCAAAATCAAAAGCAACACTGAAAAGATTTTAACTTCGGTTAACAGTTTCATGTCAACAATTATTAGTACTCTTTCGTAGTGTTTTCATACAGTAATTCATTAACTATCAACTGATCATTATAAACTATCTTATTCGATTCGAGTTGTTTAGACTTCAACATACCACTCAGGCATCAAATGCTATTTCGGATACAGAATGATTGCTCTATTTTGAGTGTTTGAAATAAAACTTAAAAAGACTGAGTCATTTGCTATGCAACATGGTTTTGTCGTTTCCAGAGTTGATTCTAGGCAAACGAAATGATTGTAAAAAGCGCTATCGCAGAGTCGTAAATAAGGTATGTTAACACCGATTTTTGCATGCATTTCAAATGTACAAAACCAGCGATCAGATGAGCAAAACTTACTTTTGAAAGTGCAAAAGTTGCTTCAATGCAAAAGAAATGTAAGCGATTGCTTGGAGTAATATTTCTGTGTCAGAGTAACATTTTCTGCATAATTGGCAGCTACGGAATGATCACTTCACTTTTTACAACCATACAAACATCTTCCGAATGAATAAACCAGTGCTAAAACATTATGTATACAGTTCAGGCTTTTCAAGCTTTCGTAGTTTCTTGCTTATGAAAGTAAGTTTTGCTCATTTGAGTGCTGGTTTTGTTCATTTAAAAGTTAGTTCTATGCAACGAAATGCTTGTAAAAAGCGAATTGATAATGTAATATTGCTATTCTGCATAACAACATCGCTTTTTGCAATCATTCCTATTTGCACCAAATCAGCTAGAACCCACTTCTAAATGAACAAAACCAGTGAAGGGAAAACTAAAGATCAGAGTTCTCAGAAAATTATTTATGCGTAAGTAGCAGCTGTAACGCTTTTTACGATTCTTTTGTTTACACAGAAGCAACTTCAAAATGAATTAAACCATGGCTGAAGTGATCAAAGCGATTTATTTCATGCGACAGAAACACTCAAAAGATTGTATCGCTTTTAGCTATGATTCCCGTTTGCAAAAGCTAGTTGAACCAACTATTAAATGAACAAAACCAGCAAAGTAGCAAAATTAAGATCAGAGTTCTAAAACTCAGCGGCCACATGACCAAAACTCACTTGCAAGCAACACTCGAAAGATTTTACTTCGGTGTTAACAGTTTCATCTCAACTTAACAGACAATTATTTGTACTCTTTCGCAGTGTTTTCATTTAGCAATTCGACATGGCCAACTGTCAACTGATCACTTCAATAAGTTCAAAATCATTTTGCAATTTGAGCAACTTGTCGATTGATTTACTCGATTGATTGATCGTCTTGATTGATTTTGAGGGCAGAAATATTGCTCTATGAACAAGTCTTTATACAGCATTTCGTTTGCATAAAACCAACTTCAAATGACCAACACTCAAAATAGAGAAACATTTCTGTCTCCATAATAACATTGACTTCATTAGCGGCAACTACGTCAGCTAAAATTGCCTGGACTGGATACAGAATGTTATTCATCAATGAAGGAGTTATCATCTTATGTATCCTCTTTACCGCAATTCTTTACTTCATTGATCAGTATTTAGTTTCGAGTCTAAAGATTTTTCTGCTTGGAAAAAAGATAAAGACAATAGAAACAAAAGTCTTTTGCATCTTTGCCGTCAAACTGATTCAAACGCGATTGCGAAGCATTGAATATTCCAAGGTGAAAGTGTCTCAATACTTGAATTGAAATACAACACAAACGTAATAGAACTGCTCACTTCCACAACGAAAACAGCCAATAACTGATTTCTTTAACCAAAAACTAGCTTTGCCTTCGAAACGATGTTTAAAAACTTTTTACTTTCGCATTTCAAACTCAAACTGATTGGTAAAAGAAAATTAAATCAATGCTGACTTGAAATGCCATTTTGTTCATAAATTCAGAATAAACCAGTAAAATTGTATTTGAATGATCGAAATAACAAACCAGAAATAAAATAATCAGACTCAATGTGAATATCGTCTAAATCGTTATCAAACTATGTTCAAAGGTATAATTACGCCAAGCAGAATGTTGAACTAGACGGTTAAATATTGTTACATTATCTGGTTGAATTGGAGCAAAAAATGGTATAATAATAATGATAATAAAACATAACTTTATTTTGGTAAAAGTGGTAAAATGAAAAATGATATAACATTGAATGATAGATACAAATGCTTGAAGCTATTAAAAATATCTCAAGGGAATCTTGAGTTGTTTTATTTTTATTACATCAGCTTTTTTACCAGTCATATTATACACTTGATGATATGAAATGATATGGAAAGAAACCACAAGAATGGGAATTTTACATTCAATCAATTTACTCTTCTTATCCATGTGATTTCATCGAGCTAAACCAATACACGAAAAGAAAAATATTCAACAGAAATTTATCATCGCAACTCGCCCACTCCATGAAGCTCTCTTTTGTGGTTACAATAGATTCTGATGAGTTTACGATTAGTCAACATTTCAACAAGTGTTCAACATCAAACCATCAAGTTGATCAACTAACCGTCAACATTGAAGAGGTTAAACATAATCTTGCCGTTAATCTTGAACAAAAAAGAGATTATCTTTTCTTCCAATTTGTTTACACATTCATGGTAAACACATGAAATGTTTCAGTTGCAAAGCTTTTTCCATCAAAACCTACTCAAAGTGGAAAATTGTTTATTCAAACAAAAAGGCTATTCAAAAATTCTGACAACATGGAGCAAAAGAAAAAGCCTTTTCTTCACCATTCTAATCGGTTTACCTGATTTTAAGTTTCAAGTTTATTCGGAAAAAAATCATGAAAAGAATTATGGTCTTTGATTAATCAACTTTGAACAATATAACGAGTCGAAGCTGGTCGTGTTGGGGAAAAAAAGAGGAAAAGGTTGAAACTATTTTTAAACACTTTTTATCCATTTACTGGGAATCCAGATCAATTGATAAAACTGTTGAATGTTTAACTTCTCATAATTTAACATCTCATGAGATGTTCACTGGAATCGAGTTAAACTGGTTAATCAGGTTTTTACTTTACTGATTATAAATACAAATAATAATCATCATAATAATGATATAAAAAATAGAAAGTTTCACATCCCAAGTGAATGGGAAACATTTTCAATTTGCTTTTCCTTCACTGATAACTTCCCTTTTGATACCTGATTCTTGTCTATCTATAACTCAAATTGAATTAAATCTTTTCTCGGCTCTTTTCCTTTTTCCTCTCAATGTTATACTTTTTTTTTTATTTTTGTTTTTCACTCCCAAGAAAGTATTAAATCACTTGGATAAACGGTGAAAAAAAAACGTTGAGCAACTTGCAAAAGGTAAGATTGAATCTTGAAATGTTACTTAAAGATGGAAAGGTAAGAATGGGGAAAAATTTCCTCTTCTCTCGTTCAATTGATCAACTAGAAGAAATGAAAAACTATACCAAAGGTTATGATGGATATAAAAAAGGTTAACAAATAATGGTTTACAGTAATTTTTGTTTTCTTTTATTATCAGTGAAACATTAACCATTGACTTTGTTACTTAAGGTTTGGTGAACAGGGAAAAGGTAAAAACAAAAGTGATTCAGTTAAGGTTAACATTGGACAATTGAATGGCCAATTTGTCTACTGAATTAGTTGTCTTTTCACTTTAATCTTTCCCTTCAAGTTGGTTCATTTCAAATTCACGGTCAGAAAATCATGGATTGCTCAGTAAACTGCAAGTTGAATGGGGAATGTAAACCAAGTCCAGGGGATAATGTGCAAGGTGATACAATGGAATCAGTAAAAGTCGAGTTTTAAATCGATATTTATATTCTGGTTACGTTTCGAACTGAAGCTTATCAGATTATCAAATAGAATCTTGAATTTTTCAAAATAAATTTTTATATAAATGATGAAAAGTAAACATCGACAGCAAGAAAGGCCAATAAAAGATAATCTGAGTTATCGCAACTTTTATTGATAATGGTAAGGAAATATTTTACAATAGTTTCAAGTACAAGATTGTAAAATATGTTTATTTTTGTCATTTTTTATTATTTATAAAATTGCAAGGGATCGACACTGGTTACAGATTGTAATTATGCATCGATCCCTGATAAGCTTTTCTTTTTCCTTTTCTCTTTTGTAAATTGCTTCTTAAATGCATTCAACGTGCTTTGATTGCACCTTTAATTAGATTATTCTCGTGTCCTTTTTAATAACTGTTAGTTGATTGATTAGCTTGTGGTTCATCTTTAATTTGATTCATCTTCATATCTATGAAATTGTCCTTAAAGCATGTCTTTATTCTTGGGGTTTCAAGTGTTGTTTCCTGTGTCCAACTTACCAGTCAACCCAAATCTTGTAGCGCTATCTTTCAACTATAAAAATTGTGAGCTCAGCTTATAAAATAAATCGCTTGTCTCTTTGCGATTTTGCGTTTAACGCAATGATTTTTGAGTAAAGGTAAAAGTCCAATATCTGCTTGATTGAGACCGGATTGGGAAACTCTTGTTACTGGTAATTGAAAGATTGAACGAAAAATTCGGGTTTTCCTTTTGGTCGTGTAATCGGTCTTCTGTCTGGGTTGACTGAAATTTAAGATTCGATTTTTGGTAAGATTGAAAATTTGTCACCTAGTCACCTCTTGAATCTTCAGAAGAGTGCTGACCCAAGTCATAAGGATTGTAAAGTAACAGCAAAGTAACAGTTTATAAGATTGAGTTCAAATATTGTCTTCGAATCTAACAGCTGAAAGTGTCGCAATTTTCAAACGAAGGTTCGAGCAAATTCACCGTAAATCTTTACAATTTTCATACAGAATCAACCAGATGATGCTTCTTTCCTTGGCAAATGACGTTGGATTAGACGATGTTGCTCTTATTTTGATATTAATACTTAATCTATTGATGTCATGTTGGTTTGCTTTTTTTTGATTGATAATTGTGATAATCATTGAGATCAACGATTAGTAACGCGAAACCTTTAATCTTTCAAGTAACAATTTATTTTCCGTTTTTTTTTGTCGTAAACTATTTTCGTTTGTCAACCGTGTTTCAAGATATTTTCATTTTCTTTGGTTTTCATTTCCCAATCAATGGAATTTGGAAGCTCATGAAATTGAATCATCATTTGTCCCCAATGGAATCAAATTACAATCAAATGTAAAATCAATCGTTTTTAGTCAATCTATTTACCTAACAATACCATTTCAAATCAATTCGCAGCAATATCAATTGTCACTTAATCAGGATAAACATTAGTCGTCCATTTGTTTGCATCTTAACAAATATTCACCTGTTAACGTTTCTCTCAATTTTAATGTTTAATATCTGATTACGAATTATCCACTTTTCCCATTATTCTCATGCTATTTGTGTCACTCTTTTTGTTCACTTAGTTTTGAATCACGCAATCG